>JAYKKI010000022.1:18665500-19895000 GCA_039881145.1 Druceiella hillmani
TAAATATTTTGCCACAACCTAAGCCTTAAACAAAAAACATTTGATCCAGTATCATGATACTTTACGAATCCCTTTGCTGATCAATATAATTTTTTTTACTTTTTTATTAGTTTTTTTATTTTAGTTTCATAACATTCACAAAACAGCGTCTCTTGTTCTATTATATCAACAGCATTTGCTTCTTTCTTTTATTCTGTGCGAGTATGTAGGAACTGGTAAACTAAGTAATTGACAAATTATGAACATTCAAAATATCATACATTTCTAATAGAGTTCTATTAAAAGAAGCTTCTTCGTTGCAAAGTATCAGAAAATCTTTACTTAGATATACTTTAAACTCATTCCATAATGCTAATGCATTGGCTGGGACATTTAATGCACCAATATAACCAAAAAAATCCCGCATTTGTTTTGTTGAACGTAATTCTTTTACATCACTTAAACATTCACGCCATTCATTATCATTTGAAGCAATTCCGCGAGCATGGCACGCTTCAACAAAAGAAATGTATGTAATTCCTTTGAATGTTCTAACATCCTCAAATGATTTTGAACCACGAACATGTAATAAAAGCAATCGTAAGTGGAAAAGTTCGATGTATTTTGGTGATAATACACACATGCATGCAATGATTTTGTCACCTCCACGGGTTCTCTTCTTCCTATTTTTTTCGGGAATCTTCCCATATATAATGCAAAGGAATTTCAATATACTTATATTCTCGTACTAATGGATCTGAACGATTCATTTATATAGCATTTTTTATGCTAATAATTTTGTGTGTCTTCCATTTTCCATTACTTGGTATTCTTGGTCTTCTCGAAAGTAAACATTCTGTCTAAGCGGTAAATGAATATCAAGTCTGATAATAACATATGACTAAAAATGCATCGGTAATTCATAGATGCGCCATACAGTTCAGTTGATCTGACATAACGACCAATTAAAAAAATTGTAACTTCATCAATTTGTATATTTTGACCTTATTCATTTCTCGCTGAATCTAATTCAACAGATGCACTGTTATGGCTTTTATACACCTATTTATTTATGTATTTAACGCTTTTGACTGTGGTACAAACTTCAATATTTATATGATAATTAAATTTGGTAAGTAAATGTGGATTGTATGGTACAACGTACCGATTGTCAAGGCAACTACCGCGAACTTTTATATGTGTACCATTATCATGCCTTATAATTGATATGCATTTAATGATTCATTCACATGTAAATTCATTAAAACGTTTTGAATAATCTTTTATATATTTTCATCTCTCATACATACAGAATTAGGGTTAAGCACTCCGCATGGACCAGTCATCATGTGTTTGACAACATATCCATGCAATTTAGGATGTGTTTGAATGTTAGGAATTCCGCAGATACAATTTTGTCGATATCGGTAGCATTAACAATTTTATCTTGTTCATTTATAGTGACTAAAACGTGAGATTGAGGCAATCCTCTTCTTTGAAACTCAATTGTATAAATGAGTGCTTCAATTTACCAGAGATATTTTTTGTATAAGGTCCTCATTAATGCTTTAAATTTGGACTTTAATACACGCACTATAATATCAGGTATAAAATTACCAGTTTCACCGACACCAATATAGTTAACTATTTCCCGCCAACTTGGATTGCAAGTCATTGTAAGAGATAAAGAAGGCTTTCCGAAATCTTGTACAATTGATATTGCATCTAAATAATTCTGATACATATTTCTTGGAGATCAATTGAACGAAGATGGTAAAATTACTCTACGGCCAATATTACTGGCATTGATGTTCGATTGTAAGTAGTCTGTTAAATTGTCATAAACTTCAGACCTAAGAATTGTTTGATTTTGTCGAATGAAATGTAATCTTGAGTCAGTTCAGAAATGTAATCTTGAGTCAGTTCACAATTTTCTTTTTACAATATGTAACGACTCTAATGCAGAATCTAAATTGACTTACAATATAATTTAGGTACAAAAATTATATTTCTTATTGCTGGTTCAATGATCTTTTTGTACATAATAGCATTGTGGTAATTACAACATGTGAATTCATTTTATTATTTAAATTAAATCTTTCTAATCTCGGTGCCAGTAATTTCAAGAAAGTTTTTTTCTACTTTCATTGACGAGCCAGAATGAGAGAAGAAGAAGGAATCTATACTCGCATATATATAATAATATACCAAATGCAAATTCAAATAGTGTTGATAGTTAACAAAATGAAGAAGTGATTTTTAGAGGCAGATTGAAATGTGCATATATATATATATATATATATATATATATATATATATATATATATATATATATATATATATATATATATTTATATATATATATGTATATATATATATATATATATATATATATATATATATATATATATATATATATATAAACTAATATATATTACACAAATTATAGGATAAACAAACTATGAATGTGACATTATCATAATTATGATTATTTTTGACATTCAGTAAGACTATAGACAAATAATATTTTTACCATAGACGTCAACCACAAATAAAAGATTATATGTGTGTACCAAGCGCATGGGAGTGTGTGTAATGTTTTTTTTTAATAATATAATGTCTTTCTAATAAAAATCTATATATCTTTTTCTATATAAAAATATTGGCTTTATGCACTCCTTCTCCATATAAACTTTAACTGTGCCAAATTTCATACTCCTCCGTCCGTGTAATTTTCATGAAAAGGGGTACATATTAATATTTTGTTTATTATTAACCTTTAAATTATGGTTATTATTAACCTTTAGAAAATTGAATAATGTTATATTAAAAGGTAATAAGTGTAATTCCAGATAAAAGGTCAAATTTTTTATAAACTAAAATTTTTATAAACTTTAATTGTGCCAAATTTCATACTCCTCCGTCCGCGTAATTTTCGTAAAAGAGGTACAAAGTTTTTGCTTCACGTATTAATATTATGACTATTATTAATAATGTTGTATTAAATGATAATGGCTGTAATTCTAGATAAAAGATCAAATTGTTTACAATCATATGTGGGAAAATAACATAGTTGAAGCACAATAACTTAAAAACTGTCTGACACATAAACTACAATGGAAAGCCAGCGGAAAAATAAAATTATGAATGACTCATATGTCAATATGTGTATATATATATATATATATATATATATATATATGTGTGTGTGAATGTGTGTGTGTCAAAAGCATGATAGTATGTGTAATATTTTTTTTATTAATTTAATGTATTTCTAATGCATTCTTATTTAAAAATATTAGCTTTCTGCACTCCTTCTCCTTATAAACTTTAAACTGTGCCAAATTTCACACTCCTCCCTGAATTTTCTTAAAAAGGGGTACAAAGTTTTTGCTTCACGCAAATTTGCATTCATGGCTAGTTAATATTTTGACTTGTTGCTTCAGAAAGACCAAAATACAACATTGAAAAAGAAAACAAATTAAGAATTATATTTACAACAGAGTAAGAAAAAGTCAATAATTGATAAATAATATTGTAATAATTGTTAAATGTTTATTATAACAATAATGACTCCATTAATTGTGAATGATTAAACTATTTTAGTGTCTTGGAACATGAAACTGAATCCAACATAGTCATGTTTAAAAAGGGACTAAAATTTCGTTATAAAATTATTTTTGTTTAAAAAGAAAGGAGTGAAAATGTAAAAAGCATGTTGAAAAAGATAAATATTGTTAAGAAGAAGGTAGTTATTGTGTCTAGTTGACTCGTTTACGACAGGTATAATTCGTATCATTTTACATATTTTAACATTTTCCATAGAAGATAAGATAATATAATATAATAAAGATAATATAAGATAAGAAATTAATTAACGTTCCTTCACTTATGGACTAAGCATCATATTTGTGCTGTTGAATTTTACTATATTTTCCTCGGTGAATTTAGATAAAACATACATGTTACGTAATCGAATCAATCAAAATTTTTACGACCCATATACGCATAAAACCTACTATTTACAACCAGAATCTCTCGATATTACCAGTCTACTGGTACTTAATTACTTAAGCTACATCGCCTGTCAGCAAAATATTCGCTTAACTAACAATGTAAACTCTTCGCAATGACTTCTTATAAATTAGTCTTTCAATAAGTTATGTGGCATTTAAGTAGACTTTTCCTAATATTTCAATAAATCATTAAGGACGCTACAGAAAATTTCATAAATATCTTAAAATTTAGTTTGGAAATTGATTTAGAAACTTTAGATTCAAGTCTACTTGAGTATTATGCCGCAAAATTTAAAAGAATTTAGTCCTAAAAAGTGAAGAAAATAGGACAATTGTAAATATATCCTATCCCATTAATAATATTAGCTCAGTAGATAACTTATGGATTCTTTTTGTTTCATTTACAAATTATATTTGTGTTTGTAATATTTTCAGTTATGTTAAATCTCAGGTTTTTTTATTTGAGTTCTAAAATTGGAAAAAATAAGCATTTCATTAATTATTAATGCACATTATTCGCGAAGATACTTAAATGTTTTAATAATTAGGGATAATATAAAAATTATTTTACTGATCAGAAATAAAAATTAAATAGAATAATAATGACAGAAGTCACTAGGAAGTTAGCACATGGAAGTATGGAGTTACTAACCCCATCTAACAGAGAAGACAGGGGCAGAGGCTTTCTATCACTTCTGAATAAGAGTCACTCATAATTTGGAATTTAAAAAATTCTTGCGTCGATTCTTCTCTTATTTACAAAACAAACAATTTACTTCTCTCGTCAATACTTTCATCTACCCTTTAAAACGCTTTTGTGATACCTATTATAAATTATTATCGAGGGTAGTTTCCAGTTCTAGAGTGCACTGGAGAGTGGATGAGAGATGGTCGTACTTCTTATGCATAAATAAATTAAATGGACGCAAAAATTTAATGGAAAACAGTAAACATAAGTCTATTAAACATAAGTATCAACAAAGTATTAGCATATATGTTGGAGTGTACATGTTCATGTCTTACTTAGGAAAACATTGTCTACTAGCTATTTCACGGGGAATCTGTAAGCTCTCTGGATTACTAATTACTATTTTAAATAAGTATATATATATATATATATATATATATATATATATATGTATATATATATATATATATATATATGTATATATATATATATATATACACATCATACATACGTAAAGAAAAACTTAAATGAAAAACTAAAACAACTCACAAATGTCAATTTATTTATCCTTTCTTAGAGCTGTGTACTTCGCAATACTCTAATCTCGAAAAAATCTAGCATGTCTCTCTGTGAATTCTTCTAATCTAGTATGTCTCTCTGTGAATTCTTGCGATTACTATCAATCAAATAGCCCGAAACAGTCAATGCCATATTTTTTCCATTAATCTAAAATAAAGGCGAAAACATTACAGCATAACGGCCAACATAATAGGGCAGCCATATGAAAGCATCGAGGATAGACGGCGCCCAGCGTACCCTGACCTTTTGCCCTCTACGACTGATAACGCATTTCCGAATCATGATCGTGGCCTGAACTTGTGACGGATATTTTTATTACCCTGTATCGGTACTCTTAATCGATTGCTAAGTTTACTTGCAAAATATTGGGGAGTAAACACACACGCTAGGTCTCATCAAAAAAGTTATTATGTAAGTGTTGTGTAATTTATTTTAAAAATAACCTCCATGTGAATATTAACACTTTTATGTGATACTTTACTGAAAGCTACCTAGTTTAAAGATTACCCCAAAAAATAGTAGTAATAACAAAATATTCTAACATTTTTAGTGTGTTTTCATATATATAAGCAAACACATATAGTTGTATGATTCATGAGATAACTATTAAGAATACATCAAATGGATTTGCTAACATAAATAATGCCAAAGTAATTAATTTCAAATTACAAAGGAAAAAATTCCAAAAAATAAAAAATTTCGTCCAAAAATAAATTAAGTACGGAAAAAACAAATAAATTTGAAACGTGGTCCATAAATTAAAATTTCCCAAAATATATTAAATATTATTAAAATTATATTAAAATTTCCCAAGATAAATAAATGATAGAAAATTGAAATTAATCTACGAGTACACATAATTTACAGTCTCTTTCTCTTTCTGATACTCCTGGATGGAAGATATGAAGTTATCTTAGTGATAAAATCGAGAGCTATACTATTTAGTTTTCTCTACAATCATACTATTGAACTACCTATTTATATTTTTTTTGAAACACCATAAAATCGATATCCAGAAACCACTGTTCCTACAGAACACCGATTGTGCAAGCGCGCAAGCACATGTTGAGTTTTCTTTTGACCATGAATTTCAAAAATGTGGAAACTCTTTAGACACAAAAATTTTACTTGAACTAAAAGTTCGGTTGAAATTATTTCTGTTAACTTGCGTCAACAATTTTGACACATATAGAGTACTACGAAACTCTAATTTATGTGAGTTAAAACATGCACTTGTCCTGTTTTTTATATCATTTTCAAGTTACCATGCTTAAAAAATGATATGATATTTGTTTCAACAATTCAAAAATATTTAGCGACTTTTATTATTTAGAGATATTCTCATTTAGTAAATATAGAAAAATATACAGGCTGCCGCATGAAGATGAATATACGACAAGTGCCAATTTAAACATTGTTACAGCCAGGAATTTCTCTAATAATAAATTATATCTTATATTCCAAAAAAATTATTGAAGTGATATTTTCTGTGCAAAATAACTACTGGTAAATTTTTGACAAATTACCTAGATTCTAGTACATCGTACAGAAATTGTTACTCTTTATTCAGTGTATGAATTGGGAATTTAAATTACCTTGACTCAGAATCTTTCCCTGAGCATCACTTAATCATACGTATTTGTAATGTTTATACAGTGATCAAGATAGACTGGGATTCACAAATATATAAAAATATTGAAGAAGATATTTTGAATAGAATATCGACTTCGGCGGGCATACTAATATCTGTTTAATACAAGTTCGGGAATCCCAAATACTTTTACTTCGAGGATTTAGCAAACAAAGTTTTGGGAACAATATAAAGCCGTTCAAACCTTTTTAATAAAACTTTGCTACATGGGAGTACATCTTAAAAAGCATGCAAAATCTTAGCACCCACGATTCATGCTATTAGCAATAGATTATTTTCATTATCGGCATCGATCTGAAATGAATTTGGATTGTGTGTTCGTTCGTTTCAATTACCAGAGAATCTGGTTGAATTCCATGTCTCGGAAATTCTGAAAATGGAATATAAGGAAAATGATGAAATATTGTACATGATGCTTGGGGTTTTGTGAATATACCTTCAAAGATATGAAGCATGAAGAACAAACGTAGTGATATTGAACATCAACTGCATTATTAAATTCTTTGTGATAATTTTTAAGATAATTCTTTACTACCAAACAATTTAACAACTCGTCGCCTTTGAATATCATATAAAAATTGAAGGTGCATTTGAAGAAATAAAATAATATCCATGAAACTCTAGGAACCTCAAGAGAATTACAATGTATGCTATGTATTTGTAAAAAAGATGTAAAGCTTTTAATAATTTTTGTAACAAACAAATATGTTTATAAATGTTTCTTATTTCTTGACTTTCTGATCTTTAATTGCAATTTGTTGAGGACTAAGCAAATAATATCCTTCTGAATTCGTAATGAACCATCAAAATTTGGCTTTAGCAGAATCTATTTTTTTACCTGGACGAAAAAATGAACACATAATTTTTCTTTTTACATTATAGAAATAATTTTGAGAAAATACCTCCATTACAATTCCAAAGTATTTAGTATGAAAATTATGAACTAGTTAAATAATCATTTAACTTTTTTGCATTGCTCTATTTTTGTAATATTTCATTAACTTTATATTATTTAAAGGAACTACATAAGTTATATAAAAGTTGGCACACAAAACTTTGTTAAACACAATACAGTAGTACCTACAATAATAATCTTATAAATATTACTTCAGATCATACGAATAAAAGTTATGAAATGAAGAATACGATATATTAAAAAAAAATAAATGACGAATATAGCATAAGCCTTAGTACAGGGTTTACATAATTCTCATTAGTCTACAGGCAGAATAGCTTGCTCCAAAAACATCAAGAAGTTACAACCTAACTCTTTTCCAATTAATTGATTCAATTTATTGGTCAATTAATTTCCCATGACAGTTTTGGAAACATAAGCGTAAGAAACGAATAATAAAAATAAAATTTAAGTTAAATTAATGTTTCTTTTCAAATTATGAATTATGGTCTATCCAAATCATTAGAAAATTTAATAAAATCGTTTTATTAATCCTTAATATATTATTTATTAAGTACATAGGGTGAAGCTAGTGACAGGTATCAATACCGGCTGAATAACCACAAATTTGTGGTTATTCAGCCTATATTACCAAATATCACCAAAATGGTCTTATTTCGTAGAATATCCCGAGTTATTGACGTTAGATTGTCAAACTAAATATTGAAACGGAAAGAAAAGGAATATAATAGAAAAATATGCTGAAGTTATGACTGTACTGATAAGTCGATAGTGAGGAAGTTCAAATAGTAGAAGAATTATTGAGAGGAAAAATGGACACATAGTGAAGAGAACATAATAATAATAAGAGAACAAATATCTATATATATAATAAGAAAGTTGGAATAATGAGAAGAATTTAAGGCAAAAGTTGCGTCGATGGGATCAGTAAATGAAAATGTCATAATAACAGGACAATCAAAGAAACAAGAAACCGAAGACATATTGCAAGAAACATGTACTATAACGCCTAATACGCGTATAGACCTCGAAGTTCAAAACAAACAAAAAAACTATAAAAAAGATAATGAGAACTTGATAGGAACTTCAATATATTCTAAATTAATAATGCTACTTAATACGATAAAAAGAAGAGGTCGCACATTAACTATGATATAAACGAAAAAGTGTAAAAAATATTATGATAAACAAAAAAAAAATTTATTTATAGTTGCTAAAAAGGTATAGTTGAAACGTAAACCAGTAATCGTTGCAATCGTAAAATGGTTTCGTATTATTTATGTTATTTTCTTTATTTAAACCTACGGTACATCATTCTGAAGTATAGACAATGGGCATTGGACTTTAAAATGAGTTGGCTTTGCTCTGTCCCAATCTTACTTGTACAATATCTAACAAAGCCAGTGTTTATGCTTTATATATTTCAAATTCATTGTAAAACTTAAAATAACTCACCGCTAATCCTTTGTTTTGAGAAAGAAAGTCATCATCTTGCCCTCTGTTTGGTAGGTGAGCTAATAAGTTGCAGTTTAAATGCTACAATTTAAAACCGAAATTACGATATGTAGCAATTTATAATGATAAACTTATAAGGTTACGATATTTTAACCGGTTTTACTAAGTAATCATTTGTGGTAATTTATAATAATGGACCAGTAAACCGCAAGTTATCTGCACTTTAACCGATTGTACTAAGTTGCCATTAGTGGCAAACTATGAACTTTCTAAAAATGTTCAAAAGAGATACCTAAAAAGTGTATTTTTAATTTCCATTATGCGGTATTTGAAATAAAGCTTAAAGTGTTAACTAAGGACAGAAACTTCTTATATATTTTCTTTGATACTATGTATGCAAATTATTTTCAAGAGACAAAAGAACTTTTCATATTTAAAAACAATATATAAACACACAAATTGTTAAAAATTAAATACACTGACAATAGTTATCTAGGTGATATATAAATAATATGGTTTTATAAGAAGCATGAAAGTACACTTTTGAAAGCTAGGAGGAGAAGAATGAAACGATCTACTAACCCGATCACTTTATATACAATTATTACTTTGAATCGACACTGTAATCTTCGTAATATTTTAATTAACTAGGGTAGCTCTTAACCATTTCTAAATTCGTAAAATGTGTCGACAGCTATCAAGTATTCATGCGACTGGAGACGACTAAAAAAGGCTATAACGAGAACTGAACACCCACGAAGACAAAAAACATCAGTATCCTCGTAATCTTAGCAACTGAATGAATGTTTCGCCGCTTAAATGTTGCGCTTCTTTATTTTTTGTTCCACACATCTATTCCGATTGTATTTTTTTAGAATTGTTACTGTGTTGTGTTGTGGTAACAATTAAAACAAAAATATCATTTTTAACCAAAAATATAAATACGCTACAATCCATGTGATTAAGTAAAAACACAATTAAAATATCTTTCCTTTGTGACAAAGATGTAACGTGTAAAATTTAACAAAGGGAAATCGCGCTTTTGTATTTTGTTATATATTTAGTTAAAATAACTTGGAAAGCTCTGGAAAAGACAGTAATTGTTTTTACGACGGTATTATTCTAAATACGGCTGTAAATAACCTCATATTTCCACATAAGGTTATCAAAAATAATATTTTAGATTTCTAATTAATTTTGAACGTGTAAGTTTAAGAAAATTTTAATACGGCCAATATCGAGAAAATAACGAGTATATCACATCAGAAACACTAGGATAATACAGGCATTTTACATATAATATTAATATTTATAATATGACCATGTTTCAAAAATCAGTTTTCTTTTTTGTTTCGCTTTTACGTTTCAACTATTTCACCAATCTTTGTAAAATGGTCCAGGTACATTAGCCGCATTATGGAAATAAGTATAAGATATTTCGTTCCAGAAAGTATAGGATCAATAAATTATATGCTTTAATATTATGATGAAATCCATTCACAAGTTTACAAGTGGAAGACTAAAGATATTTATAATAATAATAATATAATTTATTTGTGGATATAAAATACAACAGGTAAAATAATAGATATGTACAGAAATTTTCTTAGAGCTACATACACAATAGATACCAATATTAATAATTATTTTTAATACAGGTTAAGGTTAAGGTTAATATAACAGGCATAAAACTATATACCTATGTAGGAGTACAAAGAAAAGAAATAAAACCAAAATTCGAAAAGCAAGAGAAAAAAGAAGATACTGATAGCCGAAACGCCGATATTTTTCATTTATTCCGTTTGCATTTTCTGGGTCAAAAACCACTTACAGATTGACCTTTCAAAAGTAGTCATGGATACAGCGGTCTTCAGGGACGGAGGGAGGTTATTCCAAATATTAGTTGTAGCAAACTTGAACCGGTTGTGCGATGTTCCGGGACTAAGAGAAGTCCGTCTTTAGCCCGCGTCATGTGGCGATGAGCACTGCTCGACGAGTTTAATATATCGGCAAGATGTCGATTCTTTTGTTGGGAAAAGTCTATGCAAAAAGCAGAGTGTGAGGACTGCAACGATTGTGCATTCGCAGCATTCCATGCTCATTTAAATAAGGTCATACATGGGATCGCTGTAGGATGCCGAAACAAAAACGCGCGTTTGTATTTTGAATTCTTTGAATTGAATTGGCTGTTTTTTAAAATAAACGTGGGCCGTATATCACCATAATCGAGTACAGGAAGAATGACGCTCTTAATCAGAATTTTCCTAACTGGATAAGAATAGTATAATTATAAGTATAGTACAGCTGCTAAGAGATAAGGACGGTATCTGTATAGCGTATTGAGACGCATAAATCAACATTTAATTTTTAGGTTTACGTGTTTGTGAAATCTCAGCTGTGAGTTTATAACGCCCAGAGAGTTTTATAATGCCCAGATTCTTGGCGTAAGTTGTATAATGCTCAGATTCTTGGCGAATTCCACAATAGAAATGGACTGCCCGTTTATGGCGAGCTTCAGTCTTCCCGATCTTGCTACCTGAGCCCTACTTCCCGAATTAGAATGCAGAGTTTAACAATAAGGCATGTTTATATGACCAATTCCAGATTTTTATGAAATCATCATTAATCTTTTCACTCACTCTGTCTACATCTGCAACACAAAAGGATTTGTACAGCTACATAATATCAGCCCAAAAATGAGTTTTAACGTGCTCTAATGAAATATCTGATGTGTACAAAGTGAAAAGTAGCAGCCCGAGGATTGACCCTTGCAGTACACCTCTAGAAATGACATGAACTTTCGAGGTAATAGTTTGATTACCATCGAATACTTTGACATACTAACACAGTTACTTAAAATAGTTTTAAACCATTCATACGCACATTCCGGTAAGCCGTAATATTGTAATTTAGTCATTAAAATTGCCAAACTTAGGCAATCAAAAGCACGTGAATAATCCAGCAGTAGCCTCCCCTTTATCAGATAAGGATAAGACATCATTAGTAGAGAGATGTGCTGTGGATGTACTGTGTTGACTACGGAAACCTGATTAGTAAGGGGGGTAAATTTGCTTTATGGATTAGAATTCATCCAAAATATTTTAAGCTGATTACAAATAAGATACTTAACTAAAGAAATTCCACTGACTTCCCGTTTAACATTATTTTCAATATACAGTCATGCTTTTTCATTAATATCTTTTAATTTTTTTTTAATTAAGGCATTTATTTTAGTAATGTTTGTTATAGAGGAAAGCTTGATAACTCTTCACGCCCGAATAAAACAACCGTTGCTGAAACTACGATAATTAAACGTGTCGTTATATCGATAACAAAATGACTAATATTATACCAGCAGTGCTTTAGTACGACCTCATAAGTATTTGCTTCATCTTCCAAATCATTAGCTCATATTTCATGTTTGATGCAAATATCGCTCAACCAGGAATCAGCAAACGTATATAAATATTTAATAAACTGAAACAGATAGGTGGAGAAAATCCACGAAGAGTATGTGAAAATCGCGCACATAATATCAACTTGATACTTTAATAAGCACATACAATTTTTCGCTCCCAAACAGTTTGACCGATTTAGATACGGTTTTCTGCAAAATATTTGGGACTATTCGACAATGGTTATTAAATAGGTGGTATCGTGTTAGCTCACCATGGGGCGCTGTAATATTTTGTTGCAAACGAATGTTCCCATGTATCTCCAAAATGGTTTGATCGTTTTAGACACAGTTTTCTGCAAAATATTTTGAACTAATCAGCGAAGGTTCTGATATAGATGTTATTGTGTTAACTCACCATGGGACGCTGCAATATTTTGTTGCAAACGAATGTTACCATCTATCTCCAAAATGATTTAATCGATTTAGACACGGTTTTCTGCAAAATATTTGGAACTAATCGGCGATGATTCTTAGATAGATGTTATTGTATTCGCTCACCAGAGGGCGCTGCAACATTTTTTTGAAAACGTATGTTCTTATTTATCGCCAAAAAATATAAAATTGAAAAGCAAAATTAAAAATTTTGAAAGAACACACGACGGACGTAGTCATAGTAATTGAAAAACGATTAAATAATTTTTATGAAATCCCTCTCACTAAAAGAAAGTACGAACCTATTAATATAATTGCAAACCCAAGAAAATTCGTCAGAGCTGCCATGCCTATGCCTAAAATTTTGGAGGTTTATCAGTTCGTCACTAATTGGAATTCTCTTAGGTGCGCAAATAGCTTTTTTATGCTGCTACAATATAATTAATGTTGGGAACGGAAATGGCAATTGCAGCCCCGACGGATTTTCTTGGGTTTGTAATTATAGTAATAAGTTCTTACTTTCTTTTATCTTTCTTTTAAAATATTTTAATCGTATTACAATAACAACAACTAAATCCGTCATAGATTTTATCAGAATTTTTAATTTTGCTTTTTATATCGAAAGTAACTCAATTCAAGCCGAGTTTTCTGAGCAATTTCGCACTTAAATTTCTTCTCTAAATTTAAGGTTTTTACCAAACCAGACGCAATTATTAACGTTCTCCATAATTATGTTATCTACAGATATCTTTAAATTATTGAATTTAATTTTATTTTATATTATTGAGATTAATTTGTATACCCTTCATTCTATACCTTCTTCGAAATTTCATTTTATTCGTTTAATATAATAAAAAGTTCGAGCGGATGGTTCGTTATTAAGACGATATCATCTGCAAAACGGACATGGTCGGTTCAGTCAATGAAGAGTTTTTTTTCTTTCGGATACCAACTCTTTGAAAATGTGTGCTGTAAGTGTATTGAAATATTAATTAATGTAAAATTAAATATTGTCAGTAACTTCATTTTAACCTTTCAATTTTTTTTTCCTTGATATAAACTGTCATCATACTAAATCTTTGAAAATAAAATATAATTGTTATGTTAATTATTTACTAACATATCATTTATAAGACACTTCTAATACAATTTAAGTTTATTGATTATTTTCTTAATATATCATATTTATTTGAAGTAAAGATTAAACAACTGAAAACGCCCCTCATTTTTCATATGAGAAAAATAATTTTGAAAGCAGTTCTTTCCTGTTTTAAAACTGTTATGTGTAAACAAATAAAACGTCAAAAATTAATAACACAAAATAACTTCTTTTATCTTCGTGATAAGTAAATAATATATTCATATAAACGCAGACAAACTCTTGAAAGCTATGAGAACAAAGGATGAAATGGTCCACCAAAACCACATCACGGAATGCTTACTACAAACATGTAACCGACACGGTCATTTTATATACGACTTAACACTACACATTATTTGGAATCGGCACTGTAATCGTCGTAATACTTCAAGTGACAAGGGTAGCACTTAACCTTTTTCTAAATTCGTAAAATGTGCTGACAGTCCTGAGGCACTTATGAGACTTAGACGAGTAAAAGGCTCTAATGAGAAAGGGACACCCACGCAAAGTGAAAACCTATTACGTAGACTTGTGGTAATTTTACTGAGAAACTGAACGTTTATATTGCCACTATATCTATATTTAACGCATCGTAAATAAAGCGTCTCTTCACCCTTTTTTTTACTTCAATGAATTTTTTAACAATTTTTTGGTAACGATTTATACACAGAAGTCAATTTATTAACAAAAATATAAATATTTAAAAAATAAACATCGAGTTAAATGTAATTGAACAAATATGCGATGAAAATATTTTTCCTTTGTGACAAAAATAGTTCAAAATAAATTAAATTGCGCACATGTATAATTACTAATGCTACTACAAATCGGTTTTTTTATTTTGGTCATGTTGCCATAGTGGACATAGTAATCGCTATATGCCCTTCGATTTTGTCAGCATCCGCCCTTATTTGAAAGTAATGACCTCAAATAGACAGACGATTGAATCACCCCACAATTCGCTGGTTGTGTGACTTCGGACAAATAATCGATGTAAATAAGGGAGCGTTAAAAATGAAGAAAAAATACAGAAATTAGATAAAATTTTAATATTCTTTAAACTGTCAAGACCCGTTAGTGTTATTTTAAAATACAGTAATTTATAACGAAGATTTAATACTTTCAAGAAAAATAAATAATTATTTTACATGTTCACAAATTATAAACCAATTTATTTACAATTGTTTTCCTAATTCATCTATATTTTGCGTTACATCTTCTTTTATTGTCATGAACGTGGTTGATAGCGACAGCTTCATGATTTTAAGCTAGTTGACAGACAGTCTTAAACATATCTTCTAATAAATTTATAATACTAACGCAAAAAGGTTGTTTATCCGTATTAAACTCTGGAACAAAATCTAATTTCAAAATTGTTTTGGTATCAAAAAACCCATACTTCAAGGAAGATTTTCCAATTCGTAGGGATATAAAAAACTTGGTGCTAGGGTATAAGCGATGCAAGATATAGAGAGAACGGTTTGTTTATTGATTGAGCATATCGGATGTGCCCGCTGTAGCGACACCAGTCGTGGCTGTAGAGGTATTTACCCCTGACATCGGTGACCGATGTCGTTTGGTTAACGAAGCGAAGACGTTTAATAATCGCATGTAGGCCATAGCATAATAAGATAATTTTACGTGGGAAACCGTGGGATATTGTTGAACATGTTAGAGTTTCCTGACATAATGTAATGTTATCACACCCGTTTGCTTGTCCTTCTATTTATCACCGTATCATAGCCCATTCGGTTTAATATGAGGTTGTCGAAGTGTTGCTTAACATGAACACATTAAAATGAAGAAAAACAGTTTCTGATTTATTTTTAAATATCTCCTATTACATCAAACTTAAGAATGACATTTCCTTTTCTCACCACCGAGCAAAGTATCATTAAAAAGGCTTATCAAATACTATCAAAAATTTATTATATTTTTTTGGTACAGCATTTCCTTCGCAATATACGCATTTTAAGTCACAAATCAAGATAATGGCATTTAGTAAGTACTATAAATGTAATTTTTTTTCGTTCAATTTCCATTAATAAATTGAAGGGTTCAGGCGACGAATTCTACTGACTTGCGTCTACGAAAGATGTATTAAACCATATATTCCTATCTAACTATAGTAAAAAATAATATTAATATTTGTAAATAATTTGACTGAAATGCTCTTATACCTTTAATATATGAAGTCACATATGTGATCTGTATGTACGAAAGTCTCATTGCACAAGTTCTATTTATGCTTTACTGGTTTATTTATTTTTATCGTTTGACGAAAAGACGTTTATGATGTCCGAAGGCTAAACACAAAACCGAATGAGCACATATATTATTGCAAATGGTGTCAAATTGGGAAATAAATGAACACGTTGAAGATCAATACATATACGCTTTGCATTAACATATTATCAACCATTTCTCGATATATACTGCCGTAGTGCTATTTATCAGAATTGTTCAAGTCACTTAAATTGAAAGAAATATTATTCAACACCAACGGAAATTTCACTGTTTGTGTGAATTGTATATTTAAAAAAATATTTTCGAGCGCGATTATTTGATAATAAAAAATATATGTGAAAAAGATTTTCCATATAAACTGCGTTTTTGCAATAAACTGCTTGTTAAAATTGTTCCGACTTAAAGGCATTCTTAGTGACGTTAAATGTTAAATAAACCAGCACAAACACGTATTTATAAAAAAAAACTTATCGAACACTTTTCATATTGGTTTTTGTTTAGCATCAATACGAGCTGAATAGTTTTATTAATATATATTATTACTGAATAGTTATTATTTGTGAATACTTTTCATTTACAGTAAGAGAAAATTTTACCAAGGCGTGCATAACGTTTCATTTAAAATATAACTGTCGGCTAACCGTAAAAATGTTTCAGACATAATAATGGCGTACAATACATTTATTAGGAACTTGTTGTTTCGAAATTAATTTCGGCCTATCGTTCTCACTTATATTACTTTTTCAATAAAATGTAGACTGGAAAATCTCACCTAAATGACAATTAACGGACCAACAAACGTTTATCTTACGATGAGTATATAATAGTGAATAATAATCCAATAAAATAAACAAAAGCAGAAAACAAAAACCAATTCAATGGATTAAATTCACAGTAAAATATAATAGATATATCTTTTGAAATGGATAATTAGCTTCTTTAATTCTGTTTTCAATTTGTTAACTCTGAATGAAATATGATTAGTGAATGAGAGCACAGTTGTTTCACGGAATTGTTTCTTTCTAAATATTAAAGGTATGAGAGCATTTCGGTCAAACTATTTATAAATATTAATATTATTTTCCACTATCTAACCATATGGTCTAATATATCTTTCGCAGGCGCAAGTCAGTACAATCCGTCGCTTGTATCCTTCAATTTATTAATGGAAGTTGAACTAATATCGCATTTACAGTACTTACTAAATGCCATTATCTTGATTTGTAATTTATAATGCGAAGGAAACGTGTGAAGGAAACGCTGTACCACAAAAACATTATAATAAATTTTTGATAGTATTTGATAAGCCTTTTTAATTATCCACTGCTTGTTGGTAAGAAAAGGAAGCGTCATTCTCAAATTTGACGTATTAGGAGGTATTTAAAAAAAATCAGAAACTATTTTTCTTCATTTTTATGTGTTCATGTTGTGCAACACTTCGTTAACTTCATAATAAACCGAAGGGGCTATGATACGGTGATAAACAGAAGGACAAGCAAACGGGCGTGATAACATTACATTCTGGCAGGAAACTCTAATATGTTTAGCAATGCCCCACGGTTTCACCCGCGTAAAATTCTCTTATTACGCTGTGGCTTGCATGTGATTATTAAACATCTTCGCTTCGTTAGTCAAACGACATCGGTATCAGGGGTAAATAACACTATAGCGACGACCGGTGTCGTTACGGCGGGCACATCCGATGTGCTTAGTTAGTAAATAAACCGTTCACTCTCTATCTTGCATTGTTTATGCACTAGCACCAAGTTCTTTTGTATCCCTATGAATTGGAAAACCTTTCTTGAAATATGGATTTTCTAATCCCAAAACAATTTTGAAATCAGATCTTGTTCCAGAGATTAGTACGCATAATCAAGCTTTTTTGCGTTACTATTAGAGATTTATTAGAATATATGTTTAAGGCTGTCTGTCATCTAGCTTAAAATCATGAAGCTAAAGATGTTTTCTCCATGTGAAAAACTTTAATCTGTCGCTATCAACTACATTCATGAGGATAAAACAAGATCCAATGCAAAATATAGATGAATTAGGAAAAAATAAGTTTGATTACAATTTGTGAATATGTAAAAAAATATTTATTTTTCTTTAAAGCAAAGATCTTATTTCCTGAGGGTCTTCGAGGAGGAATTGCAACATCTACATGCGGTAGATGCCTATTGACCGAGAATAATGAAGCTTTTCCCTTTATCTTGTCAGCCAATGATTATAGAATTATATTTTTCAATCAGGTAATCCAGAATTTATTATACGTTGATTTACTTTTAGAAAATAGATACCAAATTCTCTTACACTCCTTATCATAACTTATTGAATATTTTTGTCCTGTTATTAATAATTAATAATTTAATAAGCGATAAAGTACTTTTAACATCGAAATAATCAAACTTTATCGCTAATTAAATACCTAATTCTTCAGTTGTCACTGTCTAATTTAAGACATTATTGCCACTATTTTGTAATCTCCGTCGTTTATTTAAGACTTAAATGCTCTAATAAATCTCATCTTAAAAGTTACCTCTATTATAGCCCAATTGCCGCCAAAATATATTTACAAAATGTTTACTCCCCAACTTATATCCAATTACAGACATAAGAAAAACTTAAACATTCAAAGTCAGGACGTCACACGCTAACTATTCCTCCAGCTAACACTCGATAAAATGGCGACGTGATGAAAACAGTCCAAACAGACAGGAAATAATAACTTAAGTAAGTTAAATCAAGTGGAAAATCAAAATATCACAAAATGTCCTAAATCTCAAATTGTGTGTCATTTAATTCTCAATTGAGTTTCATCTAATTGACAAGTGTCGCATATCAAAGTAAATAAATACATGGAGACGTGCATAATTTGTGTTAGATGTAATGATCGTTAGATGATATTTACTTCTTGAAGAGTACACGACATGAACGTATTATAAACAAGCCTTGTAATGTTGTCAATAATCAAATTAACACGATAGCATTAAAGTTCCCTCAACCAGAGAATATCCCAATCTAAATTTTCGTGAAGTGTTCAGATTTATTACGAAAAATGTCCATATTTTTTAACTAATATTATTTTTTTGTAACTAACAAGCATAATCTAATATTAATTTGTAATGAGTTATTTAAAATTTTAAATTACATTGCGACTTATTTTACCGTATTTTTCATTTCGTCAATTAATTTTCGTTATTTATACCCGTGTATATATAAATTTGGACAAATCACTTTGGTCGAACAAAATTTATTTCTTCTAATATATCTGATATAAAATTGTTAGTAATAATTAGTTCTACGTATGGTTAAAAAACAATTCAGTTAAACTTAAATTTACATACGGTGTAAAAGACGTTGCTGTAGAACGATTTTATCCTCATATATATATATATATATATATATATATATATATATATATATATATATATATATATATATGTGTGTGTGTGTGTGTGTGTGTAAGGATAAAAATGGTTCTACAAATTGTAGAAAATTCTACATATTGTAGAAAATTCTACATATTGTAGAAAAATAACCTAGCGATTGGTACTATGAGATAGAATATAAACACACGAATTAATTCAATAATTCTGAAATTTTAAAAACCAGGTAAATACAAATGCACATCACGCTGGTAGGCTTCGATACATCTATAAATTTCAACACTTTAATGTATATAACATTTTTTTAAACTGTTGATGATCAATGGGTTATTTCTTTACCTTGTATTGCCTGATTTTTTTCATAGTAGTCAACGTATAGCGACTTTCTCAAACTATTAAATCTTGAATCGTCATTATATTCTTCCATTAACACTATGTAAGTTTTCAGAAACTATCATTTTCATAATTTCAACTTTAGTTGTTTTAGAACGAGTGAAGACGAATAAATATTTCTGATGTCTTTCAACATATATATATACGGAGACAGGCTGCCTAAAATATTAAAATAAAGACACCTGTTTTAGATTTCATAACTATCGTTTCCAAATTATAACCTAACATGATACATAAAATATAAAACAATGCCAGTATAAATTTGACCCTCTGAAACTTCTACTTTTACTTCATTTTTGAGAAAAATATCAGTGACACACAGACGAACACATGGTGATATTATATAGGTTACATTTTTTTCCTTTCTGTGGTACAGAATCGTGAAAATAGTTCAAAAATTGTATTTCTTATTGTGTTACTAGAACGATATATGGTGTGTCAATTTATTTTTAGTCATCAAAAAACTGTTCGAAAAAAATTTCTCAGTTCAAGATTGAATCGAATTTTATGAGTACTTACAAAAAAAAAGAAAGTTATTGATAATTTTCTTACGACTATATTTTTAAGTAGGTTAACAGTTTAATTGCGGAAACAGAAATCTATACTCGTCACCATTTGTTGCTAAAAGTCTATTTCAAAACTCTTAACATATCTATATCTGAGTGATATTGTGAATAACACGAACTTGCAAAATGTAAAAAATAAACGGTCAAACGCGTATCGACCGCACGCGATACATATCCCTTATCATAATTAAATTTAATTGGTTAAATATGGTAAGGAAAATATCAATACAGTATACCCACAAATTTCTTTGATTTATTATTTGTTTGATTTTACTTTAAAAGGTAGATAATTGTTACAACGATATCACGGTTTTTGATAAATCTATTTTTGACTCATTTGCTTTGTTATTACTTTGCAAATACATTTGCCTGAGTTAACGTTTTGAAAATCTACGCATTCTTCTCAGTCAGGAACATTTTTCACCCTTTTATGGACATTCTTTCACTTTGGTGGCGAATTATGGAATTAATTGGATCATCAACAATTCACTGCCCACATGCCGTTTTAATTGGTTTTCATAAAATGGTATCACTTTTGGTTTCGCCCGCACCATTTTTGATACGTTTTCATTCCGTTTTCCTTTTCTCTCCCCTCTTTTAAAAGTTCGTGGCCAATTTTTGCCTAGTTGTACCTAGTAATGCTCATTAATGCAGGACACAGGAAAAAATTAAAAATAAATTAATGAATTGTAGTGAATTTTTTACATCCTTAGAGTTTTTGGAGTTATGTATGAAACTATATATACTATGTATATAAAGACAAATAATTTATTGTTATATATTTTTATATTGAAATGATATAACTTTTTAAAGTTAAAGTACAATAATTATAGTATAAATTTAATCTGAATCACGGAATAAAATAAAAAAGTTAAAATCATAATGCATTGAATACAAGTATTTTACAGTTGGTAACATTGACACATGACAGCGAGCGTCCGTTTATTTGTATTTGCTTTACTTTCGTGGCGCTTTCGCTCGTTGGTTACTTTGCGATTTATATTCACGTTTGGTGTTCTACACTGAATAATCATCCAAGACATTTTTATTAAAATTTCAAATATTGTGTAATATCTCATCACGAGGCGCATCGATACTAATATAGCCATGCAACGATTTTTATCCTCGTATATACATATACATATATGTATATATAAATATATATATATATATGTATGTTTTTTTGGTTAATTTTGACGAAACTCTGAGCTCCATGAACCTGTTTCTCATTTATTGAATTATATATATAATGAATTTATGGGTATTCATGATTACAAAACAGTAAAAATGTTTGACGCATATTGAAATTTGCCGACTAGGCAGAGGCCCATACGAAAATTGGCCATGTTCTTTAAGTCTTTATATAAATAATAATATTGTTACTTTCTTTTTTAAACAAAAATCTTGTTAAAAATACAATTTGTGAGTTCTCAGTAGTCTAACTGGAAACTATGAACTTAAAGATGAGTCCATGAGTGTTCTCTGCTTCTGGTTTTGGTAAAGAATACTACAAACACTCACACTAATATACTAATATGGAAAGTTGACGTAGAAAAAATAATTTATGTTTTAATACGAAGAAAATATACTTGACTTATATCACAATCTGTTTCAGTATTTCCTGAAGATGTTTCTTAAATTTTTCAACTGTAACGAGTACCATTTTTCAAAACTGTCTCCACCATTTCTATTTTATTCCTAACTCTATCTCAGTAAGATCTACGACAGCCATATTCTCAAGGCAACACGATCTACAAAGATACACTCTAAACATATTTTATGCATTGTGAAGAAATAAAAATGCAGACGGAATACGATTACCGCTTGACGGAAAGCACGAATATTGATAAAACCCCGCAACTGGTGGGTAAGCTGGAATATTCGCACACCGAATTCATGCTCGTAAAACAATTTACCAATTTTCTGCAGTATCTTCGCAGATAAAAGGCTGTGGTAGTGCTACGTAACAGGCTGCCTTCGTTGCGTACTGCGAGCGTTTCCTATTGCGAAATAATAAATAGCGACTCATGCATGGAACTGGAACTATTTGAGAACACATTCGCCAAATATATTTTCTCGAATTTTGCCAGAATTTTAACACCTGTTTTTGTTGATAATAAAAATAAAATTAACTAAGCATTTTTTTCTTTAGTGGTGTCAAGTAATATATATATGTATGTGTGTGTGTATATATATATATATATACATATATATATATATATATATATATATATATATATATATATATGTATATATATATTTGGATTATCTTGTCGAAATTAAATATAATTTAAGTATGTTTATCAGATTTGCGGTATAGGGTAAGGTGGGGCTAATATTCCCAATGTTCACCATAAAACTTATAATTCCTAAAATCGAGCATTTTCTAAAAACAAAATTATTGCAATAAATTTTACACAATTCAGCTTAACATCCAAACTTGCAAATGTGCGATTATTTATTTGGTTTGGGAAAAAAATTGCATAAAAGCTGAAGATGAATTCTGAACTTCTTGCCCCTATAGCGGGGTAAAAAGTCCGAGACGCGGTGTAAAAAGTCCATTCATTGTAATGGCTAATTAATAAGATAATTACGATCATAAGATTAATAAAATTTCATTATTGTAATATCCATATGTTTTATTATTATCATAGAACTTAAAAAATCATAAATTAAAAACAATAATGAACTAAACCCTAAAAGGAAACATTAATTGTTTAAAAAATCTAATTGTATCAGTTAGTTTTATTTAATCATTATCGCTATTGCAATTAATGCAAACAAAATTAAATTTTAAGTTAGAGCCCACACACCGTTCATGTGCCCAGAATTTGCACGATGAACATTGGATTCACTTCTTGCCTGATTTGCCCTCTGAATAAGATTCGCAACATATATAAAAATACTCTTCTTCAGAAGAAGATGCTACTTCCTCTTCAGTCTTCTCTTTAGGGATTTTCTTCTGTACTGTCATTTTCTGCTTATTTACTTTGGTTAATTTAAGTTGTTTCACTTTACGCTTCTCTTGTTCTTTCTCTAAGGCATTTTTTTCAGGCGTGTCAGTTAGGATGGTAGCTTTGCGGCGTTTTCTGGTGCTTAGAGATACACGGGGTCCGGCTTTAGGCACAGAATGAACAACTTCAGGCGAAAATATCTCTTTAGAAGTAGATTGCTCATGAAGGCTGAGTAGTTAATGCTCTTGGTTGAACTATTTGTAATGGCTGATTTTCATCCAGCTCATTTATAAGTGATGGCGTATTTTCCGCGTTATCAATAGCACTGGGAGGGTCAGTAACAGGAAGGTCAGTGAGGAGTTCCTTTTTAAAAAGGCCGTCATCCGATCTTTCCCCGCCATTTTAGTTTTTTTCCAGGAATCGTGTACAGCAATTGTGTACTTAATCGCACAGTCATATGCCAAGCGACGCACTTCTTTTGGTTCTATTCCATGGAACACTTGCGCAAGCATGAGTAAGTATTTGCATAAGCTGTTCTCCTGTTCCTGAGTTAAAACTTGACGTGTTCGAAGATATCCAAAGCGTACATTGTCAGGGTCTTATAATAAAACTTTTTAGAGCATTTCTGCAAATATTATAGTCTTTTGCTGCTCGACATAATTTTTTCTCTCCTCTGTTCACCTCATGTGCAGCTAATTTTATAAAATGAAGTGGTGTGGTACCTCTACTAGTTTTCCTTTTGTAGTTTCACATTCTAAAAAAGAAAAATTAAACACTAATTAATTAACAAATCTAATAGGTAAGTGCGGCAAAACGTAAAGGACGACTCTTACGGGGTAAGAAATCCTTTCAACCTACGTCGAGTGATTTGCAATTTTATAAAATAAAAACGGTTAACTAGAGACAAAATTTATTAGCATGCATTTATTATGAATACAATAAGAATGTAATACATATTTACCTTATTCTTTTCTTCTTATGTGAAGCGATGTTATAAAAGAAATTAAAAGATAATAATTAAAGCTTTCATGAAAAGCGTTTAGTTTTCATTCATAATATTGTAACGATGTAAAGTGTCGTGATTGTAATAAAACTTGGATATTAAAATATAGCCAACTTGGTTATTAATAAAATTTTAATCGAGAGTTTAAACAATTAAACAGTTTCTTTTCTTTACTTAATTATTATTTACCTTGTATTAATAATTATTGTCATTCTGTTATGTTATTTTCTGGGAATAATAATTTCAATGGTCCTCCAGCTAAGAAGCTTTAAATTCTCTATGCCCGATTAAACCTCTCAAGTTGAGCGAAATTTAATTAATTGTATGTAAAAATTGAATTGCTTGATCTACTCGTACTTGTTCGTCAAGGGATGAAAATTAATATAATATAATTTTAGTTTTAACCCAAAGATGTTATCAGGAACATAGTTTGGAAGAAATTGGTGGGTATGATTTTCAAAATCATTGGACTTTGTTTTACTATGGAAAATAAGTTTAAAAGAAGAAATAATATTACAAATGTGAATTTATACAATATTTAACGGTAATTAGTGCGACAATGACTCTGAACCTGGTATAGGCTAGAGTAAAGCAATATAGTGTCCCACTAAGGCGTTGTTATTTTAATGTATTGACAAGCAGTATTAAGTGTAATATAACAATAGCTGAAGTTCCAGAATGTCAATTGATCAGGCTAGTATAAGAGAAACATATCCTGCTGAATAATTCCAGTTGTAGTATTGCAATTAATTTCAACAATCGTTTCTTTGTTTTTCCCAAAATTAAATTAGAAAAATACTTTAAAAATCCTTTATTCACTTCTCCTGATAATGGTGAATAAATGATGAATATAATAGACATAACAAATATTCAGTTTTTATCACTTAAATACTATGATGACATTTTCCAATAATTTCGTACAATTAAACAACACGATAAAATAAATAATACATTGCAAGAAGATACTTATAGTACATTTTGAAGTACAAATAAATTAAGTGTTGTTCACCCTACTTAAAAAGAAAAAAAAAGAAATTCAGATTCGATGTTTTCTCCGCGCCTATAAAATTCACTTAAACATTCCAAGATAGAGTAGCAGATTTCTAGTAAACAATATCCATACCTTTACTTATTAATCTTTATCCTTTTGTTCTATTTTATCAGAAATTTAATAACAGCTCAGTGTTCGAGTTTCTAGGTCACCGATATATTAATCAACGAATACTTATGAGAAAATATTTTATAATAATTCAATTTGATTACTTTCAATGAGGGCTTTTATGAGAAATAATTAAACAGTAAAGAGCATTTACGTTAATTGTTATTATCAATAATTGCCAATATCGAACATTTATTAATAGCTTTTCTGACCGTCTCGCGTTCTGGTATTGTATTTGCGATGACGAGCGACATGTGGATATTCTATGAATTAAAGTAGTAAATTTTTGTAGACAGCCTCGCGCTATTATTATAGGAAAAGGTGGATACGAATATTAACAAAGATAAACGTAATGATTCGATCAACAGGTCATGAATTCTTTACATAACTTAGATTCTAATTGATGAAAATTTATGTTATTCCTTTTAACCTTATACTTACTTTTATTTTCGCTTATATGATAGGGCGAAGTATTGCATAAATCAGTATATAGGCTGCCTCAAGTAGATAATAATATTACACATTCTAATACCATTAATGCAAAAATTTGGATAGACGGTGGATATTTCGTACTCCATAACCTCGTAGTTTCTAAACAGATTTATAGGAAAATGGCATACAAAGATTATAGCCTGGATTAACACACAGGCTACTCTTATCCCGAGTTCTGAAGTAGGTCAGCATCCATCTTTTATGACGTTCATTTAGAAACTGCTTGATCACATATGGTCCCTAAGGAAAATTTTGTAAGTTCGATTTCAGCATGTATTATGTCGGGCCGTGTATCCAGAATCTCCAAATCCGAGTGTGGTTCCCGTGGGATAAAATACATTATTTTTCCTCTTTTCATAACTCAGTGACGATTTTACTACTGAACGTGAACGTGTCTTGAATGGAATTTGAACCGAGATAATTTACGGCCTGGATTAACAGATACGCTTTATCTATAGTAATATCTTATCAAAATTATAATTTATGTGGTCCATTTGAGAACTAATTGATTGCATTACTTGACTATGTTTGACTGGAGGAAATTACTTTTCTAGCAATGATTTCATTTCACAAAGGTTGTGTTAAAGTCGAAATAAATGAATAGTAATTTCAACTTTTTGTTCCCTTTCTAGCAAAACAAACTATGCAGATGTACGTACGTACGGAAAGACACCAAATAGATTCCATAAGTGTTCTCTATTTTCAGTTTTAGTAAAAAACACTACAATTGCTCACACTAAAATACTAGGACGAAAAATTCACAAGTAAAAAATTCCTTATGTCTAATACAAGAAGAAAATAAACTCAACTCTTTTATCAAAGTCCTTTTCAGCATATCCCAAAGACGAATTTTGTTGCTGTAATTAATAGAATTTGTCAACCCTGTCTCCAACAACTATACCTATGTTATTTTTAACTCTATCTCAGTAAGATTTATGAGAGTCGCATTCTCAAGATAAGATGGTATACAAAGATAAATCTAAACATATTTTATGCATTGTGAAGAAATACAAACGTAGACAGAATACGATTACCGCTTGGCGGAAAGCCGGAATATTGATAAAACCTTGCAACTGAGAGGAAAGTGTGAATATTCGCACACCCAAATCATGCTTATAAAAACAATTTACCATTTTCCCGCGGTATATTCGCAGATACGAAACTGTGCTGGTGCTATATAAGAGCCTGCCTTTATCGCGTACTGTGAGCGTTTTCTGTTGCGGAATAACAAGTAGCGACTCGTGCGTAGGACTTAAATATTTAAGAAAACTTTCGTCAAATATATTTTCTCCATTTTCCGCCGAATGTGTATGGCTATTGTTTTGTGAATAAAGAATGGAAATAAACTGAGCATTTTTTCTTTCAACGTTATCAAGTAATTTAGGCATAGTATTCGCAAGATTTTCTTTATGACTTTCAAAATAAACATATTATACTAAAGCAGCGGCGTTGATGGAATGAAGATGCTATAAAGAAGCTTCAGCCAAAATTTTTCTCGTTGAAAATGAACACGTTCATTTGATTTGTGCTGTATATTTTCCATTTTTAGAATGAAGCTATAGTTTATTTTATTATTTTAATTCTTTTCAACTGAATTGATTCATAGACTAGTAAAACTAGGCAAAATTTAGCTGAACTAAAAAAATCCAAGCAAGCGAAATTAGCGAAAAATGACAAAGAAACATTTTATAAATTTTGAATATTTCTAAGATTTGTATCTCACAAAGGATTAACTTTATGCGAAAAGAAAATAAACATAAAGTAGTTTCTTTGTAAAAATTTTTATGTTTTTAATTAATAATTTTTGTAATTTTTTCGATCTATTTTTGTCGGAAAGTATATAAGTTCAGATAAAAGGTGAAAAACATTTTCATCAGCTTTTAAACCCCAATAACTTATACAAAGGAGAGTTTATTGATCAGAAAACTCACACCTTAAAGTATGTATACCAATTAAGGAAGAAAATAAATAAAATCAATGGTTGGAATATATAAGTTGTTGAATTTTCATTTGATTAGTCAAGAAAAATTAAATTTAAAATCTATTTGTATTCTATGAAAAGTTCAATTTATAACATATTTTCCTAAAAATTTATTCAAATAAAAAAAAATTGTATAGATATCAAGAAATTAACCTATATATGTCAGTCACGGCTTTAGTCTTGGTAGGAAGTTTAAAATTCTATCGATATATTATTCTAATTAAAATTAAAGCAAGCACATATGTCACTGAAAGAAAACTATTTATCTTCTCAAAACATCAGGTAGCCTATCATTTCGTATATGTGCTTATTCAGACCCTTTTCTTTATCAAAGACTTGATTTGAAAGATGAAAGACATGGATTGCCATACGCCTACTAACACCCGCTTAATATGACATAACGGAACTTGAATCGAAAATCACAAATATTTTCATATGTTATGAGACAAATATTTTCACATACTTTTCATGTTGCCTTTCGTCACGCGTTATTATTGTAAATTTTCTGAATTCTCATTGTGTCGCGATAGGAAGCCCCCAGTCGTTTTTATATACTTTGAGAATGCATGAAATTTATTCTGAGTTAGCTCTGCATCATGATCGAAGCAAATTCGATGATCTTTCAGATCGTAACTTGTTACTTCGCAATTTATTTTTAGGTCTTAATTTAAATTGATGTATGTTAATTGAATATCTTCAAGAGTATATGGTGTATAGGCATTAGTGATCAATTGATTCTCTTTAATAATATATCATATAAGTATGGAGACGGATGGAGCCAAGTTTCAAGTTCCAAATTAACGATTTATGGGATACATACACGGATGGATATATGAGTAACCTTTTAAGGGTTCAGTTTTATTTTGAGGCATAGTCAGTCACATTCAAATATTAGGCTTAGAGCATTTTTTTCTATTTCAGTCCTAAATTAATAATTTATTCACTCTTTTTTGTCAAACATTCATCTCGTGTTATAAATATTTTTAATAAATTTTAATTAAAATAATTTTACCTAATAATGAATTTTTACCTTAAACAGAAACACAGTTTCATTTCTAATTAAAATAAATTGCGTCATAATTTATTTAACTAAAAAAAGGTACACTCATTAGTATACATAATTCAAAGTATTTTAAGTGAGCTGCGTTGTGGTTTGAAATTGCAGTAACATTCAAGTTCATCAATTTTAAGGCCAAAAAAAATTATTTTTGGTATAAAGATGTAATTATTCTATAAACTTAATAAACATAAAGGGTACAGAGATCTGAAAATATATATATGTTGAACACAAATATACAAATAATATTAAATAAGTCCGGTTGTAAGTATATGAAAAACGTCCACAATAGAATGTTTGTCATGCACATATCACATCTGAGCATTAGTTGCTAACTGTAGCAATTGCGAGCAGTTATATGTTAACAAGTAACTTTTAGAAGATAAATATTTTCTGAATGCCAGAATGTCTTAACGCTCATTACAGAAGTGCAAAAATGCCAATCGTAATACATATAGAACAATGGTTTAAAATTACATGCATAAGATTAACCTAGTAAATAAATCCTAATTATTTAGAAACAATTACATATTTTTTGTATTTTGTCAGGTTTTGTAGATTTGGTGCCTGTCTAATTTATTTGTATCAGTGACTGTATGTACGTTTTTATATTCTTAAACTGTTATCAATATTCGTCTTTTTCTCTCCCAGTTTGCAATTAAATTCTCTTCCACATTGTATATTTTTAGTCAACTCTTTTCTCATGGTTTCTTCGCCCATAACCTTTTTGCATCTCTATTAACCATTGTCGAAAATTATAGATGAATTCAATAACCACCTTTCTAGATACTATTCGTAAGCTACTTCATTATTTAACTAAAGTGACCTCCCCATATTGTCCTCCTTTTACACTTATTACTGTGAGAACTGCCTTCTTCTTTTTAAATATTAATACTGTTTACAAATATTAATATGGTCAATATTAATATTATTTTTCACCATGTAAAAATGGTAAAACTTAAATTTAATGTTGATTCTCACAGGTGTAAAATTATCGTAAATTTCTCAAAAACATAATTTATAATTAGTGGTATAATTTTTTGACGAAATTCAGATAAATTTTTAGTAAAGTTTGTTATTTATTATTTTGTATGGCGCACGTTCCGGAAATTAGAAGAAAAGAGACGTATTTTTCTGGATATTTTCAAAAATAACATTTCAAATGTTTTACGTAAAATCCTTAAAAAAGATATGTGTGAATCCTTATGGGACAAAAACATCTACTTTATTTGCACCCTCTATAATTTCAACGCAAATATTTTTCGATGTTAACTTAAATATATGGGGTATAATTTTTACACCAAATGAAGTACAACATGGACTTTTTCAAATACATATATATATATATATATATATATATACACATATATATATATATATATATATATATATATATATATATATATATATATATAGACATAGAAACACATACATATACCATAGAGGATAGTGACGTTTTGGTTTATAATAGTTCCAAAAGAATAACTCTGAATTGTTATAGTGGAAACTATTATAAAACGTGAACTTCATGTATATTTTTTTAAATATATAATATTTAAAATTTTGATGAGGAGTCTCCAAGTGCTCAAATATAAAGGTTACAAAAATACTGGCCATCATAATAGATACAAAACGGCAATTGTGACGTTCGATTAAATCGTTAGGTTTCAACATATTTTCTTTTTAAATATGTTATGCTTTGCTCAAAGAGCTCTTTCCTATGATATCCACATTCCTAGGTGGAAACATGCTCTCTTTGTATCCTGCCCTCTTCAAAGAAAAATATAAAATTTTTAATACCGGTTTTCGGTTCCGGATCAGATAACTATAAAACCTGCGTAGAAGTTTAATCAATAACACAGTCCGTTATTAAAAACGTGTCCGCTTTTAGCGTATAGTATTTCTACTAAACATCTAGAAACACTTTTTATTAAATTATCTATAAATATTAACAATATTTTTACCATAAAAATATGTTGCCCAGCATATATTTCATATGCGCAAGTTATTGTGATTTCCTCAAAAACTATGAAATTTAAATAAATATTTTTTGCATTTTTTAGGAATGGTGTAATGTGAAGTACACTGTGAGATCAAAATAGATTTGCTTTCACGTCATCGTCTAACCAAAATTCAGACTAATGAGAAATACTTTTACTGCGGTATTTAGTTACTAAATAAGACATGACGTTAATGAAATATTTAAAGAAGTATTTTAGAAAATTTCAAAATCTATTTCTGTCGTTGCGGTAAAGAAACTATTTAATAAATCTTGATTTTTATAAAAGATGGGGTAAAAATGCAATAATAAAATATTGTAGATACCTTAAGAATAATATAAATATTTTAAATTTATGAAGATTTAAATTTTGTTACAGACTTTTTGCTTCATATTGAAATTTATAATTATAAAATAAGTGATTTTGTTTTAGAAACGATTTATCTTAAACAGAAGTAATAGCATAGACAATAATATTTATCAAATAGGAAAATATGATAGTTATTATTGTAAACAACCAGCTTTTGATAGTAACCAACAGGAATATGTACTTTGTTTTACATTTAAGAGGAAAGGATTGCAGTGCTGTACGTTAGCATGATGAAATGTTTTTATTTATTGTTTTTGGTTAATTTGCAAACTGATGACAATAAAGAGAGATTGGTCCAATAAAGAGAGTTGTCCTCTTCTTATATTAAACTTGATTCGGAAATCAATGAGACCTTCGCTTCGCAATGGTAACTAATGTGTTAAAAACAAATTTGAATTCCGCCCAACCAACGATAACAAAGCGAAAGTCACATCCATCTGACTGGCCGACGCGTCCCAGTTACTGAACATATTGAAATGATTGATTAATAGTTTCAATGAATCTGAAAGGAAAAATCACAAAAGCATTTCCGAAATGTACATATTTTACTTTGCACTTATAGGGTTACCATTGAATTCTGTTCTGACATCAATTTGTTACATGAATTATTTACCATTCAATATCGTATCGATTTTAATTGTCTTCCTATCCCTAAAAGCGTACTACCAGACTTCCTGAAATTAAATTCTCCAGTTTCGGTAGAATAAATTGAACCTCAAGCTGGAAATCGGCCCTTAAAGATATTTCAGATAAATTTTAGTACGACTGGCGTATTAAAAATATTTTGTGAAAAGTTAATGTGAACTTTAGATTCAAATCCAGTATTTTGACGTTTAATGATCAATGTTATTATTTAGTCATTTTTTATTATTCACATATATTAAACCCTCAGCATTTTCTTTTATCTATCCATGGGTTAATTTTTCTGTCCTTATAAAATTTCATCACCAAAAATGGAAAATCAAATTATCGGCGAATTCTTGTGATAATTCCAACTGTGCGTACATTGGTGAGTAAGTTACCTTTAAATAGGCCATTTAAAGATGTTTACTATTTATAAACAGTATGCTATATAGATTCTAAAGAAATCGGTTTTCCTTTTGCGTTTTTAAAATTTTTCCACTATAAGAAATGTTTCTACAAAATCATTTTTCAATGTAATATTGATTACACAAAGTTATTAAGATTGAAAAACATCGCCCATAGCGCGGCAACCCAAATGCAGCGAGGAATGATATTATGTTCAATAAACATATTGTTCGTTTACAAAATAAATAAAAAATATCTCTACAACAATCGCCCATACGAAGGTGATAAAGAAAGAGGTAGAATAAAAGAAATCAGTTATCAAATTGTATTTTAAGAACCATTTTAAAATGCTAACAGGTGTTTATTTATTAAAATACCACTGAAACATGAAACACATCAATCCGTATAACGGATTTGTTATTTCTCAACGGAAATTACACTTTATTTAAATCTTATATCCTAGAACATGCATATTTGTGTTCCGGTAAAAATATATAATGTTAAATATGTAAAAATATATAATGTATAATATTCCATACCTTTTTTTTTATGATCGTTATGTATTCTGCCGAACGTCATACTGAAATTACATAACCGCTGGTTAAATATATTTTTGACGTGAAGATATCTTTAAATTTGCTACTGTAGAAATGTTTGCAAATAATTCAAAGATTTTGTGTGCAGCTTCAATACGGGTGTTGTTATTTTACGAACTATAGTTGATTATGACATTGCTAGAAAGCAGAGTAATATTTTTGAAAAATCGTTACTTTTAGTTAGAAGCTATTTCCTGGAATAAATAAAAATAAAACAGTAGGAACTCTGAATTTTCCGGTTCAGATCATCGAAATTGATAACATCAATTCATGCAATGTTTAAGAGTGTGTTTTGTGCAAGAGCGTAACACAAGATGGACGAAGCCGCTATTCAAACCATTTTTGGTAGAAGAATGTTGAAATTTAATAGAAAGACTTATGAAATAAAAAAGAAACATGAGTTATCTATATTTTTTAATTACCGAAAAAGCTACAATAAGAAAGAATAGCTTTATAGGAGCCAGTTTGAATATGTTCTTATTTAATTACCATATATCGGAATTCGGTTATCACTCTTGCTTTGAATTGAACTTGATCTGTGTATTCAAAAGGTTTCCTTAAAGTGTCCTTTTTGGGTAATCCAACATTTTCGTCTAAATTGCAGTTAAAGTGTTAAATAACACCTGTATTGTATAATACCTATCTTATTATGAATATATATTTTATTATGAAATATTCTGTTGAAATAGTCTATATTATGCACACAATTGGTATGCGGGTAAATAATCCTTTGTATACTAATGTTCTTTGTAATCAATCTGTAATTTTAAAATCATTTTTCGTAACTCAAGTTTTACAGTTTTTGACCAATTTTCAATATACCAAATTCAAAAATCAATATCGGTGATAAGCTTTCTCGCCTGAAGATGGAAATATTTTATTATGTTTTATTTGTTTTTTTAACACTCTTGAAGTAAATTTTTGTAACATTAATGGAAGATAAATTAGAAAATTAGTTATAAATAAAATGAGAAAATCTAGATACTTTATTGATTTCATGATCTTATCTCATGAAATCAACCCACCAATCAACCGTTTTCCCATTAAACATTTTAATAATTGTATGATGTATAAGTAACTTCCGACCATATCGATGGATCATATCTCACAAACAATTCCTATGCTTAGTTATTTATGTTGGTGGATATCTCATTATGAGACAACATTTACATCAAAATTTAATTAAAAATTTGTTGACTTTCAAAAGGAATAAAAAGCCCTGATTTAAGGTTTCGCTAGATTTGATTAACGACAAAATCATTACTAATTTTTCATTGTGTGTGTGGCCTTGAAAAGACGTGGAAAATAGTCCTTCATTTGTGTAAGAATTTTCTCACTTTACTTTCGGTTTCAAGAGAAACGCATTTATGACAGTCAGATTGATGTGAGGTATTTTGCTTTGTTGATGAATATGTCCTATTTTACCCAAAAGTAATTTTATTTTCAAAGGTCATATTTTGGGCCAAATTTCCATTTTTTTTCCATACCTTTTCTTTTATGATACGAAAAAGTACGGTTTCACATGTTAATTAATTTATCAGTCATAATGTTGACAAAAAACTTTTTAGTCGAAACCGATTGAACCCTATTAAACAAATATTTTCCTGCAAACAGTGTGTAAATTTTTATTTAATATTTCCATAAATATATTGGTTACTTAGTGATCTTGTTTATAGCCATTTGTTATATATAACTTACAATTCTAATATTTAGAGGAATATAAGTTAGCGGACTAAAATCTTTTTTGGAATGTGTACTTATTAGTTTAAATATTTATGAGAATCATACAAGTAAGACAATCGAAACTAAAATTTTATTTTTATGTGTAAATTATTAGCAAAGGTAATTGAGTTATAAATTTCTTAAATGATTTCCGACAACTAAGTGTCAATTTTCATCGCTTATTTTTGATGGTTAATTTTGAAAATTGTTTAGTCGCCAAGAGAAAGTACCTAGTAAGTTAAGAACAGATAATTTCTACATGCGAGTATAAATTTACACATACGAGTATAATACACTTGAAAGTTTCGAATAAAGTGTTCATAAAATGAAGATAAATGTTTATTTACGTCGATGAAGGGCGCCGATAAAGAGCACCAACGGGGAGTAATAAAGGAGGGGCGGGAGGCCGTGATCTTGATCCGGAAGTGCGTTATCAGCGGTAGAGGACAAAAGTTCAAGTCGTAGTGCATGACACCCTTGTTGTACCTATGTGTCCAGCTTATTATGTTGGCCGCTTGTTTGTAACTAGTTGGTTGGTAGTAATAGATCGAGCGTGAATAAGAGAAAAAAATAAATGTTTTTTCTGTATTAATTTAGCATTCGATTAATTTTATATGAGTATTCAGTAATTGAGTAATATGAGTAAATGAAGTTAAACTGATTGTTATTACCTAAATAGACTCATGGAAACATTATTTCGACCAATTTATAATAAAAAATTATGTAACATAATTAAAACCAGTCATGTTCGGAGTTTATCTTTCTGTTGCCTCCGTTTACCATAACATGTTTTACCATAACTATCAAGTCAACCAGAAAGAAATTTCATTTATATAGTTTCGTGCATCAAAAGGAAAAACGGAACCCTTTTACGATCGCTTAAGTATCTGTGCGTATGTGCGCCAAAACCATTTTCTTAGAAACCAGTTGGCCCAAAATTTTAAATATGGCACAGTAATAAAACATATTAAGCAACATATACTGAGTCAAAACTTAGAAGTATTTTGAAATTTTAGACCGAGCAAATTAATTACTCGAATTTTTTTCAATTCCTTACGTAACGTGTATAGTTTTGGGGTATCGTTTGAAAGGGCTAGTTAAAAGGGTCACATTTTTTTTATTTGACACCTAAAATCATAAAAAAAAATTTTCTTCAGAGATATATTGAAAAATATACGAAAATATATGTGCCATCTTTTATTTCCGAAACTATTCAACCTAAAATCGCCTATAAAAAATATGATAGGCAATATATTTAGGTTTTTCTATACTCGCAGTCGATTTTCCCAGAAACCGTGCAAAATAGAAATTTGGAATTTGGCACAATAATGCATCTTATTTACTTGCATATTTAGTAATACTTATTTTCTTTTAAATATTTATATAAGAATTAAACAGCCTCTGAATAAAGGTCTAAACATTTGTTTTTATTTTGTCTATTATGTGGGATATCATTTAAAATGACTTGTTATTAGGAAGTCAAAATTATTTTTTCACAATTTCAAAATATATTTGAAAAGATATTTTAAAAAATATTTGAAAATATACCATTTCCCCCTTATTTTCGAAACTACTGAGCAAAAAATAACAAAAAAAAGGTTGGTTAAATTTAACAGAAGATTATAGGAAAATTATAGCCATTATCCTAAATCTTTTATTATTTGAAATATGTACCATATTTTTAAACTTGTGAAAGATATATATTTACGCAATATATTAACGTTGTGAAAATCAAATATTTGTAAATAGTTCTATTATTAATGTGTCGACATTATAGTATTTATTTCTAAGAAACGTTTAAATATTTAAAACTATCCAAATGTGGCCCTCGTAGTGTGAGTTACTTAAATATTCATAAGCATTAAAGGCACAAGGAACTCTCGTAGCGTGAGTTCTACTCGTGCTTGACAGGTTTTTAAATATGCACCACGTTCTACGCCTGTGAAAGATGTGTTAGGCAATATATTCATGTAGTTAAAAATTAATATTTTAAATAGTTTAATAGAAATATTCCACTTATTTAAATATTTATGAATATTTAAAGGCCCACGGAACTCTCGTAGAGTGAGTTATACTCGTGCTTGACAGGTTTTTCAAAAAAGATACTTTGCAGAATTTAATTCATGACTAAACGCGCGCCCACTACTTCAAACGTGCCTCCACCTAAAACCTCTATAAATTATTTTGAGTTTTCTTTTTAAGCAACATCTTTATGCTAATGACGTCGTAAAATATTTAAAATATGAAATTTATCTCTTCATAAGCTTGTTATTACAAGCCGCCGACGTTCTTACATATAAAATTAGTTTTTATAAATAATTACGTGAAAGCCGATTTATGCAGCTTCAGCAACTTTTATGTAGCAAATTTACAAGTTTTCTTTATCATGCAAATTGTCTCGAATATGAGCACTAATTCAATATTTAAAAATTGTTATTTTCCTATCAATTGTAATTTAAGTTTATGATCGATTTTTGGCTGAGGGAAAATATTTGAAATCGCCAAGAGGAAAATTAATAAGCAATGTTTTGTTCGTATTAAAAATTAAGAGCTTAAGTAAAAGTATGAGTATTGAGTTAAAAATAATATTGTCCATAAGTAATTTTAATGTTATCACTACATATATAAAAATGGTGGCGGCTCACGACATGAAGAATTTGTTGTTTCGAATAAGGGAATATGAATAAATAGGTCAAACAAGTATAATCAGTATGATTAAATGTTTTATTGTTTCACGTGGCTTTAATTTGCAAGTAGATTTGAGAAAATGCTTCCGAGCAAAATAATTATTTGAGAAGCAACTAAATTGCACCAAATTTGACATTTTTATGATTGAGTATATAGTATCACTGCAGCAATAAACTTCGCGGAAATACGAAAAAGTTAATAATTTGAGTAATTAAGAATATTTCAGGCAGATAAATTATGTTTGTTTATATTTACTTTCAAATTGATTGAGAAATGACATTCGCTAGCTTCGCACGTCACTCCCCGCACCCCACATTCCTCTCCACGGGCTGCACCTTCAGTTAGTACTCGAGTGATCGCGCTCGCGAATAGTCGTGTACATGCTTCTCTCAAGTCCAGCAAATCCCGCGAGATTCTCTGTCCGTAATCCCGCAACCGAGGGGCTAGAAAATGGATTTCAGAATACTGTTATTGTGGGATTGGAAGCTCTAGTATGACTTGGCACAAATTTCCTCTACAGCGAACAGGCACAATAGCTAGTAGACAATGTACACATGTGCTAGTATTTTATTCATTGTATTTCTCGTATGTTTACCCTTTACCATTAAGTTATAGATTTACGTCCAAATAAGACTACCATGCGTATAGGTACAACCGTCTCACCAATGTACAACAGGACTATAGACGCCATCGATAATCATTTTTATGGGTAGCAAGAGGACGGCTTAGAGCGGAAATGATTTAGCGGGAAGCGGAAAAGATAATTGTCTGTTTCGTTCCCGATCATACTTTCTATAGATGTTCGAATAAGAAAAAAGTTGACACAAGAATTATTTGAATTTGGAAATATTTGTATGGGGTTCGTAGCTCCATGTTTTTGTATATTTTCCTATTGACTTTCATCTTCACTGTTCCACTTATTTTTCAAATGTGATAGTTGGTGTAATAATTTAATAACAGGTTTTTTTTATAATTTTTACTTATCCTTAAAAATATTTATTTAAAAATAATTGCAAATTTTAATGAAGTGCTCACTCTTACAATTTTAAAGCATAAACAATCGAAATTTCGGAATTTGCAGGAACTAAAAATAGAAAAAGTAGTAATGTTAATTATAACTGAAATAATAACGTTATATACACATTTTTACAATAATAATATTATCATTAATATTGATTTAATATTTTTAGACGAATCGATAACTCAGCTGAATTCTAAAAGTGTATATTTACTGATGGCTCATCTTTTCAATTTTAGGGCAGAATTTCCTTGAATTTTGTAATAAAATATTTAAGTGGACTTGAATTTATATTCCATAACTCTGAAATTCCTAAATAAATTTTCAAAGTAAAGTTTTGGCAATTTAAGAATTAATAGGCTTATTCTATACGTAGCGTAAATTTCTTTAACTATTGGGAAAAATCTAATTATTTGTCACATAAATTCTTGAAAGACTACTTTATAAAAAGTCTTTGCAAGAAACATACATTGATAGTTAAGCAAATATTTTGCTAACGTACATAGTGGCTTTTGTAATAAAGTACCTGTGGGTTGGTAATATCTTGTAAATTCCGATGGTAAATAGTTTCGTTATATGTATAGGTCGTAGAATTTTTGCACGATTTCATTGTCTATTACTTAAAATTTGTATTATCCTAAAATTCAGAAAATAAAATGTATTAAATTTTAGCAGCATAATTATGAAGCTTACGCCTATATGCCAATGAATATAATATGATTACCTAAATGGACGATGTTGTACATTAGACCAGATAATTTAAAAAGTAAAGAAAGGTTTTGGAAAGGACGCACAGATATTGTAAAACATTATGAAACTATTTGAAGGATCCCAAGGAAAGAAACATTAATTAAATTTGTATGAAAAATTAAAGACACGGATTATGATATATATAAATGAACGGCAGAAGTAGAATGATAGTAGATAAGGATGAGATGATAATGAGTGGGAAAGGAATGTTGGCTGAAGAAGAGTGTGATTAAAAAATGAAGGATCGTTAAGTATTCATAACATACTTGGAATTAACGAACTACTTTGCGTATTTCGATGTTCAAAAAGAACGCACACTTTGATTGAACCAGAGTCAAGACTATAAAATAGGAGGTAATTTTTATTGACGAACATATTGTTTGACGACAAACTTGCAAGTAAGAGAAATACATCAGAATCCAGCCCCATGACATTTTATCGTTATAAATATAAAAATACATACTATGATAAATATAAAAATACATACTATGATAAATATAAAAATACATACTGAACATATTTAGCGTTAATTTACGCCAAATATATTAAATATTTATGCAAATAAGTAAATTAATATGTAAATTAGCGCCAAATATATTCAATATTTGAAAACAGCCGATCTAAGAAAGTAGAAATAATACTACATCACGTAGTTTCATTTAATTGTCAAAAATACATATTTTAATTTGGCTTTACCGGCGTTTCCTTATCAGATGTTTAAAAAAAATTAATTGATTACAAAATCTTACAAACATTACATAGTTTCCTAAAAACCTTGTTGTTTTCTTAATTTCAATTTCACTCATATACATAAATATATATATATATATATATATATATATATATGTGTGTATATATATATATATATATATATATATACCATCTATGTTTCAATTTGACAGCCTGAAACTTGAAGCAGACTTAGAAATGGGGAGCTGGGAAGTGGCATCTATCAAATTCCTCGTTTTGACAAAAGATACAGAGGAATAAATCTAAGTCAAACAAGTTTTTTGATAATTATTCATTGATTGTTTTATTTAAAGGATTCTTGTAGATCTTTTTAACTTGCCATCTAATTATCAAGTCCATTTATCAAAACGAACTTGGTAATTATGTATGTCTAAAAATGGTAACTGAAAGTCTCTTATGTTTTTATTTTTCAATTAAAATGAACCTTTTAAATATAAGTAGAACTTGGACTACATGTTGGCCACACGTAGCACATACTTAGGTAGACATAACCATTTAAGGGCACATAATAATTTTTTTACAAATGTTATGTTACTTTTTACATACAATTCCTAGTATTGTTTTTCATAAATTTCATGGACATATCACAAACTGTGGAATTTAGAGTCATTGCCATAATATACCGGTAAATTTTAGTAAAAAGTAACATAAAATTTGTAAAAAAATTATTAACGATATTTTGACTTACTGATAGTTTCAGATACAAATGTGAACATTGCATAATAATCGTGACCATTTTTGAAAATATCTCTAGAACTATATTCCAAAAAATTTTAAAAAAGAAATAGTTTTGGAATTCTTACATAGGGCTTCAATTGATACCTAAAATTAGGTCAAAAAAATTGCGTGAATTCCTTAAAAATGTCCATATGTAGTATATATTCGGTAAATATTGAACGTTTAGATATCGATGTATATAGATATTAACAACCCGTTTCATTTTGCCACATTTTATATTTCTATGTCAAACGGTTTCTAAAAAAAATTTATTATTATTAGTAATATTCCCAGAACAATCATACATGAAATACTGAAATTATTTTTAAATTATCAGTGAAGTTCTTTTTAATTGCAAGTAACGCGATACAGAAATTTTAAAAAATAGAATATTTCCTTGGGCCCTCTATAATTTTCATATGAATATTTTTGAATGTTATCTATAAAGATACACGCAAGTTTTTATGGTTAATCACGATACTAATATTTAATTTTCTACATCAAACGATTTTTGCGCACAAGGACTACATGACGAACAAGTGAGTGATTTTAAAAGTGTCTGGACCCTTTTTCCTACTGTGCAACCCTAAGAAACAAGTTAAAATATATCCAAGTCTACTTCAATTACTCTACCCTACAACTGTAATGTTACTTTACTGCAGTAACTCAACCAGTCTAAATAAATACATTTTTTTTCGACTTTGTATTGAATTTTTTATCGTCATCTGTCAATTTATTTGTTTTTTTTTCACGTTTAAACAGATCAATTTACTTCAGACTAATTTTGCATGTAGAAAATATTAATTCTACATTAAAATATAGGCTATATATAATGACACAATAATTTATACAAGCATAGCAGTGAATATTAAAAAATAAGAGCAGATATTGAATATATTTGGCGTTCATTTTGTAGAAATTCATTATTCACAATTAAATGAAACTACGTGATGTAGTATTATTTCTACTTTCTTTAATTTCTTTACCACGACCTAGGTTTCGTTGTATTACAATATCTTCAGGTGGGATATTAGCAAAGATCTTTGCTTATATCCCACCTGAAGATGTTGTAATACAACAAAACCTAGGTCGTGGTAAAGAAATTAAAGAAAGTAGAAATAATACTACATCACGTAGTTTCATTTAATTGGAAATAAAAGCAGCTAAATAAATTAGGCCCGCGTACGAAAATTTAAATGCGTTGCTATTAATTTAATTTTGAAACTAATAGAACGTGTTCCATTTAACAGGCCATATTGGGACATAAGTAGTTATATTGAACACGTATGTTACATTTCACATACATAATTTATGGGTTAATTATTGCACGTCATTTTATTCCGGATACACATAACCCATGAGGGGCCATGTACTGTACTTTAAAAAATGTTGATGTGCAAATCTGCAAAACTTATCTCTTTAATTTCACAGATGGATAGGTGATGGAAAGATAGAGTCCCATTCAAAACCTTTAAATTTAATACCCTAAAAAATATTAAGATTGAAAATCCGTGAGCCACGTTTATTCCTATAGTAGGTCTTGAAACCTTTATCCAACACATTTCTACAATAAATCTTTAATGGTAAGCCTTTCAATGATATCAGAGATGCTTGCTGAAATCATATTCCAATAATGAAAAGTAGCCCAGTGATTGAATTTATAATATAGGTTGTAAATAAAACGATTCGAACTAGGTGCTTCTTGTAAGATAAAGCCGGAGATAGCTAAGCTAAAGCTTGGTGCTCATGGTTACATATGTATAAAGTGGTAACTGAAATACAGCGTAACATGAAATTATAAAGTGAGCTTATGTTCGAAATTTCCTTATATGAAATTTAATATGTTAATAAACGGTAGAACGATAAAACTTTTTTGAACTTTCAACAATTTTACGGACTAGAATGGAAGGATGAGGAATTATTCCTAACAAAAGTCATGAATTATTCATAAGATGTAAAATAATACTTTCAGGAAACTACTGTAATGGGATTTTAACAATAATTTCCAGTCGTAAACTGAGCCTATTATCTGTATATCGTCTATATTATGTGGTGCTATCAGAGACCGATGTAAACCGCCTCACGATGTCTCGTGATTTCTTTGTACTTATGGTCAACGTTGCGCGCTCATGCAAGGGATCGCCCATAGCAGATTCAATCTAGCCCGTCCGTCGCATGGGCGACCGTCCTCGCGTTCTAGTGCTCTCTGCTGCTCCCTGCACGACAAGGCGCTCTGTGGTCCTCTCGTTTCGCCTTTATATATAGATAAGGTATTCGAGCTTCCGAGATTATACGTGATCGCAATCAATAAATGAACCAGGGGTCAATTTTATTTTATTGACGGTCTGTTCATACCGCCTGCTGCTCTCCTAAATCGAGATATCTATATATTTTAAATTATACAGATTTGAGTGGAATTATAATTGTGTTATTAATTGTTCACTTTTTCTTTTGCTATCAATAACCCAAAAATTATTGGGAAAAATGTTATTACTCGTAACATAAACCTGTGAGGGTAAAAAATTAAAGTTAATGACCTCATATGGTCAATTAATAAAAATATTTAAATGTACATTCGGCTGTGGATTTGTCACCGATTGAGAGTAGACAGACACATTTTGAATACATTGCGAAGGTATTGATACGAGGTATTTACATAACGTAAGGACAAAGCAGTTGGATAGGTTGAATGGAACCAATGTCAAATCGGTGTATGTTATCATAATATTCTTTAGTTTTTCAGGTCAAATCAATTCCATATTCCCTTGAAATATTTGAAATATTTTGAAACCAGAGCAAAAGGATTTTAACCAGGGTTACTGAAAATGTCACCAATACTCGATAGCTGTTAATATAATAAATACAATTCAAAATATCCTAAGTTTTATGACTCAAATTTATTGAAACCAGAACAAAAGGATTTTTACCAGAACTACTGAAAATTTCCCCAATATTCGGTAGCTATTAATATAATGAAATTCCAAAATCCGAAATAAATGAAATTCCAAATATCCTAAGTTTTATGACTCAACCTTAATGACATTGGTTTAGTACGAAACTGGCATTCGTACACCCTTAAATGTTCATACGTGTGTATACGAAGCCCTCGTAGTATAAGTTTAACTCGTACATACTCGAAACAGGTTTTATCTATACTCATATACTTGGTTACCTTTTGGTCGGCAACTGAATCATGTAGTGAAAAAAAATAATAAAACCTTAATTTGTGCCGAGCGCTTCACCACCCCGTCTCTTTGAGTGACGATAAGATGTCGTAGATTTATAAATACATTTTAACATGTAAACTATCAACAATGGTCTGGTATATAACGAAGGAGACATGTAAAAACAATTAGTATTGGCTTATTATGAAAATAAATGACGAATGACCAATTTTCGAATGAAATGATGAATTTTCTCCTTCGCTCTTTTTTAAGTTGTAAAATATAAAATGTATAGGATTTTATAGATCAGAAGATAAAAATATTATACAAATTTTATTTGTGTACGTGTTAATGAAGGACTCTATTTTTGACCGGCGGTTTAACATGTGAGCTGACAAAAGGGTAAATGCAATGATTTATATTAATGCATATTTTGAGGAAGGATTAAGATATCCATTGGATCTGACACGCGAGCTTATAAGAATTTTGTATGCAACAATTGCGACGTGATCTTTTGAATGCAACAAAAATATCACGCCTTATCGATCCTTTGCTAAAGGATATCACCCGTTGCACCGAGCTGAGAAAGATACACAGCGAGACAGTTGTCTAATATTATTAATATTTCAATTATCGTGTCTCTTTCAATACACTCTTATGATATTTCAATATTCTGTCCCATGTACTTTCATAATTCTGTACGAATAAAAAAGAGAACAGTAAGTACGCAAATAATACGTAACGGGAGAATTACAAACACATTTAGGTAATCACCAACATTTGAAGATATACCTTTCTATTAAACTATTTAAAAATATTATTATGTTCCACCATATTGCCTAGCATATATTTCACAAATGAAAATAATATAAAATTATCGCTTTAGTTTTTTGACGTGAAAAGTTTAGGAAATGAATGGAGGGACATATTTTTCTAGGCCTTTTCAAAAATATCTCTAGATATTTCTGAAAAATTATTCTTTTGTAATCAGTTAAATTACGACTACAGTAGATGTCCTAAAATACTGAAAATTAAAATAAACATTTTCATACCTTGTTTACCTCATTAAACATTTCCATATGAATATTTCTGAGTGCTAACTATCAAGATATTTATCAATATGACACATGTAAATTTCAAATAGAAAAAAATAATATGACAGACATTTGTAACTTTTAAAGGTTCCGGAAATTACCGAAATACGGAATTCTATGACTGTTCTCTGTGCAAGCAAAGTTAAAAAACCTGATTTTAAAAATATATGTTGTTATTTTAATTTATAATTATGTACGTGTATAATTCAAATAGTCATATTTCGTCTCTCGTGTAGAGAGACGAAATATGATTCTGCTTGGTAATTCCACTTAATTTATAAATGTTAGTATTCTTCATATAGTGAAACTTGATCTAGTAATGCTCTACCACAAACCGTAAGGCGATCAACATGAGACTGAGTGCTCTGGTTAATTATGGAAATACGGAATTCTGTGACTGTTCTGTGTGCGAGCAAAGTTAAAAAACCTGATTTTAAAAATATATGTTGTTATTTTAATTTATAATTATGTACGTGTATAATTCAAATAGTTATATTTCGTCTCTTGTGAAGAGAGACGAAATATGATTCCGCTTGGTAATTCCAATTATTTTATCAATGTTAGTATTCTTCACATAGCGAAACTTGATCTAGTAATGTTCTACCACAAACCGTAAGGCGATCAACATGAGACTGAGTGCGCTGGTTAATTGATAGTTAAACTATCATGTTGACGACTGATGGATAATGTTTCTTATATTTAAACATGAAGAATAATAATCGGCTTACGTTCAATCTATTTAATAACACAACAGCTGTGTGTATTAACGCAAGGTTTTAGGCAAAATTATATAATACTAATTACTTGAATTTGTACAAAAAATAAAATGTACTGCTTATTCTATGATTTTTGAATTTATTGACATAAAAGTACTACGTGAATCACTTTTCGAATCTATAAATATATCGAGGCTTCGCTTACAAAGAGACAAATAAATGTTTCGATAATGTTCCTTTATTATTAAATAGGACTTTCATTAGACCTCAAACATCTGTACTTCTCATGCATACGGATATACTTTATCCTTCGTAACGTCCTCCTATTGTGTTAAAATTTGTATATCTAAATGACATAACCTTTCACCACTTTCAACACTGACCTTTTCCAAATCTCTATTTAACACATATTAGTGATAGAAAAATTCAATAAATATATTTGAGTTAAGAAGTAAGAGAAAATATTTGAAAGTAGGTCAAAAATATTCAATGTAATTTAAAACATTAGAGAGTTGTTAATACTATTTTTAGACATGGGGAAAGAATGATTGATCAATTGAACTGAGAAAGTGAGCAATGAGAACTTTGCTTTTATAAATATCTGAAATATTTAATTATATTTATATTTCGTTACTTCGATTAGTTTAATACATGTTAATCGTAAGTTCTTGCTGACTACCAATTTAGATATTATATAAATATACTTAAATGCTGTCTTCGGTAGTTTATCCTTATTGACATCACTTAAAGCGATACATTACAGAAATCTATGTATTTAATATATGTAATTATAATCAAAAACATTCACATTTTGTGTAGCTACTTATTCTATAGCCAGTTAGACTAGAAAGTTTCGTTAAACTAGTTTTTTATGTTGTATACAAAAGCATGGCAGCGTTAGTTTTACATGCTACGTTGATCATGTTACTATTTATTACACAGATTATACAAAACATTAACTTTGTTAATTTTTTAGCGTTCCGTGCCTCGAAAGGAAAAATGAAACCCTTATAAGATTACTCACGTGTCTGTCTGTCAGAGCTGTTTATCTCAAAAACCACTTCATTTAGGAACATGAAATTTATCATAGTAATAAAACATATAAAACCGCATAAATCTCAGTCATCAAAGGTAACATTCAAAATATATGCATAAAAATCAAAGGTAACACTCAAAATATATATATGGAAACTTTAGAGGGGGCAAATTAAATACCCAATTTTTTTTAACTTCCGCACGGAGTGTATGATTCGAAAAAGCTAATAATATAAGTCTCAAAAATATTTTCTTTATGATTACTAGTGGAATGTCGTCGGAGATACGACGAAAAATATGCAAAAAATGCACTCTTTATTTCCAAAAGTGTTCAACAAGACATTATGTAAAAAATTGAACTTTTAGAAAACTACTTAAAGGTCGCAGGAAAACTTGTGTAAGAGAACGTAACGATTATCTCTATAAATTCTATTTACAGAGTCTGTACGACTTTTTGCTAAGTCTCATATATTAACTCACTTTTAACCATTAACTTTTAACTTTCACATAATTTCTGTTTACTCGAGGTTAAGAGTGGTTGTGTTAAAAAGAATATCACTGTCGTTCGTTAAGTTAATAGGTCTTGTTTCTTCTTTGTTTTTTTAAAATATTGACTCAACTTCTCTGATATCAGCGATGATCTTTTAAGGACCACCATATTTATACTTTCTACGTTATTAAAAGTCGTTCATACGCTGCTTGCTCTGTGCGTAATGGCGCTGTTAGTAGTGCCTCTTTATCAAGATTTACGTTTTTAATAGTATTGTGCGGTGTATATTACAAACTTAAATTTAGCTAATTAATTTTTATATAATTATTATATACTTCTTGAGGCCATGATTTAGTTGCATTAAATATTTTGAAAGACAATGTTTATATTCTTTAAATACACATCTAAAATCGGTAAGCTTATACTTCCAGCTAATAAATTAAAATAATATTTTTAAAATGAGTATAATTGTGTGCTTTTTTTTTACAAATCCTACAATAACCGATGTATAATTAATTATAATTGTTTCAACAAAAGAAGTACCAGCGAGCTTCATACTGAATTTATACGCCTCAGATTTGAAATTAAGATGTGGCGGCGTTAACGAATTATAGAATTTTACAAATTTGTGGATCATTTTCATACAAAAATTAATATTGTTGGAATATTTGTTTGTTATTAGTGGTATTGTATTTACGATTTTCTTCTTTATGACGGTTACCAGTAAGCTATGCGAACTGGATAAAACTGTTATGTAAATTCAGAAAAGAAAAGAAATAAAAATTAGCTACGTATCGTTTATATTTTAATACTTTCTAGTTCTGAAGTTACATTTAGTGAGCGTGAACAACGTTATATTACTGTTAAATATTTGTAAAGGTACAAATAAGATTTGTACCTTCACAAATATATAGAAGTACTAAAATTATCTGCTCTCACTGAAATCGTGAAATTTACAATTTGAGATTTTTAATATTACTGAGTTTTGTGTTGTTCAATTTTAATAAGCAAACTTGTATGTATACGTTAAGTGAGTATCGATCGCGTATGATTCAGGTGCGACCTCTACCTAAGTAAATAACTTTCGAACAAACTGTGTTATGTTAATATTGTAACAACTCGATAAGCAATATAAATCTGAAAAAAAGTTTTTTTTTATATATCTTAAAGTGAGAGATTTACATCAATACTTATTTTTCGTTATCGTCGATAAGTTGTAGATTCAACTGAAATAATTTTATTGTTTATACAAAGATAAATGTAAGATTGCCCTTATTTTCCTTCTATTTTTTCATTTTTCGATTAATATTTTAAGCTCACTATTTAGATCGAGGGACAATATAAGCAATTACCTTAATTAGTCACAAAATAATGACTTTTATTTAAGTCAGATTTAATTCCATATAATATGAGCCTAGAATAAAAGTATTTCTTGGTATTCAATTGTCAGTACCCATCGGTTAAGATAGTATGAAAAGGTTTATTTTAATTTTCAGTTTTTTAAGACATCAAGTGTAATAGTAATTTAAATGATTCTAAAAGAATATTTTTTTAGAAATTTCAAGAGGTTTTCTTGAAAAGGCCAGAAAAATATGTGCCTTCCTAAATTTTTTTAAACGTCATCTTATCGTGCGTTGTTTATCGTCAAAAAAACGACTGCGATGATTTTATATCATTTTCATTTGTGAAATATATGCTAGGCAATATTTTTAAATAGTTTAATAGAAACCCTTAAATGTTGGCAGTTACCTAAATGTGTTTAGAATCCTCCCGTTTGGTATTATGTACGTGCTTACTGTTTTCTTTTTTATTCGTACAGATTTATAGAAGTTCATGGGATAGAATATTAAAACATTATAAGGATGTATTAAAAGAGATACAATAATTAAATATTAATAATATTAGACAACTGTCTAACATCGCCCTTTCTACATAGCTGAGAAAGACGCATATCGATGCGTCTTTCTCAGCTCTATAGAAAGGACGATACTCGACTTTTAGCAAAAGTCTTATGAGGCGTGATATTTTTGTTGTATTCATAACCTTATCGACTCGCATGTCTGATCCTTAATCTATAGCGTAATCCTTCCTCAAAACATACATTAATATAGACCATTGCATTTATCGATTTGTCAGCTCACATGCTAAAGCGCCGGATAAAAACAGAGTCATTCATTAACACATACACAAATAAAATCTGTATAATATTTTCATCTTCTGATCTATAGAATCCTATACATTTATTTTACAACTTAAAGAGGAGCGAAGAAGAAAATTGGTTTTCCGCCGCCACATTTATTTTCATAATAAGCCAATACTATTTGTTTTCATATGTGTCCGTCGTTATATACCGGACTAGTGTTGATAGTTTACATGTTAAAATGTATTTATAAATATACGGCATCGTATCGTCACTTAAAGATACGGGGTGATGAAGCGCTCGGTACAAATTAGGATTTTTTTCTTTTCCTTTTCACTACATGATTTAGTTGCCGATTCTTAATTTCTCCTTAAATTTCCACCACTGACCAAAAGATAACCCAGTATATTAGTAGAGATAAAAACCTGTTTCGAGTATGTACGAGTTGAACTTATACTACGAGGGCTCCGTACACACACATATGAACATTTAAGGGTATACTAATGCCATATGTCCAATATACCAATATCATTAAGGTTAAGTCATAAAACTTAGGATATTTTAAATTCCATTTATTATATTAATAGCTACCGAATATTGGTGAAATTTTCAGTAGGTCTGGTTAAAATCCTTTTCTTCTTGTTTCAAAATATTTTACATGTTTCAAGCGAATACGAAATTGATTTGATCTAAAAATTAAACGATATTATGATAACATCCACCGATTTTCTATTGGTTCGAATCAACCTATCCAACTGCTTTTTTCTTAAATTATGTAAATACCTCGTATCAATACCTCCGAAATATATACAAAATGTTTCTCTCTACTCTCAATCGATGACAAATCCACAACTAAAGGTTCATTTTCAAATTTATAGCTTTTAAAAAAATAAATGAATCAAGTTCCTCACTTATCGGTATAAATATTTTTATTAACTGACCACATGGCGTCATTAACAGTAATATTTCATGATGTGATCGCTCACGTGTTTATGTTAAGAGTAATTAAATTTTTCTGAATACTTTTTGGGTTATTGATAGCAAAAGGAAAATTGAATAATTAATAACACAAGTTTAATTCCACTCAAATATCTACTGTATAATTGAAAATATGTGGATATCTCGATTTAGGTGAGTAGCAAGCAGAATGAACAAAAAGTAAATAAAATAAAATTGACCCCTGGTTCATTTATTGATTGTGATCTAGTACAATTTTGGATGCTCAAATTCCTTATCGATATATAAAGGCGAAACGAGAAGTCCACAGAGCGCCTTGTCGTGCAATGAGCAGTAGAGAGCACTAGAACGCGAGGACGTTCGCCCATCCAATGGACTGATCAGATTGAATCTGCTGTGGGCGATCCCTTGCATGAGTGCACCAGGCTGATCACAAGTAGAAAGAAATGAAGAGACATAGAGAGGCGGTTTATATCAGTATCTGACAGCACCACATGATGACCACGACTATATTTTGCGGAACTATAGACTCAGTTTACGATCGAAAATTATTGTAAAAATCCCATTACAGTTGTTTCCCGAAAGTTATATTTTGCATATCTCCTTGTTGCGAAATTACGGGCTGGGGATCCCGCAGGATTTGCGGGACTGGAGAGAAGCATGTACACAACTATTCGCGAGCGCGATCGGTCGAGTACTAACTGGAAGCACGGCTCGTGGAGAGGAATGCGGGGTGCGGGGATTGGTGTGCGAAGCTAGTGTCATTTGCCAATCAATTAGAAAGTAAACATAAACAAATATAGTTCATCTGCGTGAAATATTCTTAATTATTCAAATTATTAACTTGTTCGTATTATTATGAAGTTTATTGCTGCGGTGATACTATGATTAAACATGAGAATGTCAATTTCAATGCAATTTAGTTGCTTTTGAAGTAATTCCTTTGTTTTGGAGCATTTTCTCAAATCTAATTACGGATTAATTGCAAAATATAAATTGTGTAAAACTATTCTCAAAACCACTGCTAGGTCGACCAAAGAGTTACACGTGCATTTGAAATCTAAGCACCATATAGGATTTAAGCAAAAAACTATCAGAAAATGCAGCGTCATCGTCAAGTGGGAGTACAATTTCATCGTCTCGTACATATGTTAATTCCAGAACCACCGTCAATTACGATGCCAAAGCTAATGAAGATCACGGACCATTTTCCAATCCAAAACAGTGCAAATTCAATGGAAGAAAGAGTTGCACGTATGACTGCAAAAGAACGGATTACCCTTAAGTCTGTTCGTAACTTCTTCAGATTTTCGAGAATTGTTTAAAGCAAAAGGCTTTCTCCTACCTTGATCTTCAACATCCATTCATATGAAGATCATGGACTACGGAATAACTCTTCGTATGAAAGTTCTCCATGAATTGTCGCAATTGAAAGAAACTGAACGTTTCTCGCTTACTTTTGACGAATGGACGTCTTCAAGTAACAGGCGGTATCTTAACATCAACGTCCATACCTATGCAAATGATCGTGCTTTGTTTTGGAATTTAGGACTTACTCGTATTTTTGGAAGTATGCCAGCAACCGTTTGCGTGGAAACTTTAAAAAAAAATGAAGGAATTTTACCTTGATTTAGAAATAGATATTATCGCAATTACAACTGGCGGACCGTCGGTTATGGTTCAAACGAGTAGTTGCATTTCAACAACTCTGCTATGCTCATGGTTTGCGACTTGGAATATTGGACGTAATTTATAAAAAATATGAGTATACTCAACAAGGATAAATTTATAATACACTTGAGAATTCTGAGGCTGGAACAAATAACGACGAGGACACACCAAATATAACTGACGATGGTAGATTTACAGTTAAAGAAGTGTCTTCGGACATGGAAAGAGAATTTACAAGTATATCTCATTTTAACGACATAATCAACAAGGCTTGAAAATTGTACGTTTGTTCAAAAGGCTTCAAGAATACATCAAGAAAGAATTCGGACGAAAAACCTGGGCCTTAGTACGACCATTGAGTACAGGTTTTCAGAATGTGAATTTGATGTGTTAGTAAATTTGGAAATTATCCTGAAACCGGTGAAATTTGCTGTCGAAGTTCTTTGACGTCAAGATACCAATCTCATTATATCTGAAGCTACGCTCAAATTTATGGTGAAGAAACTGGAAGATAATCATGCAGCGTTAGCTTCAGAACTAGCTTTGTCTTTGTGCTGACGTAATTCACAACGAAAAAATTCGTCTTCCAGCAACAAATTTACTTCAAAAAGAAATTAAAGACTTTGTAATGAGAATGAAATTTAGCCAACCGAGCCGGTTTTTATTTTAACAACTAGCGTGGGAGCCGAAAGTCCCTTTTCGTCTGCTGGCTAAATTGCCTCTAAAATACGTAGTAGTTTTACAGACGACAATGGAAATGTTATGTTTTCTTCGCAAATATTTTCAATTGAATGCTGATCAAAGTGACCAAACTAAATAATTAAAGTCTTAATTAGTTTTGTCAGCAAGTAGTTGATTTATTTTTTTTTCTATATTTGATCTCTATAAATTAATAATGCAATTTGATTGATATCATGCTAATAGTAAAACTTAAATAAACGTGAAATTATATTGATTAAATCACTGTTCTATTTACATTATATAAATATTATTAATTTCTGTATCCCGCGGAATTAAAATTTTCTGTCCCACAAATACTGAGATTAAAGATAGGCTGCAGGGTTGGAAGCCCTAATGTTAGATATTTCCAGTTCTTCAAACTTTGTCGATCTGAAATCATCCTAAAATATGTCTTTTAGTCTGATATATAATTACAATATCGTAATTAATAATATATATGTATATATATTTATTGCAATTCATTTATTCTTCCTTACAACTGTATCATATACAATACTCAAATCCCAAAAAAATTTAAAAAATATTTATATCTTCTCTTAAATCCTTGCAATCGATTACTACCGCACAATTAACTAACTTCACGTTATTACCGCCATAATTCTTCCATTGAGCAAAAATAAATCCGAAAACATTTTCACACAACCGGCATAAATAATAGGGCAGCCATACAAAAGCTCTATGGATGGCCGGCACCCACTGTGCCTTGGACTTTAGCTCTCTACGACTGATAACGCATTTCCGAATCAAGATCATGGTCTGAACTCGGTGACGAAGATTTTTATTACTCTCTGTCAGCACCTTATATCGATTGCTACGTTTACTTGAAAGGTATAATCACCCAGGTATAAGCACCCACTCAGTTCGCACAGACTTTAGGTTATTCTATTTTTCGCTAGTGCAGTGTTTAATAAATATTGTGTAATTTTATTTTAAAAAATGACGCCTAAGTGAGTATTTACATTTTTAATGGACACTACTAAAAGCTACCTGGTTTAATGATTACTCCAATATATTTGAAAAATCACGAGTTTCAACAACGTTACAAAATAATTATGTTGAGAAATAATGGTTAATTTATTAAAAAAGTTTTCAAAATTAGCCACGTGCAACAATATATAATTAAACTAATTACCCTTGTTTGACCTATTTATTCATATTTCCTTATTCGAAGCGTAACAAATTCTTTATGTCGTGAGCCGCTATCATTTGTCATAGATGAATTGACAACACTAATAATTACATATGGACATACCAAAATTACTAAAATGTTATTTTTAATTGAATACTATTACTTAAGCTCTTAATTTTTCTTACAAACGAAACACTCCTTGTTAATTTTCCTGTTAGCGATTTCAAATATTTTTCCTGAGCCAAATTCGATTATAAACTTAAATCACAATTGATAGGAAAACAACACATTTTAAATATTGAATTAATGCTCATATTCCAGACAATTTTCATGGTAATGAAAACTTGTAAATTTGCTACATGAAAGTTGCTGAAGTTGCATAAATTAGCTTTCATGTAATTATTTATAAAAAAACTAATTCTATATGTAAGACCGTCGGCGGTTTATAATAACAAGCTTATGAAGAGATAAATTCCATATTTTACGACCTCATTAGCATAAAGATGTTGCTTAAAAAGAAAACTCAAAATAATTTATAGAAGCTTAAGATGAAGGCACGTTTGAAGTGGTGGGCACGCGTTTAGTCATGAATTATTAACACTTCAAACAATCATAAATATAAATTAATAAAAAGAATTAAATTTTTGACAATTAAGCTAACGAAAATTATTTAGTTAAAAAAGCTAATTACATTAATTAATTTATTTAATAATAAAATACAAAGGGCTAATTTTTGCGAACGAATGTAGTTTTATATAGTTTTTTTTTAAACATTTTGTTAACGTTTTTCCTTATATGATGTGCCTTTGATGAAGCTAATACCTACGCTACAAAAGTTCTACCTTCAATACATTCATGGTACTTTCCATCATCGAGACATCCATCGAGGCAATCGATAAAAAAACAGTTTAAAAATTAAATTATGCGCTTAGATATGTGAAGATAATAAAGCCCACTAACAAATGTATAGACTAAAAAAATAGTAATGTTTATTTTAAATCATAACTTGATGATTAATTTTAAGACTTGTTTCTTTTAAATAAAAAAGATTTATATAAAATCAATTAAAACTGAGTAGCAAAAATAAGAAATTTTAAAATTATTTAGAAGCTGAATTCACAAGCCTTTCAGATGTTTTTTTTCCTAAGAAAAGATCAAAATCACAAAGAAACGTTTAATAGATGTCTCTCGTATTTTTTTTATTACGAGTATAACTTTACAAACCACAGAATCTGAATTTAAAAAAATTAAAATACATTGGCGTAGAGACTTTAAGCTTATAATTGCTTATTTTATATAGAATAACGCTAAAATTATAAGCAATTGACATTTTGGATTTTTTTAGAGAAAACAATTTACTTTATTTTTTTAAGCAATATGATACGTCGAACTGAGAAGACTACCTGAAAACATGACTCCAAAATTAATTAAGTTGAAATGTCAAAGTTAAGTATCGCCGAATTATAGAAAAAAGAAACAAGATAGCTACAGTCCTCCGCTGTCTAAACTTTTACACGTGCTTTCTTTTAAACCATTTACATCATAAATCTCTTTTGAGCCTTCTTGTCTTTACAAAAAAAAATAAAACATGCAGAAAATATTTTTTATCCATGCTAAACCTTTAACGAGATCCATGTTAAAATTAATCCTAAACTTAAAGCTGCAAAAAAAATTACATTTTTATTAAAATTACTTAAAAAATTAAGCAACTATAAAAAAAATTACTTATAAACTAAGTCCGAGTAGAACCCGTACTACGTACAAAAATTAAGAGATTTTGGATAATCGCTATAATTTTGCTATAATCATGTAGTCAACTTTAATTAACCTTTTCTTTTATTATTTTTGCTCAGTATTTTCGAAATAAGGGAGAAATGGTCTATTTCCACTTATTTTCAAATATCATTTCAAATCGTGGAAAAATAATTTTGTCTTCCTAATAACAAGACATTTTAAATGACGTAACAGATGAAGCAAAAAAAATATTTAGACCTTTATTTAGCGGCTGTTTAATTCTTATAAAAAGATTTAAAAGAAAATAAATATTACAAAATACGCAGGTGAATAAGATGCATTATTGTGTCCAAGTCTCTATTTCATATGGTTTCTGAGAAAATCGACTGTGAGTATTGAAAAACATAAATGTATTGCCTATCATATTTTTCGTAGCCGTAAATACATGGAGCACCTTTCAGGAACTATCATACCCAGAGTTGTCGCACAACCTTTTTGCGAGCTTCTAGATTTTTTGTAATTTTTTAGGTTGAGTATTTTCGAAAATAAGAGATGGAACATATATTTTCACATAATTTTCAATATATCTGCAGAAATTTTTTTTTACAATTTCGGTTGTCAAATCATAAAAAAAAATAGTTTTTTATAACTAGCCCTTTCAAACGACACCCCAAACTATATACGTTACACAAGGAACTGAAAAAAAAATCAAGTACTTAATTTGCTCTCTAAAATTTCAAAATATTTTTAAGTTTTAATTTTGTATATGTGGCTTGATATGTTTTATTACTGTGGCATATTCCAAATTTTCACGTTAAACGGTTTATGAAAAAACAGCTTCGATACGTGTGTGTGTACACAGATATTTAAGTGATCTTATAAGGTATCCGTTTTTCCTTTTGAGGCACAAAACTTTAAAAATGAAATTACTTTCTTACTAACTGGATAGTCACGACAGAACATGCTACGATCACGACAGAACAAGCTACGGTAAATTAGAGGCAACAGAAAAATAAACACCGAACATGACGGTTTATTTAAATCGCAGGCAGATATTTTCGCTTGTACATAATAAACGAGATACATACAGGTAGCTATCGTAGTCTGAATTTGACTGCTAATTTTTCGCGGCTTTTTATTTTTGTGGTATACAGCAACTACAGTAATAGCTGTTTGCTCCTTAGGGTACATCGATCATTATTTTATGAAAATGTTAAGTAGTTGTGATATCGCAAACGTAACGCAAAATTTTTCAAACTTTGTATTTTACGGCGCTACATTACTACTTATCTTACAAAAGTCTTGCTTAAATTGAGCTTCAAAACATACTACCTTAATATTTATTATTTTACATAAATAATTTTTATGCATCTAAACTTGCAACGTGGTAAATGTTTTAGATCTAAACTTGCACTTGGCAAATGTTTTAGAGAAATATTACGTTACATTATAAATTGGTGAAAATAGCGTTTCCATAAGTCAATTTAAATAATGATAATTAGGTTCACTTCATTCTTTCATTTATACATACAGCTCTATTACTGAATACTCATATACAATTAATCGAATGCTAAATTTATGTAGAAAAAACATTTATTTTTTTCTCTCGTACACGCGTAATCTATTACCACCAACGAACTAGCTACAAACAAGCGGCCAACATAATAAGCTCGATACGTGGCTACAACAAACGTGTCATGCACTACAACTTGAACTTTTGTCCTCTACTGCTGATAGCGCACTTCCGAATCAAGATCACGGCCTGAACTTGACGACGCACATTTTTATTACTCCCCATTGGTGCTCTTTATCGGCGCCCTTCATCGACATAAATAAAAACTTATCTTCGTTTTATGGACATTTTATTAAAAACTTTCAAGTACGATATTTATACGCGCATGTCGAAATGATCTTTTCTTAAGGAGGTACTTTCTCTTCGGAGTAAACAATTTTCAAAATTAACCATCAGAAATAAGCTATGAGAATCGACACTTAGTTGATGGAAGTCATTTGATAACTCAATTATTGTAATTACGAATATTTATAAATATTTATAACTCAATTATCTTTGCAAATACTTAAGGCGTACAATGAAAAATTAACCCTTAAAATCAAATTTTAGTTTCGATTATCTTATTTACGTCATTCTTGTAAATATTTAAACTAACAAATACAGGTTCTAAAAAAACGTTTAGTATGCCAACTTATATTCTACGATGTATTAGAATTGTATGTTACCTAAAAACAAATGGCTCGAATCTTGTTTCTAGCCATTTGTTTATAAGTAAATTGAATAAATCAATATAAAATTTCATTAATAAATCAATATATTTATAAATATATTAAAGAATAATTTATACCCTGATTGCAGGAAAATATTTGTTTAATAGGGCTCAACCGGTTTCGATTAAAAAAGTTTTTTGTCAACATCATGATTGATAAATTTACTTAATTTATCATGTAAAAACTTACTTTTTAGAAGAAACGCGCAAATAAAAATTACAAAACGCAATCAACACTTGTTTGAACATGCAATTATCTGACTTTGTTGTCAATTTGCTGACATCATGCACTTTGCATTTTAAACTATCAAAAAAATTAATCATGGAAACAAAACAACACACTTACCGCTCGGTAACATGCAAATAGCAAAACGCATAGCCAATATTTAATCGTTACGAAAACGACCATAAAAAAAATGGTCTTCACTACAAATTTGGTCCAAAATGTGACCTATTGAAATAAAATAACTTTTGGATAAAATAAGACATATTCACCAGCAAAGCGATATACGTCCCATAAATATGACTATTTTAGAATCGATATAACCGACTGTTTAAAGATAACTAACTCGCCAAGGAACGCACAGTTGGAATTATCACAATAATTTTCCGATAATTTGATCTCCCATTTTTGGTGATGTAATTTTTATAACGACGGAAAAATAAACCCATGGACAGAAAAAAGGAACTGCTGCGAGTTCTATATATGTGTATAATACTAATAATTACCAAATAATGATTATTGATTATTAAACGACAATCTACTGGATTTGAAACGAAAGTTCACATTGACTTTTCACAAGATATTATCAATACGCTGAACGTACTAAAATTGGTTCGACATATCTCCAAGTGCCGATTTCCAGCATAAGGTTTAACTTATTCTATTGAAACTGGTGTATTGAGTTTTAGGAAGTTTGGTAGTACGCATTTAGAGATAGGAGGCCAATTAAAATCGATACGATATTGAATGGTAAATAATTCATATAACAAATTGATGTCAGAATAGAATTCAATGGCTACGCTATAAGTACAAAGTAAAATATGTATATTTCAAAAATGCTTTTGTAATTTTGTCATTCAGATTCATTGAAACCATTAATCAATCATTGCACTATGTTCAGTAACTAGGACGCTAGTTACTGAACGCTTTCTTATCGTTGGTTGGGCGGAATTCAAACTTGTTTTTAACACATTAGTTAATATTGCAAAGTGAAGGTCTCATTGATTCCCAAATTAAAATTTATATATGATATCATAAATAATTTTCTTAAAATACTTATAAATAATTTTATGTGTTACGACTGTTTTCGATGCAATGTCGTGCGATGGACGAAAAGCAATAAAAGTTTACACTCCAGTCTATTTTAAGTTTTAGTTATGATTTGCTTATTAAGTAACTGAATAGATAATGACATAAAAATAGATAAAGAAGTGAAGAGTCGTCTCTTTAAATTATTTTAGGCACAAATGGTCCAGTTAATAGTTTGTTTCTTGCCTTTAGACGTTCCTGGTTTAAAATAATGTTCAAGAAAACAATAAAAAATTGAATAAAAACTAAATAATTACAAATTATCACCAAAATTGTCCTCTTTTATTGGCACCTGTTAACAAATTAACCAAAAACAATAAATAAACACATTTCATTATGCAAATGTACAGCACTGTAATCCTTTCCGCTTAAGTGTAAAAGAATGCACATATCCCTGCTTGTTACTATCATAACCTGGTCGTTAACCATAATAACTACCATATTTTTATATTTGGTAAATATCATAGTCTACGCTCCTGGCTGTTACTTCTGTTTAAGACAGTTTCTAAAACAAAAACACTTGTTATATAATTATAAATTTTAGTATAAAGCACCAGACAGTAACAAAACTCAAATCTTCATAAATATAAAATATTTATATTTTTCTTGAGATACCTACAACATTTTATTAAGTATTTATTTCAATAAATTGCTACCCTATCTTTTATAAAAATAAAAATTTGTTAAAAATTTCCTTTATCGGAACAACAGAAATAAGTTTTGAGATTTTCTAAAACAATTCTTCTTTAAATATTTCATTAACGTCATGTCTTATGAAGTAACTAAATACCGCAGTAAAATTATTTCTCATTAGTCTGACTTTTGGTTAGACTGTAACATCAAAGTAAATCTATTTTGATTTCAAAGCATCTTCACATTACACGATGTGGAAAATCTTTGGCACATATCGTCAGCAGAAACTTAATTAAGCGCCAAGGAGCGACTTCAAATGTTATCTAAATGTTTATTATCTTAATAATTTAGGATAACCGGCGTTGATGTTTTATTATATAATCACTAACGAGTTTACAGGATAACGTAACTTTAGTATTTCTAAATTCTTTAGGAAGTCATTAACCTAAGATCAGTTTCCAAAAAAGGGACTGATTTATCAAAACTTAAGTTTTAGCCGAAGCAATAATGTAAAAATCTACCGACAAGTTTAAGCATAATCCTGACTTGGTCTGATATAATAAATATGAAACGAGTTTCTGTGTTCATCCCGCTTTCACGCTTTAAACGTGAAACGCGATGGATCGGAGATGGTTCGTTTTTTTGTAAATAAATTTTTTTTTTTTAATATTACCTTTTTGTAATATTGCCTTAATCTCACAAATCATCATATTGATTTTAGAAATACTTTTCAAGAAAACTTCAAAATATTTATATGTTTTAAAATTTAATAAAAAACAGAATAATTTCATATTTATTTTTCTTTTAACGCCATTTTTTCGATTCTGCGCATCAGACTTCATTTACAACCCTAAGTGCCGATATTTCTAACAAAAAGTTTTTAAATTTACTATTTTTCTTTACTATACGAGTAAAACCGTGGATCAAAACTAATAGAAAATTATTGAATGTAAGTCTTTATATGTAATAAATTCGATGTCATAACTTTCAGCGGTAAATTTGAACTTTAACGTTGTGATAAACATATTATTAACGCGAACATATTTCAATATTAACACTCATCAATACAGAACTTTTAGGGATTTTAAACGAAGCAATTTAATTTGTTACCAATAGCAATAACCGATTATGGAGACATTATTTGGGTATTTGACTGATGTCGGTATTTTTTGTAAAAACGTTTCAAAACTGTAAAATAAGTTACAAAAAACCTTGCGATAAAAAAGTTAATGTATGTAGCAAACAATTAATCGAAACTTCTAAATGGGAAAAGGTGTAAATTTTTTTGTTCCTTAAATTAAAAAGTTATTAAATTTTCTTTCCACACAAAAAAAATTAGAAAATTATAATACGCAATATATAACTCACACGCAATTTTTAACGTTGTACTAAAGATACATAAGAAACTACCTTATGTTAAATATGAGCAGTGGCGTCATAATCCCGTTGCGTTTTTGCGCGAATCGTAGTTCGTTAGTATTTAAGTCGTTTGTAATAAAAAGTCCTAGGTACGATATATTTATTTTAACCGTTTTTAATGTTATTACTTATTATATTTTAGTAATAAAAAATACAGTCAAATACTCTATTATAGAAATATTGTAAAACATTTCAACGACCTTTTTCTCAGAAATTTTTTAACACAGGAACTTAAAATTTTACATAGTTATAAAGTATATTAACTGCCGTATATTTAAATGGTTAACACTGAAATGTTAATACAGAAATTTCAGAAGGCGCAAAAGAAGTAGAATTTTTGCATATTTCGTATAAAGTATGGAGTAACGATTTAAAAACAATTTTTTTCCAATTTTATATAAGACATGTGGTTGAAAGTTTTGAATTAAGACAAATGGTTGAAAATGCAAAAAACATTCATCTACATTTCGTAGTTTTCGAGGATATCACAATATCGTACGCATATAAACAATATACTAGACAAGATATTTTTATGGTAAAATATTTTTAATTGACGATTTATAGAAATACTATGTTTAGTAGAAACACTATACGCTAAAAGCCGACGTGTTTTTAATTCCGGGAGATGACCGATGCTTTAACGCAGTCGAAATAAAAGAGTTCTATAAATCCGGCCAACTGAATTCCATAACCGCATTGTTTAAAGTCACGTAAGCTTTGACACATATAACTTGTTCCACTCGTACTTAACATATTTTTTCTTTTCAGCTAAAATGCGTGTCATTACACGCATTTTAGCTGAAAAGAAAAATTTTTTGTTTGTTTTTATATTTCTAATAAAATTTCTCGTTAATATCGAGTATAGTGAGTTGCTAAGTTCATTATTTCAAAATTAATAAATACTTATTATTTCATTACCTTGATATTATTTTGACAAATACAAAGTCTTTATCGACATTCATGTAACTAAAACGTTTTGAGATTAGTAAACAAAACTTTCTGGTGTTTCCGTTTCTCGCTTTAATTTTGACTTCCGTTGACATATGTTTTACTATATGAGCAAATAGAATTAGAATTTCAAACATATTTCTGTTACCAGATTTAAATATATCGATAGAATACTTTGTATTACTAACTTTCATACATTTTTATATCATTGACGGTGATAGAGTCTAAAATAAATTGAAAATGACTGAAATATGTTTTGCCATTCCAGGTAAAAAGGGTTTGCGTAGATTTATAATTTTAGTGCGATTTCATACAAGATTTTTCTTAAACATTTTTGTTAATCGTAGGCATAATTATTATTGTAGAGGCTGCGATTACAAGATATTAGTTTGAAATGAGGCAGAGAGCTTACTTTTACAAAATGATCGAAAGGTTTCATTAATTGTGAAGAATGCGTTACTTTAAATATTCTGAAATATAATTTATTAGAAGTGGCTTTAGTGCCTTCAAAAGTTTAGAAAGTCTTTGCTCAAGCAGGTTTTTATTATATTAAAAGATTCCAAGGGAAATTAAAATTCGTTTTTTATAACTTTGTAGTTCGAAGCACCAATTTTGTTGTGGTAAATTGTAAATTTATTTGTTCATTTCTCACGAGTTAGGGTTACCATCCGTTACTAAAATATATATAAAGATATCACAAAAATATAGCTATTAATTATGCAAATCACGCTAACTAGAAAGTAAACGGAAAATTAGGTGAAAATTTTCAACAATTTCTATAAAATCACTGTCCTCAATAAAAATTTGCTTCTTTTTACAGAAACTTGATGGTGCGTAAAATCAACTGGATTAAGCTAGGATACAACAATCTTGGCTCTGTTTCTTTTAATTATACGATTTTGGAGGGAGTCGTCGAGCTATATACAATTCAGAAATCGCGAGAGAACCTTCATAATTTGCATCGACATATAGTCAAGAAGATTTACATTGCTAAATTTATGAATAAGAATTATTTTTGGAGACATTCTGGTATATATTTTTATATGAAAGTATGAAAAGATCACGGTGGAAGAAACCACGAGCGTAAAGTTGACGAACAAGTTATCCCCTAGAAGATGACCTAACGACACAATCCGAGAGAAAGAAACATTTTTCAAGTCAAAAGGTGAGAAAGGAAGACAATATGTTGAGGTGACCTAAGTTAAATAATGAAGTAGCTTAGGCATTGTTTATACAAAGATGGTTATTGAATTCATTTATAATTTCCGATTCATGTTCTAAGCTCATCGGGTTCAGGCTTTTGGGAACATACTGTAACCGAAATGATTTAATGGCCAAGAATGGAAGTTATTATGGAGACTTCTCAATGGTTAACAGTAAACTTATCAACTTTGAGCCCGTTTGATGTGCCTCGCTGAGTCTTTTGAATAAAAAGGCGTGTTTTTTTTTAAGCAAAAAATTATTAATAGCTTTTTACAAAATGGACTTGAAGTAAATTTATAATAAAGTTTCCAAAAAGATCGAGTAAATTAGTTACCTGTTCAGAAGGTAAATAAAAAAATTTGCCAAATGAATAAAAAAATGTAAGCTTTATGTAAAATTTGGTTATTTTTATGTAAGGTTGTCTTACCTCAAAAATTGCTGTATTTAAACATGAAGATTAATTTTGACAAAAATAAAAAAGGATACTTTGGTTTTTAGTTTACATGGTTTTCAATTTATATATACATACATAGACACACACACACACACATATATATATATATATATATATATATATATATATATATATATATATAGGGTTAAAACCAAAAATGATTACCAAACTTATTTATTCTGAGAGATGACGTTAAGGGAGCATCATTTATAGAAAAAATGGCATTATTTACTGACAGCGTTTTACGTCTTAAAATAAATTAGTGTAATTAAAAATAGGAAAAAGTTAAAACAGACTAATTATATTTATCATCGTTTTTGATCTACTTTTGCAATGTTCTATCTTAAAAGTCCTGTCGCGCTAATAAAATGAGGAGTACACTATTACCGTTTTTCCATCTATTTTCCGTCTTTTGTATGTAAATATTTCGGGTTATACTGAACGAATATTGATAAAATATTAAGAATACAAAAACGTACATACAGTCACTGACATAAATAATTTATACAGGCGCCAAATCTACAAAACCTGAGAAAATAATTATCGACATATGTGTACACCATAGCTGACACAAAAAATATGTAATTGCTTCTAAATAATTAGGATTTATTTAATAAGTTAAATATATGCGTGTAATTTTAAACCATTGTTCTATGTGTATTACGATTTGCATTTTTGCACTTCTATAATGAGCGTTAAGACATATTGGCATTCAGAAAATATTTCTCCCCTAAAAGTTACCTGTTAACATATAACTGCTCGCAATTGCTTCAGTAAGCAACTAATGCTCAGATGTGTTATGTGCATGACAAACATTCTATTGTGGACGTTTTTCATGTACTTAGAACCGGATTTATTTAATATTATTTGCATATTTACGTTCGATATACATTATATTTAAGATCTTTGTGCCCTCTATGTTTAATAAGTTTAAAGAATAATTATATCCTTGTATCAAAAAAAATTAATTTCGGCCTTGAAATTTATGAACTTGAATGTTACTACAATTTCAAACCACAACGAAGCTCATTTAAAATACTTTGAATTATGTACACTATACTCATGAGTGTATCTTTTTTTTAGTTAAATAAATTATGACGCAATTTAGTTGATTTACGTAGAAAAAACTAAACCCATATAAAGTCACTCATATATACATCCGTTTACGTATCCCAAAAATCGATAAATTGGATCTTGAAACTTGACCCCATCTATCTCAATACTTATATCAAATATTATTAAAGAGGACTAATTGATCAATAATTCATACAAATCATATTCCCTAAAGATATTCAATTAACATACATCAATTTGAATTTAGATTTAAAAATAAATCACGAAGTCCCAAGTTACGATCTGAAAGACCATCAAATTTGCTTCGATCATGATGCAGAGCTAACTCAGAATAAATTTCATGCATGCTCAAAGGATATAAAAACGACTGTAAGCTTGCAACCGCGACACAATGGGAATCCGGAAAATTTGTAATAATAACGCGTGATGGAAGGCAGCATGAAAAGTATGTGAAAGTATTTGTCTCATAACATACAGAAAAGATCTTATTTACGGAAATAATTTGTGATCTCCGATTCGAGTTCATTTATGTCATATTATGAGGGTGTTGGAAATCGGATGGCAATCCATGTCTTTCAGCGTTCAAATCAAGTCTTTGGTAAAGAAAAGCCTGAATAAGCATATATACAAAATGATAGACCACCTGATGTTTTGAGAAGATAAGTAGTTTTATTTAGTTTTCTTTTACTTGCTTTTAGTTTTAATTGGAATCTTATATCTATAGTATTTTAGTAAAATTTCAAAACGTCTATGTGTAATTTGCAAACAGCAATACAAGTAAATAGCCTTTTGATATCTTTATGATAAAGCTACGAATGTAAGAAGCAAATGATTGAGTTCTGTATAAATTGCACGTGCCATCGTGCAATTATACAGTGAAGATGGTTACAGGAAATCTTCATAGGCTAGAAGTAAATTAATGGAGTTTAAAATTGTTTGACTTGTACTCCCTTATTTTATTTGTTGTGAGCAAGGAACAACAAATTAAATAAGGGAGTATATATGTGCCGATGTGCATAAAGGCATAAAACGACTAAGATGTTGTTAAGTAGCTAAGTAAAAAGTATGTATATAATTTACGCAAAAAATAAAAAAAAAACGGAAAACTAAACAAAACAAACTTCCCTAAAAGGAAACACAATTCATTTATTTTATAAATAACGTTTGAAATAATTAAATAACAAAAGGTATAAATGAAAAAAATATATCCCTAATAGCTCGTAGATTTCAATTTTAATTTTTTCAAACATCAATCATCACTTGTAAATTAATAGCAATAATTCAATTCCAAAAAGTCGTAAGTCCCAATCCTTTTGGAACACTGCTAATGTAGCAGCTAATAAAGGCAACCAGAACACCGTTTAGAAAATGATAAGCGCCATCTATCGCTCAATTGAAATAAAAATTGTTTATTTTTACCCAACTATGGTGAGGCCCAGATCGGAAAAAGAAATTGGGATGTCCGTATATTAACATATATATACACGTAAGCATGCATGTGAAGGTATATATATATATATATATATATATATACATATGAATATAAACATGTTCTTTAAATGTCGCAAATACCTTTTCATATTTCAGTAAAGGAGGTATTATTAAGTTTTCGGTAAGTTCGTGATATTTTGAGAAAAATAAAATGCCATGAGAAATAAAATTCCTACTACTATTATAATCGAGAAATTTTCTAAGGATGTATGGATAGATCTTTGTTGTTTTTTCACGCAAAAACTACTAAATGGATTTTGATGAAACACAGTAATATACTTTATACATCAAAATAAGACATAGGCTACAATTTATAAAGATATTTTGTGATTTGACTATTATATATCGATAAGAATAAAATAATTTGAAAAAATACCTGTCCTCTGAGAGTTATCTTGGCGTGCTCCGCCTAAACCGTTAAAGTTACACGAAGATAATGCATAGCAGGATTGTTTCAAATTTCCTTAAACGATTGTTTTCTTAAACAGTTCTAACAAACAATTTGTGATACCATACAAAATATAAATAGTTTAAAAGTTATCACGATATGAATGATTTGAGCGAAGCGTTATTAAAACACGCCGGTGACACACCGCCATGGGTCGGCGGCACGAGTGGCACGTGGAGCGGGTGTATAGGGTCGGGCGAGGCAACGTCACGCGCCATCACCCAGTGCACAACCCGAACGCGGGCAGATGCGTGAGGGCAGACGACGTTATCGGTTGTGTTCATACTGCGTTTTTTCACAGCTTATTCTAATCGTATTCCACATAGTATATAGTCGTAGGCATAATTTTTGTAAATTTTAGAAGGTATTCTATTTGTTTTGTTTTGTTTATTTACATAAGTATGATTAGAATGATTATTGATAAATTGAATTGATATTGATAAATTTTTGTTTAGTTTAAGAATAGATTCGTTTTCTTTTAATTAAATACTGGAATTGTTTTAGTTGTTAGTTTGAAAATCACTACCAATTTTGTATTTTTTTAAAGAGCTCTTACAATAATAATGATGGAGTTTTCCGACGTCCACGCAGGTAAAGCCGCAGGTAGAAGCTAGTTAAAATATATTTATGATTTATACAATTAATAATAGCACGAAGCTGACAACTAAAATATACTGTCTTACTTCACTGAATACCCACATGTCGCCCGTCATCGCAAGCAAAATACCAGAACACGATACGTTACAAAAAGCTTTCAATAAATTTTTCGTTAGCGTAAATGCTCTTAATTATTTAATTATTTTCCACAAAAGATCTCTCAAATATAGTTTCCAAGATTCATAAATATTGGATTATTATTCTTGATATAAACTTCAAGTATCCCTTGATTGATATTTTGATGACATGAAAACTCGAGCACCGAACAATTGTTAAATTTCTGATAAAATAGAATAACAGGATGAGGTTTAATTAGAAGTTTAAATAAAGATATGGATATAGTTCACAAGAAATCTGATCTTCTACTATCTAGAAATTAATAAAAGAATTTAAATTAAAAATACATTGATTTCGAAGCTATTTTATTTTCTTATTAAATATAGTTTAAAATACTTAATTTATCAGTATTTTACTATGTACTTGATGTGTATTTTTTACACTGTTATTTTCCAACATCTCTCAAGAGTGTAGCATATTTAATTGTATAATATTATATGGAAAACGTGTATTATAAATAATGACACTTTCTAATGTTTAAGTATTAGAATGTGAATCTTTGTTATGTCTAAAATATCCTTCATTTATTTGTCTATAATATCCACAATTAAATGAACTACGTGATGTAGTATTATTTCTACTTTCTTTAAGTTCTTTACCACGACCTAGGTTTCGTTGTATTACAACATCTTCAGGTGGGCTAAAGATTGATCTTAGCAGAGATTGAAGGTCTTTGCTTTTAATTGTGAATAATGAATTTCTACAAAATTAACGCCAAAAATGTTATATAATAAGTTTTCAAAGTGTGTTTCTAATTTCAATTTGGGAGGAACGAAACAACAATTGCTGATGTAGTTATACAGAATAACTACATCAGGAATTATACGGCAGGTTAATTTTTTTTGTACTATCCTTCTTGAACTTATCAAGATTATGGGACGTGAGCCATTTGCTATATTAGACATGTATTAATTCTAATTAAAATAAAATTATTTAAAATGGAAAGATAATCAGCGTGTTCATAATACTGTTTGTCAATACATTAGAAAAATGTTGCTTTAAACGATTACTATAATACCATTACTATGGCCCAGTACTATGAGAAATATATCTATACCAGATATATTTAATGAGAACATTTTCATACTGATTACAATTCAACTTTGGGTAAATTCATACTTGTAAAATCATTTCATCCATCAAACCGTCGTGACTGATATAATTAATTAAAGCTAAACGCGTTCAATAAAAGCTTTAGACATATTTTTTATTGAAAACAACATAAATAAAATTATATTAAAAATTGAATTGGTGAATATTTAAAATTTGAAATGAATTATATTTTGAAACATTTTATTTGTTCTTTTTGAAAATTTAACAACTTACATATTCCCACCATTAATTTGATTTATTTTCTTTCTTTATTGGTGTATGTACTTTAAAGTGTGAGTTTTCTGACCAATAAACTCTTCTTTGTATAGGTTATTTGGGTTTAAAAGCCGGTGAAAATATTTTTTCCCCTTTTATCCAAATTTATACACTTTTCGAAAAAATAGATCGAAATTGTCACTACAAAATTAGTTTATGAATAAATTCAGTTGAAAAGAACTAAAATATTGGAATAAACTGTAGCTTCATTCTAAAAATATAAAGCACAAATCAAATGAACATATATAGATGATGTTCATTTTCGACGAGAAATATTTTTACTAAAGCTTCTTTATAGTACCTCCATTCCACGAACGTTGCTGATTTACTAAATATGTTTATTTTAAAAGTCATAAAGTAAATCTTGTGTATAATATTATTTGATACCGTTGAAAGAAAAAATGCTCAGTTTATTTCCATTCTTTATTCACAAAACAATAGGCATACAAATTCTGCAAAAATTGAGAAAATATATTTGACGAAAGTTTTCTCAAACATTTCCAGCCCTACGCACGAGTCGCTTCTTGTTATTTCGCAATAGGAAACGCTCTCAGTACGCGACAAAGGCAGGCTGTTATATAGCACCACCACAGTTTTAGTATCTGCCAATGTACTGTGGGAAAACGGTAAATTGTTTTTACAAGCATGATTTGGGTGTGCGAATATTAACACTTTCCTCTTGGTTGCAAGGCTATATGAACATTTCGAGTTTCCGCCAAGCGGTAATCGTATTCTGTCTACGTTTGAATTTCTCCACAATGCATAAAATATGTTTAGAGTGTATCTTTGTAAGCCTTCTTATCTTAAGAATATGGCTCTCATAAATCTTACTGATAGGGTTTCATCTTTGGGAAATACTAAAAAGGACTTTGATATAAGAGTAAAGTTTATTTTTTTCATTATTCATTATATTAGACAAAGTATTTATTCCAGGTCAACGTTTTTGTACTAGTGTTTTAGTGCGGGCAATTGTAATGTTCTTTACTAAAAGTAAAAATAGAGAACACTTATGGAATATACTTGGTGTCTTTCCGTACGTACGTCTGCTATAGTCTAATAGTATGTTTTCTTTGGTTGTGCTACGAGGGGAACTAAAGTTTGATATAAATATTTAGCACAAACCTTGTAAAATGGAATCATTGCTAGAAAAATAAATCATTTCAGTAATGCAATCAATTATTTCCCAACTGGATTACAAGAATTGTAATTTTGACAAGATTTTTGTGTAAACAAAATTAAAAAACAAAACAACAATAATGATTAATCAAAAAAGGCCTATATTTTAGAAGAGAAGAGGGAAAAGAAAAACAGATGTAAACGTAACGAAAATTGTGCGAGTGAAACCAGAAGAGATATAATTTCATGCGACAACTTTTAAAACCGTATATGTGCGGTGAATTTCTGATAATAGCATCAAATAAATTCCATAACTTGACGGCGTAACGAATGATGAAATGTTCATAAAAGCATGATCAATAGTTGGGTATGAGGAGAATACGGAAATTTTCAGAACGTTAATTCAGGCCAAAAAAATATAGTACGGTGATACTTTGAAACAATCACAACATCTGAATTCAAAATATATTCATTACAAATTTCATTGAATCGAAAGATGGTTTGGAAGTTCAAATGAGTCATAAATACATTTTGAAAAAATAGTAATATCATTGTCACAATTTCCATCTTTTAAAATAAAAGCAACAAAATCTGAGAATAAATTAAACATGTGCCATGTGAATAAATCAATACTGAATTACAGTCTTCGTTATTATATTTAACCAATTAATTTTATTCATGTATATTCATCGCGCGAGTTCGATACGCGTTTGAATGTTTTTTTTTGCTTTTAAACGTTCGTGTCTTGTGACAATGACGTCCAGATATAGATATATAAACAATTTTTAAATAGACTTCGAAAAAAAGAACGAAAATGCTTATTTCCATAATTAAACTTTTTACATACATTAAAACATAGTCGTTTGAAAATAAATAAACATTATTCATCTTTTCTTTGTAACTAGGCTGCTCAAAATTTTCTTCAATATCTAACTGAGTAAAAATTTCTTGGTGATGACTAAATTATAAAATAGTATACTATATATATATATATATATATATATATATATATATATATATATATATATATATATATATATATATATATACATAGGTATATTAATGCAATTATATTGATAATATCATTTTGATTAGGTAATTAAAATTGGAATAATATAACTATCAAATCTTAAGCGTGTTGGAAAAGATAAAGTAATTAGTGATATTTTTTAATATCATCATCATATATATTAATACGCTAAGGTTAAGATGTTACTCTCCCTTTTTAGAAAAAACCTCACAACTAATCCACATAAATTATATGTCATTTTATAGATAATTGCTTGCTCTACCGGCATCCACAACTAAAAAATTTATTATTGCTATTGTTCTTGCAAATTAATTAATTATTAAAATTATATACACAAAACAGCAATGCTGCCATCTAAGGCTCAACGTCAATATGATTGACGGTCGGTAAAATTTTTGTTTAATTTCAAATCCACTCACGTATAAATAAAGTGGCGCTTTAGCTCAATGCTTTTGATACTTGCGCCTCTATATATCAATTTTAGTAAAATATTTGTTTGATCTGTCATCTGAGCTTCATAATGGAATAAATAATGCGAAGACTTCGCACGGGTCACGCTAGTAGGAGATATACGCGTATGACCCGTTACGCTCAGGAATCGTTCGTCTTAGAAACTTACAATTCGGCGTAGCGGTAAAGAATATTAATCCGCGTATATTTCAAAAGTTGATATTCGAATTTATTTAGAGGTTAAATGTTGAATGGAGTACTAAAAGGGTTGAAGGAAAACCATAAGAGAAACATAAGGCACGAACAACGCCACGTTTGCGCTGATTAATTATAGATCAGTTCGATTTACTAACTGTAATCTTTGGCGATCTGACAATAGACTATTTTCATTAATAATTTTAATGAAACCATTAAATAATAACATTAACGTCCAGTAATATAAAACCATTTTTACATTTACAATAAAGTAAATATAAGAAAAGAAAAGAAATATCTGTTATTGGTATTACTAGTTTTTGCCCGCGTAAGCTATAGTAATATGGCGTATCTGTTAATGCAGGCTGTAATTTATCTCTGTTCCAATTCCATTCCGTTCACGTTCAATAGTAACATGGTCATCGAGTTATAAAAAGGAGAAAAACAATGTATTTTATCCCACGGAAACCACACTCGGTTTTGGAGATTCTAGACGCACGGCCTGACATAATACATTTTGAAATCGAACTTACAAAATTTTCTTTACAGACAATAATATGTGATCAAGAAGTTTGCAAATTAACATCATAAAATATGGGTGCTGTCAGGAACCTGCTTCTGAATTTTGGATGAGAGTAGCCTGTATGTTAATCCAGGCTATAATACAATTTTATACCATTTTTTGTATAGATCAGTTTAGAAACTAGGAGGCTCTGGAATAAGAAACATCCACTGTCCGCCCAAATATTTGCGTTAATGGTATTAGTTAGAATGTGTAATATTATCGTCTACTCGAGGCAGCCTATTTACTGATTTATTAAATACATACTATTATTAAAGCGAAGATAAAAGCAAATAAAATGTTAAAAGAAATGACATCAATTTTCATCAATTTCAACCAAAGTTATGTGAAGAATTCAAAAGCTGTTGATCTAATCATTACGTTTGTCTGTGTTAATTATTGTATTCACCTCTCCTTATAAATTATACCGAAAAATATTAGTGGGAATGTTAAGAATAACTGCAATAAGGGATTTTCCTTTTATTATAAATACATTTATAATTCATGTAATCAATTATAGCGCGAAGCTGTCAACAAAAATTTACTACTTTACCTTACAGAATACCCACATGTCATCGGTCGTCATCGCAAACACAACGCCAGAACGTGATACGGTACGAAAAGCTATTAATAAATTTTCGATATTAAATTATTTTAATAACAATTGACGTAAATACTCTTAACTATTTAAATATTTCTCAGAAAAGTTTTCATTCAAAGTAATCAGTTTTATCATAAAATATTTTCTAATAAGTATTCGTTGATTAATATTTCGATGACCTAGTAACTCGAGCACTGAGCAGTTTTTAAATTTCTGATAAAATAGAACAAAAGATGAAGATTAACACGTAAAGGTATGGATATTGTTCACGAGAAGCCTGCTACTCTACTACCTAGAAATGTTTATGTGTATTTAAAAGGAAAGGAGAAACTCGAATTTGAATTTGTTTTTGTTTTGTTTTTAGTGGGATTAACAATACTTAACTTGTTTTTACTTCAAAATGTACTATAAGTTTCTTCTTACATTGTATTATTTAATTTTTTGGTGTTGTTTAATTTTACAAAATTATTCGGAAAACGTCTGCTATAAATAATTATACATGCTAGTGTTAAGTAACATGATATGAATCTTTTTTATATCAAATATCTTTAATTCACCATTAAGAGCACAAGTTTTTGAAGCAATTTTCTAATTACATTTTGGAAGTAACAAAGAAACGATTGTTGAAATTAATTGCTATGCTACAGCTGAAATTATTCAGCAGGATATGTTTCTTTCATCCCAGTCTGATCAATCGAGATTCTGGAACGTAAGCTATTGTTATATTACACTTATGTTAATTTATTGTAAAGAAAATTAAATTATTTATTATATGAATGTAATCAGCGTGTCCATAATACTGCTTGCCAATACATTAAAAGAACAACGCCTTAGTGGAACACTATATTTGTTTTACTCTAGCCTAACACTAGGGAAAGTTTTATCTATACTAATTTCAGAATTATTGTCACATTGATTACTGTTAAACGTGGCATAAATTCATATTTTTAACATTGTTTCTTCTTTAAACATTATTTTCCAGAGAAAAATAAAATCCAACGACATTGAAAATCATACTTACCAATTTCTTCCAAACCACGTTTCTGACAAAATCATTCAGTGAAAACTAAAATTAGATTATATTCATTTTCATCCCTTGGCTATCAAATAGATCAGACAATTAAATTTTTACATACCATTAATTAAATTTCGCTCAACATGAAAGGTTTAAGTATGCATAGGGAATATAAAGAGTCTTAGCTGAGGATGAAATTATTATTCCTAGAAAATAATATAACAGAATGATAATAACTATTAACACAAGGTAAATAATAATTAAATAATGGAGGGAAACTGTTCAATTAAATAAACAAAAATAAATGTAGATGTAGTAAATACAGATCAGAATGGCATAATGAAGTGATATTTTTGTCACTCACGATAAGCAGCAATGGGACTAACTTCACCTCCTTGAAATTTCTGTGTTATCAGTTTAATCCGAAAGTTTAACTTAACAAATTTATATGTCGGATTCCTAGTAAGGCATACTTTATCCCAGGAGTTAAGAAATTATCCTTAACATCTAAAGCACTAACCATCATTACAGACATTTTTTAACGGACAACTTTTCATTTTATGAGGCCTTCTAAATATGTTTCGAAATTGATTCGAATATAGTATGAATTGGCATGAACTTCATTATATGGTATGAAGTATCCTTCGTGGAGTTAGGAAAGTCACAGCGGATACAAATTCAACCGTATGATGTGACAAATTTCTTATTCATTTAAAATTTTATGAAATATTAAAACATATATGAAATTCCCATCATTTGAATTTGTCTATTTATTTAAAATATAAGAAGTATGCTCGTTTATTTAAAAAAAAAACTGTATTCAAGATGTAAAAAATTTGATCAAAAAATATGTTTAAGAATTTTTTATAATATTTTACCAGTAAATTTTACGTTTAATTTTATCTGTTACTAACTGGAAGACAGAAAGGTTTAAGTAATTTTAAATTAACCTTTATAACATCATTCATCAAATATATCCATCAGTTACAGTCTTGTAATATTTAGAGTTTTTCAATTATCGTAAATATATTATTGATTCAAATTTGCCCTAGATTCTTCAATAAAAAAGTCAAGGACAACAAATATGAAATCTTGGAATATGTCCTTTTATGTCTTTTTATAATAAAAAAGTGTGGTAATCCGAAAAACTCGTATTTCCGAAGTGCAAAAGTATTGAATTTTATGGCAAAAAAATTGTTTTTTTTACCTTTAATATCCTGAGATTCACTAGTATTCTAAAATGGGAATTTGTGGGTAGAAACACTATTCATAGCTTTACACTTAAATTTGTATGGTAATCATTTTATACATATATATAATATATATATATATATATATATATATATATATATATGTATATATTTATATATACATTATATATATGCGTGTATACATTTAAGATCATGGTTACGATGTGCTCGTAGTAAAAAATAAGTCTTAATCAAATACGAAGTAAATGTTCTCAGAATAAGCGTGAGAATTTATAAATTACTTACACTAACTTTTTGATGCATGGTTTTGCAACCTTGTCAGATAAAAGAGATGAGGAGACATCTTAAGGTTTAATTACAACTGAAAATGTTTTTTTTAAATTCAGTATAACCTTGTTCATTGTATAAAAGATATTATTTTTATTTAGATTTATTTTTTATTTATAAAAGTTTGAGAAAACATATTGTGATAGAAAATACTTTATATAACAAGGAGTACAGACCCGAACATTCTATTGAAAACTATCACAGTATACTCGTAATAACACTGGGTGTATCAAATAAATAAAATTCCAAATAAAACCACAAAAGAAATGCCGATAAGTTGGAAAAGTTTAAAAAATAAAAGACCCATCCCCTTTGACCTGGCAAGGTGTCATCAATTCCGAAAAAAGTCGAACGTCTATAGCATGGAATTAAAATACTAACGAGGGCTGTCATTTCTTCACACAAAAACAAGCAATTCGAAAAATGTACACCCTACTACGAAAGTATAGTCCGTACCCATTTATTCTATATAACTGATATAAAAATATGGACATATTACGTTGGTGTCTGCATTATTAATTTGTATACATTGCTATAGTTTGCTTATGTTTTCACTTTGAATTGTTATGATGCGTCGCGACGAAATTATTTTATTTTGAAGTGCGACAAAAGCTGCGCGATATCATTCAGTTTAAGGCCGTAGACATGTCAAGACGTGTTAAAACTTTTACTGTGTTTATCACGTGTAATTGTGCGTTACTATGGTTTATTTTTATTGACACCCACTTATTCTGAATATAAAATTCCTCGTGGAAAATATTTCAATCAAGTGAAATTTATTTAATCAATAAATTTCATTTGACAAATTGGTCAAATACTAAATGGCCAGCTTATTCTTTAGACTAGAAAATAATTGAAAATTGTTGGAGGGATTTATCACGAGCAGTTTACCGACGATCAAGGCAACTTTCTACAGTCGAAGAGCAGAAAAAATGCGATGGTTGATGAATGGGCCAAAATGGAACAAAGTGCAATCAAAAACTTATATGACAGTTTCCCATATAAAATGATACAATTAATTAATAAAAGTGGAGGATCCATTAATATATTCAATGAAACCAATTTCAGCTGTTTGTTTTGTATTAAATTAAGTATAATTTTGTATACTTATTGACCTGGATTATACCTTTGCCGTGGTATAAAACATAATATTTTTATATTTGTAAGTATTTCATTAATCAAACAATTAATAAATAATGTTTTTATCCTAAAAGCATATTGTTTAATACCAACATTTATCAAATATATATATATATATTTATATATATATATATATATATATATATATATATATATATATATGTATTCATATATGTTTTTCCATGTTAGATAGGACAAAATAATCGGAATGGGTTATAATTTTGTCGTGAGGTGGTAAAAGTGCTGTAAACACATATCTGTAGATCACAAAGTTAAATAAAATAAAACCCCAGTCAAATGTTTGGTGTGGCAAGCAATCACAATTTTGTTAGCAAGCCTATCACGGTGAAAGGGTTTTAAATGGTCAACGTTATCTGGAAAATATATTGAAAACCATATTCAGGGATTGTTTTAACACCTAAGAAGATTGCCGACACGAGGATAATCTTCTTTTGTTTTCTTACACGTCGTTTTTGTAGATATACATAATATTTTATGAGAAAACAAAATTGATTTTATCCAAAAAATAAACAACCTTACGTAACACACTTAGCTCCATGTTGCCGTATTGAAAAAATTATTTTGTAAGGTAGAATTTTCGCTCTATTGAGGAATATTATGCTTTACTTAAGATGGAATATTTATAACAAGTAAAAATGTTTACGTCTATTGTAGCATTCAAAAAAGTAATCTACCATCAAAATGTAATTTCTTACTTGCATTCTAAAAGAATGAATTAAACGGAATTTTTTTTGGGTATAACCCTGTTTCGTTACACGTTACCGTTACCAATAAATCTGGTATCGTAAAGCTGAGCTGAGATCGAGCAGGAAAAAGAGTATTAAATCACTAATTTAACAGCCTGTTCTTTACTTTATTCTTATCCCAATGAAAAAAGTGTACAACAGGAGGATTCTTAGAATTTTAACAAAAGAAGTAAAATTCTAGTTTTTAGTTTAAAAAATAAAATATTTCAACAAGAATTTATGATAAAGCATATTATCAAAATTATATTAAAAAAAGAGAGAGATATTAGATTAGATTTAATTTTTATTTCATTTTAATGTCAAAATTAATAAAGTAGACAACATTTAAACACCGACTTTTTCATGTGTCAGTTATACCAGTCAGTCATCATCTTTCATGATGCCTGACTGATACATCTACCTTTATATTATTTTAAAAAAATTACTCACCGTCATTTAAGCTTTTTGTCTTCGTGGTAAACAATTTTGGTTTAGAAATTATGTTTTTTCGGTGAGTGTAATTTTTTCTCAAATCAGTCAATTAAACTTTGGGATTATTGGAGAAACGTAAATATACTTTCAAAATAACGTAAAATAATATATCTTTAAAATACTTAACAGGTCAAATAATTCTCGTTACTTTTCAGAAATTTGTCTATAAGACAGAATCAAATTAAGAAGTATTCGATTGAAACTGATTAGGAGTAATGGCAAAAAATTTATATAATTCTATATACATTAAAATGGAAGCAAACCACAAGCCGAATATGCTTGTATAGACTTCGGTGAGCTGAATAGCGAAGTATTTATCTTCCAAAGTTACAAACTTTTTTATGAGAAAACATAGAATTAGTGGTTACTAAAGTCATTAATGGTCCTCTATCCAGATACATCGATACAGTTCTAATAAGATACAGTCAATATTTTAGCAGTACTGTTGCTTTCTAATTAGATTTATCAGTATTCTGGATTGATGTCCAGTAAACGCCGTTTAAATCGTTCGATAAAAATCTGTGTATCTTCTTATAATATGGTTAGTAAAAACGTAATAATCCTATATTGGTATTTTTTCTCGAATATTGAATATATTTGACGTTAATTTTCTACAAATTAATTATTCACAATTAAATGAAACTACGTGATGTAGCATTATTTCTACTTACTACTGGAATCTTAGCTAATAGTCCGCCTGAAAATGTTGTTATACAGCGAAACCTAGGTCGTGGTAAAGAACTTCAGGAAAGTATAAATAATACTACATTACGTAGTTTCATTTAATTGTGAATTTTTCTCGAAATAACCTTTTAATGTTGATCCTAAAGACAGAGTCAAACCTGTTTATATAATACTGACAAAATAATCCGACCAAGTGCTATTCATATAATGCATATATTAATATTATGCTAAAGTAAAACTACTACAATTTATTATTAAAACCGTACAATGGAATATATTTGTTTACTTGAAGATACCTGACATAAGATGATAAGAAATATCGCATGAAGATAACAGCGGCGCACAGTGCTTTGTAAGCAATTACACATAGCTTACCGAGTAATTTTGACCTATATACATAACATATTTATTGATATTTAAATAAATTTAATTTATGATACCCAAGCGAAATCCGTAATTTAATATGTGATCTGTAAAATCGAAATGAACGCTACCAGTCCGTGCAATTTTAAATGAAATTAACAAATTTCATTATTATGTTCATCACATCATAATGACTTCATTATTATAGTTCACAAGATAAAAAAACTATTTGAAAAGAGCTTTTACGGTGAAGAAAGTCTGTCAAACATTTTATTAAAAAAAAAACGCACTTTGTGTGGAAATATAAAACTAAAACTACTTGAAAATAGTTTTTATTATCCAACAATCGCGAGCATTAATTGTTTTTTGTTTAATGTATCATTTTATATTATTTCATATAATAATCAACAAACAATTTAATTTCCATTGTTGTTAAACACATTTGTTTAAACTTAACCAATTTGACGAATTCTGGTAAATATAATAATGATAGAATAATTCGAGAAATAGTTGATAGCAGAGTAATGTATTGAAATCCAATGTTCACACTTTTAACCCACTTCCTTTAACATATGTGCTTATTCGGTTTAGTTTTCAGCCTTTGGTTATATTAAACGACAAATATTAAGAAATTAAAACAAGGAGTATGAAATTGGCAAGAATTAGATCGATGATCACTTTGATAAAGTGGCTTTTGGTAACAATAAAACAGAAATATAAATTCAGAATATAAATACATATATTGACATGTGTGTGTGTGAATAACACTTCATGCCACTGTAAGATTCTCAGTCTTGTGGTACCAAGATATGTTTCGTGTATACAATAAATATTCAGCAAGACATAAATACAACAATTAGTCAAACAAGGAAATAAATAGAACTCGTACGAGACTGCCGCATGTACAATATCAAACACATATCAAACGTTAAAGCTATAATAATACCTATTTCAGTCAAACTATTTACAAACATCAATATTATATTCCATTGTGTCTAGTGTATCTTTCAGAGGTCCAAGGTAGTAAAGTTAATCGTCTCTACCCGTCAATTTGTTAATGGAAACTGAACGAAGCAATATTGCAAATTAGTACGTAATAAATGTCATTATCCTGATTTGTGGTATTCATATATTGCTAAGGAAATGCTGTACTAGAAAAATGCTTTAATAAATTTTTCATTACGTTTAAAAAAGCCTTTTGTTGGTGGGAAAAGGAAATTTCATTTTCAAGTTTGACGTATCAGAAGTTATTAAAAAATCAATTCAAAACGATTTTTTTTTATTTTTTTGTATTCATGTTAGCCAAAAGTACATTAACTTAATCTTAAACTGAAGGACCTATGATACTGTGCATAAACAAATGGCAAAGCAGATGGGCACAACGGAATTTTGAAGGTTCTTTTTGTCATCTGTCAAGACTCCCTATGTTTACCTGGTCCCGCGGTGTCTGCCGCGTAAAATTATCTTAATTGTGCTGCAGTCCCTCCTGCGGTCACTAATCGTCCTTGCTCCGTTAGCCAAATGACGTCGGTCGTCGGTGTCAGGGGTATACGGCAGGAGTATCCAAGGTGAATAATTAAACCGGTCTTCCCTACCCTGCATAATTTATGCACTATCCCCGACTTCTGCTATATTGTTTACCAATTACGATCAAACAAATAAACAACAAATTTTTCGCTTTATATACTGATATAGATTTAGTCACATATATAGTTTAAGGCTATCTGTTAACTAGTTTAAAACCGTGGAGGTAAAGATTCTTCCTCCATGCTAAAAACATTAGTGTGTAGCTATCACTGATATTCTTAAAAATAAAAAAGATGTGATGCAAAGTATAAAGGAATTATGAAAATTTTGAGAAAAAAAAACAGATCTCGAACTACCTTAAAGAGTAATAAAAGAGCTAATAGATCTTAAAGAGTAATGAAAGAGCTCGAAAGCTTTCTGATCATTTTCAAATTTCCGTATTTTTCTCTTTTTCAATGTTCTATTATTGACATTTATCACTCTCTCGATGTCGTGCAACTAGCAAATTGCAAGGTGGTTTAATTATACGTCTATTTGTGATCATTACTTTCTAGTAAGAGCGAATACTGACAAAACCGAACGGCGTATGGCAGCATTTTAATCACATCACGTTATATGGAAAAAACGCAAATTTGTAGTAACCTGTTCTAAAACTCTGTGAAAATGTAATTTGAGCATAGCGATAATTATCCGAATTCATGCCAGTGTTTTGAGGTGTAGAAATTGTGTAAGCAAAGTATTACTCGCAAGAAATGAAATTTTCTGAAACACATACGACCACTCATCCAGTTAATAACCGCGCTCAACTTCACGCGGTGAATTGACGATAATATTATTAACGAGTTTGCCACAAAGAGTGGTAATACGTTTCATAACATCTTATTTTTAAATTCATTCCCGTCATGCTATTGAACAATTGGGAAACACAATATGACTAAGTGGTATCAAATCGAGTTTACATCTGAAGAATTAATAGAACTTTTACCTAAACTATATTTAACACAACCAATGGCTATATTAAAGATGATTCCAACATAAAAACAATTACCAGTCCTATTAGTAATTGTTTTTATGTCGGTATCATCTTTAATATGGCTATTGGTTACCCCATTTCTCCGTGTGAGTGGACAGGCAGGTTTAAGTTCCATACATTTGCAATTTACTCTGAACGAGTAAAATAAACAAAATTTTTATACAGCTTTTGCAGTAATCTTAAATGAATATAGCACAAAATATCTAAAGCGCTATTTTCCTTATTGAATTTAGAAAAAAGGTTAAATGTTACCCTCGTCACTAGAAATATTACAAAGATTTACAGTGACGATTGCAGTGTCAAGTCGTGTACAAAATGAACGAGTTGATTACACGTTTGCAAGAAGCATTACGTGATGTGGTTTTGGTGGACTGGTCTTACTTTCTTCTCATAGTTTTCAAGAGTCTGTCTTCCTGCGTTTATACGAACATTTTATTTACTTATACAGAAATCTATTGTGTTTCTGATTTTTCACAATTTATTTGTTTACAGTTGTAAAACATGAAAAAAATGCTTTTAAAATAATTTTGCTTATATGAAAAATGAAAGGTGTTTTCTGTTATTTAAACTTTAATCTTTACTTCATCATCATCTTCATAAAATATAAAGAAAATAATTAATAAACTTAAATGTTATTACAAGAGTCTCATAAATGTTAATAATTAATTAATAAAACAGTTTTATTTTATTTCCCAAGTTTTATGATGATGACTGATCTTCGCCTCACGCCGGCCGTGCAAAAACAACGTTTATTTTATTAACAAATTTTTATGTCACACGTTGATAAATTATACTCTAGGTCATTACTCTTAGTTCTTCTACCCTGCTGGCAAAGCATAATGTAACTAAGCAAAATATAAGAATTACTAACTCTTGCAACGCAAGTCATTTTCAATTTTCAAGAATAAAAATTGTTTTAAACGCTATATTTTGAGAAACATCAAATTCCTTTAAAAGACAACGTCTAAATAACAGTTCAAGTACACAATTACTATTATTAAATAAAAGGAAAAGAGTTTGTGTTCTTATTAAAGAATCAAATTAATATAAGGTGCGCCATTTTTACATGCGCTTCCTATTCGTCGATTTCCCCACTTCCCTGTTTCAGTTTATTAAATATGTATATACATTTGCCAATTCCTGGTTGAGCAACATTTGCATCAAACACACGCTGATTATTGTGGAGATGAAAGCAAATACGACCCCACGGTCGTAATAAAATACTGCGGGTATAATATTAGATATTTGTTATCGATATTAAAATACATTTAATTATCGATATTTCCTGTAACATTTATTTTAACCGGACATGAAATATTGTTAACCTTTCCTTTATAATTCAAGTGTTACCAACATAAATCTTTTAATTAAGAAAGTTAACCGATATTAGTGAAAAAGTTTGACTGTATGTTAGCAATAATGTTAAACGGGAAGAAAATGAAACTTCCTTAGACGGCATCTTTACTATATTCCAAAATTATTTGAAGAAATACGCACATTACCTCGGTGAGGTTTTCTAAATCAGAGTTAATTTAAAAAGATTTCGCGGAAGTTTTGACTATCTACTAGATTTGACTTCAAGATAATACATAAACCTGTGTCATTTATTATTAATAAACCTGTGTCATTTATCTTATTGATGGCGAGGAAGTAATATATGACAGAAACTGATAGGAGCTTTTTAAAAACAATTTACTGATATTGATTTAAAAAATGTTAAGTTAAAAATAAGATACAACAAACTTAAAATAACTAAAAATAAAATTAGGCGATAAGCTTACTTCTAACAGGCTTACATAAACTTTAGGAAGCTGAGCTACGGAGAACTCATATTTCAAATGTATTGTCACAGCTTTTGGACTTTCAGGGAAAAGCAAAATTAATAGTTATTACATTCGATTCGAATGGTTCAGTGCACCAATATATTGACAGAATTACAAATAAATACAAAATCGATAAATCAGCACTGCGATTGTAATACGTACAACCTACTTGCCGAGTGTGTAATCGGCCATAATGCTCCTGAGCTGAATCCTTTCGTGCCGTATCGAAGATAAATATCGAGTAAAAGCATTTGTAAACAGCTATGTATATATCAAAGAAGTGAGATAACAATTTTACCACAATATAATAATAAAGGACAAACATATCATGTTCCACAAGTAAAAGGTACAAAACCCGTTGTAAATTATTAATACAATCTACGGATATCAATTCTGAACTTAGCTAGAACTTATTTGATTTGGTCTTAGAGCTCAAACTTGAAAAACGTTTTCGTGCAAAAGAAAATGGGCAGGGGATTAAAATGCTTTGATATTCTCATTGCCTCAAATTCTTAAAACCTTGAGTAGTAAAATGAGATCAAATACTGATAATCTTTAATTATTTATAAACTATTGGTGACAAGACTTATAAACTATTGGTGACGAGACCCAACGATACATTTCGATTAGGTTAGGGTCTTCCACTTGTAAACTTATAAATGAATGATGAAATCATCATTATAGGTAATATTTGATAATAAATACCAAGAAGGTTATAACCTCTCTTTAGCAACAACATATACTATATGGTCATTAATATTTAGTAATTAGAGAACATTTTTCAAATCAATTATAGACCGTTGTTTCCTATTTTCTTAAATCACAAACATTGCTTAGTTGAATAAGTTCCAATTTTATTATATAGATGAGTATCGGGGAGCGTCTTATTTCATTTTAACATTAATAAATTTACAGCTCGATTTTTCTCTTGGCAACATAACTTCCATTTTTTGGATAATTAATAACAAACATCCTTGTGAATAGTATGATTTTGATTTTCGCAATCTGTAATTTCTGTCCACCTGATTAATAGTTTAATCATCATACTCACAGGATAATTATCATTAGCGGTAAATCTATTTCCCATTCCTACGCTTTCAGATCGTATATTTTCAAACACCCATTGACCACCAAAATACGGTATTGTAAAATCTTAATTCTGGATTACTATTCGATTCCTACTGTCCAATTTTTTTTACACTTTGACATAAATTTTTTAAATCTTATAATGACATAAATTCACTAGTAGTATAAATATATTAATTAAAAACAATCACAACAGTAGTACACAGCGTGCTAACATTAATTGTAAACATAAACCATGACAAGTGATAATTACTATACTACTGTCACTAGCGGCACTCTGTACACTTAATAAATAATATATAATTATTATTTAATTTTCACTTAATTAATAAAAGTATTTATTTAATTTTCAAAATATTTAGTAAGACGATAATTTAAATTATGCAAAAACCATTAATTGAACTTAAATTTTATTTTAATTATTCTTTTCTTAAGTTTACATTTCCAGAGCTGTCATGAGAAATAAAAGAGCTTTCCATTAAGGAGATCAATTTAACATGAGTCTGATAGAAACTTCTTGATATTTTTTGGAACCAGTCATTCCACTAATTCAGAAGACTAATGCGAATTATGTAAATGCGACTTTCATCTTTTTGAAATATATCGTATGCTATGTTTCTTTATTTAATTACTCTTACTCGTGTGATCTTAAGTAAAATTTATAAGATTATAATTAGAGGTTCCACTGTACTTCTTTAAAAAGAATTATGTGTAAACTCTCATGTAACTTATGTAGCTCCTGAAAATAATGTATATTTTACAGATTAATGAAATGTTACAAAAAAGAGTAGTTAATCATTTAAATATTTTATAACTTTTATATTAAATGCTTTCGAATTTTAATGGGGGAATTTGCTCAAAATCTTTTATTTAAAGAAAAAACCTTATGTCTATACTTAAGAATCATAACGAATAATGTGTTAATATCTGATTCCAGGCAAAGAAGAATTTCTATTAAAAGCCAACTTTTTTCGGTTCATAATGATTTCAGAAAAAAACATTATTTGCCACGTTCTCAACAAATTGCAATTAAAGATAAAAAATAAGAAACATTTATAAAAATATTTGTTTATTGCAAGAATTTAATAACAGTTTTACATCTTTTTTACAAATACATAGCGTTCATCGTCGTTCTCTTGAAGCTCCTAAGAGTTTCATGGATATTATTTTATTTCTTCAAATACAGCTTCAATTTTCATATCATATTCAAAGGCAACAAATTTTTAAAATATTTGAAAGTAAAGAATAATTAACTACCTATTACTTATATATTATCTTAAAAATTATCGCAAAGAATTTAATAATGCAGTTGATGTTCAAAGAACCACTACGTTTGTTTTCCATGTTTCATTAATGACATGTCTTTAAAGGTATATTGACAAAACCCCAAGTATCATGTGCAATATTTCATCATTTTCCTTATATTCCATTTTCAGAATTTCCGAGACGTGAACTTCAACCAGATTCTCTGGCAATCGAAGCGACCGAACACACAATCCAAATTCATTTCAGATCGATGCCGATAATGAGAATTATCTATTGCCAATAGCATGAATCGTGGGTAGTAACATTTTAAGATGTACTCCCATGTCGCAAAATTTTATTAAACAGGTTTGAACTACTTTATATTGTTCCTAAAGAACGTTGTCCCTAACTTTGTTTGCCAAATCTTCAAGTAAAAGTAATTGAGCTACCCAAACTTATATTAAACAGATGTTAGCATGCCAGCCGAAGTCAATATTTGATTCAAATTATCTTCTTCAATATTTTTGTATATTTGAATCCTAGTCTGTCTTGATCACTGCATAAACATTACAAATACATATGATTACGTGACGTTAAGGCAAATATTCTGAGTCAAGGTGATTTAAATTGTTAAACATTTCCTTCACACACTGAATAAAGAGTAGCCATTTCTGTATGATATATTAGAACCAAGGTATTTTATCAAAAACAGATATGCACAAAAAATGTCAAATCAATAATTTTTTTTGTAAACAAAGATATTTATTATTAGAGAAGTTCCTGGCTAGAACGTTTTAATTAGCACTTATCTGATATTTTTTATGAGAATATTATGAGAATTTATTATGAGAATATCTCTGAATAATAAATATTGCTCAATATTTTTGAATTGCTTAAACAAATATTATATCATTTTAAGCATAGTAACTTGAAAATTAAGTAAACAACAGAACAAGTGCATGTCTTAACTAACATAAATTAGAGTTTGTAGTACTCTATATCGTTTGAAATTATTGACGCAATTTAACAAAAATAATTTGAACTAAACTCTAGTTCAAGTCAAATGATTGTATCTAAGTTTCCAGATTTTTCAATCTCATGGTCAAAGGAAAACCGATCGTGTGCAGGTCATACATGTGCAATTAGTGTTCTGTATGAACAGTGGTTTTTAAATATTGGTTTTATGATGTTTCATTAGAAGTATAAACAGATAATTCAATAGACTGTTTCTTCAGAAAACTAAACGCTACCCATTTTATCACTAAAATAATTTCATATCTTCTAACCACGTGTATCAGAAAGAAAAAGAGACTGTAATTTATGTGTAGGTAATGCAACAAGATGATTTAGGTTGACAAACAGTGATTTATTTAAATTTTCCGTAATTTATTTCACTTTTAAAGAAAATTTAAATTAGGCGACAACGTTTTAAATCAATTTGTATTCTCCGCACTTAATTCATTTTTGGACGAATATATTACTAAAATTGAGAGGTAACTACTAAAGATGGTTTATATCTGACAAAGACAGTAATTAGAAATTAAATTTTAGTTTAAAGCAATTTCAGCGTTTATTGTTGAAATGCAGGATATTTGCAATATTGACCAGAAGTGTCAAGGACTTGGCAATAAAATATGTTCAAAAAGTGTAACCGATAGTCTTCTACATCTTTATCCTTAAATTAAGGTGAACATATTAATACGTATAAGACTCGAACTGCGGGAGTCCATATACACTTAGCTAATTTAACATTTGAAGTATACAGAATTTCTATTGAATCACTTACAAATATAAATATTATTTTTTTCCCATGTAAATGTGTTAACTAGTATATTTTCACAGACGTAAATATCTCAAAAAGCAAGTAATATTTTTGATTCTTTATAAATATCTGAAAAAAAAATTTTAAAAATTGTTTTGGAATTCTTATAACTTACTATACACTTGATATCTTACGGGTTTAATATGTTCAAAAAAAATTAGGTATTGTCCCCTCCTAAAAATTTTCTAAATGTATATTTTTGAGTAGCAATAATTAAGATATACTCTATTTTACATAGTTACTTATTTGGCCAAACTTCAAGTTTACTTTAAACCGATTCTGAGAAAATGTGTGTAGAAAATTTTTTTTTAATCTTTATAAATTTCTCTTCCAATTGATATCCAACGCGATACAGGAAATGACACCAGATCAGTACTTCTGCTAGCGGCCTGTATAATTATATGAATATATATATATATATATATATATATATACATATATATATATATATATATATATATATATATATATATGTATTTATTAAAATTCAACTTTCTACGTCAAAGGATTTTTATGAAAAGAGTCTGTAATAGTAATGGATTTTACAATTTTTCAGTTTTTTTTTCTTTTCAAGCAAAGAAACCTAAAACAAAACACAGTTGTCTATTTATTGGTTTGAGTTTCTTTTACATTTAATCATCCCAATTAATTTCAACTATAATTAATATATAGTTAATATACGTATTAGATCAAAAGGTAGGCTATATATAATTAAGTTTTCACTTACAGTAGTAGAGTAGTGATTATAAAAGTTAAAAAAATCTGAAAATCAAAACTTTGGATAGAAGGGTTCCGTACACCATTGGGTACTTGACAATATTTGAGGATAAATGGTATTTCCAATAAAATATTTACAAATATTATTTTTTCACACCGTAAATACTCTAACGACTTCCAAAAACACAATTTTTCATCATTTTTTTGCAAATTTTCGTTACTTCTCTGAAGATATATTAACTAAAATAAGAAGAATATTTATGAAGTCCTTATTATTAGCCATTTTAAACAACACCCCACACTATAGATGAACAAAAAAATATCGAGTACTTAATTGGCCTAACCTAAAATTTTTACATAAATATTTTGAATGTTTGGTGTTCGCAGGTTCATATGTTTTATTACTATGCCAAATTCAAGTCTCCGAGTTTCTGAGAAAAACTGCTGTAACAGATGGATAGAAAGACACGTGAATAATCTTTTAAGTTATTTCCTTTTGAAGTAAGTGACCCTAATTATTCCCGCGCACAAACAATATGTTCCATTTAACATGCCAAATTTGTGGATTAATTATTACACGGCTTTTTAACCCAGACTACCTTTGCATAAATTGCGCGGAACGTACATCACGATAAATGTTGACAGTCAGTTCTGGTAAATTATGTTCAAAATAATACATACCCGTACCTGCCTAAGTAGCCTCGTGGAATTTTTTTGGATTTTTTATATTTTTTTCTAATACCACGCGGGTAAAACCACCATAAATATTTGAGTACGAAACCCTCAAAAATGTTGAAATTCAAAATCGATTAGAGCTGTACTAAACAATTTTTAATTTTAAGCATGTCAGTGGTACCGGAGATGCTTGCTCAAACCATTTCCCATTAAGAAGCGGCTACATATTGTTTGGAGATGCAATGTAAGTTGAAGATAAAAAGACACGTTTTTGCATATTCCTTTATATAACTGTGAACCCCGATAAATGGACATTTACATGTTTATAATATTGTAACGGGAGTCAAGTGCAACACGTTATTACTTAAATTTTTAGTCTGTTGTATGTGAACTTAAATTTTTAGTCTATTTGCATGAAATTGAATGTGTTAGTAAGCGGACTAATGATCAAATTTTTCAATACCCATTGGAACAAAAAAAATGAAGAATGATTTATAATTACTTATGTTTTCCTGTCAAAAATACTTAAGAAGAAACCATCAGTTGTTTATCAAGATAATATTTTTAGCAAACTTCGGTGACGTGATGTTTAAATTTATTTCGCACTTATGAACTTCAGTACTTTTTTTTCACTTTTATCAATCTCAAGTTATATCCTTCCTGAAAACCATTCACTTAGGAAAATACATATCTCGTGGAACTGCAGGACTTCAATGAATTTTATTTTTACCATGCTGTTGTGCCTTTGCTATACTTGTCTTTTAGAAGTTATGCATGTTTGGAGGAAAGCTCGTAAGTGGCTTGGATATCCATCAGTGTCTTCGAAAAACAGCACATCGTTTGTGTTCTGTTTTTAACATTATGTGTGCATTGTTTAGCAATCGACGCATTTTCGTGCGCCGGTTTTTCGAAAACATTTGATTGTAGCGAGCTAGGATCAACGGCATTCAATTTTTTATCTAAAATACTATCGCGTTTGACTGTCATTTTATCGACCTGATACACAATCCTAACTTAATTAATTTATAGTAATGCCTAATCAAACAACTTTGCCCGATTTTTCCCACAGAATAACGACCTACAACTCTACAAGAGTTATTTTTCGGCTAAGCTTGTAAACGATATGTCAAGAATTTTATTTCCTCCGCATGGAAATATGACAAAATTTTCAAAAATGTCCATTATTATAAAGGTCTCAATAATGTTATTTCTTTAGAGAAAATACATTAAAAATGTTTGCGGAAAAAAAGTTATATCAAATAAATATATTAAATAAAACAAGTGTAGCTTTTTTGTTTCCGGACTTTTTCGTTGCGTGGCGTAATTTCCGGAAGTCGGCGCATCATTTTTAGGCCATTACGCGCCTTTTTAAGCCTCGTTTCCTAATCAGCGCACCGTTAAGATGCTGATTTCTCTAAAACTGATGATTTAACATTATGAGAATTTTATGATTTAACATTATGAGATTTAACATGATGATTTAACATTATGAGAATAAACATTATGAGATTTAATATTTGACATTATGAGAAACTGAAACTGACAGCAAACAATTTTGTGTATAAAAAGCTATTATTAAAATGATCTAGAGGAATATCGATCAAAATATATTTATCAATTTCATCCCTTTGATCAAAATTATTTTATTGATTATTTATATTAAAAATTGAAATATCTTTATATTATAAATAATTTATAAGCATGGTGATTAAACGATTGATTGTTAAAGTAAGAAAATATACAAAGATATTTTTTCTCTTCTAAATGTTGGAAATATTGAGAGAAAATTAAAAATTTTCGTCGGTGCTTTAAACATTATTATTAATCAATATTGCATTACATTGAACAGCTTAATAAATGTTAGTTGAAAATTTTATTCAGACTACCATTTTATTTATTATATCAATGTGTAAAGAAGTTGTCATATATATTTTATAAGGGAACAAATCGGTCATATCCGTTAAGTCTATTTCCGGAATAAATATAATTTTAACGGAAATGCATTAATTTAAAGTGAGGAACTTACGTCAATTATTTTTTTTCATTATCATCGATAATTTAACAAACGTAGGTATTATCTCCATTTAAATAAGGAAGTTGTTTGTAGTAAAAGTTGTTTAAAATAAAGGTAAAATTAAGGCTGACTATCACTGATAAAAAGATCATCACTGTCACTCACGCACGATGAGTACTTGAAATTTTGCATAGATGAAGCATATCTTAATAACAAAAAGTCAAAAAAATGTGTATATATATATATATATATATATATATATTTATGTATATACCGGGTAGAGGGAAAATTAAATACTACATAAAAAAATTGAAATTCCATATATTGTGTGATTCGAAAAAGGTAGTTACTCTAAAAATATATTCATAGTTGGGTAGTATAAATATGTTTATAGTTGGTATCTTCAGAGGTATACTGAAAAATATTTATAAAAAAATGTTCCTCCGCCTTTATTTCTGAAACTGCTGAACTAAAATTATGAAGAAAAAGTATTTTTGGAAGCCTACGTAAAGATTGTGGAAAAACTATAATGATGATAAAGATTTCATAGTTTCTGAAACATTTACGATAATATGTATGCCTCTTCTACTTAATTTATTTTAATAGTCAGTCTGTATTAGGAATGACTTATGATATATAAAGTAATTTTACTTCAAAAGCTGTACTTAAACTGGGATGTGCGAACCAGACTTGCACTTGACTAGGTTCGTGAAAATATTTCTTTTTCACATTTTCCTATGATAATGACCTCTACAATTATATATAGATAAAATACTAATACATCAATTATTTTTATTTGGACACTCAATTGACAACTTCCGTCGATACTTTAAAAACATTTAATCATAAAACATTAAAATTTCTTCCCACAAAATTATTTTAAGTCATTAAACTTTAAAATTATGTCAAATTTCAGTTACCAAACATACGCAGTTTAAATTTTAGAAGGCTCTGGCTGACTGACAATCTGAGACTAGACTACAAGTGTATTTTAGTTATCTTCGATCCGCAACACTAAAAATAACTTGTAACCTTTGATTTTTGTTAACGGATCTAAACATCGAGTCATAATGCGATAAAGTATTTAATATGATATAATTATATAGCATCTTGATTCACTTTTTGTTATAATTGAACCGTGTTGTGCAGCATAAATGGAAACAGAAAAACCTATAACTTTAACTGTTAAAAATCTATTATTAGTTTGTTTAATTTTTAATTAACTATCGTATTGAAAAGTAATGACATAAATCCGATGTTATCACATAAAGTTTGTCTCACGCAGAAGAAGTTAAGAGAGATATCTGAAAAAAAACAAAAGAAACGCTCATCGTAAGTAATTCCTTTATTTCGACAAAAACTGCTCGTAAAATCGTCATGAGTACATTAATTTATCGAACTATGAATTAATTTATGAGTTTGCCCCTGTAGTCTTCAAAGCAATTGATGCAATCAGAAAAGGGTGCAGAGGGTAAGTTATAAAAATATTTGTCGCTAAGTTCTATAGATGATCTTAATTCACAAACGTCCCATTAATCGTAGAGGGCAAAAGGTCAGGGTGCAGCGCCGCCCGCTCTCTCTGCTCTCTGTGTAACCCCCTCTCCCCTTAAGGATGGCGGTTTGTTCGGTGTTTTTGCTGATGAATGAATTTACTGTCGGCCGATGAATTTGAGTCATGTAACTTGTGTGTGCGTATAGGTTTATGTGTGTGTATGCATATATATATATATATATATATATATATATATATATATATATAAACAGTGTTATTATAAGTAATTGTGTCGAGAGATTTTATTATGAATAGTTAGGAAGTTAATAAATAAATATTAATTATAATAGAAATTAATTATTTAGCATAAACTTTTTTCGCACCATTTGTCAGGAAAGTGTTATATTTCATCACCTTAAAGTGCTTGCATGTAATAAATGTTTAAGACATTATTTTTGTAAACATTTCTATTACCTAGAAAAACACAGTGCTGTCTAATCTTTGAAAATATAACGATCGCTACACTATCGAATAGTCTGAATACAATGCGACAGCTAGAAAGTAATTAAAAATAACCCAGTTTAAGTAAATATTGGATAAAAGGAAATACAGCAAAGGAGCGGAAATTTTAAATAATAATTTGAGACTATTGAAAGGCATTTGCTTAGAAAATCTATATTAGTTACAATAGCATATGAAGGGTCTACTAGAGCCTACATATGCCATGGTAAACTATAGCACATTTTGGAGGTTTACCGATTGTCCCTTGTTTAACATAAAAATACATAACTTTTCAATATGAAGTCCGTAATATTTCTTAAGGTTTTCGGGCACGCAAAAAAACAACATGAAATAGAGATCATAACATTTTTTATGTTATGGTAATTTTTGCCATTTTTTTATTGTACCAGGTTTAGTCAAGCTATTTAGCCTTATTGAATTAGAAAGTGTAACCGATGTACATAGGTGGAACCTTTTACTAATCATTATATTTATATCTATACGTACACAATAAAAATGGATAAAATAAATATATCTAAAAAAGTTTTCAAGCGAAACATTCAACATTATGTCTTATTTCATAGCTTTCATAGTCCCGTGCTAATCGCTGACCACCTTGTAGTCAAAGTAATTTCTTCTAATAAGCTCAATGACTCATATTCTACAAGGAATAAAATAAAATTTATGTATTCTTTGAGAGACCGTTAGCTTATAAAATATAAAATTAATAATTTTGGCTTATTATAAATGGTCTTCAATTTTAAAATTAAAAAAATTAGGCTCGAAATTTTCTATAAGTAATTATAAAATCGCGTAGATTGAATCGCGTATCTTCTTTGTCTGAATAGAATTCGATTTTAACATTATTCATTTCGATTATATCACGTTGGAGTAAGGTAAAAACTACCACATAGATGTCACCACATTGGTCTCACATGAAAAGCATCGAAAAATGCAATTGCATCTATTTTCAATCCAATTAATTTTACTGCATTTTTTATAGGACATAGGTTTATAGACATAGGTTTTTTTTAGATGCCATAACTCTTCACAAAATTGTGAAACCGATTTCCGAGTTCGGAAAGTTACCATTTTGTTCTTACTCCGAGTCCGATGTCTCGAGAATACGATGTTTTACTATAGATGTTATAAGCTTTGAATGTGCACATACGTACGTAGATATACAAACATATATATATATATATATATATATATATATATATATATATATATATACACCTATATACGTAGTTACCTACGGTCTCCGACGAGATTCGTGTTTATCCACTAAAATTTCCCTTCTAAAATTTTCCTAATAGTAAATAAAAGATACTATAAAGCATGTAACTGGTCCATATTATGACAAAATGCTTCATTAAATGATGGATGAATGAAATTCCTGCGCCGTAAAAAAATATGGTTTCCTTGAAATTTGTATTGAAGTTTGAGAAACAAATATGTTTAAATATTTAACGTGTTAAAGTGATAATGAATATGTAGGCATTAAAATTATTAACATAAAACGAATAAAATATGTGATGGTCAAAATACTCAAAAGTCGGGTTTCGTAGCCGTTCGTCAAAACAAAGTTATTAATTGAAACATTACGCCTTCATCAACACTAGCTGCAAGATTTTTTCTGTTCAAAAACTATACAACCTTCAAACCATTCTAAAGCTTACTATTTTGCAAGCAAAGCTTCATAATAAAAAAAGTCTAAGAAAAGTCCATTTTATTTCTATAAACCAAACTAATGCCAACCACTCAGTGAAAATCGCACATCTTATCGGGTTTCATCTTATGTATTTATAATGGAGTTTTAATATATTGGCTCAACGAGTGACAAAGTAATAATTTTGCGGCACATTAAATGAGATCTCCGTGTTAACTATTTAATAGTAAAAAGGTTAGGAATTGATGTAATTTTAACACTGGTGAAGCTGTAACAGTTGAATAGATGAACGGTGATCAGATAGATATGATAAAATTCCGTAGAAAAATTATAAAAAATGAGCCGTAATAATAGATTTAGACAATTTTTGCATCTGGCAATTTAAATTAAAATACTAAATATTTAAGTAAATATATTAAAAAAGGTTAATGTTAAGAAAATATATCTTTAGAAGAATGTAAAACTTTCAAATTGTAGCTTTAATAATGGTTAAGCTTACATTCTCATACTTCATTTTTCCTGCACCAGTTGCGCTACTTTCGCTTCGCCTTTTTAGTCACAGATTTTCGTGATGTTGCCTAAACAGATTAAACACAATATCTTTATTGAAATTTCTCTAATATTGCTTATTATTAAATAAGTTACAGTGACTTTTCATCTTACTTCATATCAAAATTACCTCGAGTGATTCACCGTTCGATCAAACCTGTATCCACTTCGTGATTGATTCGCGTGTAAAGCTAATTTCCAGGCCATGAAACTACCACTAAGTTTCTTTAGATTAACTAAATCATAGTTACTGTATTTGGGTCAGTGTATTTATTAACCTCTATCTTCTTGATTGTTCTGCTTAAATGAATACATTCATTTCTAGTTGAACTCAGTAAAGGAATCGTAATCGAGTGAGGTATTTGCCAACTTTATCCCAATCTTTACCTTTGCCACCTTTTAATATATATTTTGATTAATTAAGTGCAGAATACATATTTATCACACAATCTACCTGAAATAAATCGAACTGTGGAATGGACTGAATATCAATATGTATAAAGCATAGCGAGTATACACAATTAAACATTTTTTTTATATTCTTAATGCTCAATTTATCATTTAGGTGCTCAATTTATGAATAGACTTGGTATTAAGCCTAAAAATCTTTAACAGTAGCAGAATTTTGGTAATTTATTTATTTCTATCACAGCAAGCAGTTTCTAAGATAGCTTATACCGCAAAATGTCCATTCAAGTATTTATATCTTTATACTCTTCATTGCGTTCCTTATTCAATAATTATTTGAAATTGTTTCAATTGTTTTATTACAAAAGTTCTTTTTTTATTTTCAGTGCTTGTAATATCTCATGTTTCATAAGAATATTATAAGTTCAGAAAACATTCAATGATAATAAATAATCCAGTACGTCAGCAGACTCTGATCACCTTTTATAACCAAAATAGCAAGAATCAGCTTAGCCAAAATCGTTGAACCTAGTCTTCGAGCCTATCGCCACCTTTTGGCTCTGTTACCAATCATAATCTAAAATATATTCTTGAGTGCTCACCGGACATATTACCATTTTCCTTTCCCTTATGTAACCGTTCCTCTTATTCCTCCCGCCCAACATTTGTGTGTATTTACGCATTTTAAACATACGGATATGTAAATAATAGAGTTTTTGTATTTAAAATTATACACATTGTCTCACTGAGAGTAGTTTGTAGATCCTAGGAAATGAAGTACTCCGTTAATAAACACATTCAAAGGTCGTCTCAAATAGTTAAATTCGTTACATATATCTATATAACATTCTTACTTATTCTTCCATATCCGTTCCTCTCATTTCTCTCGTCAAATATTCATGCATATTTAAATATTCTAAACGTACTATGAAATATAAATCATTAGCTATTTAAATCTACATACATTTTCTCACCAAGCGTAGTTTGCTATGTCGCTGTTTATAGCAATTAGTATTAGTTTTGTTAAATAGCGATATGCTCGTTTTATTTATTTCTATACAATAATATATGTTATGTAAGTCGATAAATAAACATTAAGCACCGAATAGAAATTAATTTTTTTCTTTAAAATAGGTGCTATTAATCATATTAAACATGTAATTCTGGCTAAAGCATAATTGCAATTTTAAGGTTCCGTACCTCAAAAGGAAAACGGAATACTTACAAAATCATTCACACTTCTGCCCGTCCATCCGTCAGAGTCGATTTTCTCAGAAACTTCTCATAAATCATAGGAATTTATGTTTGATAAATTTTGAGGGGCAAATTGAATAGTAGTAATTATTTTACTAATATATTTTTTCTCAAATTGATTTAATTTAGATGGCCGTCTAAAATATAGTCCAAAGATTTATATTTCATGTTATGTAATATATATGTTATGTAATATATATTTCATGTCATGTAATATTTATAAAGGTTTCATATTCTCGAGCATATTAAGTTTCTCCATTACTGTATCCGTATAATATAAAAAGTAGGTATAGTTTAGATTGAGAATATTTTTTTTACCGAATACATGGAAACAACTAAAGATAGATGTAAAAAAAATTATCAGAAATTAAAAAAGATACTTGCTAATATTGTGTGATATTTTTTTAAAACTGGTGCTAATTAAAATAGTAGAATTAATAATTTAAACTACTGCTAACGGTTGTTATTATTCAGTAATCTTGAAATAAATAGTTAATTGCGATAATAATGGGAACTGTCCATTCCCCTTTAACAATAAATATTAATTTCCCCCCAGAGCAAGTTATATAGTTACTGTATGCGATTATATTAACCATATTGGTACGATCATCTTTATAGTGCACAGCGGGCTTACTGGAAACACCATGGATATTAATTTATGTGGGTACCATGAGTACAGTTTAAAGGAAGAGTAAAGTTAGGGAGGAGCGAAGAGATAATTATCTGATTAGTTCCCGATCATTCTATATTTATCAAGAAAAAAAAACATATTTATTCAAATTTCTAATAGTCTCTTTTTCCAATTTTGGAAGTGATATATAGTATCACTTTCGCTGGCTACTTGAAAAGTCGCTTTGGCTTCTTTGTTTGAAAGCGCTCCGTAGCTCCATCGTATTAATAATTTTATAACTTAAAGTAGTCTTCTATATGGTAATTTAATTTATTTTAATTAAGTGGAAAAATGTCTTTTGAATTAATAAAATATTATGTAAATATATTTAATGGGAAGAAAGTTGTAAGATAAAGTAAATTTAAGACAATTTTGGAAGATATAAAATGATTACACTTGTATGTCTATGAAGGAATACAAAATAAATTAATAATTTGAAAAACTAAAAAAAATACGCTAATCGAACCCATTTTTTCTGTCCACTCTGTAAGGATTATAGTGTAAGCCATGTTTTTTATTGAGTATATAACGAGTATTTAACTGTAAAAATGTGGGGCGCTTTTTCTAAATAAAAAGATTTTGCTTCTCATATTAATATTATACGATCAAAAATGCTTAATATTTCACTTAAGTTTCTAGACAAAGGAAGTAAAACAATATTGCAAGGCAGTCGGTAAGCTTGAAACAGTATAATTCTTCGATCTGAAGTCCACAAATAATTTTATTTTACTCAAAGTACTCTTGCCCAGACGCAAAGTTTCGCGATCTTAAATAAACCACTGCGTATACAACAATGACAAGCCCAAAAATTGTTAGGATGCGTTGTTCCGTTGTGGAGCTCAATGTCTAACTTCCAGTTCTATTCTACTGAATCAACGCGACGGTATCCTTTTATTGTATTGTCATCAGAACTACAGACAACTGACAACCTTCATGATGATAGAAGGGTTATATAGTTCCGTAAATCTTATTACATCGTTAGTTAGTTAATTAGTTACAAGACGACCTAATAAAATCGTGTTAAAAATAAGAATTAAGGGTGTCAAAGATGGATAATAGATGCGTTAACTGCTATTTACAGCTACCCAGGGTGATTTATGTGTATGTAGATAAAGGAAAATTGAAGAGTTCGGTTGAATATTAAATAAATAAGAATACATATTATTTTGAAAAATTGTATAATTTTCAATTTAAATAGGCAAAATTATTATATACTAGTTTGCAAACAGGCTAATAAATAAGATAACAAAGATTAACCTTCAAGGCATATCACAATTCCATGTAGATGGGCTTGAAAACCAAATTTAGCTAAAAAGACGGTGATAGTAATAGAAATAAAGCGAAAAGGTATGTTATTTTCAGTACTCAATTTTACTCTAAAAACTCTGAAGCAATGCTTAAGTTGACATTATAAACTTTGGAATTTAGTCCATTATACGTCACCTTGCAACATATAGATAAACAATAATTGTACTATATGTACAATGCACAAGAAAAGCGCAAACAGACTTATATTGGGTTGGCAACTTATAAACACGCCACTTTTTTTGACCTATTTCTGGAATGTTATAGAAGCTTCTAGAATATTTCATGTAGGTTATATAAAGAGTGCGGCATTTAAACTTCTGTTCAGTTTACAAATGATTAATCAGCTAGTAAAAAATAAATTAAAAATGGAAGTATTTCGAAGTGAACTTAATGAACGTCAATATATACACAACGATGGGTGAAGATATGCCCTCTTACGACATAGCCAAGCACTGGTTCCAAAGATTCAAAGAGGGTATTTTGATCTGTCCAATAAACCTCATCTAAAGCGACGTCCTGCAATTGATTTTGAAAAATTAAAAAACCTTATTGAAACAGATCCTTTATTAAGTTCGCGTTATTTGGTAGCAATAGAAAAACAACTTCATGGTTTCAGAGAGAAGCAGAAATATTCCGTTTGGCTACCGCATGAGCTAACACACTTTCAACTTCAGACGAGAGCTAATATATGCTTAGAGTCACTGAGTTCCCATCGTAACAACGAAAAGCTAAAGTATCTGGTTATGGGAGATGAAAAATGGGTGACTTATGTAATTTTTAGTGTAAACGCCAGAGGCTAGGACCCTGGAGAAAAAGGTGTACCCAGACCAATATAAAATATTGGACATCAGATAGTTTTGAGCGCAAGGTATAAATATTGTTTTGAGCGCAAGGTATAATGTATAAATATTTTTATTGGAAACTCTTTCAATCTGAGAGTACAAATACAGATAAGATTTTTTGTTAACTATTGAAAAAGTCACCGCTAAACTTCCTTCAAATCAAAGTTTATTTTTTTCATGACGATGCTCAAACCCACTTCCCCCACCGTACTCTTCAGAACTTTTGCCATCTAATTACCATTTGTTTTACTCTCAGTCTAATAATTTACATGATAAATTTTTTTTAAGAGAAAAGTCATATTAGAATCTAACTTCACCGGTTTTTCAGTCAAAGACCGAACGATTTCTATAAGGACGGAACTTTAGCACTATCGACTTTAGATTTTGACGACCAATGTTAGATACCGACGGTGCTTATTTAATTAACTATTGAATTTATTGACTACATATAAAAAGTACACCAGTCTGTACAGAGATGGCATATTTATAAGTTGCCAACCTGATATAATCGTTTTAAATATATGGGCGTCTGTTAGATAATATTTAATATTATTCACATTGGACAAGTAATTTCGTTTTCTAAATTTATTTCGCCACGCAAAATTGTAACACGCAGATGGACGACGGCAACATCGTGTTAAGTCCAAAACAAACGAGACAGCAACGCTTGCATGTTCCGATGTTGACTGCCGACTCGGAGGCTGGGGACGGAAAATAATTCAGGATTAAATCACTCGGCGGATGCCGCGTCACGATCCCATTCCCCTTCCCTAATGCGAGCATAATGCCTGACATAATTAGGGGGCGCTTCTTAAACAGCCTTGTAGTCTAATGAAATTGTAGAGTGCTGGTCTATTTCTGAAATGTTAATGCGACCGATTGCAGTTAGATAGGTCGTTGGAGCTATCGAAACTCTTAATTTAGCTCTGATAGGTGTTAGATAGTTGTTAGATTCTGATAGTTGTCAGACGTTGCTGACCTAGTTTCCATATTGATTTTTAAGTTAATTATTTTAGCTCTATTTAAAGACATTACTATCAGGGCTTTTATTAACATTTATGAATTATTTGATTGGGTGAAATGTCTTAAGATATTGTTGGAGTTAAACAAAGTGTTTTTAATATGTAAATAAATAAAAAATGTCTGAAATGTCTTAAGACGTTTCACCCACTATAATCATAACAACCATTATGAAAATAATATATATCTATATTTATTTATTTACTTATTAAAAACATCTTGTTTAACCTTCAGATTTCCCCAAAGCCTTGGACATGTACAAGCGTCAAAAGTACCAATCGCGAACTAAGACGCAGCTTCATAATCGCATTCTTGAAGGGGTCAATTGTGTAGAAAAAGTATTATGATTGGGCGTGCCTCACAATGCTCGATCAATGTAAGTGCGAGTAAAATTTTTGAGATCTACGGGATGTGCCTGCGTGTTCTAAGCAGAGGAAATAAATCATGACATCGTCTTTTATATCGTTTTGCTTTAAAAGCTACATTCAAAGAACATGACAACAGATTTACAATAGAATTCCAGTGGATGTTATCAGCGGCTAGGCAAGTGACCTTATCACGGACTTCCTTTATATAAATTTTCAGTTTTAGAAAAAAGAAAAGTTAAACAAATTTTCTGTAAATTTTTCATTTTGACTCTAAAGATACATTACTTAATATTGTAAATATTATCGTGTTCCTCATAGTAAGCCTTTTTGTGATGATTTTCGATTACCTCCTCCTTCTTTAATTGGCTAAAAAAAGTAATCTACAAGTTCAATAAAATAATATGCAATAAAATAAGTCGCAAATCTTGGAATGCTATATTTATTTGTTTCGTTACATTTCTACTTCTGCTACATTTCTACTATAATTTGGTTTTAATTTGTCACAAAATAAGATTTGGTGTTTTAAGGAGGAATCACCTTAATAACATTTTATAACCTTTTAATATCTCGGCACATTTTTAATGACATCGAAAGGCTCTACAGAAAGCTTTACGGAAAAGTACAGCACGCGAAAAAGTTTTCGGAGGGTGAAAGAAATCCTGTCATCGTTTTAAGTAAAGCGATGGATAATGTTTCGAAGGTAATGCTTCAAATGGTGCCTACTAAATAAATATCGATTTGACAAACTTGGGATATTTGGACATTTTCAGTTAAAACGTTGTACTATATAAAATATATATCATTAAATTTATGATATAAGGAGACATACACAGGAAGCTCCTTTTAGTTTCATGAAAATTGTCAAAATTTGTGAGTAATTTTCCTTTCAATTTCGCACCATTTCTTTCTCTCTTATCGCAATCTTTACCTACATGCTCTAACCGCAGTTCGTATTATCCAATATATTTTCATTTTGACAGTTCAGTTTTCTTGCTTGATTTATTAGTTTTGCAAAAGAGATCTTAATACAGTCATAGTTTATCAAATATAGTGTTTTCAGAAAATACTATGTTAATCAGATTTGAAATCAGACTCAGAAATGGCAGGTTTAATAAATTGTTTGAAGAGATAAATATGGTAGTATTAACTTAGTTTGTGAGAGCATCGCAATGATATGAGTATGATTTCTGTCACACTTAGTTGGAATTGTTTGTCAATACTGCGTAATAAATTATGATATTTTTTGTTCTTAGGAAGGTTGAATTTCGAAGCCAATTTTCTTGGAACTATATTAAAATTTTAGTCTATTGATCTTTATTACTATTTTTATAATAACTAATTCTATGTTGTCTTGCATTCCAAAAAAACAGTAATACTCTACCTCTAAAATATAAGCTCTTTTCAACTTTATTCCCCAAAGTCAAAATATTCGAAATAAACATTCTTTACTTTTACTATTTTTGGTAATATATCTTGTCAAAATCTCAATAATTAAGTAAATTAAAATTACGTCTGCAAATAACTCAATTTACGGAAGAGGTTTTGGGTTAAATATTATCATATAAAAGAAGTAGTCGTTTATTAAGTGTGCCGATTTCCTGGTTTATTTAATATGGTTTGGAAAAATCTACCTGAGTAAACGTGTTCTTTTCTTTTTGCCCATTAGGACTAGGTGCAGCAAATGTAAATATTTAATAAACTTTAACAAAAAGGAATGTGCTCTTCTCGCCAAATGCTTGAAGCTAACATTGTGGAAGTGTTATATAAATTGAACATCGTGCATTTTTCGTGTTTTATGTTGAAACAAACTACTTTCTTCATATGATTTTAAGTGATATGTGGCAGTAGTCGTAGAAAGTGAAATTGTATTTAATGTGCTTTGATGATCTTGTTAAACTTTTAACTTTTGTTTTGTCTGATTGCAAAGACTGACTTCGGAAATACTTGAAACAAATAATGATCTTGAATATTATATTGCTTTGGTGGAAGATCGTTAATCAAAAAGTCACTTAAAAATCGTACAGTTACATATTGCGTATCAGCTCCGAAGCGCAACCGGAGATTACTCCTTAACTATGATTATCTTTGAATATGTAAAATAAGTAACACTGTACATAAATATAAATATCGAAATCATTAAATATAAACGGAAAATGTTTTAATGAAAAAATGCTGACAATATAAGACATTGAAATACGAATGGTTTAAATGCAGATGATAAACTTCCACAACTATTTAAAACTTCGTGTAGACATTTTTAAAATGAAGTAGGCGATTGGAATATACTAACATAATTAAATCACCTCTGTCGTATGGGTTTTTTCTAAGGGTTCCGTAGTAGAATGGTAGAAATGGAACCCTTATATCTTTATTATATCCATCTGTCTGCGTGTCAGTATATCATTATCATAACACTTTGTTTAAGTGAAATTACGATGTAGTTTTACAAAAAGACGAAGTTTAAATACATTAATATAAAAAAAGAGAGAAACTACAACGTTTTAAGGTACTTCTTTCAATATAATGAGAAAATTTTTTCGCTAACGCGTTAAGTGAAATTATATAAAAAACGTCATTCAAAATGCAATAAAAATGTCCGAAGAACTAAAAATGTACCCCCTATCTATCTTTTTAATACGCATTTAAAAAATGTGAAAGATAAATTTTTTGGTTCACTTTAATTAATAAATTTCAGACATATATATAATCAAGTTTTATTTCGTGAAAACATGCACTAGGTATTATATACACAGTAAAAAATAATATTAATATGTGTAACAGTTTAATAAATTTACTATCAAACAATTACGTAGCGTCCTTGTATTGTGTGTTCTACTTGTACGTAACGGGTTTATTTTTAGATATCTGTACCGTTATCTGAGCTAAAGTTAATGTAAAACGGTAATATTTTTTTGAAAAGAAAATTTAATCGAAATTTATATACATTTGCTTAATTAAAATGTAATGCAAGATTACGGTGATCACATTATTTTATGAACACCACACACCCATGTTAACGTTTATAAATATTTCGAAATTTATGTGGACCACTGATATTTTCAAGAATATTTTCAATAATAGATCAGAAAAATTAATCAAAATAAACAGTTAATTGAAATTTATCTTCATGTGGTGTTCTCTTTCTAGATTTTAAGGTGAAATTTTTAAATTTAACGTATAGATAGAGCATATTAATCCGCATTAACTTCAGTAATTTGCATTTAAAAACTTTTAAATGGAAATATTTGAGGGAAGAAAAAATTGGTCAAAATTTTCATGTATTGTGTATGATTTCTGTTGAAAGAGCAAGTTGTAAGGATTCTAAAACTATTTTCAAATATTTTATTTAAGGTAGTCCCAGAAGTGTCATTCAAAATATTTTAAAAAGTATCTTCCTGTCACACATTCCATCAACCACTTCCTTTTCCATCCTTCCTGAGAATATAGAAGAATATTCATAAACACATTTATGTTTCATTTATTATATATGCCCAATAAGTAAACACAAAATACTCGAAATGTATTATAACGATATAAAAAACAATGAGAATAAATGGTGACCTTCGCTAATATCAAGACGTTTAAAAACCAAAGAGTGTCGTACTCTACATAACGTAATTGTCCGTACACCCACTGGGCTTGTTTTATAATATATTTTTTTTAAATAATTTTATTAATCTTTAAAAAAATGTTCTAACTGTAAACAAGAATAATGTACAGGAAAACAAACCCAAGAACAGCTAAAAACAAAGCACTAAAAAAATATTCGATTACTTATACTCGGCATGCACTGCACATATCAGTATTTAAACCATTCCACAGTTTAATATAATTATTTGAGGAAAACTTTATATTAAATATGTATTCCTCACTTCATTACACAAAAAGTTCTGTTCTAGAATAGCGAAAGCAAAGGTCGGAGCAAAGTTAGAAACTACAACACTCGATTACTTTTCCTTCACTTAATCGTATTGAACTAGAAATAAATGTATTTATTCAATAAGAACAATCAAGACTGTAAAAGTTAACAAACACTGACCTAAATACAATAATTACGGTTTAGTTAATCCAAGAAAACTTATCGATAGTTTCATGGCCTACAAATTAATTCTTACACACGAATCAATTACTTACGTATGCTGATTTGATCGAACCGTTAATCGTTCAAGGCAATTTTAACACAACGTAATACTAGGATAAAATTTCACTGTATATCTTTAGATAAGGTCTAAAGATAAAACTAGGAAAGTTTAAGTAAAATTATTTAGGTTAAATCCATTTAAGTAGCATCACAAAATCCGCGACAAAAGTAGCGCAACTGGTACTGGAAAATTCGAGTATCAGGACGTCAGCTTAGTTATTAATAAAAGCTAAACTTTGCATCCTTTACCTGTTTGACAGAGATATTTTTTCGATAATGAACTTTTTTAATATATGTATTGTATTTATATATTTGCTTTAAAAATTTCGAGTTTAATTACTGCATATGAACATTTTTTAAATCTGTCTAAAATTATTTAAGCTCCTTTTTTATATACAATTTCATAAGGCTCTCATCTCGTTATATCTAACTGCCGTGTATTTATTCGTTTACACTTCCTACCTTTTCGCAGATTTTTTTAATAGATATTTCACATGGAGGTCTCCGCTAATATGCTGCAAAATTTATATTTTGTTACTCTACCAGCCAAGATATAAAGACCCCATTTCAAATTTACAAACGCTACTCTGTGAGGTGTGCGATTCCCATTGAGTGAATGTTATTAGGTAGATTAAGGTAATAAAATTGATCTTTCTTAGGTTTTTTTGACCTTGCTTGCGAAATAATCACCTTTAGAATTGTTTAAAGTTTGTATACTTTTGCACAGACAAAAATCATTAAACTAGTGTTGGCGAGTGCGTATTGTTTCATTTAATAAGTTTATTTTGCAGAATGGCAACTGAATCCAACTTTTGAACATTTTGATCATCACGCATTTGATCTGTTTTTACATCAATAATTTTAAGGCCCAAAAATTCCGCATGAGTATATGACATTAATTAATTTGTAATAATTTCCTCTCAAACTTCAATACAAATTTCAAACAAACTAGAAATGTTCACTGTCTTCATGAGAATTTTATACATTCAGTACTTCATGAAGCATTTTATAATAATGTGCACCAGTTACATACTGTTAGATTTAATTTATAGTACATTTTACTTTATGTTATCTTCATAACACTTGACGCAAAAATTTGAAATAGTTTTACTTAACTACAATATTTTTACTTAGCTTATTTGGAAATAAATTTATTCATTTAGTTTTTAACAATAGTATATCTTTAGAACTCTTTCCATGTGTAATTTAAACTCAACTCCAATTAGCTTTTCCTTTCTCTAACTTTCAAAATTTCCAGGTTCTAAACATACAGTTTGTTCCTTCATCAAAATTATAAAGGTGCCAATATAGTTCAAGTTGGGGATAAACTGAAATGAAGGAAGAAGAGCAAGGGGAGAAGAAAAGAAAATGTTAGTGGATAAGCACGAATAATATCAGAGTGTGTGGGTTACTATATGTGTACGTAATTAAATACGCGTGTACGTGCATTTTCAAAGACTTATAACATCTGAAGGGAACATCCAATACGCTTTTTTACTTGGTAATACTCAGATGCCCGAACAAAATGACAAATGGTGAAGCTTTGATCGGTTCGGCAATACAAAGTACCACAGAAAAATATAAACCTTTAATCCACAAAAACTACAGAAAGACTAATTGGATTGAAACTAGATAAATTGCTGGATTGCCTCATTTTGATGAATGTTTTATTTGATGGATTGTCGCCAGACTGTTCGGCTTGGCTTTCTTGTAACACCAATGTGATGTTACTAATATTGGTCCGATAGTTTGCACCTAACATCAATATAATATTACCGGAGTGTATAATGGTACAATTTAATTTCAGACAAAGAAGATACGCGATCTAAAAGGCAATGTGTATCCTGTATATTCCAATTACAAATGGACAATTTTGAGGCTTATTCTGAAATTGGATACCCAAAATTATTCATTTTATATTTTATTTTATTTCTTGTAGAGCATAAGCCGTTCAGCTTATTTTTGGGACTTATTTTAGCTATAATGCAGTTAGTGATTAAGACGGGGCCACAACCACGCTTCCATAGTACGAGCTTCGAAATAAAACATCTTTTTGATGTCATTTCTTGCTTAATATCATTTGTAGATAATGTTATTTTATATTGTTTATTAATTTTTAATATAACACGGTTTGTTGAGCCACACTAAATATTTCTATAATTTGATTACGAATATAAAGACACAAATACGATACCCAGTAAAAAATTGTCCATTTCTGCCTAGTTACATCGCTTACACTTCATTATTTAATAAAGCTAAATAGATAGACCCATAAACTCTTATCAAAAAAAGAATACCAAAAATCATCATTACAAATGAAATAATACTCTAAAAATATCGTAAATCCATATTTTATGTTAGTTTTTGGCGTGCATCAAAACCGTAAGATGTATTAATTACGTCTTTTTTAAAAGTGATGTAATTATATGTTGAACAAATAATATTAGATAAACCTCAAAAACATGCTATAGTTTACGTAGCGCACGCACACGTAAGTAAATATGTATATCTCGATAGTAATGTTTGATTCAAATAACTTTTATCGTTTCTAAAACAAGTACTTTCCATGGTCTCAAATTCGTATTTAAAATTTTAGGTCGTTTGCTGTATTTCAGAATTTCTTTTTAACCACTATCTATTTTAACTGGATTTTTTAAATTGCTCTCTACTTTCAACATTGAGTTTAGACTATCGATAATTTGGCAATCGTTATATTTTTAACGTCTTAGCCAACACTGTGTTTTCCAAGACTTCAAAGACTCCAGGGACAAGTTCGTAAATCAAATCTCGGCTTCGGTAAATTAATGTACTCAAGACGATTTTACGACTAGTTTTTGTCGAAATATAGGAATTATTTATTCGATGAGGCAGTGGTGTTTTTTTTTGTTTTTTTTCTTGGATATTTCTGTTAGATTATTTTATTTGAGAGAACTTTATATTACAACTTCGGATGTACATCATACTTTCAACATGAAGGTTATAAAACAAATTAGAAAACATACATCTCAGAAAGCTAAAGTTACAGACTTTTCTGTCACTTTTGTTTCACGAAACACGTTAGAGTTTTAACTAAAATTAAACTGTCTTATTCAATTATGTAGAATTTGATGAACCAAAATTATTTTGTGGAAAGAAATTGTAATAATTTATTACGAAGTAGTTTTAAAGGCTCGGAGAGAATTGATAATTGAAGGGCAAAATTACTTTTTTATTCCGGGCTTTTGTCATACGAAATAAAATCTGAATTATGTTGAACTCATTATTGTATGACAAATAAAAGTGATTGTTTGTCTCATCCCGCTTTCTAAATAGTAAGCCTAAAATATTGATCAGAAGTCTGAAAGGAAATTATGGGCAGTCTAACTTTGATCTTTGTTATAAACAACTAATTTATTTCAATTGAATCTGCAACGTATCGATAATAATGAAAAATAAGTATTGATGTAAATCTCTCATTTTAAAATGTTTAAAAAAATCAATCATGGTTTTTTATCAGATTTACATCACTTATCTAATTATTAAAATATTAATATAACACGATTTGTTCGCACGTGGTATACTTAAAGTTAGACAACACAATTTTAGTAATATTAAAAAACCCAAATTATAAGTTTCACTATTTCATTGACAGCAGATAATTTCAGTAACATTAAAAATCTAAAATTTTTTGAATTCCAATAGTAACTCTGAATTTCAGTAATATTAAAAATCTAGAATTACGATTTTCCTAATTTCAATAATAACACATGATATCAATAATACTATTATTATGACCTTACAAATTTCTCAATTTATGTAACAACACGTAATTTTATGATACGAAAAATCTTTTATGATATATATATATATATATATATATATATATATATATATATAGTGTTATTGTATTAGTACTATTGAGATTAATGCGGTTATATATGATTTATTACCATACTAAACTAAACTTCATGTTTTACCATTCTAAATTTCATGTTTCTAAATCAAATGGTTTCTGAGATAAACAGCTATGATAGACAGACACGTGAGTAATCTTATAAGGTTTTCGTTTTTCCTTTTGATGTAGGGTTCCTTAAAAAAGTAAGAAAGTTAATATTTCGTATAATTAACATAGCAGTATAAAATCAACACTGCCATGCTTATATGCCCAATATAAAGAATTAGTTTACCTCTCAAGCTTATTTGGCTACATAACTTATGGATATTTTCGATTATAATTACACATATTAAATGCCTAGATTTCTTACAATGTATCACTTTAAGTGATATCGTGTCATCAAGTGGCAGAAGGCATCACCTATGTGTAAAATATATCTATATCTGAGAAGTACAAAAGTTTGAGGTCTAATGAAAATCCTATTTAGTAAAAAAACACGCTATATTGATAACTTTATTTGTCTCTTCGTAAGTGAAGCCTCGTTTTAGTTTCTAAAAGTAATTCAAGTCGTATTGTTACGTTGTATGTAAGCAGTACATTTTATTTTATATAAAAAAATCAAGTAATTAATATTATGTCATTTTGCCTACCACCTCACCTTAATACAAACAGTTTCTCCATTACTAAATAGATTCAACGTGAGCCGATTATAATCTTCCATGTATTAAACAAAAGATGCATTATCTGTCAGTCATCGACATGATACTTGAACTATCAATTAACCAAAGCACTCAGCCTCATATTAATCGCCTTACGGTTTGAGGGTGTACATTAGACCAAGTTTCACTGTCTGGAGGCAAATCTTATTACCAAGCCCATCTTGATAACCTTCATACATAAGCCCTTGAACAATAACGCGAATGTCCAGTATTCAGACAATTAAAAGTAAAATTGCGTTCAACTAAAATTGTTAGTAAATTCTAAATGATAAAATCATAAGCCCTTTGATTATCGAATCATCAAAATATATGACTTTAAATAATATAAGTACGATACTCTCACAGCGCGAGCTCGGCTCGCATTTGAATGTTCTTTTTTATCTGCGTGACACAAAAATGAGGTAGGTTTTAAATATTTAATCCTAGCCAGATCGAAACCCGCTATAGTAGTTATCTTTTGTTTATAGTAAAGTCTTAAAATAGAACTTGATAAAATAGCCCGAGGATCGTTAAATGGATTTGACATGATCCCGCCGTTTACCTTCATACATTATACATAAGATGCGTAGACTATCAATCGGCATGACAGTTAAACTCTCAATCAACTAGAGTACTCATATGCTTTATATTAATTAATTTACAGCTTGAGATTGGAAATTAGAAGGAAACATCAAAATCATTATATAAATAGAAAGGCATATAAATGTATATTCAAAAATATTAAGTCATTATTTGAACAAATAAAATATGCGACCTAGGAGTGAATAAGAATATAACCTCTTTTCTAAAATAGTTTCGACTTTTTTTTTAAATTCTTATATTAAGCCATCAAATAATTAATTTTTTATAAGAAGTCTCACGTCGTCTAAATACGCACCGTTTCTGACTATAAAATATTTATTTTTTGTCTGTTATTAAGGTTCATTAGTAAAGACTCATTTTTCTCCCAAGTTTTTACTCACGGGTTAGAGAAAATAGAGCGTATTTAAAATGCCATATAATTTGTAAGCTTTAAAAAGTATATCACAAGTTGCAATAAACTGAAACTATATAGTAGGGACTTTAATTACATTAAATAACATAATACTTTCAATCTTTGAAATGTTGGAAAAATCTATAGCAATACTTTCAAGAAAACAATCGATGGATGATCTAAACTGTAAAATAAGGAAATACTAACTGGTTAAATACTTACCAAAAAAGTTTGTCTGACTCAAATTTCTTCCTCAGTATTTTTTGTCAAAAAAGAAATTAATGTGTTTGTTTTAATACGTTTGTGTTTCGAATTAAACGCAGTATCTCAAATCTGCATTTTCTATACATTGACTTTTTCAATTCAGAAAGACGTAATATATAATGAAAAAATATGAGATTAAAAACAAATTCATTATTTAATTTGAAAAGAACACAATGGGGATAAACAAATTATCGATAAATGATTTCGGCGCTAATTTCTTAAAAAGCAATGATTTCAATAATTATAAATGATTTTTGGGCATAAGCTGAAGCATAAAACATAATAGAATAAAAAGATCATGTTTTAGATTAATATTCATGATATTTCAATAAGTTATGTCGTAAGTAATTAGATTTTTCCATGGTAAGTGAAAGGACGCTATTGAAAGGATAAGTCTATTAACTCATAAAGTGCTGAAACTTTAATTGGACATTTATTGGGGAACTTTAACGTCTTGGTCTTTCAATTAAAGTCTATTTAAACATTTTATTACAAAATTTAACGAAATTCTGTGTTAAAAATTGAAGAAGGTGAGACAACAGTAAGTCTACACGTTTATAGTCTTAGCTGAGTAGATAACTTGTCGGTACATGGAAAAATATTTATTTGTAAAAATAATGTTATTGTTCCAATTATAAATTATGTTATTATTTTTTATTCTTATTTACTGTAAATTTTGAATGCCTGATTTGTTTAAGTTTAGAAATTAAAAATATGAGCACTTCATTAAACACATTACTCGCGAAGGTACTTAAACAAAATGTTTTTAAGAATGAGTAAAAATAAAAAAGAAACACGTAATTTAATTATTATACCAACCATCATATGTGAAAATTATGAAGAACAGTGACAATAGAAGTCAAGATATACAGAAACATGAAACAACCAAAAAAAAATATGTATGATAGACTTAATAGGATATAAATCTTTAACTTATTGGTAAAGGATGAAGTTAAGTAATATAAGTAAATAACTAGAATCCATATATTACTGAGAAATACATTGTCTACTAGCTATTCTGCGTGTTCCTCGTACGGGGAATTAATGTTAATTAACATATTTCTAGATCTTCAAACTTTGTATCAGAAGTGAACCCAAAAGATGCTTAGATTCTAAAATAGAGATATGATATTGTAGTTATTAAAAAAAAAATATATATATGTATATATATATATATATATATATATATATATATATATATATATATACATATATACATATATATATATATATATATATATACATATATATGTATATATATACATACTTAACACTTGCAATTAATTACTACCAGCCAATCGGGTCAACATTGTCATTGCTACATGTCATCAAAATAAACATGAAAACATTGCATCACAATTGCCTACATATGAAATCATCGAGAGTGGGCGGCGCCCTCTCTACCCTGACCATTCGCCCTCTACGACTGATAACACATTTCCAAATCAAGATCATGGCCTGAACTTTTTGACTTACATTTATATTCCTCTCGTGGTACCATATATCGATTGCTACGTTTACTTGGGAGATATTGTTTGATAGGCACACACGCCAGTTCGCATCAATATTAAATTTTATTTGCGTAATTTCCTTTTAAAGTTATGTATGAGTAGAAATGAATGTTGTTTAATGGATACTTTTCTAAAAACAGCCTAATTCAACGATTACACAATATATTATATATAGAATGAGTTGTAACAGCGTTATTAAATAACTTTATTAAGAATAAAGGTTATTAAAGAAGTTATTAGATAAATTATTAGAGAAGTTATTAAAAGTTTTAAAGAGAAAAATAAACAAATTATATTTGTTGACGTAATTAATAATATTTCCTTATTTGTAATCTAATAAACTTTTAATGTCGCGTGCCGCCACCATTTTTAGAGATGATAACTAATAATTGCATATGGATATATTAATGTTGCTTAAATATTGTTTTTAATTAAATACTTGTAAGTAATAGTAATAATTGAACACATACCAGAAAGCACTGTTTATTAACTTTTCTTTTACCCATTTCAAATATCCTTCTTCAGCCAAATTCGACCAAAAGCCAAATTACAATAAATAGGATAATTTAATATTTTTAAAATATAATATTGCTCATAATTCAGACAATGGTAAAAAAATCTATAAATTTTACTACGTGAAAATAATTCAAGCTATATAATTCGGCCGTCATATAATTATTTACCTATATAATTAATTTTGTATGTAATACCATCGGGGGCTTAAGACAACAAGCTTATGCAGAGATAAATTGCATATTTTAAATATTTTACGACCTCATTAGCATAAATTTGTTACTCAAAAATAAAACTCAAATAATTTGTAGAAGCTTTGCGTAGAGGCAGATTTGAAATAATGGCAGACTTTTAGTCATGAATTAAATTTTACATGACATAAACACTTTTAAAAACAATATATGGGTTATGGTATCCATAAGTTTATTCTGCCAACGATGAGAAATATTTTTTGTGCGTAGAGCATTAATTTTATTATTTAACTGATCACCGATTACCTACTAAATTAATTGGTGACTAGGTAATAGCTGGTCACCAATTAATTCTTCAACAATTTCATTAATTTATTTTTAAATTTTAACAACACAACCAAGTGTATTTATATATGAGTATCAGTGATGAAATAAATAATTTTGTGGTAGATCAGTACTTCTGTGGTAAATCAGATAGCTACAGAAATACTTTGTGAAAAAAAATTCATTACCCCGTGCAATATTACAATATGATTCACCAAATTATATATATATTTTTTTTAATATCAAATAATTAACAGCTTAAATAAAGGAAATTAAATAATTTAAATAAGCTAATTTATGAAATAGAAACAATAACAATAAATTTAGATAATGACTGTATATTTACAAAAAAATTTTTTAGATATTTTATTAACATTATAGAACCAAGCTATTTTTAACACGGTGTAGACTATGTCTTGAATAATACTAGTATTTGGGCTACAAAAGTTCATCCTTCAATAACTTCATGAAAATTGATCGTAGTAATTTATCAAAAACTAAGTTGAAGATGAAATTATGTACTTAGATACGTAAACATAAATTTGAATTTGTAAATTTAAATATTTTTTTCTACAATATCTAAAAATCTAGTTCTTTGAAATAAAAGAGACACGGTTTCTAAGAAAATGGCTTTGACGGACGGACGCAAAGATGCGACAACCTAAAAATTAAATAACTTTCTTGCTAACTCGCTAATTACAAAAAAAATTCTATGAAAATTAAAAGCAACAGAAATAGAAACCCAGAACATGTTCTGGCTGGTTTTAAATAAATCGCAGATATATTTTCGCATGTATATCATATAAAAATCTATATACAGGTAGCCAACCAACCCGGAATTTGAGTACTAATTTTTGGAAGTTTTTTTTGTCGTATACTGTGACTACAGTAATAGCTGTTTGTACGTTAGGGCACATATCTAATTATTTTATGCAAATGTTAAATAACTTTCAGGTCGCAAACACAACACAACATTTTTGATGTTTTTACCCTCATCTTATAAAATTCTCGCTTCAGTTGGATTTCAAACCATTCCACTTGAATATTTCTTATTTTACACAAACAACTTTTATACATCTAAACTTACAGGGTCAAGCACAAATGTTTTTGAGAAATATTATATTACAAATTTTTTATTATAAATTGGTGTAAATAGTGTTTCCATGAGTCTATATAAGTAATGACAATCAGTTTAACTTTATTTACTCATACAGCTCTATTAGTGACTCAAATACCAATATTACTACCGTTACTCAAATACCAATATTCGAATGCTAAGTTTACACAGAAAAAAAAATGTTTTTCTCTCATACCCCGAGCTCTATTGCTACCAACTAGCTCCACACAACCGGCCAACATAATAAGGCGGACGCGTGACTACAACAACAAAGGTGGCATGAACTACAACTTGACTTTTTATCCTCTACCTCTGATAACGCACTTCCGGATCAAGCTCATTGCTTGAACTTGACGACGTATATTTTTATACGCCCCGTTGGTGCTCTTTATCGGCAACCTTCATCGATATAAATAAAATTTTATCCTCATTTTATGGACACTTTACTAAACTTTTTCAAGTATGATGTTTATACGGATATGTTAGGAATAATCTTAGTACGTTCTTAAGAAGGTAATTTCTATTCGTTAGTAAACAATTTTCAAAACAAACTATCTAAAATAACTGATGAGGATCGACACTTATATATGGGAAATCATTCAATAAATTCATAACTCAATGATCTCTGCAAATACGTATGCGTACAATAAAGAATTTATACTTAAATTTCAAATTTCGGTTTCGATTATCTTCTGTGATTCTTGTAAATATTTAAAGTAATAAGTACAAATTCCAAAAAACTTTTAAACTGCCAACTTATATTCTACGATGTATTATAATTGTATGTTACTTACAAACAAATGGCTATAAACAAGATCACTAATATATCAATATATTTAAGAAAATCACAAATAAAAATTTGCACACTAGTTGAAAGAAAATATTTTTTCAATAGGGTTCAATCGATTACGACTAAAGAAGTGTGATTAAGAATCATGATTGGTACGTTATTTAACATATAAAAATATATTTTTCCGAATAAGGGTAAATAAAAATTAGAAAAAGTGAACATACAATTATCTGACTTTGTTGTTGACATCATGCACTTTGTATTTTAAACTATCAAAAAAATTAATCATGGAAACAAAATAACACACTTACTACATCGTATCCCACCAATTGCAAAATGCATTGTTAATATTTAAAGTCACGAATACGACAATAAAATGGAAGGTCTTGTCTGCAAATTTTGTCAAAAATAAGGTCATTTGAAACAAAACAACTTTTGAATAAAATTAAACATATTCAACGACAAAAAGCAAAATACGTCATATCAGTCTGACTTGCATCCATGGAGTTTCTCTTGCAACTAAATGTATAGTGAAGAAATTTCTACACGGATGTAGGCCGCACTCAGGATTAAAAAATTAAAGTGATTTCATCCTAAATCAAAATTTGAAGTATAGCCTTTTGCCCGTTTGAGGGTCCACACATTTTCAATTAAATTTTCATGTAAATATTGTCTCATGAGACATCTGGCCACAAGATGAGCAAGGCAATCGTTTTTGTATGATCAGTGAATAAGGTCGAAAATAAATGCATCACACAATTATTAAAAAGTTTAACTGAAAAACAGTGGATTGGTAAATTGATTTCACAAACTAAGATCATCAAAACAACTAATTTCCTAATTTACCTTGAATTAACATTGCAAAATTTATTCCAAGAGTATTTATAAAAAAATTAAATCATATTGAATTTTGGAATTCGGTTTATTGAAAATTGGTCAAAAGCTTTAAAATTTGAGTTACCAAAAACGAGTTTAATAAAAGGGACATTAGTATATAAAGGTTTATTTACTCGTATACCACTTGTGCATAATCTAGACTGCTTCAACAAGGTCTCTCTAGTTCATCATAAAATAGGTATTCTACAATACATCACAAGGTACCTAACACTGGAACTAAAATTTAAGCAAAAATATTTGATTTTCCAAAAAGGTTATTTTAAGGAAACTATATACACCAATCTAAGCTCACTTAAAAGCATGAGTGACAACCGATTTTATAGTTACTTTTTCGATAATTGAAAAAATACAAATATTTCATGTTTCCATTTTACTTTATAAGTCTTTCAATTAAATTTCAACATTCTTCTGCGAGAAACGGTATGAATGGCGGATTCATTCATCTTGAGTTACGCATTTGCACAAAACACACTCTCAAAGAATGCACGAATTGATGTTATCAATTTCGATGATCTGAAACAGAAAATTCTGAATTCTAATTAAAAGCTGCTTCCTAGCAATGTAATAATCAACTATAGCTCATTAAATAACAACACATGTACTAAAGCTGCACACAAAATCTTTGAGTTCTTTGTAAACAATTTTGGATTTACTCCACTACAGTAGCAAATTTAAAGATATCTTCACGTCAAAAGGATATTTAATCGAATTACTTTTGACGTGAAGTTCCCCGAGATCCTCGAAATTATAATTTTTTATTTTTACCGGAACAAAAGTATTTATATTATAGACCAATTTAAAATATACTACTGAGATCCTTCTCTATCAGTTTGTTGGGACCAAGATTAATATCAGATAATATGAGAAAAGATTTAATATAAGATTTAAATCAAATGTAATAGTCGTTAAAAAGGAGTAAATCCGTTACACGGAATGGTGTATTTTATGTTGCAATATTATTGTAATAGTAAGCACTCTGAAATGGTTCTTAAAATACAAGAGGATAACTAACTATTTTACTCCACATCTTTCTTTATTATCTTCAAATAAGCGGCATCTCTAGTGACATTTTTATTTATTTTGTAAAAGAATAATGCATATATTAAACATAATGTCATTGTCCCGCTGCATTTGGGTTGCCGCGCTATGGGCGATGTTTTTCAATCTTGATATATTAATATGTTTGTGCCTTTAAATAGACCATTTAAAGGTGTATAATATTAATAAACAGTCAATATAGCCGACTGTTTATTAATATTACCCACCTTTAAATGGTCTATTTAAAGGTAACAAACTCGCCAAGGTACGCACAGTTGAACTTATCACAAGAATCCTCCGATAATTTGATCTCCCATTTTCGGTCATGAAATGTTTATGAGGACAGAAAAAATGAACCCATGGACAAATAAAAGGAAATGCTGAGAGTTCTATATATTTGTATAACACCAATAGTTACCAAATAATGATATTGATAATTAAACGTCAATCTACTGTATTTGAATCGAAACTACACATTAACTTTTCACAAGGTATTATCAATACACTAATCGTACTAAAATTTATTCTTAATACCTCTAAGTGCTGACTTCCAGTTTGAGGTTCAACTTATTTTATGGAAACTGGAGTATTGTATATCAGGAAATTTGGTGGTATGCTTTTAGAGATAGGAGGACAATTAAAATCGATACCTTATTGAATAGTAAATCATTCATATAACAGATTGATGTCGGAACAGAATTCAATAGCTACGCTACAAGTACAAAGTAAAATATGTATATTTCGGAAATGTTTTTGTAATTTTTTCATTCAGATTCATTGAAACCATTAATCAATCATCCCACTATGTTCAGTAACTCGGACGCGTCGGCCAGTCAAACGGATGTAACTTTTGCTTTATTATAGTTGATTGGGCGGAATTCAAACCTGTTTTTAACACATTAGTTACTAACAATAAAAATCAACTTTTTATTACATGATTTCTAAGTGAAGGTCTCATTGACTCCCGAATAAAATTTTGAATATAATATTAAATAATTTTCTTAAAATTCGTATAAACAGTTTCATGTGTTACGACTGTTTTCGACGCAGCGTCGTGCGATGGAAGAAAAGCAATAAAAGTTTACACACCAATCAGTCTATTTCAAGTTTTAGTTATGATTTGTTTATTAAGTAACTGAATTGACAAAGGCATAAAAATAAAGAAAGAAGTAAAGAGCCGTCTCTTAAATAAATTTAATATAAAGCACTAGACTGTAACAAAATTTAAATCTTCACAATTTTAAAATATTTATATTATTCTTAAGATACCTACAATATTTTATTAAGTATTTATTTCATTTCATTTTTACTCTATCTTTTATAAAAATCAAAATTTATTAAAAACTTCCTTTACCGGAACGACAGAAATAGATTTTGAGATTTTCTAAAACAATTCTTCTTTAAATATTTCATTACCGTCATGTCTTGTGAAGTAACTAAATACCGCAGTAAAATTACTTCTCATTAGTCGGAACTTTGGTTAGACTACGACATCAAAGTAAATCTATTTTAGTCTCAAAGTATACTTCACATTACACGATGTAGAAAATCTTTGGCACATGTAGTCAGCAGAAACTCAATTAAGCTCCAAGGAGCGACTTCTAATTTTATCTAACTATTTACCATCTTAATAATTTAATATTACCAACGTTGATGTTTTATGATATAATCGCTAACGAGTTCACAGTAAAACGTAACTTTAATGTTTATTAATTCTTTAGGTCATTAACTTATAATTAGTTTTAAAAAAAGGGGCTGATTTATCAAAACTTACATTTTGGCCGAAACACAACGTAGAAATCTACCGAGAAGTTTAAACATAATCCTAACTTAATACAGTATAATAAACATGACACGAGTTTCTTTGTTCATCTCGCTTTTGCGCTTTAAACAATCGTATTTCATCAAATTTTGGATACGTACAGCCAATGTCACGGAGACGGATAGTTTTTTTTTATTATTAATAACAAAAATTCTTTTAGGGCTAAATTTGTATTTACATTTATTTTCATAGAAAATGGATAATACTGTCTTAATTTCACAAACCATCGTCTTGATTTTAAAAATGTTTTTCAGGAAACCTACAAAGTGTTTATATGTTTTAAAATTTAATAAAAAGCAGAATAATTTCATAATTATTTACAATCACATCATTTACAATGCTAAGATCCATTATTTCTACCCGAAAATTATTTTTACATTCACCACCATTTTCCTTTGCCACGCCAGCTAAACCACGGATCAAAACTAATAGAAAATCACTGAATTTAAAATTGTGACAAAACATATTATTAACCCGAACATATTTCAATATTACACTCACAAATACAGAAATTTTAGGGATGATAAACGAAGCAATTTAATGTGTTTGCATAAATTAAATACTTATTTCGTGTGGGATACCAATAGAAATAATCGATTACGGAGATATTAATTAGGTATTTGAGTGATGATGATATTTTTTGTTAAAATCTTTTAAAACTGTAAGGTAAGTTTAAAAAAACCTTGTGATGAACAAAATAATGCATATAACAAACAATTAATTGAAACTTTTAAATCGGAAAAGTGTAAATTTGTTTGTTCATTGAATTAAAAAAATTATTAAATTTAGTTTCTACACAAAAGAAATGAGAAAAGTATAATACGCTATATTTAACTTAAACGTAATATTTAACAAGATACTAAAGATATTTAAGAAACTCCCTATTAATGAATGCCGAATACGGGCCAGTAACGTCATAATCCAGTTGTGTTTTGTATGGGGCATTTTCGCACAAATCGTAGTTCGTCAGTTTTTAAGACGTTCTAATTTTAAAATAAAAAACCCTAGGTACGATATACTTATTTTAATTGTTTTTAATGTTATTACTTATTTTATTTTAGTAATAAAAAATATACTCAATTATCCTATTATATTAAAATATTGTAAAAAAAATTTCGCGACCTTTTTCTCAGAAATCATTTGACACAGGAATTTAAAATTGTACACAGTTATAAAGTATATTAACTGCCGTATATTTAAATAGTTAACACTGAAATGTTCATGCAGAAATTTCAGAAGGCGCAAATAAAATAGAATTTGTCCATGTTTCATATAAGGTATGGACTATCATTTTAAAACAAGTTTTTAAGGATTCCAAAACAATCTTATGTAAAACAAATTGTTGAAAATTTCCAAAAAATAAAAAAAATAGTCATTTAAATTTCATAGTTTTTGAGAAAATCACAATATCTTACGTATATGAAAAATATGCTGGGCAACATATTTTTATGGTAAAAATATTGTTAATATTTATAGACAATTTAATATAAATACTATGTTTAGTAGAAATACTATACGCTAAAAGCCGACGTGTTTCTAATTCCGGAAGATGGCCGATGCTTTAAAGCAGTCGGAATAGAAGTACTGCTATAAATCGGCCAACTGAATTCCTTACCCGCATTATTTAAAGTAAAGTACATTTTGACATTACTTACATATAAATAACGTTATGTTAATACATAAGTTTAATATAAAGAACGTTACGTTAATACAATATTTACATATTTACACAATATTTTCAAATCGTGCCAGAGAGGACCGTGATCAATTAAAACGTTTTTTGGTTTATTCATACCTTTTAAATTATTGTAATAAGAATTAAAATAGAATGTGAAATTAATATATGTTATTTAAAGATAGAATAATTTCAATATTGATGAGGAGTGTCTCAAAAATGTTCAAATATAAAGGTTATAAAATAGACCCAAAACTTTGACAGTCATCACATCTTTCAATATATATATTTTCAAATATTTGTGTTTTATTCAACGAACTGTTTTCAATACGTGGGATATTATTGCCTATGTAGAAAAAAATGTCTTCATCGATCTCATTGTAAGCCCCTGGAAAAAAAATTAAACAATTTTAAATACTGATTTTTGGTTGAGGTTAAAAAAATTATGCAATATATTCTGTTTAAGAACTAGAAGTCTGGCAACTTTATGACAATAAAAGCTTTCCGTACGGTCGTTTTGAGTACGGAGCCCTAAAAGTTAATGAAGAACATTTTATGCATAACCAGGGCTATGCCAAGAAATAAATTATTTATTTAACACTAAAAGTCAGTAAGGAAAAAATTGTAGGTTAACATATTATGCAACGATCGGAGTGTTAGAAAAATCACCACATAACATTTTCATTAAAGTGAAATTTTCAAATTTACTAATCAACGTGATGTCTAAAGCGCTCATAGTGAATGAAATTTAAAAGTTTTAGCAGTGGCAAGCAAAATTATCATTGTTTATTTTTTTTTATATCATCGTTATTTGAATCGTTATATGAATTCCAAACTTGTACTTTTAAGAATAAAAATGGTCACAAAAATTGTAATATTATTAATGAACGTAAAAGCCATAACTGTTCCTTTGTTCTTCTTATTCCTATCTTTGCCACTGACAAGGCGACATTTAAAAAAAATCGATAAAAAATAAAAACAACTTTTGTTGAGTTTTTGAACTTTTTTTGAAGTTAAAGACAAAATCACATTGTGATTTTGTCACTATAATTTTTGCAGTACATATGCCATTTTTTTAAATATTTTCCAGTTGTAAGTAGTTTTTTTTAGCACGAACACTCAAAGTTGGATGACGAAAATTATTTATTTGTTAGATATTTTGAATTTATGTTTTAGAGAATCATTTCAGCTTTCATAAAAGTTTCAATTAATTCAAAAGGCTTATTACTCAATTATACTTAACTTCGAAAAAATTAACAATTTCACTTAATTTGTAGCCGCAACATTCAAACGATCGAGCTAGAGTAGTAATTTTCACAAGTTTAAAAAGTATCTAAAAAGTGTCTCTATCTCGACAAATACAATATTTTTACTAGTCACATTTTTGTTAGTAATCCAGATTAGCTATATATATATATATGTATATATATATATATGTATATATGTGTGTGATTGTGCGTGTATATATATTTATTTATTCAGGAATTTTCTTTACAGACTCCATCGAGTTAGAGGTCTTTAAGTAGAAGAGGTATTTCAAAATGCTATCGAAAAAATTTTATGATATTTTTTAAAACGTTTTATAGTTTTCTCCCATCCCCCAACTAGATAATGCAACTACTGCGATTTTGTATGATTATTTTGTAATCGCACATAGCTTGTTCTACTTATATATGCTAAGATACGTTTAATATACATTTTCACTTCTAATAAAATCTTGTCGTTAATTCTAATATAACGAGTTTGTTATTTCAAATTTAATGAATACTTATAATTTTGTTACTGAATTATTTATTTTTTCATGCGAAGTCTTTATCGACGTTGACAACACGATCAAATGTTTCAAATAATGTTTCAAATATATTTCTGCTACTGGAAAGAAATATGTGAATAGAATCTTTCAAATTACTACTTGTCATTATAACCATTTTATAATTTCATTGTGAAATTTCCGTGATGTTTTCAGACCTATGAATACTTCAAAAATGTTAAATTTGATAATATGAAACTTTATATGACTATTCTCTTTATGTTTCTAGAAAGTAATATTTCGATAAAATACTTTGTCTTTATCATGTAATTTATATCACTAACTGTGAAAGAGTCTGATCAAAATGGAAATTGACTAAAGTATTTTTTTTCATTCATGTTAAAAATATTTATATCGATTTATAGTTTTAAAGACGTTTTCGCGTAAGATGTCTCATAACTGTATTTGTGTTGAATATTAATTTGGTAAATTTTTTTCTAACGATTTGCTTCAATAGGAAATGTTTCATTCTTCTCAATAAATTCTTCAAAGTTTACAGTTTTTGATACATTTTTTATGTATTGTCGAAATCATCGACATAATTATGATTATGGCAGTTGAAATTATAATCTACTAGCTTGAAATGGGGCAAAGAGCTTGCTTTTATACAATGGTCGGAAAATTTCATCAGTTTTGATGAGATATTCGATTAATACTTACGTTTAAATTTTGTGAAATGTCATTAATTGGAACTGGCCTTTGTGGTTTCAAATGTTTACAAGGCCTTTGCTGAAGTCGGTTTTTATTATATTAAAAAGACTCGAAAGAAAATTAAAATTAGTTTTGTAAATGACTTTGAATTTCGAAGAACCAATTTTGTTGTAAAAATTATAAATTTATTATTTTTTCCTTTGTCTCGAGTTTATGTTTTCCCCCATTCCTTGTTCGAACATTTGACAGGTATCACAAATATATAGATATTATTTATACATATCAAACTGAGTAGAAAGTGAAAAACGAAAATATGTGACAATTCTCAACCGTTTCTAAAAAGTCCCTGTAGAAGTCGCGATTATTCGCGATATTAAGCTGGGATCCGGAAATATCAGTTCTATCTCTTCGGATTAAAAGATTTCGGAAGGCATAATGGAGCCATATATAATTCTGAAATTGCAAGACAGCCTCCACAATTGTAGACCACACGCTAGATATTTTTTGGAGAGATTCTGGTACATACTTTTTATAAAATTAAGATAATATGAAAATGTCATGGTGGAAGAAACCACGAGTGAAAAATTTTCTAAAAAAATACCACCTAGTAGCGGACTTTGTTACACAGTCCGAGGGAAGGAGAGAGTCTCCAAAGTAGAAAGGGGGAAATGAAGACAATATATTGAGATTACCTTGTTGAAGATTGAATTAAGTAATGAAGAAGCTTAGGTGTTACATCTACACATATCACTATTGAATTCATCCATAATTATGGAACGTGAAAATATAGGCAAAAAAATTTTCTACAAAATCTTCCAGATAAATGTGGGTATATATTCCCTTGGCAAAAATAGGCTCTCTATTAATAAATATGTCTCGTAAAAACACCTCAATGAATAAATATTCCTTTAAATGAATATTAAGAAGTAAAAGGAAAACCATGTGAAAACATAGTTAAATGACGTTTAAATCTTTTTTAAATCCATGATAGACGGTATTTAATTAAAGCTAAAATGTATATATAGTAGTATATAGTATAAGGCGATAGTTCCTAAATTCAGAGTATTTTAAAGAGCACTGTCTAAATATCTTCTAAAGTATTTTCTTGTTAAGGGCCAAACGACTTTGGGCTGTTTCATTACTTCTAAAATGTAAAATTCATTTGATTACATATTCTTATTCTTATTAATATGAAAATAGAATAAAGAGTTCTTTAGTTCTTTTGAGTTCTAATTTCAAAGTCTTATAAATATGTGAGGGAAATTTAGAAGGTATTAAAGATTACACTATATCTAGGTAATTAACTACATCTGAAAGTTGTTTTTCTGTAATTAAATATGTACCAAACGTCAGTAAAGTTAAAAGTCGTCGACACTCTTACACGTCATTAATCACAATCATCGTACAGAAACGTCTTCAAACATTTCATTTAGAAGTTACTTTCACTAATGAGACGAACTTACTCCTATTTTCAAGTAAATTCTGTTAATGAAGAATGAAAATAAAGTTATATATCGGATACGAATCCTTATTAGTAATGAAGGGTGCAGGGTACAGTTTCCGAAAAATGTTAAGGGTACTTTCCAAAAGTTACATGTGTTGAAGAAACTTTTAATTTTATAAACACGATGATTACGATTGACTTATTGCAAATGATTACACTTATTGCAATTATTGTATATGTACTGAATAATTTTTATATATTAATGAAGCGATAACACATCGAGATTTAGTAAAACGGTAAACTAAGTGCAATTTACTCTAACACAACTTAATATTAAATGTGACCACGATTGTTGAAAATGAACATTTGACGTTGGCGCGGCATCCTCGATGTCAAATTATTCTGTAGAAATATTGCGACTTCTTTCTTAACTTGTACTACAGGTGCCCCATAAGATTTAAATCTTGGCTATTTACTGGCCAACCTAGTATCTGCAGGGCATCTTGTGAAGAAATAATTGACGGACTACGCTTCATGTTTTGGGCCAATATCATGTTGAAATATTCGTGTGTCAGAAAGTGCCTTCGGAAAAAAGTTCCGGTAATATATGTTTTTGTACTGATATTGATCAAGAGTGACTTAATTTTTTTCACATTTGTTATTCCAAGACCAGGAAAACAGCCCCAAACTTTTATATCGCGGCCTTCAAGTTTTACTTCATTTTCTGGTATTTTGAATTATTTCCTGTTTTAAAGAATGCGGTACGTATGGTTTTCAATCTGATCATGATCTCGTTAAAAAATAACACACTTCCACTTAACACAAATCATATCTTATTTCTTAGCAAGCCTATGCTAATGGGTGTTAGTCCCGTTTCAGTAAAGGTACGATTTGAGCAAGTGTTCCGAACTAATTTGTCTCTACAAATTGCCTTTCAACTATTCTTACTGATATTCCGGCATGTAGTCTTGGTAGAAATAGTTCCTCTTCAATAGAATTCTTCAATTTTTTTTAGTATTTTCACCCCGGGAATACTATAGTAGTATTACATATTTTAATATGTATCACTATCTCATAAACCACATTCCAGGAAAATTTAAATCATCTAATGTTTTACGGTCTGGCTATCCAAGTTGGTAAAAATTACTGCTTTTTGCGATGTTGTATCGCCACTCTTATTTCAATTCATATTTATTTTTAAAATTACAAGGAAATTGTTCATATTAACGAATCAAGGGTTGCACTAAAATGAAGGAATATGAGAATGAAAATTTTAAACTCATGACATTAGAGCACAGATATTTTATTATCCCTAATCAGAAGAGCAAATGGAACTCAGTAACTATCCATCCAACTAGTTACTGATGTTGAGATTTTACTTAAATTCTTTAATACGCCTTTATTAGCTTCACCTATATGTATCATAATATACGTAAGCAATTCTAGCTAACCGTTTTGTACCCATTTGGAATTGTCGTAATAATTTCAGTAATTTTTATTTATTTAATTAATTTAATGTATCTGATGATATATCTAATACAAATGACGGACTTATTTCTACGAAAGTAATCTCTTACAACCAACCATAACACCAGTCCAGCCCTCCTGGACGAGCGGCCGAGAATCGAACGCGGCGCCTTCGTAACAAAACGTACAGCCTTTGCGCGGCGCCGTCAAAGGCCGTATGTCTTATTATTAACCAAACATACCACGGTGACAACGCCCTGGTGTGTTGGGTTGATCACAATGCATACAGCTTGTAATAGCACGGCGCACCGCGGGGTCCCGTTAGACCGCGGGGACTGCAGCGCATCGTGGGGATTTTAATACGGTTTATAAATTATTACACATTTAGAATTTACTTCAATCAAGATGCAGAGTTGTCTCAGAATATATTTCATGTATGCTCAAGGAATATAAAAACTGCTAGTAGCTTGCTATTGCAACACAATGAGAATGCGTAAAATTTATAATAATAACGAGTGATGGAAGGCAACACGGAAAGTATGTGAAAATACTCGTCTCATAACGTACTGAAAAGATCTTATTTACGGAAATCTTCTGTGATTTCCGATTCGAATTCATTTCTGTTCTGTTATACGGAAGCAATTTTTTTATCACAAATGGTGACCAATGTCTTATTATAGGGCTGGATAGTGGCAGCAGCGACGCGTTTGAGCAAATTTGAGTTATCCTGCTGAGCCCTTTGGTCACAAATAGCAACCAGGATCTGTTAACGGAAGCGAAAGGAGGTGAATAGTACTCCACAATGGTGAGCAGGATGGTCACAGGAAATATTCATAGGGTTAGAGGAAATTCATGGAGTTTGAACTCGTCTGACTTATTTTTATGTAAGCATGAATACAGCAAATTAAATAAGTATATATGTGTCGATGTACATAAGGGCATAAAACAACTAAGATATTGTTAACAGGTAAATAAAAACTATATAAAAAACTTACACAAAACGAAAAAATAACAAATCAAAAATCTCTAAAAAAGAAAAGAATTTATTGTTTTTTTAAACAACGTTTCAAATAATTAAACAAAATAAATAATAAATGAAAAAAATGTATCTCCAATAGTTCGTTGATTTCAATTTTCATTACTTCTGAAGTCGATCATTACTCGTAAATTAATAGCAGAAATTAGATTCCAAAAAGTGGTAAGTCCCAATCACTTTGGATTGCTGCTTATATAGCAGCTAATAAAGTCGACCAGGACACTGTTTAGAAAGTGATAAGTACCATCAATAAATCCTAGAAATTAGAGCACCGAGCAGCTAGTAAACTTCTAGTAAAATATAACCAAAAGATTGAGTTCCTCTACTATCTAGAAATGAAGAGAGACTAAAAAACATCGAATTTGAATTTGTGGTTATTTTCTTTTAAAAGAGACTTTAAATTTTAAAAATTTATTTATATTTCACAATTTAGCTAGAATTATGTCTTTTTACACTATTGTTTTACAACATTTCGCGAAAGTGTAACTTATCTAATTGCACTAGATTATTTAGAAAACGTCTGTTATAAATAACGATATATCCTAGTATTTAAATAATACAGTGTGAATCTTTGTTACATCTTAAATATTCATCGTTCATTCGCCGGTAATAGGATAAGTTTTATAACGTTTTTCTAATTTCATTTTCGGAGGAACAAAATAACAAATGTTGAAATTAATTATATTACAACAGCAGGAATTATTCGGCAGTTCAATTTTTTCTTGTTCTACCCTGATCACTTGAGATTCTGGAACGTGAGCCATTGTTATATTACACATACGTTAATTTTAAGGAAAATAAAATTTATTAATATGGAAATGTAATGAACTCGTTCGTAATACTGGTTGCTAATACATTAAAAATACGACGCCTTACTGGGTTACTATATTGTCACTACTTTACCCTAGCTCTAGGGCAAGTATTATCTATGTCATATATATATTTAATGAGACTATTATTACACTAATTACATTTAAATGTTGCGTAAATTCACACTTTTAATGTTATTTCTTCTTTAAAAATTATTTTCTAGCGAAAAATAAAATTCAACGGCATTGGAATCAGACTTAACAATTTCTGCCAAACCACGTGCCTGACAACATAGTTCATATAAAACTAAAATTCGATGTATAGATTTTCATCCCTTGATGAACAAGTGGATCGAGCAATTCAATTTTCACATTCAATTAATTAATATTCAATCAAAGTGAGAAAGAGCTTGAAGCACGTGTAGGGAATTTAAAGAGCCTTAGCGAAGAGCCGCTGAAATTATTATTCCCATAAAATAATAAAATGGAATAACTATGACTATTAGTACAAGATAAATAATAATTAAATAGCGTAGGGAATTTAATTGATTAAACTTACAATTCAAGTTTTATTAATAGATAAGTTTTATTGTTTAATTGATTAAACTTACGATTCAAGTTTTATTAATAGATAAGTTTTATTTACTTCTTTTTTATATGACTTCTTTTACAATCACGACCAATCAAACTGTCGTGATTGGTACAATTAATGAAAACTAAACGCTTTCAATAAAAGCTTTTATCATATTTTTTTAGATAAGTTTTATTTACTTCTTTTTTATATGACGTCTTTTACAATCACGACTAATCAAACTGTCGTGATTGGTACAATTAATGAAAACTAAATGCTTTCAATAAAAGCTTTTATCATATTTTGTACTGAAAAAGATATAATTAAAATTATATTTTTTCTATGATTTCTCCCTTTATTTATGTTTTAAGACCTTCCTTCGTACCAAATTTTAAGATTCTATGTAAATGCTGAACTAGTACCAATTGACAGTTGCATGCAGTTAAACTAGTACCCTTAAATATATTAAATGAATGAATAAGCATGGAAGTAGAGAGAGAAAAACAATAAAATTTTATTATTATGGTTTTCAATATTTATTATAGTAGTAATGCAAAAAGTACTTCACAAATTATGATATGCAAAAAGTATTCCACTCATGTATATTGATGAAAATTATTCCTTAAAGTAAAACCATTTTTAAATATTATTTTTATTTTAATTGTAATTTGTGAAAAATCAACATGGAAAACACAATGAACTGAAGAAGCTAATATTCAAGTAAGTTAAACTTTCTTTAAATTTATTGAAAAACACATATATGTAAATATAATAAATTCCTTGTTTAAAACTTGCTGCTTACTCTCATTTCACTGATGACTTATGAATGTAATGTCGAAATTTTAACAACACTTTGATTGAATGCAGCATGTAATTTTTTTCTTACTTGCGGAGTGCTGTTGTGACAAAAAAATTTGCAGAAATCGGGCTACTTACTTGTGGAAGCTGAAACGTTCTTGAATAATTTTTCTCCGAAGTTTCTTTTTTGGTTTTCTTAGCCTAATAGCAAAAAGGAGACCAATATAATTTTACGTGTTCATCCATATGCCACAGCTTCGTGACGCTTTTGGATCATAACTGATTGAGAACAACTTTTCTAGAAAAACGTAGTCATAATTGATTGACAACAACTTTTTTAGAATAGCGCGAACAAAAAAAAACTCAATTTTTCTCTAACGAATACTCTCGAGTAGAGTCTAATAGCATTTACAAACTCAGAGTTGATATGGCGTCTTGATAGCCAAATTTTGCCAAATTTGATTAGTTTACTAATCAATTCAGTAAAAAAGAACTAAAATATTAAAGTTAACTATAGCTTCATTCTAAAAATGAAAAATATACAGCACAAATCAAATGAACATATATAGACGATGTTAATTTTCCACGAGAAAGATTTTTGCTAAAGCTCCTTTAAAGTATCTCCATTCCACGAACGCCGCTGCTTTAGTTAAATATGTTTGAAAGTTATAAAGAAAATATTGTATATATCTTTGTTATGTAATACAGTTGAAAGAAAAAATTCTCAGTTTATTTCCATTCTTTATTCAAAAAACAATAGGCATACAAATTCGGCCGAAAATCGATAAATATATGCGTATTTGATGATAGTTTTACAAACCGTTCCAGCCCTACTCACAAGTCGCTACTTGTTATTCTGCAATGGGAAATGCTCACAATATGCGACAAAGGCAGGCTGTTATATAGCACCACCACAGTTTCGTATCTGCGAATATACCGCGGGAAAACGGTAAATTGTTTTTACAATCATGATTTGGATGTGCGAATATTCACACTTTCCTCTCAGTTGCAAGGCTTTATCAATTTTTCGGCTTTCCGCCAAGCGGTAATCGTATTCTGTCTACGTTTGTATTTCTTCACAATGCATAAAATATGTTTAGAGTGTATCTTTGTAAACCGTCTTATCTTGAAAATATAGCTCTTATAAATCTTACTGAGATAGAGTTAAAAATAACATATGTATGGTTTGGTGGAGGCAGGGTTGAAAAATGCCATTTACTACAGTAACAAAATTCATTTTTGTGAAATACTGAAAAGGACTTTGATATAAGAGTCAAATTTATTTTCTTTATTTTTCATTGTATTAGATATAAAGTATTTTTTCTTTCTATTTTTTCTAGCGTTCTTTATTGAAACTGGAAGTAGAGAACACTTATTTAAATCTACTTGGTATTTTTCCGTACGTACGTCTGCCATAGTCTATTTTCTTTGTCTGTGCTAGAAAGAGAACTAAATTTTGATATACGAGTAATTATACATTTATTTTGACTTTAGCGTAACCCTTATAATATGGAATAATTGCTGGAAAAATAATTTCTTCCAGTCAAACACAGCCAAGTAATACAATCAATTAGTTCCCAGTTGGACTATAAGAATTGAAATTTTGACAAGATTTTTGTTTACACAAAATTAAAAAATAAAAATATAATATAATAATGATTAAAGAAAAAAGGCTTAAATTTTAGAACAGGGGAGGGGAAAGGAAAACAGATGTAAACGTAACGAATATGGTGTGCTTAAAAGCAGATGAGATATCATTTTATGCGACGACTTTTGAAACTGTATACGGGTTGTAAATTTCAGATGATAGAATCCAATAAATTTTATAACTTGGCGACGTCAACAGTAATGGAATGTTCATAAAAACATGAACAATACTAGGATATGAGGAGAATACGTAAGTTTTCAGAAACTCAACTCGAATAACATTATATAAATTAATAACAAATAATACGACCATACTTTGATACAATCACATCTTAATTCGGGATATATTCGTTACAAATTCCTCTGAATTGAAATATAGTTAGGATGTTGAAATTAATCACAAATAAATTTTGAGAACTTAGTAGTGTTGTTGCCACAGTTCTCTATCTTTTAAAGTAATAGCAAGAAAATCTGAGACTAAATCAAACATGCTTATACTGAACTAAAGTCTTCGTCACTATATTTAACGAATTAATTTTAATCATTTTAAGGTATGTTTATCGCGCGACGTCGATACGCGTTTGACTGTTTTTTTTTGCTTTTACCGATCGTGTCTTTTCACAATGACGAAAAAACGACATTTATACGTTTCCATAAGTAAACTTTTTACATACATAAAAGTACAGCCGTATAAAAGTAATAAAATATAATTTTCTTTTTCATTGTAACTAGACGATTCATTTATTCAACATTTAACCGAGTAAACATTTCTTGGTGATGACTAAATAATAACTTAGTTTATTATATCTAGTTCAACAAAAAAAGAATAAAAATAAATTTTGAAATATTTTCACAATTCGGTAGCACAAAAAAGAAAAAGTGGAACCTTTAAGAGATCACTCACGTTTCGATCTGTTCGCCTACAACAGATATTTTTCTTAGAAACAGTTCGACAGAGAAATTTTAAAGAATCAAATTTACATTCCATTTGTCCTTATTTTATGTTTTGCGTTGGGTTAAAATTTGAAAACGATAATTAAAAAAATGAAACAATTTATTACATTTAATAAAAATGCTCTGTATCTTCAAATGTTGAAATAATGTAAATGTACTGTACCCTCGCAGCGTGATTTCCACTCGTATTTATCTAGTTTGTAGAATTTCAGAATTATTTAATTAATTCCTGTTTTTATATTTTGTGTTAAAGTAGCAATCCGTAGGTTGTTTTTACTTGGAACGATTTGGTTTATAAGTCATTTTCTCATAAATTACGCTTATGTCACTAATATTAATTTTTTTAACAGAATTTAAAATATTTTTATCTAACGTCTACATAAATATATATATATATATATACATATATATATATATATATATATATATATATATATATATATATATTTATATATATATATATATATATGTGTATATATATATATATATATATATATATTTATATATATATATATATGTGTATATATATATATATATATATATATATATATATATATATATATATATATATATATGGGTGTATGTGTGTGTGTGTGTGAGGATAAAAATCGATCTACATGATCAAACGCATCTTAAACGCCCGCAGATAACTTTTACGTAATCACAATCTTGTTGGAATAATATAATTTTGGGAATAATTTTCATATCTGAAAGTGACATTGATGCTTGATATTTTTTAAAAATCTTTTGAAACCTTTATATATATTTCATTTTTTGTAATTGTTCTAAGACATTGCTCCACTGCAGTGCATAAGACCATAAGAATATTGAATTTTTGTTATTATATTCATTTTATTTTAAATTTAGCTAAATTGCTTTTTAACCTTATGCAAAAGAAATTATTGTTAATAATTTTAGGTAAAATTGATTAGCAGAAGTAAATTTGCTACAGTTACTCGACCAAATTTATATATGTAAATGTAAAGGTATATTAAAGCAAGTATATTGATAATGCCAATTAGATTTGGGAATCAAAGTTGCAGTGATATAACTCGCAATCAAATTCTAAATAAGTGATGATAAATTAAATTTTTCTCAACTAAATGAAACTACGTAGTATAGTATTGTCTCTACTTTATTTAAATTCTTTACCACGACCTAGGTTTGTTGTATAACAACATCTTCAGTTGGGCAATTTGTAAAGAACTCGTCACTTAACTTGCTCACCATCTTTACAAATTGCCCAACTGAAGATGCTGTCATACAACGAGACTAGATCGTGATAAAGAATTTAAAGATAGTAGAAACAATACTACATCTACAATCTACTAATACTAATTTAGTTGATAAAAATTTAATTATAATGAATTTCTACAAAATTGTATCCATACATTCTTTCACTTAATTTATTTAATTGATATAAAACAATTAAATCAATTTAATGGAGATATCCATTATCAATGGCAGTCGAGAGATAAATCACCAAAAAAGCAAAAGGAAATATAAACATGTTGGAGGAGATCATATAATTAGTGACATTCCATAATATAAGAGATGTATGACCCGTTACTCTCAGGAATCGTTTATCCTTGAAACTTACGATTCGGCGTAGTGTTTCAGGCATATTAATCCGCATTAATGCGTATTTACTTTAAAATTTGATATTCGAATTTTTTTATAGGTTATATGTTGAATAGAGTACTAAAAGGGTTGATAGAATAAGATACGATAAGAACCACGCTTGGGCCGATTCATCATAGACCAGATAGGGTTACTAACTGTAATTTTTCGCGAACTGACAATGCACTATTTTCATTAATAATTTTAATGAAACTTTTAAGTAATAACATTTATAACTTAATGTTCAGTAATACAATTATATAATAATCCATTTTCACATTTATAATAAGGGAAATATAAGAAAAGAAAAGAAATATCTGTTTACTAGCTTCTGCCCGCGTAAGGTATAGTAATATAGCGTATCTGTTAATCCAGGCCATAATTTATCCCTGTAATTTATCTCTATTCCAATTCCAAAAAAGGGGAAAAACAACAACCCCACGGCAAGCACTCTTGGTTTTGAAGATTCTGGATCCACGGCCTGACATAATACATGCTGAAATCAAACTTACAACATTTTCTTTACAGACAGTAATATGGGATCAAAAGTTTCCAAATGAACATTATAAAAGATGGATGCTGTCTCCCAGGACCAACTTTAGAAATCGGGATAAGAGTTGTTAAATATGTTATTATTGTTTGTATGTTTATCAAGGCTATAATCCATTTGTATGCCATTTTTGTATAGATCAGTTTAGAATCTACAAGGTTATAAAGTGATTAACATCTACCGACCATCCAAAATTTGGCATTAATGGTATTAGTAAGAATGTGTAATATTATTGTCTACTCGAGGCGGCCTATTTACTGATTTATTAAATACATCGCCCTATTATACAAGGGGATATAAAAATAACTAAATATTTGAAAGGTATGATATCAATTTTCATCAATTTGAATCTAAATTACGTGAGGAATTCACAAGCTGTTGATCGAATAATTACGTTTGTCTCTGTTAATTTCCGTTTCACGTTTTCTTATAAATAATAGTGGAAAATTTTAGTATGAAAGTCAAAAATAACTGCAAAAAGAGAATTTACTTTTATTATAAATACGTTTATAATTCATGAAATCAATAACTGCGCGAAGCTGTCAACAAAAATTGACTACTTTACTTCACAAAATAATCGCATGTCGCTCGTCATAGCAAACACAACACCAGAACGTAACACGGTACGAAAAGCTATTAATAAATTTTCGATATTGGCAATTATTGGTAATAGCAATGAAAGTAAATACTCTTAACTATTTAAATATTTCTCATAAAAGTTCTCATTCAAAGTAATCAGTTTTATCATAAAATATTTTCTCAAAAGTATTCGTTGATTAATATTTCGATGACCTAGAAACTCGAGCACTGAGCAGTTATTAAATGTGTAATATAATAGAACAAAAAGTAGAAGATTAACATATAAATATAGGATAATGTTTACGGGAAGTCTGCTACTCTACTGCCTAGAAATGTTTATGTGAATATAAAAGAGACTGAGGAAACATCGAATTTGAATTTGTTTTTTTTTTTTTAAGAAGGGTTAAAATACTTAATTTATTTATACTTCACAATGTACTATAAATATCGTCTTACTTAATTTTATTATTTAATTTTATTGCGTCGTTTACTTTGTCTTGTAATAACTATACATCCTAGTGTTTAAGTAACACAATGTGAATCTTTGTTATATCTAATATATCCATCCTTTGTGAATACCGTTAAAAGAACAAGTTTCTAATTAATTTCGGGAGAAACAAAGAAACGATTGCTGAAATTAATTGCAATACTACGGAAGGAATAATTCAGAAGGTTATGTTTCTCTTGTACCAGCCTGATCAGTCGAAATTCTGGAACGTGAACTATTGTTATATTACACTTATATTAATTTAATTTAGGAAAATAAAACTATTTATTATATGAATGTAATCAGCGTGTCCATTATACTGCTTGCCAATACATTAAAATAACAATGCCTTAGTGGGACACTATATTGCTTCACTCTAGCCTAACACTAGGACAAATATTATCTATACCAGATTCAGAAGCATTGTAGCACTAATTACGGTTAAACGTTGTATAAATTCATATTTGTAATATTATTTCTCTTTTTAAAATTATTTTCCATGATAAAATAAAAATCCAACGGCATTGAAAATCATACTAACCAATTTCTTCAAGACCACGTTTCTGATAACAACTTTCAGTTAAAACTAAAATTATGTTACATTGATTTTCATCCCTTGATGAATAAATAGATCAAACAATTCAATTTTTACATCCAATTCATTAAATTTCGCTCAACTTGAAAGATTTGAGCGCCCATAGGTAATTTAAAGAGCAGAGGATCATTGAAATTATTATTTAATACAATTTAATACCCAAGTTCTATAATCACGACCATACTCGTCGGTATTATTAATGAAAACTAAACGTTTTTCATAAAGGCTTTAATTATTATATTTTTTTGCTGAAAAAAATGTACATAAATCCGTATTGGAAATTAAATTACTAAGTGTTTGAAATTTCAAATGAATTATGTTTTTAAATATTCTTTTTATTCTGTGATATACTCAGTGACGAAAAAAAAATTAAAAAACTTGTTCTATGATTTTTCCTCTATTTGTAGTTTAAGACCGTCCTTCGTACCAAAATGTTCCAAAATGTTGTTTAAGACCGTCCTTCGTAAATCATTAAATCTTTTTTCCTGAGAGTTTCAAGACATATTACTGTATTTTAAAATAATACTAATCGATCTCGAGAGCTTAAAGAATAATGAAAGAGCTGAAAAACTTTTTGATTATTTTCAAATTTTCGTATTTTTTTCTTAATTTTCAATATTCTATTATTTATAATGATCATTCGCTCGATGTCGTACAACTAGCTAGTTACGAGGTGGTTTAATTATACGTCTTTTTGGTATTATTACTTTCTAATAAGGGCGAATACTGACAAAATCGAAGAGCAGCATTTTAATCACAGGACGTTATATGGAAAAAACGCAAACCTGTTATAAAACGCTGTGAAAATATAATTTGGGCATAGGGAAAATTATTTGAATTCATACCAGTGATTAGAAGTGTAGAAATGACACTAGAAATATACTACAAAATATATATTTTGTAGTATATTAATATACTACAGAATATATAGAACGCGATTTTCCTTTTATTAAATTGTATCTTAATATATCTTGAATTATCTTTATCACAAAGGCGAGATATTTTTGTCGTATTTTTATTCGATTACATTAAACTCGATATTTATTCTTGAAATATGTATCTTTTTGATAATACATTTACTTTATTGTGTAAATTGTTACCAAACAGTTTTAACAAATTTAATTGAAGTAGCCGTATAGAACAAAGTGTAAAGAGACACACTACTGAGGCTTTAAATTTAGATACGGAGGCAATACATACATTCAGTTACTCAGTAAAATTACCACAAGTCTATGATTTTCACTTTGCGTGGGTGTCCCTTTCTCATTACAACCTTTTTACTCGTCTTAAGTCGCATAAGTGCCTCAGGGCTGTCGGCACATTTCACGAATTTATAAAAAGGTTAAGTGCTGCCCTTGTCACTTGAAGTATTACGACGATTACAGTGCCGATTCCAAGTAATGTGTAGTGTCAAGTCGTGTATAAAACGAACGGGTCGATTACATGTTTGCAGGAAGCATTTCGTGATGTGGTCTTGGTGGACCGTTCCATCCTTTCTTCTCATAGCTTTCAAGAGTTTGTGTTCCTCTATTTATATGAGCATTTTATGTACTTAATAGATAATAGATGTAATTTTGTATTATTATTAACAATTTATTTGTTTACTTATAACAGTTGTAAAACTTGAATAAAATATTTTTAAAATAATTTGAAAAATAAAGGGTGTTTTTGTTGTTTAAACTTTAATCTGTACTTCAAATAACATGTAATATAAAGAAACAAAAAATTTAAAAATTTAAAATGAAATTACTGCCATTCTTTACTTTTATAATAATTAATATTTTAATACGCTTACAGTGCACTTTTGAAATTTCTTATCCGAAAGAAAAAACTCTCCATTGACTAAACCGACCGTTATTCATTTTGCAAATGATATCAAATTAAAAACGAGCAATTCACTCGAACTTTCTATTATATTAAAATAATGAAATGAAATTTTCGGGAAAATGGGTATGAAAATGAATATCAAGAATACAAAAATAAAAATTACATCAAATACAAATTACAAAAAATAATAATGTGCAGATATCTGTAGATAACGTAATTATGGAGAACATTAATGATTGCGTCTGGTTCGGTAAAAACTTTAATTTAGAGAAAAAAACTTAGCTGCAAAATTACTCTCAAAAATCGGCTCGAAAAGAGTTACTTTCGATAAAATACCCTGCATAGTGAAAAACAAAACAATACCAATTAACATAAAAAAAGTAATTCTATGAGGTCGGTGTCTTAACAGTAGAAAGTATGAAATTCAGATCATTATTGTAACCCAAATAAAGTTATTAAAAAATACGAGTTTAATTCCCACTACATTTCTGTACTTTAATGTATCTAATTGATACATATGGCGGGTTTATTGCTACGAGAGCAATCTCTTATAGCCAACCAGAACACCAATCCAGCCCCGTTCGACGAGCGGCCGGGAATCGAACCCGGGTCCTCGCGGTGCGCCTCGCAGTCAAAGGCCGTATACCTTGTGATCAACCCAATACACCACGGTGACTACATGGGTTACGTATAAATATTTAATCATGTATTTCTATTAAACTATTCACAAACATTAACATTATTTCTCACCTGTAAATGTATAAATATATTACCTACAAAATCTTTAAGAAATATAATAAGTTATATTTGCAATTAATTTATTGTTAACTTTTCTTGTATAATTCAAGTATTACTAACATAAATTGCATAATTAAGGAAGTTAACGAATATTAGTGGAAAAGTTTGATTGTATATTGACAATAATGAAAAACGGCAACAGAATGAAAGTTTCTTAGACATTATGATTACTATGTTCCAAAAGTATTTCAAGAAATACACATATGACCTCAGTGAGGTTTTCCAAATCACAGTTATTATAAAAATATTTCGCGAAAGATTTGACTACCTACTAGATTTGACTTCTAGATTTTGTCTATTAAGTCAGCCTTACTAAAATAAACCTGTATCGTTTATATAATTGATAGCAAAAAAGTAAAATATAACGGAAATAGGTAGGAGCTTTTTAAAAACAATTTGCTGACATTGATTTAAAGAATGTTAAGGCAAAAAGAAGAGCCAACCAACTTAATGTAAATAAAAATAAAATTAGGCGATAAGCTTGCTTCTGACAGGCCTATGTTAACTTCGAGAAGCTCACTGCGGAAAACTCATCTTTTTAACATATTGTCACAGCTTTGTATCGGGCTTTCGAGAAAAAGTAACAGTAATAGTTATTAAATTCGATACGAATGAATCAGTACGCCAATATATTGACAAAATTACAAATAAATATAAAATCGATTAGCACTGCGATTGTAATACGTACAACTGTGTGTAATCGGCCATAGCCGAGTGTGTAATCGGCCATAAAACTCCCGAGCTGAATCCTCCTGTGCCGTCTCGAATTAAATGCTTTTGAAAACATCTACATATATACCAAAGAAGTAAGATGATGATTTTACCACGCTATAACAAAAAGGACAAATAAATCATGTTTCACAAATAAGGATAATCGACAAACCTATTTTAAACTATTGATACGATGTACGGGTATTAATTTTGACCCTTAAAATTTACCTAGAACTGATTTTTTTGACTTTAAAGCTCAAACTGAAACAAATTTTCTTATTCACTATAAAAGATATAAGAGGCTAAAAATATTTGATATTCTCATTTCTCACAAATTCGTAAAATTTTAAGTATTAAAATTAGATCAAATACTAATCTATAATGATTTAAAAACTAAAGTTATGGTAACAAGACCCTATGATACATTTCGACTTGGTTAGGGTCTTCCGGATGTTTGATAACCTTGTGTGGAAATATTGAATTATTTACACCCGTAAGTAAATAATACCATGGTAAAAATAATTACCGTCTCTTCCAGTGCTTTTGAAGTTATTTCAACTAAATATATAAACACGATTTCTCTTTGTTAAATTTTACACGTTCCATTATGTCAGAAAAGAAAGATATTTTCATCGTACATTTACTCAATCACATGGAGATTATTTTAGTATATTTATGTTTTTAGTTACAAATTATATTTTTTTGTTAATTGTTACCAAATAATTTTAAAAATTACAAATGAAATATACGTATGGAACAAAGAATAAAAAAGCGCCACATTTAAGAGGCGAAACATTAATTCAGTTACTCAGTATGTTTGTTTTTGTCATGTTTTTTGTTTGTCGATAAATTTTACTTATTTAAAAAAGGTTAAGCGCTACGCTCGTCACTTTAAATATTACGAAAATTACAGCGCCGATTCCAAGTAATGTGTAGTGTCAAATCGTATGTAAAATTACTGGGTTGGTTAGATATCTGGCAAGAAGCATTGTACGATGTGGCCTTGATAGACCGTTTATTCCCTTTCTTCTCATAACTTTCAAAAGTTGGCATCTCATGCCTTTTGTAAAAACAAATTATTTCTTTATCACCTAAATAACTACTGTCAGTGAAGCCGATTTTTACCAATTTATGTGTTTATACACTGATTTTAAATATAAAAAGTTGTTTTCAAAATAATTTATATACATGGTATCAAAAAAAAGATAAAAAACTTTCATTCATAGTTGACATTTTAAGCTTTAATTCAAATAGCGCATAAAATAAATTAATCATATACGTAAGTTTTATTAGGTGTCTCATATAAATTTTACAAAATTTGTAGAGTGCCACTAATCGCAACTTTGTAAAATCTATTAAAATGCCATAAACATACACCTCATTATTCGATCATTATAAATTGCTATATGTTGTAATTAAAGTTTTTAACTTATTTTCATTTATTGAGACTTAATAGCTCACCTACCAAACAGAGGGCTTGATTGTGACTTTTTCTCTAAACAAAGGACTTGTATTGGGCTGTTTAAATTGTACAATATAATTTTAAATATATAAACAATACCTTCGTTAAATGTTGTAATAGTAAGATCAGGATAAAGCAAAAGCAAATCATTTCAGATAAAGCAAAAGTCCAAAACTCATTGTGTAAATACTTCGGAATACTGACCCAGAGGTTTCAATAAGGAAAATAACGTAAACAAGACGAAACCAGTTTATTGGTTTACGTTTCAAACTATACATTTAGGAACAACTGTCATTAAAAATCTCTTATGTTTATCGTAATGTTTTTACATTTTTTAGTTTATATCACTGTTCATGTGCGACATCTTCTTTTTATCATATGATGCTGCTTTATCACTTTATAACATATTGAAGTTCCTATCAAGTACTCATTATCTTTTCTCTTGTTTTTTTGTTTATATTGAACTTCGAGGTCTATACGAGTTTTAGGCGCTACAGTATTTGTGTCTTGCACTAAAGAAAAGAAACCGAAGATGGTTACTTGTTTGTTGGATTATCTTAATACATTCCTTTATTATACTACTATTATATTCTTTTCCTTTTCGTTTCAACGTTTAATTTGTCTTTCTAACGTCAATAAATCTGTATATTCCAGGAAATAGGACTGTATTGGTATTATTTGGTAATAAATACCAAGAAGGTTATTATCTTGATTAAGAACTACAAATATTATACTGTCATTAATATCTAGTAATTAGAAAACATTTTTCAAATCAACTGTAGACCGCTGTTTCCTATTTTTGTTTAAATGACAAACATTGCTTATTCGAATAAGTTCACCAATTTTATTCTGTGGGTAAGTATGGGGGAGCTTCTTATTTCATTTTAACATTAATAAATTTGAGAGCTCGATTTTTCTCTTGCCAATCTGACTTCCATTTCTTTGACAATTAATAAAAAAAATTTCTTACTTAATAGTATGGTTATAATTTTCATTAAAATTTGCAATCTGAAGTATCTACCCATCTGATGAAAGTTTTAGTTTCATACTCACAGGACAATTATTGTTAGGGGTAAATCTATTTTGCATTCTTAGGCTTTCAGATCGAATGTTTTTAAATAACCATTGACCATCAAAATATGGTAACGTAATATTTTAATTCTGGATTAAAAACGGTCAATTTACATTGATAGATTTTTAATAGTTTCGATATTGCTCGAATCTCGATTACTTAATTTAATGACATACATTCACTGATTTTATTAATATATTAATTGAAAACAATCACCACAGTGGTACACAGCGAGCTAACGTCAACTGTAAACAAAAACTGTGACAAATGATAATTACTATACGGCACCTTAGACGCCACTATTACCACAAGTCGTCACACATACTTTACGGCAGACTAGTCGGTGCCAATGTAATGTCGACTTAAGGTCATATAGCCGATATTGTCACTAGCGCCACATTGTACACTTAATAAATAAAACGTTAAAGATTAATAAAAAGATTTTATATAATTTTCAAAAGATTTTCATGGGAAATAAAAGGGCTTTCCATTGAAATCAATTTAAAACGTGTTGGTAGCAACTTCTTGATATTTTTTGAAACAAGTGTTTTCATTAAGTCAGAAGACTAATGCGAATTATGTAAATGCGACTTTCATTTTTTTTCAATATATCGTATGCTATGTTTGTTCATTTAAGTACTCTTTCACGTGTGATGTGAAGTAACATTTATAAGATTAGAATTACAGATTCCACTGTTCTGTCTTTGAAAAAAGAGTTATGTGTGAACTCTCATATGACTTATGTAGTTCCTGAAAATAATATAATTTTTACAGATTAATGATATATTATAAAAAGATTAGTTTATCATTTAACTATTTTATAACTTTTATATTAAATGCTTTGGAATGTTAATGGAGGCGTTTGCTCAAAATTATTTATATAAATGAAAAATGAATTTTATGTCTGTATTTATAAATCATAACAAATAATGTGTCCATACAAGGCAAAAAAAAAATGTCTTTAGAAAACCAAATTTTTACGGTTCATCCCGAATACAGAAAAACATTATTTAGTTCGTCCTCAACAAATTGCAATTAAAGGTCAAAAAGTCAAGAAACAAGAAACATTTATAAAAATATTTGTTTATTAGAAGGAATTAATAACAGTTTTACATCGTTTTTACAAATACTTAAAACATATCGTCGTCCTCTTGAGAGTTCTCCCTTTTTTGGAACCAGTCATTCCACTAAGCCATAAAACTAATGCAAATTATATAAACGCGACTTTTATCTTTTATAAATATATCGTATGCTATGTTTCTTCATTTAATTACTGTTAATCGTGAGCTGACTGTTAATCGCTTCAATTTTCATATGGTATTCAAAGATGACGACTTGTTAAATCGTTTGGCAGTAAAGAATTATTAACTACCTATTACTTATATATTATCCTAAAAATGATCACATAAAATTTAATAATGGAGTTGATGTCCAGTAAACCACTATGTTTGTTCTTCATGTTTCATTAGTGACAGGTCTTTTAAGGTATATTCACAAAACCCCGAGCACCATGTGCAATATTTTATAATTTGTCTTATATTCAATTTTCATAATTTCCAAGACGTGGATTTCATCAGACTGGCAATCGAAGCGACGAAACACACTATCCAAATGCATTTCAGATCGATGCTGATAATAAGAATTATCTATTGCCAATAGCATGAATCGTGGGTACATGTCACAAAATTATATTAAAAAGATCTGAACGGCTTTACATTCTTCCCAAACTTTGTTTGCCAAATCCTCGAAGTAAAAGTATTTGAACTCTTCGAACTTGTATTAAACAGATGTTAGCATGCTAGCCGAAGTCGATATTTTGTTCAAAATATCTTCTTCAATATTTTTATATAGTTGTGAATCCTAATTTGTCTTGATCACTGCATAAACATTAAAAATACGTATGATTACTTGACTTTCAGGGAAATATTCTGAGTCAAGGTGATTTAAATGGTTAAACATTTCCTTTATACGCTGAATAAAGACTAGCAATTTCTATATGATACTAGAACCAAGGTATTTTATTAAAAATATACTAGTAGTTACTTTGCACAGAAAATATCAGATCAATAATTTTTTTTTGTGCTATGAATATTTATTGTTAGGGAAGTTCCTGGCTAGAATAAGGTTTCAATTAGCACTTATCGTATATTCATCTATATGCGCCTATATATTTTCCTACGTATATCTGCAGTAGCCTATACATTGTCCTACGTTTGCTACATGCAAATATCTCTAAATAATAAATATCGCTCAATATTATATTATTTTAAGCTTTTTATATAATTTTCAAGTTCCTATGAATTTAAAAATTATATCAAAAACAGAACAAGCGCATGTCTTAACTTACATATATCAGAGTTCTGTAGTATTCTATATCTGTTGAAATTATTGACGCAAGTTAACAAAAATAATTTTAACTAAACTTTAAGTTCAAGTTAAATTTTTTTTCTTGATTTTGTTTCCAGATTTTTCAAACTCATGGTCAAAATAAAACCGATCGTGTGCAGGTCACACTTGCGCAATTGGTGTTCTGTATGGACAGTGGTTTTTTAGATATTGATTTTATGGTGTTTCATAAAAATATATATAGATAATTCAATAGAATGTTTCTTCAGAAAACTAAACGGTAAAGCTACCAATTTTATCACTAAAGTAACTTCACATCTTGTAACTATACCGCACCCGAAAGAAAAAGACTGTAAATTATGTGTAGATAATGCAACAAGGTGTAATTTACGTCAAAAAACAGCGATTTATTTAAATTGTTTGTTTGTTTATTTCTCTTTTGAAGAAAATTTTAATTTAGCTACTACATTTCAAATCGATTTCTTTTTTCGTACTTAATTCATTTTTGGACGAAATCTGTTATTTTTTTGTATTTTTTTCTATTGGTCACCTTCGAAATTAATTACTTTGATATTATTTATATTAGCAAATTCACTTGATGTATTTTTGGTAATTATCTCATGGATCATACAAATACATGTGCTTATATGTGTGAAAACACACTAAAAATATTAGAATATTGTTATTACTATTTTTTGGACTAATCGGTAAACTAGGTAACTTTTAGTAAAGTAACAGTTAAAAAGTATAAATATTTACATGGAGGTTATGTTTAAAATAAATTACAAAACATTTACATAATCACTTTGCACTAGAGTAAACCAGAAATATCTAATGCCAATGCAAACTGGCTTGTGTGCTTATCCCCCAATATCGTTCAAGTAAACTTATCAATCAATTAAGAGTACCGACACAGGGTAATAAAAATATCCGTCACCAAGTTCAGGCCACGATCATGATTTGGAAATGCGTTATCAGTCGTAGAAGGCGAAAGGTTAGGGTACAGTGGGCGCCGTCCGTCCTCTGTGATTTCACATGGCTGCCCTACTATGTTGGCCGATTTTGCTGTAATGTTTTCGCCTTCATTTTCGATTAATAGATAAAATGTGGCATTGACTGTTTGGGAATATTTGATTGATAGTAATCGATCGCAAGAGTTCACAGAAAAATATGCAAATATATTTTTTCGAGATTAAAGTATTGCGAATTACGCAGCTCTAAGAAAGGATAAAAGAAGTTTTTGAGTTGTTTTATTTTGCATTACAGATTTTCTTTGCGTATTTATGATGTATGTACACACACACACATATATATGTATATATATATATATATATATATATATATATATATATATATATATATATATATATATTTATATATATACATATTTAAAATAGTAATTAGTGATCCAGAGAGCTTACAAATTCCCCGCAAAATAGCTAGTAGACAATGTTTTCCTAAGTAGGACATGAACACGTACAGTCCAACATATATGCTAATACTTTGTTACAACTACCTCTTTTATGCATAAGAGGTACTACCGTCTCCCCAGTGCACTGTAGGACTGGAGATGCCGTCAATGATAATTTAAAATAGGTGTTACGAAATCAGCTTAGACAGTAGATTGACGCAGTAGCAGACGAAGAAGTAAATTGTTTGTTTTGTGAATAAGAGAAAAACCGACAAAAGCATTTTTTAAATTCCAAATTATAGATAATTCGTATAGAGAAGTGATAAAAAACCTCTTCTCCTGTCTTCTCCATTGGATGGGGGTTTGTGACTCCATGCTTCTATGTCCTAACTTCCTAATGACTTCTGTCATTATTATTCTATATAATTTTTATTTCTGATGGTTGATATAGTAAAATAATTTTTTTATTATCCCTATTTATTAAAACGTTTAAGTATCTTCGCGAATAATATGCATTAATAATTAATAAATCGCTTACTTTTCCAATTTTAAAACACAAATAAAGTACCTTAGATTTAAAGCAACTGAAAATATTACAAATACAAATATAATTTGTAAATTAAAAAATAAGAAAACATAAGTTATCTACTGAGTTAAGATTATAAATGGGATAGGATAGGATCAGCGTTGTTCCTCTTCACCTTTTAGCTCTAATTTCTCTTGAATTTTGTGGTAAAACGTTCAAGTAGACTTGAATTTAAAGTTGTTAATGAATTTCCAAACTAAATTTTAAGATATTTATGAGCTTTTCTGTAGCGTCCTTGATGACTTAATGAAATATTGGAAAAAGTCTACTTAAATGCCACATAACTTATTGAAAGGCCACATTATAAGAAAAAATTGCGAAGAGCTTACATTGTTAGTTAAGCGAATATTTTGCTGACAGACGATATAGATTAAGTAATTAAGAACCTGTAGGCTGGTAATATCGAGAGACTCAGGTTGTAAATAATAGGTTTTATGCGTATATAGGTCGTAAAAATGTTTATCCGTCCCATTGTCTATTAACTAAATTTATGAACTGAATTCATATTTGAACTAAATTCATAAAGAAAAATATAGAAAATTTCGGCAGCATAAAAATTAAACTTAGTCCATAAATGAAGAAACGTTAATTAAATTAACCTGGAAAATTAAAGATTCAGATTAAGCTTTTCGTAAATGAACGAACTAAACACGAGGACTACCTTCTTCTTAACCATATTTATATTTTTCAACATACTTTTTTTACATTTTCATTTCTTTATTTCTAAACAAAAATGTTTTTGCAACGAAATTTTAGTACCTTTTTATAATGTGACTATATTGGATTCAGTTTCATGTCCTAAGATACTAATTTCGTTTAATCGTTCACAATTAATGGAGTCGTTGTTGTTATAACAGAATTTATCAATTAGTCACAAGATTTTTTCTTGCTCTACTATAAATATTTTCCTTAACTTGTTTTCTTTTTGGATGTTGTATTCTTGTCGTTCTGAAGCCTGAAATCAAAACATTAATAAGACATGCATGCAAATTTGCGGGAAAAATGATTTTATTTAATATATATAATATTAATATAAATTAAAAATAATAATTGCTTCAGCGCTTTTGTTGTCAGAAATGATATGTTACCAATTAATGCTTTAGCGCTTTCATTGACAGAGTAAGAAAACAGAATATGAGAAGAAAATTATTCAATAACTTCTTAATGAAATTATGGAAAAAAAATTGAGACACCTAGAAGATAAAATGGATTCGTATGCATTCTTAAGCTAAGTATTTCACATTTACAAATAATGAATTAACATTTTTTAAACATACATTGTTGTCAGCCTATTGACATAAAAATTTTCATATTTTCTCCTGAACTACTAATTTTCAAAACCAGGCCTTAAATTAATTAATATAGAACATGTAAATACTTTAGTTAGGTGGCAATTTAACTATCATGCCGATTAATAGTCTACTCATCTTATGAATAATATATAAAGGAAAACGTAGAAACCACGTTAAATCCATTTAATGATCCTCTTGCTATTTTATCAAGTTCTACATTAAGATATTAATATAACCGACAGGTAAGCACTGTAGGTGATTTAGATTTTGTGGTTTTTGGTGGTTTAGTTTAGACAGTTATTAGAAATAAAATTTGATTTTAACGCTATTTTAGTATTTATGATCTAAATGCAGGATATATGCAACATTGACTAGCTGCTTAAGTATCAAAGTTCTCAGGATGGACTTGGTAATAAAATATGTTAAAAAAGTGGAATCGATTGTCCCCTACATTTTTATCCTTAAATTTCAATAAACCTGTCATTACGAGTTTAACTCAAACCGCAGGAATCCGTAGACGCTTAGATAATTTAACATTTGGGAGTATTAAGAATTTCTCTTAAATCACTTACAAATATAAATATTATTTTTTCCCATATAAATGTATTACCTGATATATTTTCTCGGGCGTAAAAATATCGTGAATATGTCAAAAAACAAAAAATGTTTTTAATTCTTTAGGAATATCTGAAAAAAACATTAAAAAGAAATGGTTTGGAAATTCTTACAACTTACTGTTCACTTGATATCTTACGGGTTTAATATGTTTAAAAAAATTAGTTATTCTTTTGCCCTCTCCTAAAAAATTTCTAAATGTATATTTTTTAGTGTTAATTATTAAGATATGCGCGATTTTGTATACTTACTTATTTTGCCAATTTCAAGTTTACTTTGAACCGATTCTGAGAGAATGTGTGTAAAGTTGTAGCAACACTAATATAACTATCTTATACAATTTTTTTTTTGGAATCTTTATAACTTTTGCCATTTGATATCCTACGCGACACCAGAAATATAAACAAATCAGTACTTTTACGCCGTATAATTATATGAATATATGTTTAATTTTTGTCTATTGAGACATTAGAGATTTAGTATTCTACTAGTGAATAAAATTACGTCAAAGGATTTCTACGAAGGGGGGCCGTGATAAACGTAGGGAAAGATAGGCAGTGAGTGGACTTACAATAGTTCAGTTTTTTTTTCTTTTGAGGCACAGAAACCTAAAACAAAATAACGTTGTCTATTTGTTTGAATTTCTTTTAACTTTAATCGACCCAATGGATTTCAGTGATATTATTTATACAGATAATATACCTATTAGATTAAAAGGTAGGCTATACGTAATTACTTTTTCACTTACAGGAGTAGAGTAGTGAACTCAAACGTTAAAAATATAAACTGACAAGTACAATTTGCACTGTGAGGTTTCCGTACGCTTTTGAACACTTAAAAATGTTTGAGGGTATTTCCAATAAACTATTTACAAATATAAATTTTCCATAACATAAATATATTACATAGAATATCTTTAATAGGTTTAAAAAAAATGGTACACATTTAAAAAAATTATGGGATTTAGGGTAACCGATATATTTCCATGCAACTTTAGCGGAGGCTTTAAAAACTATTTTTTCACAATTTTTTGCTAACTTTTCAGTATTTCTCTGAAGATACACTACCTAGAATACGGAAAATGTTTTTAAGGTACCTCTTATTAGCCCTTTCCAACGATATCTCACACTAAACGTGTGCTAAAAAAATTGGAATACTTAATTGACCTAACCTAAAATTCCTATATACATATTTTCAGCGTTTGGTGTACGCGACACATGTTTAATTACTATGCCAAATTTCAAGTCTCTATATCAAACAGTTTCTGAGAAAAACTGCTGTGATCAATAGACACGTGAATAATCTTATCATTTTTCCTTTTGAAGTACGTAACCCTGATTATAATTCCCGCGCAAAAACAACACATTACATTTAACACGCCAAATTCATGGATTAATTGTTACACGATTTTTAGTCCAGACTACCATGACATAATTCGCGCTGCTCATATATCACAAAAAATCTTGCAAGCAAGATCTAACAAGGTTTTATACAATACTACGTAACTAGTCTGATTAAATTCATTCAATTTTTTTTTATCTTTCTTTCAGGTAAAACTACCGGAAACCTTTGAGTACGGAACCCTAAAAACGTTGAAATCCAAAATGGATCAACCAAGTTTATTAAAGATGTACTGAAAAATTTTAAAAAATACTTAAAGAGAAACCATCAGTGAATATTTATTATATTAAAGATAATACTTTTAGCAAACTGCGGTGATGGGATATTTAAATTTATTTTGCATTTATTGACTGAGTCTTTCTATTATTAATATATTAGTTAAATCGTTAAAGTTATATCGTTCCTGAAAACGATCCATTTTAAAAAAATACATATCTCGCGGAACAGCGGGACTGTAACGTATCTTCTTTTTTCCCGCATAGTTGCGCCTTTACTATACTCGTCTTTTAGAAGGCATGCATGTTTGGATGCATTAAATATCCTTCACTCTTTCTGAAAGTCACCACATCGTGCATGCTCTGTTTTGTACCATCTGTGAGCATCGTTTCACAATCGACGCATTTTAGTGGACCAATTTCTCGAAAACCGTTGAGTGCAGCGAGCTAGGACCAACGGCATTCAATTTTATACCTACAAGGCTATTGTGTTTAATTGTTATTTTATTGACCTCACACACAGTGCAAACTTTTTTAATTCATGGCAAATTTAAATTGCAAAATCAGACCCTTATTTTTGCCCGATTTTCCCCACAACTATACAAAAATTATTTTACGGCCAGATTTGAAAATTATATTTCAAAAATTTTCTTTTTAAAATAATGGACATATTTGAAAATTGTTTCATACGATACGAGAAAATTTTCAAAAATGTCCATTCTTATAAAGGTTTTCATAGTATTATTTCCTTAGAAAAAAATCATTAAAAGGGTACGCAGAAAAAATGGTCAATTAATGTAGTAAAAAAAGGTTGAAGTTAACAAGGTAATTAACTACTTTTTCGTTTCCGGACACCTTGAATATCTGGGGTAATTTCTGAAAGTCAACGTATCATTTTAAGGCCGTTTGTAAGCCTTGTTTCCTAATCAACGCACCGTTAGAATACTGATTTCTAGAAAACCGTTTTTCACAGCAAGCTGAGACTGACATCAAGCAATTTTGTGTATAAAAAGTCTATTAAGCTTTATTTTACTACATAATGTATCCACAGATGTTTCCTTTTGTAGACTATATTACAAACTGAAACATCTTTGTATACATAATCTCCTTTTCAGTCAATTAGACGTAAAATTTTGAGAACATGTTTTAAGATGAGTCGATACTCAGTGTGACTTAAAACATTATAAAGTGAACAATGAGATGTTTTCTCTCATATATATTTGAAATATTGCAAGGCAACACAATTTCTTCATCGGTGCTTCGCAGAAACATTCGTATTAATCAAAATTTCGTTGATTCCACTTGTTCAATGAATGTTAATCGAAAGTTTTTGCTGACTATCATTTTATTTATTATATCATATAAGTGTATAATATATTGTCTTATGTATAATTTATAAGAGAACATATCGTTCTCATTCATTAAATCAATTTAAGGACTCTGTAAGTTGTACATACTTTGCCAAGTTTCATAGATTTACTCAACTGCGAACATTCGAATTAGTCTCGTTTACTCGAGGTTAAATAAGGGTTTGAAAACAATATCAATGTCGTTGGTTAAAACATTGAGTCTTGTTTCTACTTTGTTTCTCAAAATGTCAACTTTAGTTTTCCCAATGTCGGCGGTTAACTTTTACAGACTACCGTATTTTAAGTTGCTACATTATTAAAGGTCGCTCGTGCGCTGGTAGTCTGCTCGTAATGGTGCTATTAGGAGTGCCGCTTTATCAAGATTTTTTTTTGCCAAAATAGTTTGTATACATTATAAACTTAATTTGTGTTCTTTAAATTCTTATATTGAGTCGACAAGCATACACTTGAAATTTATAAACATGGTTCTATTATTCTCAATTGTTTTTGGAAGTTAATAAGATTTTATATTTTTTGCTACGTTTTTGGTTTAACCAATAATTAAGATTATGTCTGAAAAGTAATATTAAAAACACCTTTTAATAAAATTCTCTCATAACTTGAGTTTAATTAAATTGTCTTACCATATTTAAAATCCCATAATCTGTAATATATTAATGGGGGGATTGTATCAACAAATATATTTTTTAACTGAAATGTTAAAAAATATATTTGTTGTTAAATAATTTTAATATGGGGAAGTTAAGTCAAACATTTTTTTTCATCATCAAATATGGTTGTTATTTCCGTTTAAATAATTAAACTTTTTATGATAAAGGTAAAATTTAGACATCACTGATAAAAAGAATATCACTGTCACTCAGGTTTGCGTCTGTCTGACACCGCTCAGTAATAAAATGTCTTAATAACTAACCTAAAACTATGAAGAAAAGGAATTTTTATACACCTACACAAAGGTTGCAGATAAACTATTATGATAATTTAGATTTCATAGTTTCTCACATATTCACGATAATATTTAAGCCTCCTCTACTTAAACATGTTAGGTGTTATTCAATACTCATTGTATTGAAAAGGCAATAAAATTGATGACTTATGATAAATAAAGTAATTTCATTTAAACGGTCCTTAAACCATGATTAACGAGCCAGACTTGCAGTTCATTAATTTTTTTTAAAAGTGTTTTTTTCCTACAAATATGAATTAATTTTTATTTTCTCACTAAATTACTGACTCCCGTCGCTTTAAAGGGTAAAACCATTTAATAAGAAAATATTAAAATTTCTTTTCACAAAATAGTTATGAATCATTAAATTCTAAAATTATGTCGAATTTCAGTTACCTAATTTACAGATTTTCATTTTAGAAAGCTCTGGCTTTCTATCTAACAGTTATCTAACGGTAAGGGCTGAGACGAGACTACGTGTGTTCTTTTGCTATCTTTGATCCGCAACGCTAAAAATAAATTTTAAACTTTCATTTTAGTTAACTAATCTAAACATCGAATCATCTATTGCGATAGAATCTTGGTTCAATTTTAGTTAAAACTCTACCGTATTGTGCAGCATAAATGGAGAAATAAAAATCTACAACTTTAGCTGTTAAAAATCGATTATTAATTAATTTAATTTTTAAGTAACTGTCGTACAGAAAAAGTATGACATACATCCAAAGTTGTCATATAAACTTTGTATTATGCAGTAGAATCTAATAGAGATATCCGAAAAAAAAACAAAAGGAACGCCAACTGACTCATCAACTAAATAATTATTTTATTTTGACAAAAACTGCCCATAAAATCGTCTTGAGTACATTAATTTATCGAACTATGAATTGATTTATGAAGTTGTCCCTGTAGTCTTCGAAACGAATGATACAATCAAAAAAGGGCGCAGAGGGAAAGTTATAAAAATATTTGTCGCTAAGTCCAATCGATGATCATGATTCACAAACGTCCCATCAGTTGTAGAGGGCAAAAGGTCAGGGTGGAGAGCGCGTCGCCCGCCCTCTGTGCCGCCATGGGACTACCCGGAGGGTGGTTTGTACAGTGTTTTTGCTGATGAATTCGTTATCGGCAGATGAAGGGAATTTGAGTCATATAATTTTTGCGCGTGGCTGTGTATATATACATATATATATATATATATATATATATATATATATATATATATATATATATATGTGTGTGTGTGTATATGTTACAGATAGAATAATTTAGTTTTTGAGGTATTATGTCAGGTTTGGATAGGTTAAGTTACTCGTATATAAGATCAGTTTCGGTTAGTTAATTTAGGTTAGATTACGTCGGGTTATTTTATACACTACGATGATTCATTTACTTTTACCTAGGCTGTACTAGTTCTGCGTTAAGTGTAAATTTTATCAGGACAAATTGATATTACCTAGGCTGAATGAAATTACCTGACACGCGTTTTCTGAACTAATTTGACCTAAGCAAAACTAGTTTTGCCGAAATTCGGGTTTGACCATCAATATATATGTATACGTACGCACACAGTCACAGACATCTATACATATTATATATATATATATATATATACATATATATATATATATATATATATCTCATTTCAAAATGAAATCATCAAGTATTTCTTATGGTTTTCGTGCACACCAATGACCAAAGTAATTTATAATAATTTTTATTTAATTTTATTTCATGGTCATTTTTGGCAATTTTTTATTATAACATGGTTAATGAAGCTATTTAGCTTTATTGAATTAAAAAGAGTAACCGATGTACGTAGGTGGAAATGGATGACCTTTATTATACCTTCTGACGACTTTCATTATATTTGTATCTGTACATTCATAATACATTTATAGGCATGTTTAATATACGTAAAATAACTATATTTAAAAAAGATTTTAAGCAAAATATTCAACATGATATCTTATTTTATAGTTTTCATTACGCAAACCTAACCGTAGTCTCGTGTAAGTCGCTAACCACATTGTAGCCAAATAATTTCTACAAATAAGCTCGATGACATACTCTACAAGAAATAAAAGAAAAAATATATTTTCATTGAGAGACTATTAACCTATAAAATATAAAATTATTAATTTTGGCTTATTATAAATCATATTCATTTCAAAATTAAAAATTTAGACTCAAAATTTTCTACAAGTAAATAGACAATCGCGTAGCTCCTCCGTCTGATTAATATTATATTTTAACATTCATTTCGATAAAATCATATTGTCGGAACGTGAAAACTACCAGATAGATGTCACTAACACCACATTGGTCTCACGTGAAAGCCTTCAAATAAATGTCAATGACTTCACATAATATTAAACGGTCTGGCAAAAATTTTGCCAAAAAATATATTCGTCAAGATGAAACAAACACAAATTGAGACACAATCACAATTGAACACTAAATCAACCAACATCATAATATGTCAAACGCTATTACTTTATCTGAGTTACAGCATAAAAGAAAAACCTCTAGAGTATTTGCTCTCAATTGACGTAACCATAGCAATGAAATAAAAGCGGCAGTCATCTTTCCCTACTTCACACGTGCAGCCTGTTAATAATTTTCTAGTGTATGGAAAAATAACTATTTTGGCTTTATCTCTGAAAATATTTTATAATAACTAAAAGTAATTAATTTTATTTTAATCCCAATCAGTTTTACGACAGTTTTTGTAGGACATAAGTTTACATTTTTCAGTGCCATAACTCGAATGTGGAACCAATTTCCGAGTTCAGAAACTTTCATTTTATTCTTTTCTATGTAGTCTATAGATGCTATAAGCCTTTGAATGTGCACATGCGTACGTACATACACAAATATATATATATATATATATATATATATATATATATACATATATATATATATATATATATATATATATATATATATATATATATATATATATATATATATATATATATATATTTATATATATATATATTTATATATATATATATATATATACGTACATACATAGTCACCCACAGTCTCCCATGGGATTCGTGTTTAACACTAAAATTTCCTTTGAAAAAGTCCTTCTTCCTTTACCATCATTAACTGCCTCGTAAAGGCTGAAACAACATTTTCATTATTGTAATGATAATACAAATTTTATGTTAATTTGCGGAAAACCTTGAAATTTTCAATATTATAAAGAGAAAGTAGCGAATCGAGTGTTGATTTAGGTTAGATATATAAAAAGTTCCGTAGATAAATTCCAAAATGTGCTAATCAAATATATTTTAGAAAGGAACGTAAATAACATTTTAACGAAACATTTCAAATGTATTCGTCGAATGTTACGAAGATAATAGAAAATAACAGATACCAGAAAATAAAGCTAATATTATGTAACTAGTATATATTATAACAAAACGCTTCGTTAAGTAATGGATGAAAGAAATTCCTGTGCCCTAAAAAATCTAGTTTACTTGAAATTTGTATTTTTGTATTTTGCTTGGGAAACAATTATTATTAAAAAAATATGCAGACATTCATCAACTAGTCGCTATATATTTTTGTTCAAAAACTATACAAACTTCAAAAGTTTGTAAAGTTAAAACTTCATAATGGTGAAAAAGTCTAAGAAACGTCCATCTTATTTACATAAACCTACCTAATGCCATCCTCTCAATGAAGATAGCACGTCTCTTCGAGTAGCGTCTATATATTGAAAATGGGATCTTAACATAATGGAGTCATGAAGAATTAATTTTGCAGCACACAAATACTAAAAATTAAAATGTTAACTTAAAATACTAAAAATTTAAATATTAAATACTAAAAATTTGAAACAAAATTATTATTAAGAAAATAACTCTATATAAGAATGTAAAACTTGTAAATTGTAGCCCTTAATAATGACTAAACTTACTTCCTAATGCTTTACTTTTCCTATACTCGAGTGATTCAACGTTCGATCAAACCTACATATAGCTAGTGATTGATTCGCGTGAAAAGTTAATTTATGGGCCACAAAACTGGTAGTAGGTAAGTTTCTTTAGTTTAACTAAACCGTAATTATTGTATTCGGGTCAGTGTATTTATTAACTTTTACCTTCTTGAATATTCTGCTCGAATAAATACATTCACTTCGAGTTCAACTCGGTAAAGGAAAATTAACCGAGTGAGTTATTTTCTAACTTTGTCCCGCTCTTTACCTTTGCTATTCTAGAGCAGAACTTTTGATAAATTAAGCACAGAATACATATCAACCACAAAACCTTGCTCAAATAATTCTATTAAACTGTGGAATTGATGAATATCAATATGTATTATGCGTAGTGAGTATACATAATCAATTTTTTTTAATTCTTCATCAATTTTTAATTCATCATATCTGATCCAGTATTTTTTAAGTTATTATTGGTTTTAATTTATTTTTAAATATGCTTTTTCACATTTCATCTATTTTTTGAAGAAATACGTCTTTTTGAAATGATCTTCTCATTGTACAAAACAAGCGCAGTCGGTATATGTTATCGTCTTGGGCTCGCAAGCACACAACGCTCTAAACCCCGACCAATTGTGGTGAAATTTGCTCGCAATCTAAACATTATGAAAAAAAAATGAATACCTTACCTAGGTATTAATTTTTTTTTCTTGTACTATTTTTATTTTTTTCCACATTTTTTTCATAATTAGAAAATTTTATATGAGCGACACATCTCGCTTCCTCTCCCAGGAATGTTCGACATTTGGACAATTTCTTGGACTTGGAATCTTCTTTGCGCAATATTTCATATTCAGTATTCGACAATGGAAACCAAAATATGAACGTTTGTCATATAAATGCGCAAAACCTACCTTCATATTATTCTGAATTTGTCACCACCTTCAATATCCTCAATATGCATGCGTGTCTCATCAGCGAGAGATGACTTAAACCCTCATTACGTTCTAATCGTTTTAAACTGGGTAGTTTAAAAAGATTAGAACGTAATGAGGGTTTAAGTCATCTCTCGCTGATTTGGTTTCTTTTTGTTACGTCATGCTCCCATAGACAGGCGCAGCAAAAGTGTATCGATCTTCGTGACTATTTGTCGCACAAAATAATTACACAATCATCTGCTGATCGGTCGTTTCTCGCAGAGTATCTCTTCGTTGAAGTCTCCCTTTTCTCATCAAAATTATTAAGAGGGATCCTTTACTGTCCATCGAGAATAAACTTTTTCCTTGAATTTGAAGGAATTGTTGAAAGTTTAATTTCCTCTTATCCGAATTATCTATTATTGGCAGATTTTGATACTTGTTTTGTATAGAGTTAATCAACTTCGTGATATATGTACATCTGCAAACATTGTTATACTTCGTGCCTTTCCTCATTCCACACAGAATCTTGTCATTCTTTCCTTGACTTAATTATCATGTCGAATCCTAAACTTTGTTCTGCCTATTGTCAATTTACTACTCTAGGCTTTTCTTATCATGATCTCATTTATATGTCACTCTCTATAAAGATACTTTCATTTAAAATAATATATCGTCACGATGTTGGCCGAATAGACAAGTCGTTTTGCTTGAGGATGCACCGTGTGTTAACTGGGGAGCGATCTCATGTTAAAATAATGTGGATGATATAATGCAGAATTTGTGATTAATAAACATACACCATTAAAGCGAATAAAATTAGGAAAAAGGTCACTCCCTGATTCCATCACACCCGGTCACTCCCTGAGGTCATCATTCAATGATTCCATAAAATATTTTATACAGAAACAGTATAAGGCCAAATCTAAATACAAGACATGAGACAACGCAATATCCTGTTAATATTAACGGTCTTAACATTTTCTTCGTAACACCACCTGCCACCATCACTGCCATATTTAATACTTCCAGATTAACTTTCAGTTCCCTTGTGAATGTAAAAAGGCCCAAATTATATCTTTACCCAAAATATATACCCCTAACCATATCATAAGTCTTTGGTCGGATTGCACATCCTGAATTTGTTAGTTTTATAAATACCGAAAATTTACTTGACCCGCTACAATCTGGCTTTAAGTCAGGGCATAGTACTTCAATTGCACTACTGAAATTGAATAATGATATATGCCTAACCATGAAGAAAACCCAACTATCTGTTCTTATATTATTGTACCTCAGTAATACTTTCAATTCCATGGACGTTGATATTTTGATACATAGGCTCAAATCGTTAAGTAAGTCGCAACCATGTGTTGATTGGTTTGTATCCTATCTTCGTGGTCGTAAAACAATTAAAATTTCAAAGCGGATGAAGTCGAAAATCACTCAAAGTGGACCAACTTCATTTCCGGAGTACCTCAAGGTGGTATTCCACTCCAATTCTTTTTTCTGTTTTCATTGATCCCGTAGTTACACAACTGTCCTCCAATTATCATTTATATGCTTGTGATTTTCAAATATACTCTCACTGCAATGTCGACAAAATCTCTTCATACATTGATATATTAAATGAAGACCTACATTTGATCAGTTATCTTTTGACTAACCTAATTAAATTGCGGGGTATTATTATTGGTAGTTAAACTTTTGTCAAAATTATCTATATATGATTTACTACAGCTATTGATTAACGGTTATGTTATTCCTTTTACTTCAACTGTAAAAGATCTTGGCCTACTAATTGACCAACATCTCATATGGCATTCTCAAGTAAATGATGTTAATCGTAAGATTTTCTTCAAAATACACTCTCTCAAACTGCTCCAAAATTTTCTTCCACTGCGAACTAAAATACTCAATTCTATCGTTGATCTTATTAACTTAAATAGTTATTTTATAACAAAAAACTACAATTTGATAATTGCTTGGTTTATTATTTGCACATTTAGTTATTTAGTGACTAATTCAAATTTGACTGATCATTAATTTTTGCATAATGTTTTAACAGATGTAACATATTAACGTTGTTATTTAAGATATCAACATAAGAAACGATTGATCTAAATTTTGTCGCGCACCGTAATGTTTTATTTAGAAATATCGTTGTCCATACTTATATAAATTGGCGAATAGAAGTCCTTAGGAGGGAGCTTTACAACTACCGATAGAAAAGAAGTTAGTTATAAATAATAATTGTTCGCAAGAGTTGTCGTGCACTTAAATAAGAACAACTTACGAGTATTTTTGAATAAACAGGTATCTAACTATAGAATTAAATATTTTTTTTGAATGTTAAAGTAGAGGTACGTTATATATATATATATATATATATATATATATATATATATATATATATATATATATATATATATATCGTGAACTGAATATCTTAGGAGCATAAATACAATGTATTGCAATACATCTTGGCTTATATTCAGTCAAAACGAAATTTAGTTTTGTGGCTATTTTATATAAGCATAAGTTAAATATGCAGTTAGCTTTACTGCTACAATATTATCATTTGTAGCTAATATCAATATCATAATTGTAAAAATTAGTATTGTACAAAAAAAATTATATAAAAATTAGTATTATTTTTTAAATGTTTTTTCTGTCTGTCAGTGTACTATTTTATGCATCAATAACGCATAATAATATAAAATTTACCGGAAAAAATTTGATAAAATTTGATACGATAATAGCTTATAATCAAGAGCAAAGTATGAAAGAAAAAAAAGTTCAATTGAGAATTTCACGCTAGTGAAGCAGTGGGGCACAGTTAGTATAATATAAAGACGTTACTTCGCCGAGCATATAGTTTCATCATTGCTGTATCTAGAATACTGTTCTCGATGAATACGTGAAAGCAACCAATATTAGAACAAATGATAAGAATGTTCATAAATTGCGAAAAAAGCATTTACTAATAAAATGATTGTGTAAAATTTTTAACGATTGATTCTATCAAAGTAGTAGAAATACTAATAGAAACTAATGAAAAATTGTTATTAATCAGTAATGTTAAAATGCATTATAACTCCATTATTATCGTTAATTCAATACGATAATAATGGAGATGTATATAATGGTTATTCGTCTATAATATATAGCATATATATATATATATATATATATATATATATATATATATACATATGTATATATATATATATATATATATATATATATATATATATATATATATATATAAAAGCATTCATCGAATAATGACATACGTAATAACAAATTTGCTCTTCGTCATTTCTATTGAAAATAAATAAATAATTTGAATAGCACTTTCAGTATCTACAAAAAAAAATGTCTACAATCAAAATAATTAATTTACTTCAAAAATATTAGTGCACATTTAAATACATTTTGATCACTTCTTCTTGTTCACATAGTATAACACAAGGTATTTCGTATGTAATAAAATTATGTAATGTAATTTATTAAATTATAACTATTTGAAATATAATGACAAAACATTGAGTAAATTACATGTCAACTTGCAAAAATTATTATTTATCTATATAAATAATAATTTTACTATATGCAAAATGCGCAATGCATAAGGAAATTGCAAACAGACTAATATAGTCGTTTTTAATTTATGGGTATGTTATGTAAAATTTGGTGTTATTTACATTGAACCAGTTATTTCGTTTTCAAGATTTATTTGGTCACATAAAATTGTAGCGTGCGTACGGACAGCGGCAACATCGTGTTAATTCCAAAACAAACGAGACAACACGCTTGCGTGTTCCGATGTCGACTGCCGACTCGGAGGCTGGGGACGGAAAGTAATTCAGGATTAAATCACTCGGCGGATGCCGCGTCACGATCCCACTCCCCTTCCCTAATGTGAGCGTAATATCTTACATAATTAGGGTGCGTTTTGTAATCAGTCTTTTAGTTTAATTAAATTATATAACGCCGGTCTATTTCTGAGATGTTCATGCAGCCAGTCGCACTTTGTTCATTAAGGTTGCAGATATTCTAAATTTAGCTATGATAGTGTTGTTGACCCAGTCTTCATATTGATTTTTAAGTTCAAAATTTTTGGCTATATTTAAAGGACAATGTTTTCAGGGTCTTATTAACATTTACTTATTATTAATATAATGGGTGAAAATTCATGGCGATATATTGAATATAATAATTTCCTTAAATATTTTTTCACTCCTTGTATTTTAAATACATAACTCCCGTATTTTTTTCAATTCAACTTGTTATATAAGGTTGATTTATTATTTTAAATATTCTACGTATTTTTTTACAGACAACCCTTGTTGTTTTAGGATTAGTTGCTCATGACAAACAGACAAAAACTCAAGAAAAATAAAGCCCCATTCGGAACCTTCAGTTAAGGAATCGGTGATTATCTGTTACAATTTTTATATTAAAACATGTTTAATTAAAGTGAATTATATGATAAAATTCCAATGATTAGTCCAATAGGGGTATTCTGCTATGAACGCAAAAGGAAATCAAAATGGTAGTAAAAGAACGAGGTGAATAGATAATCTTCGATACCAAGTCGACAATTCTCCCCTGTTTCATATACATTCAAACCCCCATACACGGGTAAGTATTACATTTCCCTTGACATCGACTCCAAAAATATTTAACAATAGTAATATTTTCACGTTTATTTATGTTCGGAAACTATATTGTACCGCAAACATTTCAACTAATTAGTTGAAATTTTTAGTTTATTAATTAGTTTCCGAACATAAATAAACGTGAAAATGAAAAATAAAACTTTTTTGTAAAAAAGTTATATTTTTCATTTTAGCGACTAAATCCTATACTATAAAGAATGTCGCAAAGTTACGATGAATTTCGTATCAGTAATACTAATTTATTGAAATAGGAACAGATTTAGCAGCATTTAATAAAGTTAAATATATTCTTATATATGTGCATGTGTACACACAAAAATACATATATTCAACAGATATATAAATCACATCTCCTATTTGACCTCACTGTAACCACTCACATATGTATAAGTATCAGTAAATACTATATATCTGCCTGCTAATATCCTGGTTACTCCATGCTTTATTTTATTGCGGTTTTCGATTACTCCATGCTATATTTATTTGTTGGTTATAGATAGCTGTACATTCGTACTTACCTACCTATTGATACTCTAATTGCAATAAGCCTTGGCGTATATCTGTGTATACTTTCTTATTTACCTACCTGCTTACTAATATTTACTCGTCTCAAGCATTTATTTAAACCTTTGCAGTAAGTACATCTCTACCAACATAATAATATTTTAGCTATTTCATGTTTATTTCCGGTTTGTTTAACTGTATAAACTTACCTACATATTTATTTTGTAATATTATTACTTGCGTCAAAACTCGAGTTTATTCTCTAATTTAATCTTGAGTTTATTTCTCACCCAGAAGAGAAGAGTTCCTACCACCACCTTCCGGTTCCATCATTGCACCTTTATTTTACTAAATTTATGCCGCACTTTGTCGTTTCAAAACTTGAAAGACTTTAATATTAGATTATCATTAGGCATATATCATACAAATTCGGTGACAAAACTTCTGTTTTAAACGTGGAATCATACAAATCTGTTGATTAATGCAAGAGATATGATTTAACATAAACAAAACAGATTGCACAATTACCACATCAAGCTAAAGAATTAGAATCCGGAGCTTAATGCCAAAGTCTCTGCTTCAGACCAACAGTACTAATTTGAAAGCAATAGGTCAGAATGTCTCACCATTCAGACAGGCAATACCCCTGCGGCTTCAGGACTAAAGATTTGGAACCCAGTGTTTAATGATGGAGCCTCTGCTTGAAACTCACAATGTTATCTTAAAAACTGCAGATCCTTAAGTCTCATGATTTAAGCAGATAGTATCTCCATAACCTCAAAACCAAGGAATTGGAACCCAAAGTTCAATAGCAGTCTCTGCTGTTAGCCTACAATACTAATTTAAATACGCCTGATACTCAATTCTCACAGTTCAAGCAGGCAGTACCTCTGCAGTATCAGAACTGAAGAGTTGGAACCCGAAGTTAATGACCGAGTCTCTGCTCCATAGAAAGCTGATCCACAAGTATCACGGTTTTGGCAAGCAGTAACCGTGCAGTATCACTATTGAAGAATAAGTTCAGTAATAGAGTCTGTCCTTAAGACCACCAATATTAATTTAAAAACAGATCCTTCAGTCTCACAATTTAAGCCGGCAGTACACCCACAGCGTCAAGACTAGGGAGTTGAAACCCAAAACTCGATGCAAAGTATCTGCTTGAGACCCACTCATCAATTTAAAAACTTCAAGTCCTCCAGTCACACAGTTTACTAATGCAGTACCTCTGTAATATCAGAACTAAGGAGTTAGAATCTGGAATTCAATAACAGAATCTCTGTTTTTGACTAGCAATACTAATTATAACACAACGTTATAACATTTTTAAATCAAGCGGTTTAGGTTGGCAGCAGCCCTGCACCATCAGGGCCGAGGAAGTGGAAACCAAAGTCTCATAACAGAGGCTCTTCTTGAAACCCATATAACTAATTTAAAAAGAGTAGATCCTCAAGTCTCACGATTTGAAGAAGCAGTACCCCAACAGCTTTAATACTAATTTTATGCATGATATCTTCAAATTTCAGGTGTTAGAGCCCGGAATTCAATGACCTCTCTCTCCTTGAGACCCGAAGTACTACTTTAATAACAGAAGAATCTCTAGCTTTACACTTTAGGCAGGAAATACACCTTCAATATTAAAGCATAGAAATTGAAGCTCCATTAATAGAATCTCTGCTAGAGAACCAAAACACTGATTTCAAAACGATAGACGTCTCGATGTTTAGGTAGGCAGCACGCCTGCAAAATAAGAATTTATGGATCAAAGTTTGAAATTATCATAATACTGTATTTTCATAGGGACTGAATACTTGTGCGAAGTTTCATGAGAATCGATTAAATGCAAGTAGCTGCAAAATCGATCGCAAGATTTGAATCAGCAACGATATAAAGAACGTTAAGCTAAAAATCATTTAAAAACGTGGCTTCATGTCTTTGTATTTACCCCTGTAATACCTACCTCCTATTAAGAACAAATTTAAATCGTCTTAGTCGTGTCTTGTAAGATTACCTCCTCCTCTTTTATTTGTTTAAAATAAGAAACGTACAAGTACGCCAAAAAGTTTTCGGAGGGTAAAAGAACCGCTGTCAGCGTTTTAAGTAAAGGGATGGATGATGTTTCGAAGATAATACTCCGAATGATGCCTGTCAAGTAAATATCGATTTGACAAACTTGTGATATTTTCAGTTAAATCGTTGTGCTATATACATTATACATTGTTAAAATTGTGAGATAAATAGACATCGAGAATTGGAATCGGAATTGGGAAGTTCGTTTGAATCTTATGAAAATTGTCAAAATTTGTGAGTAATTTTACTTTTGATTTCGCACCATTTCTTTTTCTCTTATCAGTTCTTTAAATACATGTTCTAACCTCAGTTTGTATTGTCCAATATATTTTTATTCTGCCAGTTCAGTTTTCTTGCTTGATTTATTGTAGTTTCTATATTTTATTTGTGGTGCAGGCAAAAAATATCTTGATACAGTCACTATTTATCAAATATGTTGTTTCCAGACCATACTTTGTTAGTTTGCAGAAATGGAAGTTTTAAGAAATCGTTTGAACAGATACAAATATGAGAGCATTAATTTAATTTGCGAGAACGTGGCAGTGATGTAAGCATGCTCTATATCGCACTTAGATGGAATTTTTTGTCCGTATTGCATAATCAGTTATAACATTTTTTATTCTCAAGGAGGTTGAACATTGAAGAAGATTTTCTTGGAACAATATTAAAATGTCGATCTTTTGATTTTTATTACGATTTCGATAATAACTAATCCTATATTGTCTTGCATTAATAAATAAACTGTAATTCTCCAACCCAAACACATAAGCTCTCTTCAGTTATGTTCTCCGAAATCAAAATATTCGAAAAAAACCCATATTTTACTTTTTCTATTTTTGGTGATATATCATGTTAAAGATTTTAATAGTCCATTAAATTATAATTTACGTCTAGAAATAACTCAATTTACGAAAGAGATTTTGAATTAAATATTATCATATAAAATAAGTAGTCTCTTAGTAAGAATGAGTCGATTTTCTGGTTTATTTAATATGGATTGGAAAAATTTACATAAGTAAATTTGTTCTATTCTTTTGGTACGTAAGGACCAGTTACTGCTAATATTTTTATTGAAATATAGTATGTTTCAATTTCTATTGTAATCGCTTTTCCCTGTTTTTACCTTTTTTAAATATTTTTGGAACGTTGCCAAGACAGCATGTATGGAACTTGTCGAAACACTTTCAGAGGCTTATCAATATATAATCTTTTTTTATCAGTATCACATACACCGATTGATATAAACAACTAATAAGCACCGAAAAAATATTTTCAGGCAGGAACAGCAGGTTGTTTTTAACGAGTTCCTCAATTTTTTTTTTCATATGAAGTAAGAAAATGAATTAATTTAAAAATATATAGCGATAAAATCAGAGGTGCAAAGGAAAAGTGACCACCCTTTGTCTCTTCATACCCGGCTTGAATAACAAATAAAGGAGAATATCGATGCTTAAATATGATATGATACAGATTTATTTCTATTTGCATTATAGATAAATATATTATGTAGATAATAGACTTATTAAAATTATATCTTATTTAGCAATATATGATTATAGCAATTTATAATATATTAATAGCATCACAACTATCACTTATATTTTACTCGCATTGACTTGTTAAAGCCCCATTCATGTATGTTTTCACCTCCATCACTATCAGTGTTTGCGGAAAAATTGCAACCTGTAACTGCCAGAAAAGTATAAATATGCAATAAACTGAAATTAGAAAGAATGTGCTCTTCTCAAAAAAGCTTGAAAGTAATATAGCGAAAGTGTTGTTTGAATTGAAGGTCGTGAATTTTTCGTACTTTATGTTAAAACAGACTACGTTTTTCATGTGGTTTTTATTTTATGCAGAAGTAAATGTAAAATGTAATTGTATTTAACATGCTTTCACGGTACCGTTAGATGTTTAACTTCTGTTTTGCCTTTTATTGCAAAGAGTGACTTCGGAAATACGTGAGACGAATAATGATCTTGGATAATACGTTGTTTAGGTGGAAGTTCTTTAACCGAAAACTTATATAAATATACTATATTTTTATGTTGCTTCAATAGAATCGTTGGACAAGAGTCAAAAAGTGAGATGTTATAACGTTTCTCGTGGTGCTTAGTGATAACATAAAAGGATGATGCTGAAGTTAAAATAAGTCGAGCGCAGCCGGTATTCGTTTAGGGACAGCATGGAACCAGAACAATACTTGGATTTTAAGGAATCTTATTTCCAATTATAATGCCTTGCGTTTCTTTCACACTATACAACCACTCAAATGAATTCTGTAAATTTATCTTTTTAGTGCTGACATTTGCGGATAACCTGGAAAGTGATGTGTATTAATTACTGAAATTAAGTTTGCTCTATGTAAAAGAAATATATGTTACATAATTAAATAATAATGTATTAAATAACTGTTGAATCTCCACGAAGAATTGTTGCAGATTGCTCCGTGCATATTGCTATTTCATATTTTAAACAAGCATTTAAAATAAAAAAACCGTAAATGTTTTTAAAACCCGTGCAGTTGCTTTTGCGTGATGAGCGCACAGATATATCCTCTTTACCATTATATGAAATTTATAAATGTTTGTGTAAGTGATCTCATATAAATGTACATGTAGCTTTATTTATGTATAGTTTTTAGTAACATTATAAATGTTATTAAAAGCTATATATAGCTACAGCAATCAATCTGAAGTTAATATATAATGGGTAAAATTTAGGAATATGTAAAGAAGGGTCTTGTTTTTCGTCTATTTTTATGAGAAAAAATTCATAAAAAACGCTGTGTTTTGAAAACTTTACGTGATAATATTTTTAAAAACGATTTTGGAACAAAATGAGGTAAAATTTATTTTCCGGTACCGGTATCAATTATCAATGAAATATATTTGAATAATATGTTCACAGATATTTAATTATATTATTAGTTTTTGTCCATAGAATATTGAAATATTCTGGATCAAACGACGTGTAAACAGGCATCCGTTTTAAGAATGTATTTTCTATTTATCCAGAAAAATAATGCCTCTCAAATAGTCTGATTTGATAAAAATTTAATTCCAGTCTTCCATGAAAATGTGATAAAAATTGAGTTTGCAAACCTTAAAGTTATAGAAATATATAAAATTCTAATAAAAGGAAATTGTTAAATGTAAACTTTATTGAGTTTCTTTCATATTTATTATTCAAGGCATTGATTTATTTAGTTTTTTATTTTCCTTTAAATTTCATTCTTACAATATTTTTTCATGCTTTTGTTTGAGAACAGAGTGATTGATAAATATTAAAAAGTGCCACATGTACCACCATATCTCTTTTATCGTGCTTTATTTATCATATCAGTAAACGCATAAGTACCTCAAATATATCTACCACATTTCCAGAATACTTCATATTATTTTTGCATATTTTAAAGGTTCTTTTATTTTTTCTTTTCTCTTTATCACTTTTTCTTTTTCTTTCACTTAGAAAACATGTAGATGCTCATGGTGATATTTTATTTGAACAAAGCATTTTCATTTTTCACTTGTCAAAATAATGTAATAACACAGGCATACACCACAAAAAAAATTAACAAACTGAATTTACACTCTGACTACCTTTGTAATCCCTAACTCATTTACAAATTTTGAATGTTTACGAGGACTCAAACTTTTAGCACAATATCTGCAAGCACTTTGACTGTCATTAAATATTTAATTTCTATCAAAATTTTATCTACAGCTGACTTAAATAAACACTAATAATTTCTTAGCACTTAATTATCATTATAAAGTAATACGGGTGAATTGTTTCTACATTTTAAATCAAATATTTCTTACGTAGATAGCTTTTTTACTAGCTTCACTTATAGCTATGTACTCAGCGTCGGTACTTGACGAGACAATTATTTACTCCTTTTTAAAAACGTAATATTATAACTACCTGATATTTCAAAAATATATCCGGTATAGGATTTCCTATTAGTCCAGTCAAAGTCTACATAACCAGTTAAATCCAAATTATCCTTTACATATTTCAAACTAAAACTTTTATACCTTTCATATATTTCAAAACACGCATTGCATGCATCCAGTGACTTTCATTATAATTGTCATTAAATAGACTCGAATAATAAACTACATAGGATATATCTGGTCTCATTTAAATTGACAAATACAACAAACTATCTATTATTTGCTGACAAGGATACTAAGTATAAACATTACAATTTATTTCCAATTTTAAATTACCTTACTTTCGTATACACATTTCTTTACAATTTTTTTATTAAATTTCTTTACTAAATATTTCACAAAATTGTTGATGATCAACAATATGGACATTGCTTTCTTTTCTAACTCGGATGCCAAGCATTGCTTTACTTTTCCTAGTTTTTAAGAATTATTTATGAATATTTTTGAATCTAAACTGCGGTTCATTTTAAGGTACTCTGTCTCTTAAGTATAACTAAAAAAAATATTCTATAAATAAGGCAACAAGTGCCATAACATTTAAATTTTGCTTAATATATAAGCAAGATTCATGCAGATAATTTCAATAACCTAATTGCTATAAACAACTGTGAACTCCTATGCACCATGCCCTTGCAATCTATTTGAAGACATAAGTAGCTTCATTTAACTCTAAAACTTTATTTTTATTATGGCGACATACAAAGTTTACAGCTAAATTCAAATAGACAGTTTCATCCAAGTAACTACTAAGGTGGATAGGGACATCAAGATGAGTTACCTTTAAATCATACTTAATACTTAAAGCAAATAACAGTTTTAGTGTTGAAAACGAAGCAGTGGTGAAAAAGTATCTATATAGTCTATTCCAGCTTGCCGTATAAAACCTTTTGCTACTAATTTTGCTCAAAAATGTACTTTATTATTACGTTCAATTTTCTTACGAAACACCCATTTACACCGAACACTGTCCCTGGTTCTGGTTTATCAACTACTTCTCACGCTTATTGTTTTTCAAATGGGTTTAGTCCTTCTTCTATAGCTGAAGACCATTTTTTGGACTCTGGGCCATTTATTGCTTCTTTGCGAGTTATCTGGTCTCCCTGTACAGCCAGCTCACTTTCTATAGACATGTTACTAAATCCATATCTGTCAAGCTTCCGCCTTTCTCGCTGCTGATATGTGGGTTTACCAATCTCTACAAGATTTTTCAACTCGTTCTTGGGAACAGTATCGACAAATTTATCTGAAGTAGTACTTGAGGTTATTTTATCTTCTACGTAAGTACTCTCATACGGTCTTGCTCTAGATTGCAATTTTCCTTTTCATAACTGTCATGCTCCATCGCAGTATCTGATGTTAGCTTTGGTACTTCTTCTTTACTAACCTGAAATTATTAGAGTCATTATTTAGTTCGACCATAGTAACATCTCTGCTCGTGATAACTTCCTTTGTAACAGAATCCTTCTTTGTTTTAGAAATCTCTAACCCTTTACCTTTTTAGTTCATCCAACTGAGTAATGTTTTACACCCATACACAGTCCACACTATTTTCTAACTTACTGATTAAAAGAGTTCCGTAGAAATAGCATTTACAAACTGTTATGAAAAATAACCTTAATTTTCATAAAAAAATAGAAGGCTTCTACTTCTTCTGAAGGATAATTGAAATAAAACCTTTAAAGGCCTTATCTTTTATTTTCTTGGTATGAAAGTGTCATTTTTATTCCATTAACACCTGCGCCTACAACTACATGTATTTTTCCCATGTCCTTCGAAATAATAAACCCAATACAGGTTGTATACACTCTTATTCAGTTAATCTTTTATACATTTTAAAATATGTACTTCTAAGAAATATACATAAAGTATGCATGATGTTTTAGTATTTTTGTTACTTACAATAGGCTTCAAAACTCTTGAAGGATCTTCAACATAGAGCACGTACCACTACTTCAACTTTCGTAACATATAATCTATTATCTTCATAAAACAAAAGTTTTACTTAACGAAGTTTACAAGTATGGCGTACTTACAAGTATGGCATACTTCAGACAGAGATTTTAGTAGGTATTCGCAACCCCTAACATAAACTGCCTTGAGCCCTAGACTTCAACAAGAACGTTTTCTAAAAGGTAACTTCATACTAATACGGCTTTATAAATGTTACTATGTTGAAACAACTTCATCATTTGGATTGAAGTAATTAATCTTAGTAAAGTTATAGATGTTCAATCGAATGACGTAACAATTTCTTGTTCAATTTAATCTTTGTGGTATTTTGAAGTGTGGATTAGACTTCTAATAACATAAATTTTTCTTTATATTTATAATTTAACGATATATTAATAATTTTTTTACTATTCAAAAAAGGGATATATTTACAATCTTAAAATATGTGTTGCCTACTTTTCATGCTCTGAATAAACCATATTTTTCAAGACCTTACTGTGTCCTCCCGGCCAGTTTCTGTGCCTATTTTTTCAGCATTTCTAGCTCAAATGTAGTAAAGTTGAAGTATCGTACTAAGAATTAATGTAATTTCTTAGTTTACATTTTTTCAACCATCCTAATATCTAGAGTGTCTTACGACCATAAATATATTATGGACGTAGGTTTACGAACTGGAACACAAAAGTAGATGGAAAAAGAAATTAAACAAATATATTTCCCAAATCCCCGCCACAGATAAAAATTATGAAAAAAACAACATTACTAAAAGTTTACCTGATAATTAGAGCAATGATTGTAAACGTTACACTTTTCGTAAAATTCACAATATATTCACGCTTGTAAAATATTTATTAAGCAATTCATTTAAACGGTGAAAAACAATTTTAATATTTGTTAAAAATTTAATAAAAATACTACGTCCCACTAAATGTCTGTGTTTAGTGCATACGGATCCTCGTACTTAAAAAGTTTTATTTAGATTCTCTATCCAAAAAGCGGTATAATCTTCTCAAAAATAGAATATTAATTTTTACAAACCATGACTCAACACCTAACTAGAAAGCATTTCAAACTATATTAAAACACAAAGCGTATATTGCTAGTTGCGAACAATATCACGGAGCAATCTCTTCTATTTACTTACGTATTGGGTTTTCTCTCTATCTAAACAAAGAACCAAATTACGTTTTCATTGTGGTCGTAATGTAAGAGACAACAAAAAATGGAGTAACTAGATAGATGCCTCAAGATCAAGACGAGATGATAATATTGCTTTCTTTAGTGCTTAAAAAGATAAACATATTTTATCTTACCATCTTTATATAACGAAAATGATACTGGCTCCCGTTCCGTCTTTTAACTTGAAACCATATATCAATTTCAAAGTTAATTTTTTTAATTTATTTAACTTTAGCGTGTTTATATATTTAGCGAACTTATAGATACAGTCAGCCATAACACAAGAAATTAAGAATATAGTGTCGTGGAAGGTGTCACGAATAATCAGAGAGACATTATATGGTTAATTACCCATTTCAATAAAACAATTAATAATATAACTATAAGGTTATAATTCATGAGATAGGAAAAAGGTAGAACAGGAGAAGAAGGAAAAAGACAGTGATAGGGAGTCAAAATCAGAATAAGAGAGGAGCCAAGAACAAAATTTTCAGACGATTTTTGAAAAGATAAACCGACGTGATTCGAATATTAGGATTAAGCTTATTTCATTGTTTGGTAGCCTATACAGTAAAGATGTACTCGTAGCAGGTATAGTTAGGAATAAAGAGAGCGAGGAAGTATTCAGAGCGTAATTTAAGGTCGTTATCCTTTAGGTATTTAAATCTAGAATTAAGATAAGATGAACCATAAGGTCTATTGAAATCTATTGAAGAGATAACATAAAAAATAAATTGAGCTAGTGACGAATTCACGTCCAATACAGATGCCATTTAAACTCGAAAATATGGTCATATTTTTCCAAATCAAGCCAAAACATGACGAACATATATATTTTTGAATACGTTTTAGTTTACTTAACCGAACTTCAGTAATACCAGGATAGCACACATATCCATAATTAAACAAGGGTATAAAAAGCGTTTAAAAATGTGAACTTTAATTTTAGTCGGAGTAAACTGTTGAAAACGGTGTGGAGGTCTTCAATTTTCATCCGTAATAACGTAAGAAATATTTCACATTTTTGTCTACAGCTCGCACTCAAAAGGACGAACATTCAGAAAAAAAAGAAAATGTTTATAGAACTTTTAATTTCTACGTAATATTGAAAAAGAGATTTTGACTTCTTTAATATTAGAGTGATTTCTATAACTAATCGCAATCGAGATAATATTACGTACACTTAATTTACAGTCTAATAAACATCATCAAAAACTGTATCGGTGAGCCAAATTTATAATACAATAAACTTTATTAAAAACTGCCTTTGAAAATTACTTTAACGTCAGAAAAGAAAATTATATACTTAATTCTATTTTTTCAGCTTTTCTCAGCTGCCACAATTAAAAACTGGGCGTATTCGTATCATACTCTGTAATTGAAGACGTTTTACGCTAAGTTTTAACAATGATCATAATTATAATTAAACCTTTCATTACTAATTTTAAAAAGATTAACGAACAACAATGGAAATGACCATACAGAATAATAACGTGCAAAGCAGATGAACTTCCTTTGCAATTGATGAGTCGGCGACCTACAACTAGCGACTTTTGTCGGACAAAGTGAGTGGCCGACTTCCACCTTCTCAATATATATTTTAAGAGGCATACGACGCCGGAAAAAATGTCTCTCTTCTCCGGCACGGCATGTTCAATCGTATGTTTGGCCTTTGCCCCCTTACCCTATTTTACCTTATGATTTTAAAATTGATAACGGTCGACTAGTATTGCTCCGACTGTTTTTTAAAATATACGTTAAAATATTAAATGCTATATCTTCTAGTTTATTCAATTATTGTAACACCATTGGAAAGCATTTTAAATCACTTTAATAAAGGAATCAAATTTTACTAATCATATTATGTCTTGGTGGAACATCTATTTACATACACTTACGATTTTCTGTCTATCTAAGCAAATAAGTTAGTCACATTTTTATCGCGGTCGTAAGGTACGAGACAACAAATAAAAAAGAAACTTGAAAAACACCATAAAATGACGGAGAGATAATATTGTTTTGTTTTACTTCTTGGTACGGTACTAGGGAAGTAAATATAAATGGAGTTCGTATTAGTATGATTAATATATAATCATTATAACAAATGGTTCATCAATGGAAATATTTATTGAATAACTTTGAATGGAAAATGTCTTGGAAGTCTTCGTAAATGGCAAATATATATAAATGATATAATATTATATTAAATTTTCATTTTTAAAAAACTTTGTGGCAAATTCGAATTTTTTTACCTTTAATGGCTTGTAACAGAATAAAAGATGACAGTAAAAATTACAGACATAAACTCTTTATTACGGCAGAAAAAGGGTAAAAATTTCACAGGCCATGTATGTATTTGAATAAGTTTGTTCCCTCGTACAGGCTAAATTACTAAAATGATGAAATCATTTTACATAGATGTATCCTTGGATTCTTCTTAATCCAGAGAACGTTCTACGGTATAAAACGTTACATGAAAATTAGTGCTCTGAAATTGTTCACACATTTCCCACTCTTAGAAAAGTCAATGATTATAACATGGAAAAAAATGAATAAATTATTGGACCAAACATCAAAAACATAGTATATAAAACTTGTTGATATTTCCACTTACCCAAAAACATATGGCCAAACCCTTAAGCTTGAATGCATTTTTCGAGACCCCAATAAGACCCGTGAAAGTGTATCAAGTGTGTCGCGAAATAAGCTCAGAAAAAAATTTAATTTACAAGAGGGCTGATCAATGAATGTTATTAAAAGTATAGAATAGTCACCTCTCAAACGGGATCATCTCGATCATCCCAATACCGTCAATATAAAATTCGATTTACCAACAATTCCTGATGATCCTTCATCAGATCTAATTAGAATTGAGACTTAAAACATAGAATATGAAAGACCAAGAGGGATAGTCAAAATCACCACAATCATGATTCCGTTAATATTGTCGTGGGACGTTACTGTACACAAACTTCAAGGATGCACTCTTTAAAAAACATCGGTAGCTCCCAATTTTTGCAAAAGGCCAAGATTATGCAATATTAGTCCGAGTAAAAACTATACAAGCCCTCTTTATAAATGAGTTGGCACCTCTCAAAGTTTTAAATAATTTTCGTGATAATACCTTTATGAAGGATCTAGTTCCAATTGCGCAATCAATCTAATTCATGATAAAAGCTACCCGTCAGAATCATAAATGAGATGAAATCAAAGCTCTATGCTCAAATTCAATAAAAGCACTGGATTGAATTATGCAATAAATCTAAGTCATAGTGAAAGTTGTAATAATAAATAAGTATATAAAGAGCACAACATAGCGGTAAAACAAACTTACTTACATTAAGTTTGTTTTACCGCTACGTTATGTCCTTTATGTACTTACTTACTGTTAAGCCCCACGCTGGTATAGAAGTGCTGCATTATCGCAATACTCCACACACATCCGATTTTCCTCATTTTAAAACATATACTCGGAGAAAACACGAGTCTCGGATAGGAAATGTGTCTTCAAGTCAGTCAGTAAGTCTTCTTCCCGCGTCATGTGTAGACAGTTACAATTCCTTGAGAATTATTGTATTTTATTGTGTTTTATATTTTAATTGAAATAAATAACAAATTAAATTAAATTGTTTTTTAAGAATCTATGTTCTCTGAACCCCGTAAAATTTTTGATTCTGAAGTCCAGGTACGCGTCGAATAATGTAATAACATAATATAAAAAAAATCCGTATCACTCTAACAAGTGCGAAAATAAAAACTCTGTGCACACTACAATTCAACTAGCGCCACACAATTACAATCACTCAATCGCTCAACGAGTGATTCCTGATAACACGAGCATCAGTAATCAGCAACATCGTCTTCCCGATCTTCTGTCTATCGTCCGGTCAGCGACATAGAGCATCAGTGCGCCTTTGTGGGGACTGACCAGCACCGAGAAAAGATTCTGAATTCTTGAAGGTCCAGCTCAAATACAATAAGACATGCACAAGTTTCTACAAGTTCCTGAGTTTCCAGTGAGTGATTCTATCTTAATTCTAGAAGTGCGTAGACAATATATTTAGATCCTAATAAGATATATAAATCTACATATTGTTTATTGTTTATAATTCCACTTTACTTTCCAATTCAATTACATTTGTTAATATTAGTCCTTTGTAATCTTAAAAATAAAACAAGCCAGTGTATTAATAATTATCCCAACGTAATATTGTAAACAACGCAGCGCCCAATGCGACGACAATCTTTACCTTTATTATTACCCAAGTAAGCGACACTTCGCGCGAGAGTTTGATTCCGAGTAAACAATACATGTATCTAAAGGTGAAGTCACAATGACCACAAAAGATTGATTTAAATATCTTAACGAAAAGGCAACAAGTTAAATGCACTTTTGAACAATTATCGAAATGCGAGAAATCTTGCAACACCAGCACAAGAAGACGTATTGCTAAAATATATCTTAAGCCAACTACAAGGTCAAGCAGAAAGGGCTTACGCAATAAAAGAGTTTGAAAAAAAAAAAACAGAATTTGAGGAAAGATAATACTACGCGACTTTGCTCTCTGACCTACTAGAATGTCGCCAAAATTACAAGGTAGCAGTTAACCAATATGCTCTATGAATTGAGTCATGCCTTTCACAACTTCTCACGGAAGTGAATATATCTATCCCAACAAAAAGAAAAGCAGAATTGGCAGGCCGAGACGCAGCCATGCAAGACTTGACTTTACACACATTTATCACTGGTATTAACCCAAAACTTTCGATTATAGTAAGGTGTGGGGATTCCGAAACATTAAACGATGTTCTAAATTTCTCTTCCCCAGAAGAGAAAATTCTCCAAACAACTTATAACAGAAATTGCCTGTTTTTATCTAAAAATTACTCTAAACATGAACGTGAACAGTTTTATCGTCAATCATTGCCAAAAGATTATAATTTCAAACCTAGTGTTCACGTCACAAGAAGAAACTCAAATTTTCCAAATTCGAAACCTTTTAACGGAAAAACAAGCACGTACCCACAGATTTGTCGATATTGTAAATTAGCTGGTCATAATATTAACACCTACTGTAAAAGAGAATATAAAAATAAACGTTTTGGAGATTCGTGAAATTCTAATTGCCAATATGATAATCATATAATTACAAGAATAAATTCCAGGCAGCATAAAATTCATAATAACCAATATATTGAACCTGAGCCCATAGGCGTTGATGACATTAATAACATTAAACCTACTTTAAACTTGTAAAATTTCCTGTTTAGCGTCACGTGAGAGAAATACATATTAAAGCCGATGCTAAACCTATATTTATAAATGAATTTTATCCAAATCACTAACTAACAAACAGGGTAACCCACCCCAAATTCATAGTAATGATGATTCCCCTTATATTAAAAAGTCTTTTGCTAACAAACAGGGTAAGTAGCCCCAAATTCATAGCAATGACCATTTCCCTTATATTAAAAAATCATTAACTAATAAAGGGGATAACCATCCCCAAATACATAATAATGATGGTCCATCTGAAAGTCGAACTTCTAATAAAAACATTTAAATAACGATTCGATAATATATAATTTAAATACAAACCCTATGCGAAGATACTTCCCATATATTGTCACATCAACTTCCGTCTCATCCAAACCCCTGTCCTTTTTAGTGGATACAGGAGCTTCTATAAGTTTAATAAAAAAAAATCCATTGACAAAATGCCCGAGGTATCTGATCACATAATCCAATTTAAAGGTATAGGTACACCAAAACGACGCGCAAGTGTCCTTCGAATTTATATCTATTTCATTAAAATCCTTCACGTACAATTTCCATATAAAAGTTAAAATTGATTTTCCTTACGATCGAATATTATTTTTTAATCGACATGAATAGCAAAATCGAATATAGAACAAATATTTTACTATTAGATCATTGTGAATTTAAAATTGAATATAATGAACAAATTTATAAAATCCTCCCTAGGATGGAAACCGTAATCGAATGCTCTGTGCAAAACCCAGAGTTAGAGGAAAGTGTTATACTGGTGTTGGTCCAATCGAACATCGATAACTTGTCTTTCACTAATGCTATTCAAAATGAAATCAAGACTACTTCTGCTAATCCAACTCATGCCAAATCTTAAAGACTCCCTGAATGCTACTGGGAGGAAGTAAAAAATCAAATAACAAAAATGCTAAATCAAGGATTTGTAAAGCCCTTGACATCTCCCTGGTCCTCCTCAATTTGGGTGGTACCAAGGAAATGATGGGCATCTAGCCAAAGAAAGTGGCGAGTTGTAAATGATTATCGAAAACTTAATAATATAACTATAGGAGATTCTTACCCAATCCCTAATATTTTCGAGATTCTAGATCATTTAAATATTTTAGTACCCTTGGCCTTGCGTCAGAGTTTCATCAGATTAATATATCCTCCTACGATTCCCCTAAAACGGCCTTCTCTATTCCTGAAAGACTTATATGTCTTTTGGGCTGAAAAATACCCCATCAACGTTTTAGAGATAAATGAGTTCAGCTCTATCTGGCCTCCAGGATATCCAATGCTTCTTTTATCTCGACGATACAGTAATACATTCTTTTAACTTACCGTCACCCAGTAAGTCAACAGAATGTATTACTATGTACAACCCGGCAAGTGCGGGTTCCTGAGAAAGGAAAACTCAAAGTAGTACAAAATTTTCTAATCCCAAAATCGCGGAAAGACTTCAAATTGTTTATAGGCTTGGTATCATATTATATCAGATTTATTCCTAAATTCTCCAAAATTGCTAAACCCTTACCACTCTCCTAAAAAAGTATATTCAAGTCTCTTGGCAAAATGAGCAACAAGTTTCATTCGAAGCCAGTAGGTAAAAACCAGTAGGTAATGACCACCCTATTGCATATGCCTCTCGTACATTAAATAAAGCTGAATTAAATTATAGCGTAACCAAAAAATAATGTTTAACAATCATTTTGGACACTAAAATGTACCGTCCCTATCTGTACGGAAATCGCTTTAAAATCGTAACTGATCACAAACCACTTAAATGAGTTTTCAACTCCAAAGATCTCGGGTCGAGATTATTGAGGTGGCCATTGAAATTAGAATAATTTTAATATGAAATCGAATATAAAAAAGAGAAAATTAACAGCTACTTACATGCATTATCTCGCTACCCCATTAACCAAATTCAACAAAAACTTCCTAATCCGAGACTTTTAAATATTATGATCCCCAAACCTTAACCAATTTATTTCAACACCAAATTTATGAGCATGTTCAATCTCAGCGATCACCGAAAGATTCTGTTGACGACTTGATAGATATTGGTTCTTTGTATCTAAGTCCTTTCAATGACCAAAACTCAATTCTGAGCTACTTACATGATCCACCATCTATAGAAACAACCGAAACATGAGATCCCTTATCCAATATAGATTTAATTAAGGATGACTATGCCAAATTCTTAACTGTTATCTCAAACAAAGATGTAAACTTCGATACAAATTTAAAGGAATTAAACAAAGGATCGACGCGTTCCAGAGGGCGGCGAAATACTCTCGAGGGAGACCCCTAGAAAGCACGTCCCCAGGTAGGGGATTGGGAATACCTCCTTCCTTTGGGTGGTAAGAGGGAAATAAAATACCTCCCGCGGAACAACAGGCAGAAGTCCAACCCCTTCGGGGGCTCTAGCATCCCATCTTTTCCCATGGATAGTGCAATCATTTGTGATTGAGATAATGTTACTGAATGCGGGGCATTGCCACGACGCCTGCCGACGCGTCACGAGCTGATGTTAGGGCCTTGCTTTTCTCATCAAAAGTGCTGACGTCAAGTTCAGTGAAGTACCATTTCCAATAAATCTAGATAGCGACAGTGAAAGCTGTATTGAAGCGCTCGCAATCAACATCGCATTACCTCAACATGAAGTTACAATCGTAAATGCACATAGATAATTCAGGCATCAACTCGTTAGTGGATATTTCCAGCTCTAAAACCAGAATTATCAACGGCGACTTCGACGCTAAGAGGCCCTCTTGGGGATCATCGAAATAAGATTCAAAAGGCTCATAGATTGAGGACCTTCTCTGTGACGTTGAATTCACAGTCCTTAACGATAAGACAGCAACATATATTTCAAAAACCAACAACACAACATCTGTCCTAGACATCGCTGCCATTAACCATCAATTAGCAAGACAAACAACATGGAAAGTTTTTAAAAATACTATCAGCGACCATTTTTCCATTCCAACCCGGATTAATAAAAAAATAGATGTTACCACCCAGAGCAAAACATCTTGGAATTTTTGGAAAGCTAACTGGAACAAGTTCGCTTCAGACCTTGAAAAACTCTGTCTCAGTTCTTTCAAATCACCACACCCACTCGATGATAGATTCAAGACCTTTACTTCACACATCAATTCAGCTGCAAAAAGCTCCATCCCTAGAGTTAAGAGAAGATTTTAAGAAGTTAGGGTTATGGGAAAGATTGTAATATAGAAGATCTGACAAATTAACGTGAGAATCTCAGTATCAAGCTGCAGAAGAACAACTTTGAAGCTGACAGAATCAGATTTACTAAGATCTGCCATGCAGTTGAAGAGATTTCCCCCTGCAAAAGAATAAAATGGGCTGAAGTCTGAAATACCTTAGATCCCTGAAAAATATCGCAACACTGGAAAGTCGTCAAAACTCTTAATAATCAAACAACGTCATACTCACTCAAACATTATTTCATCCTCTGGAAAAAAAGGTTACGGTGCAATGGATCCTTGCTCACGTCAACGTAGAAGGAAATGACTGCGCTGATACTCTATCCAAAGAAGCCAGAGACCTCGATCCACCACCACATTTACGTAACACCATCACACTTGCAGATGTTGACGCAGTGGCAAGAAACAGAATTTTGACCCATATCTTAAAGAAACCCCTAAGTACTGATCTTAACGGCCCTGGACATATCATAAATTTCTATAACCTGACTAAGAACTAATCACCTTAAAGGCGTGAAGATACACCCAGACAATTCCAAAACTTATATTCATTACAAGAACTGTCGCAAAGTTCAGCTCTCCCCCAAGCACATCGTTGAGTACCCAGCTTTTGCAGCAAACATCCTAAAACCTCCACTGAGCGAATGTCTCCACTGAACGATCTGCTGCAAGAAATCTTGTATAGCAACGAGGCATCAAAATTGGCGGAGGCAGTTTTACAAAGCTTTGATTCAATTTAATCCTCTTTTTTTTCCCTTTTACTATTATTTATTTTACTATCTATGTGGAACACGACAACAACAACAACACTTCCAGAGTAATACTTGTTCCGATTTCTATTGACCTAGATGAGTCCAATCCATATTCAAGAAATTTTAGGAAATTTGCAAGATCCCAACGACTTTTTTGTTAACAGTGAAAAACGATTACATTCATACAAAACACTCAGCACCAATAACAGAATATTATTCTTCTAGTTTACCAAGGTGCACTATTTCGATGACTGTACTTATCAGGACATAAATAAAACTATACAAAATGTTAGAAATTAATTATTAGTCTCGGAATAAGTTAACGAAATAGGAATCACTTGAAAATATATACAAATCTAAAAAAAATCTGAAGAATACTACGACCAACACTCTCGATATATGAAATATAAGGTTGGTGATCTGGGCTCTTGGCTCTGTAAAATAGTAAAAGTTCACGGTAACAACACCCTATCCCCATTAATTAATCGTCGCCATATTTATAAATAAATAAAAAGTAAAACCTGCTCCTATAAACAATTCAAATTGATTTCGAAATTAATAAATAGGTATAAATATGTTAAAATTTTAACTCATCTGTGATTATATTCTCGTTTTAGAACAATATTAATACATTGCAAACTTACGTGGACTTCCAGTAATCAAGAATTCGTCGAACAAGTAACGAAGAGCCCTGGCGTACACTTCGAGCAAACTAATTAATGATCACCTCCAGTTTGTTAGATTCACTCATTCTAATATAGAAAGCATGAAAAATATTTTCGGCGCAATACCATTTCTGATATGATCCAGCCACTTGACTCACTTTTTCGATTATTATAGCGTATGATTCCATTTCACATTTAATTTCCACAATATCTAAGAGTCAGCTTGGTTCGCAGGCATAGATACAGTATTCAAACATATCTTCGGCATCCTAGACGAAGATGATATACATAATTATAATAACGCTATTCAGAATCCTCAAAACAGCGACAATAGACTCATTTCATCTCTGAAATCAAATATCATGTTAATCTGCAATATCAATTTTTATCAAAACTTTACATGAATTTAATGTAAATGAAGCTCGTTTAAATGACGCTATCGATAATTTATCTTTTGTAATAAAACAAGCCAATAACAAATATTGCTGTTAAATTTGGAAATAATATCAATGTTATTTTGAATATTTTACAGTCTAGCTTATTAACTCTTTCATTTAAACTAAACTATATTCTGTTTGTAAAGAGTAACACTCTACGCCCTCAATTCACACCAAAACAATTGTTTAATGATGTTATTAGCCATGTTAGAAATAAAGTTGTAAAATTTCCTTTTGTATTAGATTCAAGTAACATTCATTCTTTGATAAATTTACTTACTCTCATATTTTCTATTTAATAAGTTGATTTTTATTGTAAAGATTCCATTAGCCTACTTTATGAAATATAATTCGTACAAAATAATTCCAATCTCATTACAGTATAACATGAAAGAACCAAATTCATATGCATTGATTACACCTTCAAAACAATATATGATATTTTGTAAATTTAAATCTACTTATTGTAGTTTAGAAAACTAGAATACCTGCAAATATATTTCTAACCGTGTATTCCTATGTAACGTGCTAGATATTTCAACAGTTTTGAACAATCCCATTTCCAAAACTGAAATTATGACAAAAGCCATTACTGAACTACCGCAACAATGTAGGAATAAATTAATTTTTGGAAAAATTGATATTTGGAAACAAATAAATAATAACAAATGGTTATTTGTTCAATCGGAGCCGATGAATGTGGTTCCGATATTAAAGAAATCACTATATCTGGTACAGGTGTATTGAACCTGAAACCTGAATCCACAGCATTCTGTAAAAATACTCAACTAGTTGCTAAAACAAACCCTAGGATTAATGTTAATAGAATATCTTCCGATTATAATCTAATAAATGATAAGTGCTGTAATTTAAATAAATTTAAGAAATTTAATGTCAATTTTCAAAACGTTAAATGTTAATTTCGATAATCTTAAACAACTGAAATCATTAGCTAATACGGAACTTGAAAATCTCGATGAATTTTTTATTGATTATCGAAATTGGTAATCAAAATAATAGTAGTAATCATGTAAGTTTTCCTGTAATGAGTATTTTATCGATTTTAGTATGTATAACTTTCATTTTGTACTATTTTTGTAAATTTGATAACTATTTCAGCCGTTTCCGATTTTCAAAGAATACCCCTAATAATGACTATGAACATAAACTCAGTTCCAATGAAGAACCCAAAGCACATCCACGACTTACAGCATAATTTTACAAAAATTTAAAATCACCCGTAAATTTTCTCTTAATCGGGGGCTGTTATACCCCGCGCTAGTATAAAGATATACTTAGCAAAGTGTCGTTTCATCACAGTACTCCACGCATATCCTTAAAACATCTACCCAGATAAAACACGAGTCTCAGATAGAAAATGTAGCTTCAAGTCAGTCACTCAATCCTCGTCCCGCGTCGTATGTAGACAGTTACCAATTCCTTAAAAATTATTGTATTTTATTGTGTTTTATATTTTGATTATAATATATAATAAACCAAAATTTGTTTTTAAAAATATATATTCTCCGAACCCAGTAACAGTACGTAAATATATGGTCTGTATACATACCTATACATATATGCGACCATGGCCATACCTATCACGATAATGATATAAAATTCAATTTAGTATGTTTTCTTTTTGTAAGGAATTTCATTAAACTAGTGTTTTACGGCACACATTTCCCTATATTTAGAGGAAAATTCAGGCTTATAGCTGAATTGGGTTATTGAGAGGAATATTTTCTTTTTTCGTGCTTTTCAATTATTTCTTTTCCGTAGCCGGGTTTTAGTTTTTTAACTTTTATTTTTATTTTAAGTGACAATTATAAAGAATTATTAACGGCAATATTAACGGGTTAGTTATTTTATTCTATTCTTGAGATGAATACAGGTGAGTTCCGTCTAATCTAATAATAGCAATATAAAATAATGAGCCATATAATCTATCTTGGAATTTTTATTTGAATTTCATTGTCTTGTCTCACAATTATTTCAAACTTCATTTGTTACAGCTATGAAACTTAAAAAAATGAAAGAAAATTTATTTAACTAAAAAAAATAAAGTTTATTTAACTGAAAAATACTGCTATGTTTCAATTTTACAACAAACAATAGCTCATAACAAACAATTCATAATAATCAATATACGTCATGGAACTTTTTTGTAGAAATCTCATCTCACTTCTATTATTTTCATGTGTCCAGAAGCGTTTGCTGACGTCTTTATCTACATGGAATGAAGGCTTTTTTTATAACATTTCTTTGTGAATAATGTTAATGCTTTACTATTTTAGAGGATGGCATTCAAATAAATAAATAGGACAGGAGTTGAACTTCCATGCGAGCACACCAAGTAAACACCAAGTAACACACTGTTATTGAAAATTTCAGCCTCTTAAATAGAAAAGGAAGAGTGTTGGAAAAAAATGGAATACGTGACATGAAGATCGTTTCTCTCTGGGTAAGTTCAGTGAAAATAGTGGCCTCGACTACATTGCGATGCAAGGATTTGACTTGCATCCTAGTGCAATTACAAAGTTTGTTCGGTTTCAAATTTCTGAGCAATATCACAGGCATGCCTACACACAGTGACAGCCTTTAGTATAGCAGACTCAGTAGATTTATAATGTTCAAAAATTCCGCTCGGTAATGAAATGCTTCCTCCGTGTTTACAACCATATCTATTGTATTGTGCACCGTTTCTTTCTCTTGAAACAACTTCAATAATGCATCATTAATAACCGCTGCTCTGTCATTTTTTTTTAGTAAGAATAACTTTTTCATACAACCAGTCCATAGGCTTGTCCTGTATATGCGCAACATTTGAATCAATTTTTACTACTAACTCTTAAACTTTAGTTACTATGGTGCAAAATTCATTCGGGATTTTCATCATGGCTTCTGTTTCTGGATTGTCATCATTCCCTAATTGAGTAGAAGGTTTAAACAATTAACCGGCAGAGACTTTACTTTTTAGATGTACTCTTATGTTTGGTAAGTTTTGATACCTTAATCGAAGACCATTAATACGATCTTATGAGGTGCGTTTATTTTTGTTAGCGCGCGTTTCTCTCGGTACCGCTTGTAAATTTTGGTGAAAGTCTCCTGCTAGTAATGATATCACACGACCTATTCAGCTTTTGTTACTCTTTATATCTTACAGAGTCATATCCAAAAAGTTTCGATTACTCCCTTGTGTGCAATAGTAATTAAATTCCAGACTAGAGCTTTGGTGTTTTTGGTGTCCTGAACATTTTATCGATGAGGTTGTTCTGAGTTAAATACACCCTATTATCATTTACTAGATAAACCGTAAGATGAAACACGGTGATCCCTTATGAATCGAAAACCATGGAATCCACCATACTATCCCAAAACTGTTTATATCCTTCTTTCGTTTATTTTCATTCATCTTTTTTATTACTTAACGTAAAAGTAACCTGATCGAAACCCTTACTTATTTATATTTTTGCAAACATATTTTACTGCGTTCACTGAGGTTTTGTATTCACCATTGATGTGAGCATTAAGAACTCTTAAAAAGATGATTGCAAGATAACTCCCAGCGGTTGTCTAGATCTACTTCATTTACATTTACTTTAAAATCACCTTTATCTAAAGAATGTCTTATATGCTGCGGGTAGCCGTTGTTACCGGCCTTTGTTTTGCTGAGTAGATATTCGGGAAATATTTTACTGCACGTGTTTCAATTGTAAAGTTTCAATTGTAACTCGCCATGTATGAAGAATACTTCATACATGGCGAGTTACAATTGAAACTTTACTAGACTTTACTATTTTGAAAAACTTAGGATCAATGTCAGGATTAGGTATCTCCAAATATAAAACTTTGATAATGTTGTTTGGACTTATACTTACTAATAGATATAGTACTATGACATGAAATACCTTAATAATTAAATCATGATGAGCATGTTTTTTCTGACCCAGAAGCATTTTTTTGTAATGTCTCCCTATCGAAGATTGCACGTAAATGAGACAAAAAGTCAGATAAACTATGCTGATGACTATATGTCATAGCTTCTTGTTTCGTCCATGCATGTTTCTCGGTCCATCGATGATAAAAATAATAGTACTATCATTTGACTCAACTGAAGGGCGTCAGTATATTGCCGATCAATGACGTCCTTAAGATAAATATTGTTAACCGCACATAACTTCGCCTGATCATTTTTGATAAAACCGATCCATTTCATCCCTATTTTTACAATACATCCACAAAATACAGCTTGAAAAGAGCACAAAAGTACACCAGGTGTTTTTTCATTCCTTCGCTAATTATGTGATAGGAATAAAAAGTTGCTGCAGAAATATTATTTTTCAAAGGCAACTTGGTTCTAGAATCACGCTGTGGCATAACAATTGAGTCTTTTCCGTTACTAAACATTAAAGGGTAAGGTAAACCATCACAATATCGAAAAATTTTGAAAATATGAAAGTGCAAACTATTGACTACTATATCTTTCATGAAAGTAAAAATATGGTGCATATTTAAAATATTATAACTTCCAGAATCATTGCTAAAGTTTTTCTACAGCCTTTGCATAGGTTTCTAAAGTCAAATTTTTTTCATAATTTTCGGTTAATTTGTTTTAGAATTACGGGTGGGGAAATATATTTTTTGGATATTCTTCGGTATATCTCTAAAGATGAAAAAAATGAAATTTTTCAAAAAATCGGGCACCTATTTTGCTCTCACCTCACCGCCAAGATTACGAAAAAGAATATTTCTGAATCATAGCTCTTGATCTATGTGCAGGTATTGACGTATATTTTATTACTATGCCTAATTTCAAGTTTTTGGGGAAAACGCATGTAACGCATGGACGGACACATACATAAGTGATCTTATAAGTTTTGAGGTAGTGGAAATAAAATTTTACATATTTATATTATAGACAGGTTATCAATATTATTATTATATCGTTTATTTAAATAATTAGCTCTGTTAACTTCTACAGTTATTAGCAAAAGGCCTTGAAATAAGTTACTCGTGCCATCTTTTGAAATTTGTGCTAAAACATACCGAGGACATACCAGTCCTTGCCTACAATATTTAAAATAATAAAATATATCAATTAAAAATGAATAATTAAATTATTTTAATACACCGTATACCGCTTAAAATTCAAACTCGCTTTGACATGTGGTCACAGTGCTCATCTAGATGATAAATCACGAAACAAAACTGAAATAAAGGACTTCTCACGGAACAAATGACTTCCAGTATAGCAGTAATGTTGAATTAAATAATACTTGATACTGCAGACTTGGTTTAATGTACATATTTTTTAATCTAACCTTAGCAAAGGATCAATGGAGCGCACTAATAAGCATTCCGAACGAAACCTCAAGCGCACCACCCTCATTTGTCCTATCGTTATCTTATAAAGATTTATATGGAACTAAGCAACTAAGTAACGAGACGATAAATTATTTGTTTCTTTTTCGGAATGGAACCATTTTTGGAGAAAAAAAAAATTTTCGTTTGATAATTTTTTAAGACATTTGTTTTGATCTCAATCAAAAGAAGGGTTAGGGTCGATTTCGATCAGCGTTTTATGATAAAGTCCTATCCGGCGCTAATATTTCTAAAAAAATTTAATGAGTTCGAGCGTGGTAGTACTAATCGAAGCTATGGTTTACTTGAGGGACTTCTCTCAACAGCGACCACTGAAGATAGTTTTAGTGCTGTAAAGTTAATAGTAAAGACTGACAAAAGCGTAATATGTTAGGAAGTCCGGATAAGCTTAGGCATTGGCATGAGAGAAATGTAGAAAAGTTTACGTGAACTTTGGGCTACAGAATATTTTGTAGTTGGTTTGACTAAAGCTCAAAAACACCGTCGCGTTGATTGTTATTCTATGTCGCCACGGATAATTAAAGCTATTTGTACTATTGCCGAAAAATTTAATTTAAAAAATGTCAATGTAGCAGTGAGTGTTTTTTTTTCGAAAATTAGCCTGTAAAGATGAAAAAATAGTGAAATTTGGAAAAAAAAAGATGGGTGGCGCATTCTTTGGGCAGATAGTTCGCAACGATTTTTGTTAACAGGTCAATATAATAGTTACTACAAACTGAAATATTACCATTTATTAGATAGCGTTTTATTAAATAGACTAGATAATAAAATTTTGCTTCATCACCAAAACGCTCCTACACACTTAGCCAGATGAATGAGAGAATATTTGAATGCATTGTGGATAGAAATTATAAGTGTTCAGAATTAGGATTCTACTATATTTTATTATAAAAATGACGATACTACCATATTTTGTTATAAAAATATGTTAAATTTATCTGTCAATATCAGAGTTCCTACACTAAATTTGTATACACTTGGTTGAATAAGATATTCTTTTAAAGTGTTCTATGTTCATTAGAAACTAAAACACGTTTTATAGTAATCAATATTAATTATAGATCGTGACTAAAAAAAATTCTCAATAAATTTTTCCAAAAAAATGTAAATATGTAACTAGCTCAACACAAGTCAATATTTTAAAAATTTATTATTTTATTAATTAATTGCAAATTGCAATAAATTGTGGATACAAAAAATATGAATTTTAATTTCTCCAGTTGCAATCAGTATTTAATCGCAATTTACAAAAAAATATATATTTTAATTTCTCCAGTTGTAATCGGTATAATAACGTATGCTTATCTAGATACTTGATATAGGGAGATAGATGTTGTCAATAGCAAATTTTTCACTTTAGGTCACCGAATTTAAGGCAGAGAAATTTATACGCCAAACCAGTTCTTATCAGTTGTCAGCTGTCGAAATTGAGAGTTTCCCGGGGAAATATTAATTTTATATCTTGAATTGTGTGATGCAATGTGATGCCAGTATGTGCAGATATTTAATGAAATTTCTATTTAGGATAATTTTTAAAGTCAGTTTACAAAATTTTCTTTACTTGTCAAAGTGACTCAGCGTAAGATTATCGTATGAAAATTTTAAACACATTTTCCTTTCAAGGATACTAAATAAGTATCCACATTGAAGATTACCTATTTTTCCAGATATGAATGATTAATATTAAAAAAACGTCAATTTCTTTCCTCTTTCGTTGCACAAAACCGGTGGGACACGATATTCATATTTTTTCAAGCACTAAAATGATAATATTATCATCGTTTCATGACTTTGCAGCTCATCTCCAGTTGCTCCATTGTTTGTTGTCTCTTAAACCACAATAAAACGTGACTTGATTATTAGCCTAGATAGAGATAAAATGCAAGATGTATGTAAATAAAGAGGCTCCTTAGATAAATTATTCATAACTAACGGTGTTTAGTTTGTGTTACCAAAAACTGAAACAAAAATCCATAATTACTTTGAATAGATCATAGTATAAATATTGGTTAATACGTTAAATACATATCTTTCAAATATTGTACATACATTTATACTTTCATCAAAATGATGTAAGCAATGCAATAGAATCTAGGAGGGTTCGATGAAAGTAAAAGAAGGGTATTTCCAAAATAAATATTAAACAAGAATCAAATCATGATCTGTATGTATGTATGTAAGCTCGGAAATTCATTCCGCCCTTAAGTTATGTTACGGAAAATTTACACTTATGTCTTACAAAAACTAATAAAAAATATTTAATTGGAACCAGACCATTTGTAGACTATTCGTGTTTTTCCATAGACGGTACCTATTGTTTTGCATTATAATTGAAAAAGTATTTCTAGGCAGAGAAAGAAGACGACCGTGTGAATGCTGTTGTCACGGGTACGTTGTTTGACAATGCTAGAGGTTCTTTCTGTTATAACTCGGATAATTCTAATACTAGAAGGAAAAATAAAAACTTTATAATATCACTCACGTGCCTGCTTGTCCGTTTGTCCCAGTCATTTTCTCAAAATGTTTTTGACGTAGAAACTTAAAATTTTGGCATCGTACTAACAATGTTTTTAACAATGTTTTTAAAAATTCTTTACATACCTGCATAGTATAGTTCATCATTTGGAAAGACTAGTTATCAGGATTTCAAAATATTTTCTTAAATTCACGTGGTAATTTTTCAGAGATGTAAGGGAAAATATTTTTACAAAAATGGTTGAGAAAATGTTTTAATAAAAGTTTTAACAAAAAAGTGAACCAACTTCAAATAACTATCAGCGCACTAAAAAGTATATAATGCAAACATGAGTATTTAGTTAAAGCTTTTGCAATACATTATGGTTTTGAAACATAAATAAATTTGAAAAATACTGCTCAAAAAATATTATTTGAGTCAGTACCAAGTCGATGTTTCTCTTTCTCTCGTACGAACATGCACACACATCCAGAGAAATAATTATTACATTTTAATTGGTGCCTACTCTGTTTATTCTTAATCCTAGATACCTACTTATCAGCCTTCTAATATCTGAATTGCTCCATGTCTTTGTATATGTCTGTACATACGTACTTACCTGTCTACTAACATTCTTGTTATATGTCTTTGCACGTATACATGATTATTTTTATTTAGTTACCTACCTATACACTAATATTTAGTTACTTCATGCTTTTGGTTATATCTGTACTTACTTACTCATCTAAGTACTAAATAATATATTAGTTGCTTCAGGCTCTATTCTGTGCCTGAACTTAGCTTTTTATTTACTTCGTTCCTTTCTTGCTTACGTCAAGGCAAGTTACAGGAGACTGTACTCGATGAGTTTATTCCTCGTTACTGAAGAATTTCTGTCAGAAATTTCCTACTCCATCATTGTGCCTTAATTTTATTAAAAGGTAGATTTATATCGCCCTTAATCATAATAAAACTTTGTTGATTTTATTGTCAAATCACCATTTGACATATATCACCCAAACTCAATCACAGTAATTTTTCTGTTCAATATTGATAAATTCTATGATATCCCTACAACTTCCATGGCTAAATTCCAACCAAGTTTTCATGAGACCATACTGACAGTGTATCATTTCAAATTAAAATTTAATTTTCCCAAATGGTTGATTAATGCCGTAGATATGAGGTAAAATAAACAAAAAAAGTGTTCACATACCTTCATATGTATATGTACATATTTACCCAACTATTAACTCTATTACTTTCTTAGTTACGCCAAGATGAGTCAATAGAATCTAAATTCGATGAGTTTACTGGATAATTGCTGTCATCACTTTCTACCTCCATTATTGTACCCTGGTTTTGCAAAAGAGCAAATTTATGTCGTCGTAGTCGTTTCTTATCAAATTATCATTAGTCCTATTTGAACCAAACTCGATCACAATACCTGTGTTATTCAGTATTAGGGAGTTAATTGGTGTACCTTCAGTTTCCATGGCCAAATCCCAAATGAAGAAAGAATTAATCCAATTAGTTGATAAATATCAAAAACACAAAGTAACACAAAAAATAAACAGTCAAATAGAAAACCCCTCCTATCTTGAAGTCGGTTAAAAAAAGATTGATCACTTCTTATTTTTGAAACCATTGATCACAAAATTATGAAAGAAATAGGATTTTTAGAAACCTGAGTATAGGCGATATATAACGATGATTCTAGATGTTTTTCTCTAAAATTTTCTTTCTATTGTATATGTCTTCAAACTTAATTACGTTAGCTATTATTAAATATTTATTTTGCTATTAAGTCAACGTTAGTGATGACTTATGATAAATATAGTAGTTCCACTTATACGAGGTATAGAACCTTCGAATTGAGAGCCATACTCAGATTTAGTTGGTTTAATATAAATATCATTTAACAATTAAAAATTTATGAATTTAAAAATTATAAAAATGTAATACGCATGCCAAAGTTTAACAACAAGTTTTACTTTTTTATATTAATCCATAGGAACTTCTGAATATTAACGTTCTCGATATTACACTATATTTTAGAGACTAGCACATAATATTAAGACTGATTGGAACTTGCATGATAGCTTACAAAGAACTTAAATGAAATAAGTTGAATATAGAATATGTCATTTGAAGAAGAGAAATATTTCCAAAAAATTGCTTGATTGAGAAATTATCGAATTAATTAGAAAAACAAAATCGTAAACGAAATAATTTTTCTAAAAGCTTTATATTATTTTGCTTAGGCCGTATTTAGATGTAGAAAAATACAAATAAATAATTAGGAAAAAGGCGAACTTTTATCATAGCAGCACAAGTTATAATCTTTGAGAAGAAAAAACTGATCAGCACTTGAAAAAAAATGAAGACAAAAAAATGATTGCTTAAATTACTTTATTGTAACGGAAATGGTTTAATTTTACACTTAAACATGAGCATAAACACTTTATTGAATTCTTTTTTTTGACACTTCGGTTTCCTTAATTACTTTTTTACAAGTTCTACACCGGTGTCCTTACCCAAGCCAACATGAACTATATATACATTCTATGTATATATATATATATATATATATATATATATATATATATATATATATATATATATACAGTGTATGAGGTTATCCAAAAATTTCGCCAGTTTTTTCCTGAACATTATTGAAAATAATTGGAAGCAACGATCAATCAACTGAATGACAGACGTTGCAAATACACTACCGAATTCACGTTCGAATATTTGATATTATATAGGTGAAAATGTATAAAATATTTCATCAAACTTTGAAGAAAATTGTGGTGGAATAAACTTTCTTATTTATTCTAATGATGACTTTTTCAATATTCACCATGCATAGATATATCTTAGAAAATAGAAGAAAAAACATTTTAATTTATTTTTGCTACTTACCTTGTCATTAGAGTTGTTCAGGAACAAATATTTTTCTTCCAAACGTTGCTATATAATACAACTTTAGGAAGGGAAAAGATATTAAAAATATTAAGCCACTAGACATACTGACGCCCTAGTAGAAAAACTCAAATAGATATATTAACTCAGGTAACGGTTTACAAAACGATTATACTAATCTTTAAATAATTTTATAAGTTATTCGCAAAGTTTCTATCTTATTCGGAATTAAATAATCTCCATTAATTTTATAATGTTGCAACGCACAAAGTTCTATTTCTCCGCTACATGATTAAAAACTTGGTAAGTTTTAAATTTTTGAGAGAAATCTAAAAATTACGGGAAAATTTATTAAACACACAAAATTATTATTATTTGATTCAAATAGTCCAGAATCGTATCAATTTTGATGCAAACTTCTGAAAATGGTGTGTGTTACATAATAAAATATTCTAGCTCGGCAATTTATGGAAAATTCTATAAAACTATTCAAAAACTAATTATAAGCAATGGCGAGAAAAATTATCCTTGAACATTTGTGTATATATATATATATATATATATATATATATATATATATATCTATATATATATATATATATATATATATATATTTATATATATATATATATACCCGTCACAGTTTCGCACGAGTACATTTTTCACGCATTGATGCGTCCCAGGTCATTGCGTCAAAACGGTGTGTTTAATTTACATTCATGAAGAAGTCCACTATAAAACTTAATTTGGTAAAGATTAAAATAGTTTTAACTTATGTCAATATTTTGAATTATAAAAACCTTTTTGTTATTGAGTATGCTATTAAAGTTTCATGTCACAATATTTCTTAAGAATTCTAACGGATCGTTATGGTTGACTTGAAAAAAATATTCCTATGGCAATGAATATGCCAAATATTCTTAATATAAATTTGACAAATCAATAAAGAAATAAATAATTTTTTTGAATTTTTAATTATTGAATATATTTGGCGTTAACTTTGTAGAAATTCATTGTTCACAATTAAATGAAACTACCTGTTGTAGTATTATTTCTACTTTCTTTAATTTCTTTACCACGACCTAGGTTTCGTTGCATTACAACAGATTTTTGCTAATAGCCCACCTGAAGATATTGTAATACAACAAAACCTAGGTCGTGGTAAAGAACTTAAAGAAAGTATAAATAATACTACATCACGTAGTTTCATTTAATTGTGAATTTTTAATTAATTGGCCAAATGAAATTAGCGGAAATAAAATCTAGTAATGTCTATTTGCCATCAAATCACGTCGTCTTTATTTGCTAATTTGAATGTCAATTTCAATAAAGCATTCAATTTTTTTTTATTCTTCCTCATGCATGTAAAGTAAATATAATTCTGTAATTAATAAGTTGGCTATTAAGAATCCATGAGAGAATTTACTAAGATAAACAATACTAAGGTTATTAATTTCAAATACAACTAATGGAACAATCTGTACTAAAATAATAAATACGAAAATTGTAATTGTTTTTAAAAATTAAGTTTAAATAGAAGTCGGTACATATTGGTATTTTTGGAAATAAAGCTGCAGATGAAATATCAAAGGAACCCATATAAATTAACAATGACACAAATATCTTCAAGACTATCGCTGATGTATAGATAATGTGGCAACACATAGTATAAACATGGGCTTATATAGGACTCACGTAAATAATTAGTGAAATAAAGCAAGGTGAATGAAGAAAGTGTAAATAAATTTTGAAATGTGATCCCTTAATTAATATTTTCTTCAAAGAGAAACGAATGTTAAAAACTGAGAATCAATTACTGTTTATTAACCTAAATTATATTTCATTCCTTTACCTATATATGATAGAGACTGACCATATGACTTTTGGTATTTACTCTATTATAAACTCCACGTTTGTATTTTTTTTTATTAAGAACCAGTCCTTAATCAAACATAGTTTACTTTGGGGTACTTTGATGCCCGTTGGTGGACTGACGCTTATTAAGTGTAGTAACATGCCACAAAACTCTGAAAGTGTTCAACAACGAACACGCCAACAAACTCGAGCAGTGTAGTAATATGCCATAAAACTCTGAGCATTATTATGCCATAAAACTGAAAATGCAATAACATGCTGCAAAGCACTGATAGAGCAGTAACAGGCCATACAAATCTGACAGCCTAGTAATACGCCACGAAACTGTAGTAATGCAGTAACACAATTCGAAGATCTCATTGTGTAGTAACACGCTATAAAACTCTAATACTCTAGTGATAGGCGATAAAACTATGATAGTGTATTAACACACTACATAACTCCGATAGTCTAGTAACGTGCCATGAAAGTCTGATCGTGTACTAACAAGCCATAAAACTATGACAGCGTAGTAGTATGCCACAACATTAAAGAACTGGAATATTTAAATCTCTAATTTTAATTTATTTTTCTAATAAACAGTCTGTGAATAGGCTAAGTTTATTTCGACATTATATATCTTGCAGCCCATAAGTACTGGGTTGGCCCTTATCCAGTGTAATACCACGTCACAAAATTCTGATAGCAATATGCACAATGATACGTCATAATACTTTAAGATTGTATTAAAACGGCATAAAACTCAGATAGAATAATAACATACCATAAAATTGTGATAGCGTAGTAACACGCCTTAAAATTCTGATGGTATAGTAAAACGCCATAGAACGAGAGAACCTCCGGGTTTAATGTATTATCTCCGGGCTCTGGGTTAGTATTGTAATTCTCTGGTTTCAACCGAAACGTACCTAAATTTATTAAATAACCATCTGCAGTGACTGCTTTCGGCCGACTAAATTAAGGCATGGTCGGTGTCGGTGAGATGGCGTAGGCGAGGATGCGAGAAGACAGCACGGAGCGAGCAGGACATAGAGAGAACTCCCGCCCTCAGCCGTTAGTTCGTCGACTTTGTAATTCGCATTGACTCTTGTTTTCCGTAATAATTATCATGGCAGTATATTGTGTTATTTTGTGAGTTCAAAAATTATTTATTTGTTATATCATCATGGGAGCCGGATAAACAAAACGAAAACGGAAAATTAAAATACGAATGTGGTTTTCAGGAGGGGTGCTTAGCAAATGAGAAATTTACGAAGTGTATCAGAAAAGTCGGCGAGAATCGCTTGAAACGAGTATTTTGTAATGTAATTTTCACAGTCAAGTGGGTTGACGATAAGCTTTAACAAGTTATATAAGTTCTGAACCTCGCAAGAGTAAGGCTTATTCTAAGAATAAGCTCGACTGAAGGACAAAACTGTCATATTATTGAAATAGCATAAATTTATCATGAAATTGATCATCAGAAATTTAATCATCAAAAAATTAATGGCGTCATCTCATGACCTTGCCCCATGTATTAGCGTATCGAATTACTTAATTTTCATTAATGTGTAAAAACACCGAGTGTCATTCTACAAAAAATTTGCTACATCTCGGTTTAGAACATGATTTTGATTAATAATAAAGATCATCGAATGATTCGAATTTATAAAGAATAGCCTATCCTAACCCAGTATTTCTTATAATAGTAGTTGACTCATGCGAAGCTGCGGGTGTTATTGTTATTATTTTATACCTATTTGTGATTCGGCTACAAGAACTACAAAACTACATGTAAAATTTAGTAAGTATTGGTTGCTTATATAGCTAACAACAAAACAAACACAACCAGAACATTACTACATGCATAATAGAAGTAGGGATGAGCACAAATAAACCATAGGCGGCTATTCAAAACAAAGCCCTTTTTTATTCAAGATTAAGGTCAAATGTTAAAAACATAAAATGTAAACACATGTAGAAAAACTATTTTATACCATTCAGATTTTTTAAGTATTGTTAAAAATGTCCACGTTATTTTTTTTTAGAAACTATTTGATGTAGAAGTTATATTACTTATGTCAGTTAATACCCAAAAATATTTATGTGGAAATTTTGCAAATGAAGTAGTACTTTCTTTTTAATTTTATTTATCTTGTGGGATATCTACCCAAAGAAAACACTCATGTGGACTTCAAAATTATTTGCCTATGATTTTAGATTAGTTAATTCTAAAGATATTCTTAAAAACATCTAAAAAAATTAAACTCCTCTAACCCAATCACTTTCTGAAATTGCTACAGCCATAATTATATAAGGACAACGTTACTAGAAGTTTGCCTAAAATTTTGAAATAAAACTATAATAACAAATCTCTACCTCGTGTATACTCCACGCACTAAGTATTAAGATTTGTTATTTTATAATATATATATATATATATATATATATATATATATATATATATATAGATATAGATATATATATATATATATATATATATATATATATATATATATATATATATATAAGATTTTTTATGCTTTTTTACAATTAATTGAATTCTTTTTTCAATCACTATCCTTTTTTTTGGTTCATTAAAAAGAAATTAAATTATGCCAAGTTCTTAACCAAAATCTTTATATTACAATAATTTCATTCTTTTAAGATAAGATGCGTATGACAAATTTTTATACGATTAATAAACTTTCACATAGCATCGAGCCTGATGAGTTGCATATTTCATTATTTCAAAATTATGTATTTATTACGACATTGTTGAATACGGGTTTATTAATTTTGGTGAATGCGAAATATTTATCAACATAGATAAAACTGAAAGGACTGAGGCTGGCTAACAAAAATTTCTGATCTTTGAATTTTTGTGTAATGTTGATTTTACAGATTTATATTTTAATTTGTCATCTACCTGTAACGTATTATCATACATTTTCGATCCTATTATTGTAAAACTTTTATATGAAAATTTTGTGGTGTTTTCTGATCTATTAATATGTCAAATAGTAACATTTTATAAAATCTAAATTTGTATGTCTTTTATAATAGAGTTTTGCAAACTATATATTAAATACTTAGCTTGTATCATGTAATAGATATCAGATTTTATTTGGGATGTTTCATAACTGTTTTTGTATTCAATATTACTTCCTACGGTTTGTTTCGATGTGAAAATTGTGATTCTTCTCCACATTTCCTTTAAAATAATAGAATTGTTTATATATTTATCATATTAAACAGTAAACGTAAACTCAATTATTACGGCGATTACGATTGTAATTTGTAAAAACCTGTGTTTCATTCACATTCTATTTTCTTCTAGTTTGTAATAAAATTAAGAGTTTCCTTTTCTAAAATGATTGGAAGGTTTCATTAGTTGTGATAAAATATTTCATTTCATTGTCTCGAATTTAGGTTTCCATTCCCCATTTAAATATAGTTAGTGTAACAAAGAACGTGTTTATTAATTAAATAGGTGATTCCTGTCATCAAACTGAGTATATTTGAAGTCTTTGTGAAAAAGTTATTTTGTTATCGTTAGAATCGCAACTTTCACGGTTATATTTTGCAAAAACTGTTTATATGTATATATATATATATGTGTGTGTGTGAGTATATATATATATATATATATATATACACATATATATATATATATATATATATATATATATATATATATATACATAGCTGTGGGTTCTAATCAAAGGGAAGAAATCATCGACCCGTATTTATAATTCAGAAATTCCCAGGTAGCCTCCATAGTTGGTATGCAAATGATCGAGTTTTGTGACAAGTTTATCCTGACATTACGATGAAAAATTACTTTTGAAGAGATTCGGGTAAATAATTTGTATAAAATTAAGATCATATAAAGAGGTCATGGTGAGAGCAACCGTGAGAGAAGAGTTGACTAAAAAGATGCCCATCTGGGATTAGACTTAATTACAAAATCGGGGAGCAAGAGACAGTGCCCAAAGTCTGAATTCGTCTAATTGTCGCAATTACAGCGTGTCGTGACATTTTATACGTTATCTATTTATTTTTTCGCTGTGTTATATAGCTGTATCAATACGAATATACCATAATCCTTGAAGAAAAATGGGTAAAAACAGTTAAATAGATTGATTTTATTCCATGAAAGATGGCCTTAAAATATTCGCTGCAATTGTTTATAAATTAACAATATTAATAAAACGCATTATTAAAACGTTTTCTCACGCGTCTTTTTTGTTATTGGCCAAATGACTTCAGACACTTTCATTCGTTGCAAAATGCGAAATTCATTTGGTTTCATGACGTTATTCTTTTGTACACAAGACAAGAGAGAGAGGTGTGAGCACACATTTTCCTTCTCTCTTTCTCTCATAGCCAGTACATGAAATATATATATATATATATATATATATATATATATATATATATATATCTGTATGTATATATATATATATATATATATATATATATATATATATATATATATATTTGTTATATCGATATTGATAAAATTTAATTCAATTTTTATATATATCAAAAAACATTAGACATGTCAAACTTCATGTTTGACTTGCAATTTTTTCATTTTCTTTCATTTAATTGTAAAAAATTACATACTTCTCCTGAAAATAGACCTAATGCTCATATTTCTTATCAAACGCCAACCATACCAATCTGTGTTCCCTTTTCACTAATGGAACTTCCCGAGCAACTATTCTGAAGAGCTTCATCGCATTTAGAAACAATTAGACGGTCCTTGATCATTCCTCATTAATGAATAGTTAACCATTAAGAACTCTCTCTTGGTAATTGTGATCATTCTACGAACTTCTTGCAGAGTTAATTTTTCTTAGTTCTTATTTTCTGACAACATTTTTCCAACTACTTTTTTAACTTAAATATTCGAGTTACAACTAAGACAATTTGAAACATTTTGAATAATGAATTTAAATATAAGGTTTAATTTTCACGCAATTCCTCTCTAATTTTGTAATGAGTTTGTCTTTCTGAATAACTTTGTTTGCGATCATACTCATCCAGGTATTTGAAATCAGACTCAGAAAAAATGATTCAGCGTATACGACTGTTTGGCGCCTATTTTCACATTTTTTTATGTGAATATCGTATTATATTATATTAACTAAATGTTTGTTTCTAACGTGTAATGCAGGGAATTATTTGATCCGATCGCAAATTGGTGTAGTTGTCAAGTTTAGATTAAAAGTCATTACTCTGACAGTAAGACTTGGCAGAAAGCCTACACTGGGTGAGGAATAACAAGAATCATTTAGATATCAAAATAATTACAAATTATATTTAAAAAATAATTATATTACAAAAAATAAATGGAAAAAAGAGGAATTATATTAATGGAAGTAAAATATGATTAAACGAAATCCATTTATTGGATCTAAAATCATTGACAATTTTAATTAAGATTTAATAAAATAAGGACATATAGTAAAATTATTTAATTTAATGGAAATCACTTATCTACACGTTTGGCGCAGAATTATTTAGTGTTTTGTCTTGGCGCGGGGTACCTTAAGAATTCAATAAACAGTAACATAAACTTTCATAGAAGGCTTTCTAGGGAAAAAAGGTAAATTTGTGTAACTCATTCTAACATCTTAACTGAAAAGCTTTCACCTTTTCGTGTATGTCTTTTTTTTTAAATTTGATATCATGGAATAAAGCTTAAATGAGTTACAGGAAAAGACTATGTTTAACATTAAATAACTGAGAATAAATTTCATGTATGTTCAACAAATGCAAAAATGTCTAAGTTCATGCTATCACGATACAACAAAAGTGTGAAAAATGTATAACAGTAACTAGTGACGGACGGTAATATGAACGCACGCGAATTTTTGTCTTCTTGAGCAGGGAAACGGTCTTGTATAAGAAAATAATTTATGATTTCCGATTCTTATTCCGTTATGCCCCGTTACACGAGGATGTTTACAGTTGAGTGGCAGCCCGTATATTTCCAGTTTCAAATCAAATCTTTATTAAAGAAAATGGCCTGAATAAGCACATGTTCAAAATGATAAGCTATATGATATGTTTTTAGAAAATAAAATCGTTTGTTTTTAATAACTATACGCTTACTTTTGGTTTTAATAAAAACGAAATATCTGTCTAGGAGAGATATTTATTTGATAAAATTTGGAAACATCTGTGATCTTTCAAAACAAACAACGAGATCTTTTAAACTTTTGATATCGTTTTATAATTCAGGCAACAGTTTATAAGACGAAGTGTAAATTCGACGTTATTAGACGAAGTGTATATTGATCGTATTTATTGAACTTAGTTTGTGATAAATGTATCACATGCTACTTTAAATAAATACGGTCTATATACCAAACAAAGCAAACGTCAATTTCCCAAACAGAAAATTTAGTCTGCTTCAATATTGTCCACATTCTTTTCATTAAATTTATTATATAAGCGAGCTTAAACAATGTTGATGTATGTTGCGACTTTTTTAAGCTCTCAATTTTAATATTATTAAAAACATTGCAATAATTTGAACGCTAAACGAAACTACTAATATCCTCATACTGGGAAAATCCTCATATAAAAAAGTTTCATAGATTTTTGTATCATAAAACGTAGCAGAATAGTTTCCATTTTTATTCATTTCCTTCAGATTTTATAATAAGGATGTAATGCCCCTAAATCCGATGAAAATGATACGTATTTTTAGAATTCCATAATGTTATAAGAAACCCCATAATTTAGTCATGTTCGCCTGTCCAACCCCAACCTTATAGTCTCTACAGTTTTAGATCTATTTGCAGTAAATTTTACAAGTCTATTTTTTATAAAGAAATCTCAATTACGACATGGAAAAGTGCTAAAAAAATAATTCACCTCCAAACACAAATAAAGTAGGGCGGAAATTTGTTTTTCACGTGACCCATCATTTGATAGTTCTTTCAAAATAAAATTGAGGTTTTGTTTACCATTTGTTATTTTTAAGTCCCTCGTGTCTATTTCCCGCAATTTTAGCTATGGATTTGAAAAATTTGGAATTTTAGATACTAGGAATTTGACGACTAATTCAGTTAACATGCGTCAACATTTTCAAGAGATTTAAACAATTACAAGGCCCTAATTTGAGTTCATTTTGATTCGTATTAGGATGGCTTTATATAAGTTATTAAATAATTATTTTGATAGCTCTTCAGTCCTGGTTTGAGTGCTTTATGTTTCTAGCTTTTTTATCGCGGGACGACGTCCTAATTTATTTCATCCGCTTTGAGCACATCCAAATACAATGTCGACCTAACTTTTATGCAACCAAATGTTGCGAGATGTGACCAAATTTGATATTTTTCTAGTTCATAGATCGGTTCAATTCACGATTGATCATTAGTTAGTGTGATGTCAATTATATTTGCTATTCGTTTTTTTTTCTATTTTATTCATTGTCCCTCCTATTATATTTAAAATAATTTTTTTTTATGGGATTTGCTCGCTTCAATGCAAGTTGGGTTTGGGATTTTTCAAAATAAATCAATCTTTTATTTTCCCTACCACTTATTTTGTTTTAATAAATTAAGATTTGTTTCGCACACCTGATTAAATATATTATTTAAATATGAAATAAAATTGAGTTGTGCAAATTTAAATTATCTTTGGTAACTTTTAACCGCGTCTTTGCATGCGTGACCAATAAGCAAGCTATGTATCAATCTAATCTATATTTTATCTGTATTCCCAAACTTTCCAAAAAAATTTACATGCAGGTAAATTTGTATTGTAATCAAGTTATAAAAGGGACAAATATTGTTTTATATTTTTAAGAAATATTATTGAACAATTATACGGAAACTATGCTATATATATATATATATATATATATATATATATATATATATATATATATATATATATATATATATATATATATTGTATCACTTATTCATGCTAAAATCAAATTTATGATATTTTCCTTACATTATACCTATGTATAAGGTATTGTACCTCGAAATCAAATAGGAATCGAAAAAATTATAATGCTGTCTCTCAGTATATACTTCAAATTTCAGGATAAGTAGCCTATATGTCAATGCAGGCAAAAGTATACTTTTATGCCGTGCTTTAGATGCATTAAAAAATTACGGAGTGACGTAGTAACTAACATACAGCTTTAAACACTTTCCCATTTATTGTAGGGTATAAATACTATAAACAATTTTAACCGTGCGGTTTCAGGATTACAAGAGCATCACCCCATTCTAATACCGTTGATGTCGTATTACATAACTAACATAATTAACTAGAGGACAGGTTGCAACTTCCTTCTGTGCACCCACAATCTATTACCTCCTTTATCAATCCGTCTGCCAAACATAATAATTAAGAAAGAACTTCCCATATGATAAGCACAAATAAACAACAGTCCCAGCAATTCTGATTATCTTACCGCCGGTACGGATACAGTAACGTTAGAACAGTGGATGCTAAAAATCTCCGTCAGAAATCCGACGATAACTGGACTTGGAACGTAAACAAATGCAGAAGAGTCTATGAGAAAGTACTGCAAGAGGAACTGAGCAAGTTATGATAGAACGTTATAAGATTGTCTGAGTTTTGAAGATAGGGAGAGGTTGAGATAATTCTCTGGTGCGGTAATTTAGTCTACTGTCGTGAGGGCGATCAATGGGCCAAAAAGTTGTGTCGGATTGTTCGTCGGGAAGTTGCTTGTAAACAATATAATAAAGAGTCAAAGTTTTTCGACGAGGGTAGAGTTTATACTCAGAATTACCGATCAATATTCACTGAATGATGTCCAAGTACAAACACTGAAAAATTCAAAAACTCACTATACTGGCCTCAAAATTAACATGGATAAGGCAAAGATTATCTCTGACGTAGACGTTAGAGTCATCCTGATATTAGTACTTGTTGGGAATGCTAAAGTCCGAAGTGGCTGATCACTCTGTATATCTAAGACAAATTGTCCAATTATGTGAATTCAACTTTGAGAAACAGGTCAGTAGAAGAATTAAACATGGCTGGGTAGATTTTTAAAATCCAAAATAAGAACCTTAAAATATTTATTTCATTATTTAAGCGATAAATCTTCAAAAACCTGCTAATAAATATGCAAAAAATACGTTAAATAAAAGGAAGTCCTTTTATTTCCGAAACTACTGAACGTTAAATTATGGAAAAGTAGAATTCTTAGAAGTCCACGCAAATGTTATAGAAAAATAATGATGAGTTTAGAAGTCGTAATTTTGGAAATAAGCACCATCGTTTGCACCATTGTTTGTACGCCTGTGAAAAGTGAAATAAGCAATGTATTTACATCGTAAAAAGTTATTATTTATAAACAGTTTAATAGAAATACTATGTACCCTTAGATATATGTAAATACCTAAAAGAATACGTAATACTTGAAGTGCGAGTTCTACTGCCGCTTGGCGGGACTTTCACTATAATTTTAAAACAAAAAGAGTGTATAAATGAAACCCTTAAAATTTTGTCGTAGTATTAGGACCCTTATACATTAGGATTTACCGAAATTTGTAATTAGTCTCGAAAATTTCAAATTTCGTCATTTTAAAAAACAAATACCAAATAAATCTAAATACAGTAGTAAAAAGTTAATATTAATGTAGCCAAAGAATTCTTGTGACATTTGCTATGTTTCTATACGTTTGATACGTTTTATGTTTATATAATGAAAAAATAATATATTTACATAATAAAAATAAATTACTATTTTTAATTAATTTACAAAGCAAATGAACAGAAATATGATCGAATTTTTATTTCTAGATTCCTTTAGTTGAATTATTATGCAATTTAAACTTTTGATCTCATTCTGACGGCCATGAGATGTATGCTTGAAATTATTATTATCTATAGACAATATTGGCCCTTAATTGATCAAAATTTTAGTAAACGGTATTAGTCAATGAATTTAAAAATCAAAATGAAAATTTTCAAAACATGTTCTTGGCTTTAGGCCAGTCAAATAATATTCAATAACTAATAAATTTTTCAAATTGATTTCGTTTATTTCCTTTCTTCGTTAGGGTACATACTTTATGGTATGAGTTTTCCTATCAATAAACTATCTTGTATATAAATTTTGAAGGGTAAAAAGCAGGTGAAAATATTTTTTGCAGTTTTCTTAATAACTATAATTTTTTTGAAAAAATAAAAAGAAAAGAGATCAAAAAATCAAAATAGTAACTATTAATATTTTGTACAAAAATCGTTCCTTATATCTGTTTTTGTTTTTCTTTTCGTTTAACATTAATCGTTTTAGAGATAAAGACCTGAGAAATATGTAAAATTTTCAGCATTTTTTTTAAATTTCGCAATAGTGCACGTTGGATAGTATACGAACATACGGTGATATTTAATTTCGACGAGGAATATTTGTACTAAAGCTTTCTTATAGAATCCTGATTCCAGCTTTAGTCAAATGCGTTTATTTTTTAAGTAATATAAAACCCTTACTATCGCCAGTATTATATGCTACCACTGACAAAAATACTCAATTTATTTCCATTCTTCATTCACAAAACAATAGGCGTACAAAGCCCGACAAGAAAATATATTTTGACGGAAGTTTCTTAAGCGGTTCAAGCTCTACGCACGATACGCTATTTATTATTCCGCAACATGAAAGGCGCGCAGCAGGCGACAAAGGTAGGCTAGTGCGTAGCACTATCAGAGCTTTGTATGTGCGAAGATATTGTAAGAAAGTCATAAACTGTTTACACAAACATGATCGGAGTGTGCGAATATTCACTTTTTCTTCTTGGTTGCGTGGTTTTATCAATTTTCTGGTCTTCCGCTAAACGGCAATCGTATTCAGGGTACGTTAAGAAATGCTAAAAAAGTTATAAAATATGAGTTATATCTGCTTTCTACGTGTTTCTATCTGTTTTCTACACACTGAATATGAAGTCATTTTTGCATTTTCATTTTTGCTTTAGTGTAAGTTTTTTTAGTATTATTTTCCAAAATTGATAATAGAGGACACACACGGAATGAACTCGGTATCTTTTCATCCATCCGTCTATCGCAGCCCATTTTCTTAAACACAGAACTGAATTTTGATATTATTAATTATTTCGTCTTTAATGCAACATTATACGCGGATTTTTTGCTACAAAAGCATTCCCTTCTAATCGACCACAACCAAGAAATATAATCAAGTAGTTCCAAGATGGGCTGCAATATTTCTTTAAATAGATTTAAGAAAGAAAAAACAAGACAATAATTATAAATTAAAGAAAGGCCCAAACTTGGCATGTCATGAGGAAAAAAAAGGAAGTGGCGTAAATATAAACAGGGTGCAGACGTAAGGAAAATGAGGTTTGCAAAGTCAAGAGTGTAGAAACGGTGAATTTCTAACGAAATTTTCATGAAAACGCGAACATTTTGTTTGAATGAGGAGAATGCGTATGTTTTCAAAATGTCAACTCAGGTCAAAAATGTAAATTATATAATTAAACTTAATTCAATATATATACATCACAAATCCACCTGGATTTTAGAAGTGAAAATCTTTGAAAGATGTGAAATCGTCAAAAAGCAGTGAAAATCGTTGCTCAATTTTTATAAACTAAAGTTTTCGGTACTATATTTACCCAATTGCTCATGATAAAGAACATTTATCGCGCCAAGTTAATTCTTGAGTGTTGTTTAACGATTGTTTTGCTTTTTACATCTTTATGTTATTTTTTATATTTTAAATTTTCAAACAGACTTTGAAAAGTATAAACAAATTTTGAATAGACTTTTAGCAACAAGTAAAGGCAAAAATAGCTGTCTGTTTTTATAATTAAATTGTTTCAATTTCAACAACGTACAAAATATAACTTTAATAACAGGAATATAATAGTATTGAACGGAATATAATTAATTTTATAACAATAAATTGGCCAGCTATGAAATTTATCATCGTCAAGTTTAAATCTATGAAAGTTAGTAACCGGGTGTAGTTTACGTGGATAAAAATATAGTCGTATGTTTGAGAACTATAGTTTATTTTCAAAGAGATGTGGAAAATAAGTACAAAATAATTATTTTGAACTATAGATATTTTTTTAAGAAATATTAATGTAAAAAATAAGTTCATAATTTATTTTTTCTTATTTGGTATACAAAGGCGATTCATAATTTTTTATTTAACCTCGAAGTAAAAAAACTTCTTGATAATGACAAAAAATCCTTTGTGTTACTTAACACCTTTTAAAATATTCATAAAGCATTTTATATTTTCTATACCTAGTTCTAAAAAAAAAACAATAAAAACAAGCCTTTAGTCTTGTAAACTTTGTAGGATTCCGCACCTCAAAAAGGAAATATACGTATCCCTTATGAGATTACACATGTGTTTGTCTCAGAAATCTGTTTTTGTCAGAAACCATAAAATAACTACACGACCATTTTGAAGAGCTTAATCAATTACACGAACTTTTGTTCTTTGTATTTCGTGTGTTATGGTTTGGAAAAATTAGTACTTATAGATCTTAAAGACACTATTTTTCTGATTTTTGATATAATAAAACATAAAAAAAATATATTTCTCTTTTCTAGTTCTGAAGCTAGTAAACTTAAAATTATGAAAATTATAGAGTTTCTAGAGCTTATACTTACTTATAGTTCATAGAAAAACAACCACATTGAATTATAGTTTATAGAAGGTACTTTAAACAGTAATGATACTAAAGCTCATAGTTTTTGAGATCACTATATCTTTATGTTTGTGAAAGATATCTTCTTGATTCCTCTACCGAGAATCGTAGCTCCCTTTTGATAATATGTTTTCTTTAATGATATTCCATCATAGATTAATATTCTCGAAAAATATATTGTAATTCATTTAAAAGTTAGAAATATAAATTACTATTTGTCAATAGTCTAATAAATGTAGTGCCCCCTTTAAATTTTTAAATCTACGGAACCTTCGTTGTGTGATTTCTACTCGTTCTCAACCAGTTTTTTACATGAAATCTTCATGATTACCTCGTAGTATTAATCAGTACGTATAATTTATAAAAAAATCACATATTTATGGAGTATTCCAAATAATACAATAAGTATTTATTTCAAATGCTTCATAAATATACAATTTTCTCATATATTACAAGTATACAAATAACCTACCAAATGTATATAAATTTTTTTTGGTCAGACAAAATGATAAATATTTTTGTCTAAGACAAAATGAAAAATATTTTTATCTAATTATAATATAATACATATGTATATTACGTCAAAATTTAAATGAGGACGTTCTCCGTTTAAGGTCATTGTGATGTTATCGTAATGAATTGATGATTGAAATTATCGTAAGGTTTGTTGATGATATGTCCATTTGGTCTTGTCTTCAATAAATAAATACTGCCTGACAAAAATGATATCCAAGATTATTTTTATACGTGTACATACACACGGAATGGGCTGTGTATACGTCACTATTTGACACTTGAAAATGAAATGAAACTGGCTTCGACTCGACCTAATTCAATACTTAAGCCTTTTTCCAGACTTTAACCTTTTACCATTTTGTATAGGGTTTACCGAACACGTGTTTATTTAATATCGAACGTTTAAATTATTAGTATTGTATTTATATTCAATGTAAGTTACGTAGCGGAAATTAGATAAAGGTGGAGGCTTTCATATAAGCTCTGTTACTGGATATACGTCTTAAATAAAATCTGAATATTTTAAAATAGTAGTAATAATGTCTTGCATAGGAAGTTTCCAATTGAAAAATTAAAAATTAATCAATTTTATGTTAAAGTTATATTTTATATTATTCTCTGGACTAATCACTCCTGGCTCCGAAATATGGATTAACTACATCATTCATACGAAAAAAGCTATGGAAAGTGAAGTAAAATAATTCTGTCCCTATTTTATTAAAGTATATCCTCAGTAAGTTCTTGACTTCATGATCAAAATGTGCTTCTGTGGTAAAACTATTGGTTAAAAGATAAATGAAAAAAAATTTACACTTTTCCCTTAAGGGATGTCTAATGCATATATATACTACGATATTTTATCAAACATCAGTAACTAAAAATTTGAATTCAATTAAATATATTCTATTATTCTTTCAAATAACAACCGTGAAAGTTTATGTAGAAGGTGAAAACGATGGATAGGAAGTGATTAGTATTTTAAATTAATTTCGCGGCCAAGCAATTTTGTGATTATTAATAAATTCAAGGATCGAAATTAATAAATTGCATTAAAGTTCAGAAATTTTTTCAAATAAAAATAATTTTCAAAAATTATGAAAACAAAAACAACTGAAATCTTTAGATTTTTTCTCTGCCATACCACAGCTAAGCGTAATCTAATGCACGAAGATTAAATATCGCGAAATATATATATCTCATTTCAACCCACTACAACGCATTCAAAATTAAATTCGCAATGCTGGCTTCAGATTTTCATTTTACATAGTAACAAAATCTTTAGAGTAGCAGAGGCAAATAGTTGGTGGAGGAAGTAATAATAATAATTTAGAAACAAAATACATAAAAAAATAAACGCCAATGTCATTCAGTTTTTCTGAAAGAAATGTGTCAAGATAATATTTTGCGTTAACCCGATAATAGATATGAACTTGAAGGAGAGATTACGAGTATACGCACCTTCTATTGGAGATTACCTTAAGTAATAAAAATCTGAATCCCCTTTGCCTCTGTGATCTATAGTTATATACATTTATATAAGCTCGTGTTTAGTAAATTATTTGAAACTAAAAAAATAAATTACGAAATTTTAAAAAATGAAGAAATTAGACCAACATAAATTTTGAAATACTTTTAAAATAGTATGTGATAGAAATAATCCAAAGCCCAAGATTTTACTTATACTCCAATTAGTCAGATATTCATTAATTTCAAGTCGCACCCATCTCGTGCTTATATTTTTATACGAATTCTTATTCCTATAGGCACTAACGTTACATTATTATTAGGATTAGTTATTTTTTATAGTTATTTTTTTAGTTATTTTTTTAATAATGGGAATAGCAATATTGCTTATTCCCATTATTAAAAAAATATTTTTCATTGAAAATAGAAAATGGATTTTAATAATTTGTTAGTATCATTTTACATCGAGATAAATGGAATTAATATTTTGCATAAACATATATGTATCGTATTTCAATATCAATAAATTGTTACAACTTTAAAAAAAAAATTTACAAATTAATAAAAAATATTCGACTAGATAATATATGAATGACATAGCTTAAGATAACAAATATTCAATCGTTTATTTCAGTAGCCGTTCGTTTTAGAAACTTACTATTTGGCGTAATTGTAAAGCACATTAATTCTCGTAAATTTCAATAGTTATCAAATATTTATGTGGAAATTTTGGAAAGGGCAAATTAAATATAAGCAACATTTTTAAAGTTTCGTACTTCGTATGGGCTATGAACAGGTCGGATTAAAATTGTTCAAAACATTTTTTTTCACAATTTTATGTAGGATAGTTAAGATAAGCACAAAAAATATGGCCCCCCCTTCCTATCTTCCTATCTTTGAAACTGTTGAAGTCAAAATTATAAAAAAACAGTGTTACCAGAAAGTTACCGAAAGTGTTCGGGAAGACACTTGTTACAAATCATCTCATAGAGTTTGAGAAGTTAACGACATTTTACGCCTCCAAAATATATATTGGGCAATGTGTTGAATTATCAAAAATAATTCTAAAATTTATAGTTCAATGGGAATACTACGTGCCCCTAAATATTTATATATACCGACGTATGTACGGAAATCTGGTATTACGTATCTCGTATTCTTCTCGTACTTTAGAGGTTTTTAGTATAGTAAGTATCTTATAATATTTCATGAAAAATTAACACTCCACTTCCACTTTTTGGTATGTTTTTGATAACCTTTTCATGTACTACTATGTATAAAATTTAATCAAAAACTAATAATTTTACAGCTGCAGCATTGAGGTGCCGGTCAGATGAAATATATCGTAAGTACTTTTAACCATTGAAATAAATAACTTTGGCCTACATCGGCTTGCTAAATGCGGTCTTTGGCGGACTAATAGTTTACGAATTAAATTAATAATTTTGTTGAAGGTATTGTTTTTGTCCGTTTTTCTAAGCAATCGGTTTAGATGATTTGCATCCCAAAAAAGCATGGCCATCACCTTGCCCAACAGTTTCACCATTTTTTAAATCTTCGGAGCCCGTTTACCTTCAAAAATTCATTGTTTTGACTTTTCCCTTGTATGTAGAGTAGTGTATCCATGTTTTATCCTTAGTCAATATCAATGAATAAACTCAAACAAAAAAAAAATTCTAAGAAAAAAAAAATCCAAACAGCCTCAAAATCGGCGACACGATCGCCTTTATTCCTTGCTGAAAGCATCCATTTTGCCAAAATTTTATTCAAACTCAATTTTCGTGAAAAATTTAAATCACTGTATCTTGCGATACGCCTGTGGCCTCTACTAATTTTCGCACTTTAATTCGTCGATCACTCAAGACCCTACCATAATTTTGTCAATCATTTCGGTGGTAGTCACTTCCACTGGACGTACCGAGCGATCTTCATCTTTTGTCGATGTACGGCCACGCTTAAACTCATTTACCCAGTTGTAAACAATTGCAAACACAGGAGCAACTCAACTTTGATCTCTTTCAGTGTTAAACCTTTTAAATATAAGTATTTAGTCACTACTTACAACTTACTATTTTTCTAAAAAAAAAAAGTTTGTTGCTTCAATTGACAATAAAAATAAAACCATGTTGTGAATATACTTAACATTTTGACAGCTATTAAGTAAGTAATGATGCTTACTAAAAATAAACCACTTCCAATACTACGAGCACCATCTCTTGTACCATATAACCTTGGTCGGTAACTTTATTAAATGAATCACGCTGTTCCTCGTAGGGACGGAATTATTTAATAAATTAATGTTCACTTATTTGATATTTCTTTTGTAAACTACTGTTAAAACGTCAGTACATTGAAACATAGTGGTATTGTCTCATAATTTGTCCATATGCTTTTAATTAAATAATAAGTTTATGTTTATTTAAATAATAACTGACTGCAGTATAATCAATGTTTTCAGATTCAGAACAGTCTGTTTAGGGGCACCGCGAAGGGAAAAAATTAATATCTAGAAATGCACAAATTTTCCCGTGTGAATACAAAACTTATCCTTCGAAAAAGGAGGGCAGAGCTGCTAGTATTACGTAATACTTATTCGTCATAATGTTTGTTAAAATTTTAGCTTTTAATTTTTTTATCATAGCAGATTTACTTTATAAACTTCTGTACAAATTGTTAACTTCACGTTCCCCTGTAATCTCACAAATAAGGACGTTATCCCCATCATCCCATTTTTCTTTTACTTTATCAACGTACTTCTACGTACGTCCTACTTATAAAATCTGAGTACTCAAATAATATACCATATTTATACCTATAAATACTGCCAAAGAACATATGGTGTATATCGTACTATTTAAAAGTAATATCCAGGTGCCGATTGCGCTCAACGTCATTTCATTACATTGATTAGACTAGGTTTTGCGGCTAAAAACCACGACGAATTTCGTAACATATTACTTTTTAATTTTTAGTCTATTGGAATATTGAAAAATATAAACAAGAGATATCCAGTCGATATTTTTATTAAATAATTGACAAAAGTTCCACCAAAACTACATTTAACTCAAAATCTTTATTCGCCGCAAATAGTTACTAAATCCCATTTCACAAAAGACGAAACAAAATTTAAGTGCGACTGCCTCCTAAAAGCATGTCAAACACAATTTCTCATTTTTCGTTTAGGACCGCATAAAGCTTTACGAGACACAAAGAACGTTACCTATTTCGACGTGAAATATCAACAATTCACAACCTTCAATTGAAATAGCATTTCCGCCTTGTTAACTTCAGGCATTCCGCGATGACGATATCTCCCTCCTTGTTTCAAGTTACTAATTATGTATGTCTGTATGGCAATTACTCGTTGAGTAACATTATCGTCAAACATATAAAGCATTCGCTGTTTAATATGTAGATGAAAGTACGTTGCTCATTTGGCAACGACTTTCTCATCGTTATTATTCCCAATAAAAATGTTCTAAAATACGTGATGCAACAATGAAAACTCTTGGGGGAGCCTGTAACCCCTAGAGAGCGCTTCCCCAGGTGAAGGATAGGGGAATGCCTCCATAGATGCTTCCTTCGGGTGGTAGGAGGGAAATAAAATGCCTCTCGCAGACCAACAGGCAGAACTCCAACCTCTAGGCTCTGACAACTTCTTCTATTAATACGGCAACATCTAAGAAGTCTAGTCATGCTACCGCGTCCGAGGCAGCCGACGCAACGTGTCCTACAGTCCGGGTTCGCATTAACAAATATGTTACGAGGACAATGAATATCCTTCAACTGAACATAAACGGTGCCCAGAAAATAGATGGAAGAACTCTCCGACATCATGCATGCAAATAATATCCATGATGCCTGCTTACAAGAAACGAAGCTTAACCCTAAACTAAAGCTAAAAATCAAAGGGTATACTACAATCAGAAAAGATAGACAAGGCAGTTTAGGAGGAGTATCTGTCTTGGTTAAAACTCCTAAAGTGAAATACTCTGAATTACTTCCAACCATTAACCTTAACACCTCCCTAAATAGCAGGACTGAGGCCCAAGCATTAAATATCCTTCTCTCAAACCACACTATTACTTTGGTGAACGCATACCATCCCGACGGTTCGCCTATCGACACCAATTCGGTACCGAGTAAAACTTTACTAGACGGCTGAAACCAAAATCATCCTGAAAGACCTTAATACCAAAAGCCCGTCATATGGCAGCAGTTAACTTGACTCAAAGAGTAAACAAATTGAGAACCTTACCGACGACCTGAACCTGACGGTGCTCAATACGGGAGAAAACAAGTTCGTCTCTCGAATGCATGCGTCCGCTCTTGACATCACCGCTATAAGCTGCCATTCCGCAGAAAAAATCCATTGGCAAATACTCAAATCTGCTATCTGCAACCACAATCCAGTTATTAGCACCTTTTCAATGATTCAGGTTTACCCTCCGCAGATTAAATACACGTGGAATTTTTACAAAGCTAACTGGACAGAAATTACACAAGAACTGGAGTAAGTCCGCCTTATATTATTGAGAGATGGAGGGTCTGCCGGAACAGATAAAGAAGCTGCAAATCTGCCCGCCACGCAATACCAAGATTCTAGGATACTAAAGTTTACCAAATCAAACAGAAAACGCCACAAAACATATAAATCAATTATAACAGCAAATAATAAAACCTGAAATAACCACATTTTTTCTTCTGATCTTACCCACAAGGAAATTGAACTCGCTATCCAACGCCTTGATCCGAATAAGTCTCCAAGACCTGACCTCATCTTTAGTTAAATGGAAAACGAGCAAAAAAAATTTTGCTCCAAATTTATAATACTTCTTGGCATATAGGTAAACTTTCCAAAATCTGGAAGAACTCCACTATCATTTTTATCCTCAAGCCAGGAAAAAAATACTACCAATTGCAGAAATTATAAACATGTTTCGCTCACTTGCATTCTGTGCAAAATCATGGCGGGAATCATCCACGTGAGACTGATGAACTAAATTACCAAAAAACAATATCCTACATTATTATCAGACAGCCTACACACCCAAACACAGCACCGTGGACCAACTCATCTATTTCCGTTAGTCAGTTGTTTGATGGTCTCCAAGAAACGCCTCATAATGGTACTCCTGGATTTGTCGGCTTCTTTCGATGAAATCTGGAGGTAGAAACATAAACGTTATCCATAAAGTAGGTATTACTGGAAATTCTTTCACATGGATAAATTATTGCCTCAGAGGAAGAGTCTTTAAAGTCAAAATGAATCGTACTTTCTCAAAGACTCGTCACTTTCAAACAGTAGTATCCCAAAGCTCTGTCTTAAGCCCCCTCCTTTTCCTTCTCTATCGGAATACAATTGATCGTTATCAGCAGAGATGTTAAAATAGCATGTTATGGGGATGGCATTGCAATCTGGCACACACATTCTTATCTTCATAATTCACTAATAATTCTCAACAGTAGTTTGAAAGGTATAAACTCACTATAAATCCCGATAAAACAAAATATTGTATCTTCTCTATCGAAGATACGGAAAATCCATCAATCTGTTGTCCTCCTTTAATATTTATAGCCGTCTAGTAAAGTAATCAACCTTTTTGGCTCCAGAACTCCACTCTCGACCCAGAGTTGAGACTCTCTAACCCCCTAGAACAAACTTCAAACAAAACCTTAAAAAGACAACATTTTAAAGAGACTTTGTGGATCCCGTCACATGGCGACATCTTTGGTAACGAACAAGCAGATAACCTTGCTAAAGAAGCTCGCAATCAACCTCAAGTATCCAAATCCTTAACACACACAGATGCTGATGCAGTTGTCAGCCGCAGCCATAGCTCATCGACAAACCAAGAAGCACACTATTCCAGACCTTAACTTCAAATGAACATGCAAATGAAAATGAGCTTAACTTCAATGATCACTAGACTCGGTACAAAACATCTCAAGGGATTGACAATATCCCCCGACGGGCAACGTTCTACAATAAATTCCCTCACTGTCCGGACACACAACTCTCTTCCAATCACATTTTCAATTAGCCCTGAGAATTCAATTATTCCTAAGAATATTCCGTTGTTATTTTGTAATTTTCTTTAAGATGTTAGACCATTCTTTTTTTTAAATATTACAACAGATGTAAGATTTCTTTCTCGTTTAAAATGTCTTAGCTTGGGAAAAAATCAAAATTTCTCAACAAGTCTTCACCGAGCTACATTTTGGGGGTTGTTTGTTTTCAGCACAAAATATGTTTTTTTCATTTCTCGTAAAATCTTATGTACTTCCACAATAATACTTTGTATAAAAAAAATTACCATGGTGTCTACACGAGTAAGAAATTTCTAAACTTATATTTAAATACGTTGCCAATATAACGCTCATAATTTAAGAAATTTACAATCCGTAGAACTTTCTTTACCAAGTTACATCGGAACTCCTAACAGGGGATTAGTTTTCAATTGTATGGAAAAGAAGTTTCATCGCTTGAAATTATGAAGGTAGAACGTCAGATTTACCGATTGATTTTACAGCTCATTTTTCTCTTTAAGACTTGCTATTTTTGTGCTAAAGGGTAACAGCCTTTTCTTTTATTCCGATATTTTTTCAATATGTTGCAGACATTCGATATATTTTCGATTCCGTAACAGCTTAGTTTGTAAATGTGATTAGTCTCTAATTCACCATTACATATTTGTATGATTGAAAACTTTTATATAATTGAATAAAACTTTTATCTGCTGTTTGCTAACACTTGACATTCAATAAAAATCCTGTCTTATGGTATTGTAATAATATTCTATTAATGGCTTGGATCCATACTCCTTTTTCTGCAAAGTGATTTTTTGGTGGCTTTTTCGATAACTAATAACTTTTTGCCTTAAACTGTGGTCTGAATTTCAGCAAACAAAAATAAAAAGATTTAACATGTATATATATATATTACATTTTAAATCTTATTATACATATTACTTAATTTGCCTTTTAACCTAAAAATAAAATAAGGAGCAGTTATTAGGTAAATTAAAATAATATTAAAATTTTAAAAAATGGACAATGAAATGTTGATTTAATTCTAACCTAAAAATTAATAAAGCGGGCTATATCACATAAAAGCATGAATATTCTCCTATTCTCCTATATCAAATTTACCTGCTTGAATGAAATATTGTCTACTCTTCTTTATAGCTTAGATAATTTTTTTTAAATAAGCCTGTCATTATTTCTTTTCTTCATATGAAAGGAAATTTAAGTCTTCTCGGAGATCATTTCTTTTATTATGATCTAACTAATATGGGAAACATATTAATCAATTACTCTTTGGTATTATTTGTGGAAAGAATTGCGTAAACAAACGTAAAAAAGTATACAATTATATTTTGTATCATACAACTTTAATACTAGTTAACAAGTTACACAGGCAATATCTCGGTCTCTTAGAAATATTTCGAGTTTGCAATATAAATGCACAACATCACTGTTTCACTAAAATAAAATGTATTTGCGATGGCCGGAACTTATACAATAATTGTGTGTCAGAGATTTACTAAAGCTTTTTTTTTCGGAAACGCACTAAGTAGAGAAAATTCTTGCTGTGGATAAAATTACCCAAGATAATACTATAACTCAAAATCTTTACCATGAAGAGACTAGAGTAAAATTATCTTTGAACGAAATACTGCAAGAAAGTTTATAAGCGTTTTAAAAACTTAATGACACTGATTTGCGAGTCATTCTCCATGGAAAAAATATACAACGTAACATAAATTAAAATAAAAGCTAGGGACTGGCAGAATAGGCTTTCCTTCGGGGAACTTTTCTTAACACTATCATTAATAATAAAAAATCTTGTTTTAGTAACAATTTAAAATCAAAATAACCTGTAGCTTTTAATCCTTAAAATAGAACCAAATCTAATTAGGTTATTAATAAAAATATTTCGTTCGTGTTATTCAAATCTTTCTTATAGTAATGCTATGCTATCAACCCTTAAATAAAAGATAATTATAACTATTATTGAGGCTCTACAAAACCATATATTTGGTCAATTTTGACTGTATCGAGATATTTTTCATCTGTACCGCAAATTAATATTCAGCGAAACATGAATCAGCCAAACGAGGAAACTGAACTGGTAAATAAAAATAAAGGTGGTTTTCGTCTACGCTAGGTATATAAATAAGGTCTACATTAAACTAGTTACAAATGTTAATTTCGTTGTTCGCTGTGTAAGTATTGGTGTCTAGTATCACTTTCAAAGAAACAAGTGGAAACGAACAACAAATAATGAACTTCGTCGCCTGTACCTTTTTTAATATGTTAATGGAATTTACAAGAAAATATTGCATTTCAAGTACTCTATAACTTATCCTACATATTTTCCGATTTTTGTAGGACATAGATAAAAAGTTCTCACCTTGTAAATAACATTGGTACAGCAATAAAAAAATATTCTAACAAATTGTCAATTGCAATTGAAAAGTCCTTTTTTATCAAAATTTGGAGAAAAGTTGTCGTCATCCTCAAATTTGATACGCTGAAAGATATTTCAGAAAAATCAGGGTGTTTTTTCTTTATTTCTGTATTTATTTTTTTTTTCTGTTTTCTTATTTTCTTTATTTCTGTTTTCTTATTTTCTTTATATGACAAAAGGATAGACAGACAGATGACCATGTTAAAATATTAAAGGTTTTCGCTTTTGTTATTTGGTTATGAAAATCTAATATTTTAAATTTTAATATATTTATTTAGCAATGCTCCACGGTTTCCTCTGCGTAGAATTGTCTTAAGTATACTCGCTCCCACTACCGCAAGGTCACTAAATGCCAGAGGCGTTTATTAACTGCCCTTTATACCTTGTATCTAGATAGGCCCAAGTCAAGCATCCTGACTAAATTGCGCATCTTCTACTTTTATAATTGTGAACGAATATTATTATTTCAAAGCAGTTAAGTTACTGATTATAAAAAAACCTTTATTTATAATTTCCTTTAGAACAAGATTTTTTAACCACAAAGTCATGCAAATAATTAAAATTGAAATATATATCAGTGATTTTCGAATTTTCAGTTTTTAAATACTTTTGCCGTTGGCACCTTTTATTATTAAAAAAAATCTAAAGTTAAAAAAATTTGTGCATATCATTCTGCCTATACGAACCGATTTAACTTGAACTATTAAAGCTATTGACACGAATTTCACACAAGTCCTATATAATAACCAATTTAGTTTTTGTTTTATCATGTTTAGCCCAAATAGATTGGTAATTATGATAATCAGAAGGTTACATAGAAAATTAAACAAAACCTACACCACTCGGATTGTGGATAGCGGCGGTCTGAAGGAACACGCGGGTGTGGGGAGGGGGACGGAAGGAGGGAGCATAAGTTAGTCTACGCGGGGCCTTGAACTAAACTAATTATTTGTTTCTAACATAAATGTATAAAAGGCACGCAATAAAATAAGGCACTTGCATTCCAGAATCTCACACTGATGAAGTCACAAGGTGTTGTAAGTTATGAATAATTTTGAAAACAGTGAAATTTATGAGAAGAACCTCGAGGCTTTTTGAAAAACGCATTGAGAGTGACGTTCTTCCTTTTAATGAATTAAAATAATATCTACGTGCTATAAAACATAATATAGTTTATATTTTGTGTGCTGTACGTCGTAGAAATAAAATTACATAATTCGGTATATTGTCACGCTCACACGTCATGAGTCGATGAGTTATAAATTTTGAAGTTTTCTTTTTTCTATTGTAAAAAGGCAACTTTTTAACCACGGGACGTTATATGAAAAAAAATACGAATATATGTTACCATATTTTAAAATACTATACCTTTATAGTTTTGAAATAGATATGGTTAAAAAAATTATCGAAATTAGCCAGTGACTAAGTTGTAAAAATTGGGCGTGTAAGGTACACTAAGTGGAATTAAGATTTATTCAAACCCGATTCAATCATTCATTCATGTATGGATCACGCTCAACATCAGACACTTGATGCTAATCTAGTCATTAATTTTACCACCAAGTGTGACGATATATCTCAAATCTTATTTTTTTATTAATATTTAACGGAATTGAGAGAAAAATAATTGGTTGAACATCTACAAATACTACATTCATCTCGCAATTGTTATATCTCTCTACGCAATGAGACAAAATGAAAGTGAAATGCTCAAAGGTATCCTAAAAATTTGTCAAACTCAATTTGACGTTTTAGATTTACGATCGCATGAAGCTTTGTATTGTCTTATGAACGTTATCTCCTTCCAGCTAAAATATTAAGAAATCACATTCTTCAATTTAGACAATACTTTCACGAAGGTATCTATAAAGTTTCCGCTTTGGCACTAGAGAGGCAACATTTTTCGTCGTGTGTGTTACGGGTATAACTCACTCTTTTCTGATAGTTTAAGGAAATCACAAAATTCTGTTAATGCGTAATGTTTTGTTCAGATATTAAATATATTTGGCGTTAATTTTAGTATTAATTCCTTATTCACAATTAAGTAAAACGATGTGATGTAGTATTATTTCTACTTTCTTTAAGTTCTTTACCACGACCTATGTTTCGTTGTAATACATCTTCAGATGCTAACATCTCACCATCTTTGCTAATAGCCCAAATGAAGATGTTATAATACAACGAAACCTAGGTCATGGTAAAGAACATAAAGAAAGTAGAAATAATACTACATAATTTAGTTTCATTTAATTGTGATTTATTGAGATATGTTTTATGACTAAAAACTTAAGAAAATAGTCAATAACAAACACAATTCTAAAACACAATTAAACAATGAATTATTGAAGTTTTAAACTGGGACGGGTGTTACATTCAAAACGTCGTGGGTAGTACGAGTCTACAGAAGGACGTAAAAGTTTACTTTCAAATTCCTATTAGAATAAATATTATTGTAAACTTGTATACCTATCACTAATTCTCAACAACTAGTTCCATTGCACCTTATTTCCCATTTGAAAAACATGAATTGTAGAGGAAATCTTAAAAATCTTTCTCTATTTTTGGCTCTTTTAATTTCTCAATACCATCTTTAAACTTCGTATCAGCTTTGTCATTTACAACTTCAGTAAACCTTTTTCTATCAATTTTTCTTTCAAATTAAGCTTTTAGAAATAATATTCCTTTATTTCCGTCTTCATCTATTTCACTTTGGCAAACATCAGTGTAATGATACTCAATAATATTTCTGCCACGGTTACAGAACAACTTTACGACGACTTGCAATCCATGAAAAATGTCCTTCGTTGATAGAGTTTTATTCCCTAATTTAAAATGTAATATTGTAGGTATAGGATTTCTTATTGACATTTCTTCTTTGTCGGGTACTATAAATTCTTCGTCTGAGTCAAAGTAAACTTCTGAAACTCGCAACATGTTCTTCGCTGGTGTGTTTTCATTGGTTCTACGAGCAAGTGCCAAAGATGCAATATCAATTGAAAAGATTATCTTACTTAATTTTTGCGAGAGGGTCTTAATATCTTCTGTATTCCACTCATCATAATTTCCTGTCTGAACGGCAACTTTTAAAGTTCAGTAACTCGTCTTCAGATTAGAATGAGAGGTACGTGCTACAGAGATAGTATAATTTTCACCAGATTGAAAATACTTGGATATCAGGTATATTACGTGTACCTTCCCACAGTTTATGCAGTGCTTGCTTGATTTTCTTTGCATGGTAATTTGGCTTATAACGTTATTTTTTTACGTTCCCTCTAATTTCATCAATAGCGCCTTTATCGCACGACGCAACAAAAAAATTCCACTCGAGTTTTATCAATTAAACTCTTTGTTTAATAAATTTATGCTAATTATTGTGCACCTTCTTTAAAATTGTACTGCGCAATTATCGCTGACCAAATATATTTAATTTACGTCTACACTGATTATTTTAATATCTTGTAATAACTATTACAAGAAAAGATAAATTTTGTCTATCCCGTTTCTGATCTCGTCTTGATTTACTATACCGTAATTTTCAGCAAACTCAATTTGTCCATACCCTTGTCTCTTCCAGTAATTTTTTTAGGCTTTTAAAAATAATCTGACTGTGCATTTTTAAGAAAAAGTAAAACATGACCTTTATAATGGTGCTGCAAAGTTCTTTCAGTACATCATTAAATTTTTCAATCCTTTTTTTTTCTTTGTTTCTCAAATATTCAGTTATCTTAAATAACTTTAGGGTTTGAATATAACTTCCCAAATACTTGATTTTTGGAACAAATTGCCATCATTAGAGATGTAATCTTCATTTTCTACACTACATGATATTTTAGTTAGCTGTTCTTTGCGAGTTTTTTTGGAAAATCTGGGAATAGTTTTGAAATGGCGGGCAAAAGATTTACATAATTCTCGCGTGTCATACACAGGCATACGTTATGAGGAGTTTGACTTACTGGCAATATATGAGTGAGTCGATTTTGAAAAAATAGGAACCTTCTAGTAAATAATTCAGGGAGAATAGATATATAAATAGCAGTTTCCCGGATCGTGAGAAACATCGCTCGTTTTTGCATTTTTAATCTCATTCGCTTGCTTGTTTTAACCGATTTTACGTCAACCCGGGTATTTGCCAGTTTGTATTATGTCTTTGGTAGAAGTCATGAATCTGTGTTTTAAGATTTTCTATCAACTTTCGTGGATTAAAGAAGAGGACAAAAATATTTTCAGACTCCCCTTTATTGTAATTTGAAGCTATTTTGTTTTCGACAGCCAATCTTGGAAAGTCTTTTGGGAAGATTCCCCTTCGCTCTTGCTAGAACCTTACCTAATATATGTTAGCTTTTAAAAGAAGGCTCTATTTCTTTTCCACTCTGCTCGTTAACTCATAGCCTCTGTCCTGATACTCGCTTTTTAATATTTTTTCTTTGGCTCTTTTAATAATTGATCTTTTTTTAAAGTATTCATTCTCCCTTTTCATTGATAAACATTACGTTCTCTTTCACGCTTGAAAAGTTCTGCATGTAACTCCGGATTCGCTTTCAATATCGTGCGATATATCTGTGAACGAGACTTGCTATGTTGTTTTGGTTCCGCATTGAAAGATTTTCTATAAAAACACAAAATAATAAGAACAGTTGTAAATTAATGAAGTGACAAAATAACGTGCTACAACTTAAATTTGTATAAGAAATTATCACAAAAAAGTGACAAGAAACACCACAATGTGTGAAGCAAAAACTGTATTACCCGCGATATATATTATTGCTGCAGGTATAATAATTTTGAAGACTTCATAATTTTTATGGGAATAATGAAATAATACTTCAATTGCCATATTTATATTTCCTGCAGCTTTCTTCTTATTTTTGAAAAGACTGAATAAATTCGATCAATTCATTTTAAAATAAAACAAACTATAATAGTTTTTGTGTTAGGGTGTTACAGTCATTAGACTAATTCAAGATTGCACAGCATCTATAATAAAAGCAAATATTTACGTTTCCAGTATATTGATTTGATTACATTGAGCTTATTATTACTAACGTTTGCATAAAAGAAAAAATGTTTATGTACATGTCGTATACGAAAGGACTTATAACTTCAAACTGAAACACAGCCCCATCTTTAGTATTTACCAGTGTCGATTTTAGATCTTGCTAGGTATCAGCTTCAAACAATAGTTAAGAATAGAATAAAATGAAGAAAATAAAGTTTTTTGTCACAAAAATTACTTTTTTATTAATTTCAGACTTTTTATTCATTTGTAATAAAAACCAACACTGAATAATAAAAACGTCTATGTTTTGAAAAAATTTGTAAAGGTCATTCGAAATAGATTTCCAAAATTATAATCCTTAAAACATAGCTACCACCAATGCCACAATACTGAAATAATTCAAGAACAACAATCTAAATTTAAACTTTTATATTCACGATTAAATAACAAGGGATTGACATTTTTTTGACATTCTTTTAATTCTTCGACCCAATAATGCATGCTGATTATATTATCGTTTTTCACTTGAAAACTTGTGAATGAACATCATCAATACATAAATGTAATTAAGATATTGGTCGTGAATTTTTATTTCTGGAACAAAATATCTTATAGTTATTTCCATAACATAAGCTGTGTACATACGCAACTATTGGATTGGTTTCGCAAAGATTAGTGAAGTAGTGGAGACGTGAAGCGAAGCACATAAAATATCGATTAGATTCTCATTAAAATACTCATTTTGGACCGTATAGAACAAAGACTAAGATTCGCTACATATAAGGGGCGTTAAATATACAAGCATACAAAAGCAAAATATTTATTAAGTTATTCAGTAGAATTTTGACAATGTTGCGATTTTTCGTTTGTGTAGGTGTATATTTCTCATTGTAACCTTTTTATTCGTCTTGAGTCGCAAGTGCCTCAAGTCTGTTGAAGTTTTTACGAGTTTAGAAAAAGTTAAGTATTAACCTCACCATTTGAAATGTTACGAAGATTACAGTGCCGATATCCAAGTAATGTATAATGATAAATGTTATATAAAACGACCAGATTTGTTCCATGTTTGGCAAGAAATATTACACGATGTGGCCTTAGTAGACCGTTTTCTTCCACCGCTATCCTAGTTATCAAAACTTTGTCGCTCGTGTGTTTTATGCAAAAATATTAATTATTTATCACGTAGATAGCAGTTATCTTAACTTTTTACAATTCATTTGTTTCGAAATATGAAGAAAATGCTTTGAAAATAATTTTCTCATAAACTGCCGTAAAAAACAAGAAGCGTTTTCTGTGGTTTTAACGGATGTAAAGGAAATAATCCACGAACTAAGTTTTTTTATAAGTTTCTGATAAAGGATGTGTTAAAAATTATTAAAATCATTTGATAAACCTACCTATTCCATTATTGAAATCAATATAATGAAAATTTTAATTGCACCCAATGCACAATATTTACTAATCTATGCGGAAACGTAATTATCAATAACATGCCTCGGAAAAAGTACAACTTGTAGAAGAAAACCAAACTGCAGAATTATAAAAAATAGGTTTAAGATATAAAAAAAAATAAACATAAAAAAAATAAAAAAGCCAACTTTAATTTATTTAAAAAGAAAGGTTCCTAAATTCTGTACCTTACTAGTCATAACGTATGGAATTGAGATCATTATTCAAACCAAAAAAATTGCTAACAAGCATACAGTAATCAAAAAAGTAACAAGCATAGAATTAAGGAATAGAGGGTGAACAAATACGTTAAAGCTCAATAAATGTAAATGATATCATTGAAAGAACTGCAAAATTGAAATGGCCTCGGGACGGACATATTGCAAGAAGCCGAGATTAAAAATGGACGTGGCGACTTTTGAATTTACGCTGAAGAGGCGTCAAAATAATAGCATGAGTATATTGAATGTTTTCAATTTAAAGTACGAAATCCTAAAAATTCTAAATATATCATAGCTATCTACATTATTATTAAAGTGAAATAGAATATGTGAATAGAATAAAATATTTTGGAAACATAGATTAAAATATGCTGTTTAGTCTTTTTCGAGCAAAAAAAATTTTTTTAGAATTATTTAACAGCCTATCAGTTTGTTTAAGTATTATCGAAAAATTACTTTAATTGATTTGAAAATTTCAATGGAATCAATCTTGATAGTCAAATTTAATTAAGCTGCCGTTTGTCGGTATCTAATATTTCCTAAGGGATATTTAATTTAGACTGTTTTTCTTCAAAATTTATGATCCGACGATTTCATGCATACACAAACATGGACACTGGCGCACGTGTACCATCCATACTCAAACGTACAAGCGCAAGCATAGCGGAGACGGATAAAGACCTATATTTTATATCATGAATAACGTCATAAGGTGATCTCTTGTCGAGAAAGGTCTCTCCAGAATATTCCAGAATCTGATTTAATCAGAAATCCTTAAAAATAAATAATATAGTATTATCTTATTCTGGTTTTCTAATAAAATTATAAAAAATCCGATGAACAAAATAAACGCATCACCATATATTTAACACCATTTGGTTGCGGAATTTTAAAAGCTATTAATATGAAGAAAATGAGATATCAAAATCAATTAATTTATATATATATATATATATATATATATATATATATATATATATATATATATATATTATATATATTATATATTTATATATATATATATATATATATATATATATATTTATATATTAAACAAATTGTTCAATTTTAGTGCCAGCACTATACTTTTGAGGAGAAAATTTATGGTTAAACATGGTACAATAAACATGGTGCAAGGCTTGATATCTCCGGTTTTTTCTGCATATGTTTTTATTGTTTGAACTGTTATCAAGATATTAGTATCACTTTAGAGTTACACTGCATATATACTGTCTTCCTATCTTTGGTATTGTTCTGTGTTTAAAGACAGTAAATCCGATCGTTTACTTTTCCCTGCCTCTTTGACCATGAAAAATCACTATTGAAAAATTTACATTTCCAATTCCAGGAAGATATATTCATTATAAACATTTAAACTCTTTTATATAGTGTGTGTATTAACCATATAATAAAATTCATCAGCACTAGACGGGGCGAGGGTACGATTCATTAACACTGCGAGAGATATCGTTACATTACAACCGCACATTTTTCGATAAAAAGACACATCGCACTATCCACTTTAACAGTCTAACATTTCTGTTAGTTGAATTCTGAACTAAAATTAAAGAAAATAGTGAGAACTATGCGTCCACACTAACTTCTTAATCATATTAACTATTGCTGCATTAAGCAATTCGCCATTGAATGTTTGTATTTTTCGGCTTTCACATTTAAAAGTTGCCGAAGTCTGTTTAATTCATTCACATTAAGTACACTACTACACAATAACCGAAAGCTAAGTCAATAAAAGGAAAATGTGTAGAGAAGGCAATCATTGAATTTTACGCCCTGTCTAGAACGTAGTCTAGACAGCCCGTAAAATTCCATATATACTTACATGTTAGGTAGAAATTAGATTCGATAATAACATTCTACATTTAGATGAAATTTAATTACATTAATTCAGAAACTAATTAAAATTATAAACGCAAAAATTTGGATGGATGTATAAATAGATGGATGTTTGTTACTAATAAACTCCGTAATTTCTAAACTTGTCTTCACGTAATTCGGCACAAAAGTTGACTATAATCTTGAGTAATATATAGATATATTTGACTAACATTTTATTTAAAATTTAAAGTAGTTTTTGGGGAATACACCCATCCTTTACGATGTTCACTAATCCCTATATATTTACATGGTATTTTTGCAAAGGAAAATTTTATTTAGCATTCCTTAAATCATACCATGTATCCCGAATTCCTATACCCAGGCATAGTTTTTGTAGGATAGCATATAAAATTTTCTCCCTTTTATAACCTGATCACGACTTTGCTGATGCTATATTAGTTTACAATTGGAATGAAGTTACAGGTAAAACGAACATACAATAGGCTTTTGTAGGATTATTTCTGCTTCACAATCGTTTCAAAATGTTGATTTTATTTTGGTTTTGCAAACAAATTATGATATTATTTAGATTTGAATATATTAACCACTTATAATAATTACAACTGTTATAAAAATTCCTGACTGACACTATTAATGGTATTTATCACGATTTAAGGTTATTTATACTTTTGTAAAATAAATTACAGCAAATAAAAGTTTTTTAAAAACATCATCCAAAATTTTTTTACCTTTCGATTCCAACGTCGATGTCGTTTAAATAACGCTACTTTTTACGGCCACGGTGATTGTACATGCACTTTCCTAAGATTGCTAAAATGGTTGCAATAGTTTATGGAAGTTTATATTCCACAAACGCAATTGCACAACATTTACAAATGTAGTTGTACAAGTTTACCACTTCATTGACCAATAATAGATTCAGTCATTCTCAATACAATCGATCCATCTTGTGCGAGCTCTTCTTTTTTCTGCCCTCCACATTGACAAAGGTCACTTTCTTGACCGGGTCGTCGTCTTCAAATCTAAAACGTACCCAAGCCACCTAATACGAAATTATTTAATGACTCGAACAGTATTTGATTGTTTAAATTTTCTATAAATTTCATGATTAAACAAAATTCTCCATTTCTTATTTTCTTTGAGAAGGCCGAATACTTTATATATTATTATTTCTTCCAAAAATAAGAAGTCTACCTTCATTTGATTTTGTTAAAGGTCAGCCTTCATCAGTAGAGAAGTATACAAAATTGAGAAGAGAGGGAAAAAGTTTTTTCATTTGAGAAGCAGAGTATGCCTGGATGAACAGTTTAGACACAGTAGGGAACTAAAAACACAATGAGACAAGGTTACTACTAGAAGATTTGTGCCTCGTCCTACCTCTCGCGACATGGGACAAGTACTGTCAGAAAAATTGACGGAGAGATCAAGGTGAAGCACTTGCAAGGTGGAGAAATATCTTTAAAGACCTCCTTGGTAGAATTAATTTACCTGAGCAGAAAATCAATCAAACTCTTGATCTTTATATGAAGTGAGGCAAGCAATCAAGAGGCTGAGTATTAATAGAGCTGCGGGACCAGGAGGTATTAAGACAGATCTTATAGAAATAGATCTTCTTGAATTAACTGAGGTAATTCATAGAGTTATCCTTAAAGTTTGGACTACTACTGAATACATACCCATTGAATGGGAAGAGGGGTTATTATGTCCTATCTTAAAAAAGGGAGACAGCTTGGAATATGGCAACTTTAAAGGCATCACCTTCCTCAATCCTGAATTTGTAATGTTTTCCCATATTTTATGTAAAAGATTACTGCCGTTTACGTCTACTATTATTGGAAACTACCAATGTGGTTTTCAGACAGGAAGGTCTACAATTGATAAAATTTACTCAATTAGACCGATATTGGATAAAAACTTTTCATTGATTTTAAAACCACTTATGATAATATCTATAGCGAAAAACTTTTTGAGACATTGACGGAATTTGGGTTTCCAAAAAAACTTGTTGACCTCTCTAGAATGACTCTAAAAAGAATTAAATATAGAGTTAAGTTAAGTTATGTTGAACCTCTCAGAAGCTTTGTACACTAAAAGAAGCCTAATACAGGGCGATACTCTTGCATACCTGTTTTTTAACATTGCTCTTGAAAAAGCAATTGAAGATGCTGGAATTATATCAAGATGCACAATTTTCCAGAGGTCCTTACAGATTTTGACCTACGCCGATAACACTGACATTATTGGCAGAAGCAAACTGGCTATTGTGGATGCCTTTATTTCGCTAGAGGCTGCAGCTAAGAATATTGGACTAACAATAAATGAGAGAAAGACAAAATTCAGGGTGGTAACAAATAGATCTTATACTTCCTTCCCACTGCAGATAAATTCTTATGTCTTCGAATGTGTTGACAGTTTTACATATCTTGGCCCTGTCATTACTAATAGAAACGATATCAAGCTTGAAATTGACAATATATTGTATATGGCTAAAAGGTGTTACTTCAGCCAAAGGAATTTTCTGAAGTCTAAACTTTTAAAACCGGAAACAAAAATTAATATTTATACTACCCTTATTAGACCAATAATTTTGCATAGCAGTGAATGTCAGTCTTTAACAAAATCAAATGAAGGTAGACTTCTTATTTTTGGAAGAAATAATAATATATAAAGATTTGGCCCTCTCAAAGAAAATAACAAATGGAGAATTCTGTTTAATCATGAAATTTACAGAAAATTTAAACAATCAAATACTGACCGAGTCATTAAATCATTTCGTATTAGGTGGCTTGGGTACGTTTTAGATTGGAAGACAACAACCCGGTCAAGAAAGTGACTTTGTCAATGTGGAGGGCAAAAAAAAGAAGAACTCGCACAAAATGCATCTATTGTGTCGAGAATGATTTTAAACTTTTAAAAATTCAACGCTGGAGGGCAGTTGCCGCAAACCGAATTCGCTGGAAAAAGCTTGTCGACACAGCCTTGTAATAGGTTCTAGTGCTAACCAAGAACAAAAAGGAGAACTTCATACTTTGTATAAGTATATAAATCAGACTTCATAAATATACGTTAATACCCGTTGATCAATGTAAATAATGTTTATAAATATTTAGTTTCTTCCGAAGTGTAAAATGGAATAGAATTAGACAATAATTAAATATTTCCTCCTTTACTTATCACACCCGCCAAACCAAAGATTTGAGTCAATCATTTTTTTAACAATTCTTTATTAAAATAATTGCAAAAAAAAATTTTAACTCATTCCATATTTCTACACACAAAACTTAAATTAGCATATTGTCTGGAAAGTTGAGTCGTTTGGACTAAATTTTTACACTGAAGTGAATAAAATTTTTGTGACCGTCTATACTTGAATTTTAAAAGGTGAAATAAATTTAACCGCGAACTACTTAGTACTACAATTGTTTATACGGTAACGGTTTAATTAAAATTTGTAATAGAAGACGAAATGCAAACGTTTCTTAATTCTTACGATAGTTTTCCTATTATGATGAAAATAGTGTGAAAAAAGAACTACCAAAAGAAAAAAGATAATTAATTTTTAAAAATAACATATAAACTATTTACTTGTCATTGATCCCAGAGTTAATTTACCTAATTATAAATTAAATTCAAAAATACATTAATAAGTATGTTCATAACTACTATAAGATTATAAAAAGAATTACAATTTCTTTAGTCGAGAAATATAATAATAATATAGTTACATAATAATAATATTCTTATTAACAATATTGAGATTTATTTAGTATCTCTCGAAATACTAAATAAATCTTAATTTAAATATAGTTTATATCTTCTTCTTACCTTCTACATCTCTAGAATTCAGTTTCTTAAAATAAATGAAATAAAAAAAATGAAATTGCACGATGTTGTCTCTATGCGTAAATAAAGAAAATAACAAATATAAGTAAAGTTTTAAAAAGTTTAGCTTTTCTTTATCGTGGCGTGTTTATTCACGTGAATTCAGACTATGAAATGCAACGACTTGCGAGTAATTAGATAAGATAGAACCTAAATCAAATTTTGCATGCAGGAGGTTATTTCATTGAAAAGAATTATGCCAGAAAGCGTATTCTTATATGAAATTAATGTACCGTTTCGTTTGGAACTGTATCTTATTTTAAAATATAAAGTAAATAATAAAGTCTTCTGATTTAGTTGCGTCAGTGTAGTATTCAACAGTAAAAAAATTCTATGTCTAATCAAATCACAATAATAGTGGTAAAAGACTTGAAAGAAATTTAATTAAGTTTCCCAATTTTAGTATTCTTTTTCTCAATTATGAATTTTATTTAATCAGAGTGACAAAAGGTAGAAAATTCTAGAGACTTTTTTAAAATATCATCATTACTCTATGCTAATCTTTCATTGTTAAAAGTTTAGTTGTTTCCAAAATGAGCTGAATGGCCTAATTGTTTATGTTCATGGGAGGTTGGTAGTTTGAGTAGTTGTTTATTACCCCTAAGCTCATTTCTCAATTTTTATTCACATTATCGTGCGTCGTTAATAATTAATTATTTATTATGTAGTATATATTTATGATAATTGCTTATTAAAAATGTTTAAAACCTAGTGCAGCTGGAGCTCGACAATCAAACTATAAATGTTTTATACTTCGGTAATCAATCATGCTGGAAAGAAAACAATAACTTTAGCAAGTATTCTGTAACATTATATCTTGGTATAATTTTTACGTTATTAAATCTATTTTCAACATTTAAAAAATATGGTAATTGATATTTTATTACATTCTTATCTGAGACTCAAGAACTAAACAAGACTAAAGAACACTGAAATTTTATATGACATAGTACTTTCTGTAATTCTATCAGTTTCAATAAAAAGGAGACGTGATATTTCGAAAAAAATTAAGTTCGAGAAGGCAATTGTAATTTTTTGGTGTATTTCTGCTTAGAGCGATTGATGTGTTTACAAATATTATCAAACACTGAAATTTTCATTTTGTAGTAATTTAATACAATCTATTACGAGCCATGTTATAACAAGAAATTTGTAGACAGCATCCATAAAGGGAATTCTAAACGTACTTAACAGTTTTTTTTTTATTTTCTGTGAATATTTTGGTTGTATTCACAGATTCGCAAAAATCAGTGCCACTTAGTATAATCGCAGATCCGGATACATAGTTGAATCTGTTGCAAAACTAAAAAAAATTGCCTATTGCAAAACTGTATTTTACAAAATTCTCTTTTTACGTTAAAAATATACCTGGCTTCCATTTATTAAATGCTTATCAATATTTGAAACGGGTATAATTTCAGTACATTTAGGGAGAATTTTTTTTATATTATGCTTATACATGTTATTTAATGGTTAAAATTTGTAAAAAAATACTAATGACCATGAAATAAGCATGCGCTATCTATTAATTACGAGTGTAGTAATTGCATAGATTACTAAATTTTCCGACTCAAATCGGATTATAAATTTTATGACAAATTTCGGTTGTTGATTGTTCGGTTCGGTTATTGAAGCTTATCCTCATTTAATAGCTCGGCTGGTCAAGGGGAGGTACAAGGATGCTTTTAAATAACAATTAGCTTCGTACTCGGAGGGATGAAATTACGCCAGGGCAGTGAGCGCTATTAATTCCTCATTATCCTGTTACCTTGTGGAAAAAGTGGCATTGAATAGTTAATACGGCCGTCACAGGGGTCCTTCGTATTAATGTTGTTTATTTCATTACAATGTGTTGGTGGAATTTTAGACGTAGTTTTTCATCGAATATGATTCAAAGTAAAATGCGTTACGAGATGGTTAAGTTACAAATACGTTACGAGATGGGTTACGGGACGATTAAGATAACTCTAATTTTTGTATCTACAGATGCTAAAATGAAAGTTCTCTTTTATTAAAAACTTCCAAGTTTAGCTTTGCAAATAAAAATATTAGTGAGGGTACTAAGTTTAGAAATATGGTTATTCGAAAATTAAAAATTAACTCAAAACATATTTTTTGATAAATACTTTTAAAAAAATAAAATTTGGCTGGAAGACCATAATTTGGCCGTAGTACCGTAGTACCGTATCTATATCGAATATATAATAAATATGATTGATTGAAATGTCCCCGAATGCTGCATTTGTGCTCTCATTGTATCGCTTGTCTACCGTATCTATATCGAATATATAATAAATATGATTGATTGAAATGTCACCGATTGCTGCATTTGTGCTCTCATCGTATCGCTTGTCTACCATATCTATATCGAATATATAATAAATATGATTGATTGAAATGTCCCCGGTTGTTGTATTTGTGATGATTATATTTACGGTTATCACCTACACCATTACGCAATGGTTACGTCATGTACGTTTAGGATGATAAATTCGAAGTGAAAACTGATTCAATTGAATTTTTAATTAAGTACATAAACCATCTACCAACGAAAGGTACAAATATGTTAATTTGGATTCTTAGCAGTTATATTGCAGTATTAATCGGTATCTTTAAGGGTTTGTTTTGTTTGGTGAAATAACTAGGAACAAACATTAATACAAATTTTGGTTTTCATTCTAGAATACCTTACAAATTTGTAATTGCATGCACTCAAGCACGCATGCACGCATATTAACACACATCCTCGCATACATGCACGCACACACGCATGCAGTCAATTAAGCCACGGGTTGGCAAGAGCGCACGTGCGTGCGCACACACGAATGCGCGCAAGCACAGACACGCGCTCGCACGAATGTGAGCATGCACGCACGTTTACAAGCACACAAACAAATAATTCCTCAACACTGAACAGCACATAACGAAATATTAGTAGGTAGGTAAATAAGAATATACCGGTATATACAAAGACATAAAACAACAAGAATCTTAGTTGACAGGTATGTACGTATGTAACAATATATAAGAAGACATGAATTAATTAGGATATTAGTCGGCAGACATATTTGAAGCACTACGGTGAATCCAAAAGAGGAAATGTAATTTATATATATATATATATATATATATATATATATATATATATATAAGAATGTACCTTATTACAGATGGGTACGAGTGCATGCCTTTATGGAGATATGATAAATGAAATATCATTGATATTGAATTCATCAGAAGTTCGTGACATTCTAAATGAAATGAAAATAAAAACTTTTCTACAAGTAAATAAAATCCACTTCAAATAACGATCGAATAGGAAAACTACTGAAAAGTAAACCCTAGTACTTGTTAAATAATGAAAAAACGAGTTCTTCAACTTTCGCGATACAATATCGTTTCCGAATGTAAATAAATTTTCTAAAAATTGATACTGCTAGAAATGTTTAGTCTTGTTAAATAATGAAAAAATGTGTACTTACAACTTTCGCGATACAATATCGTTTCCGAACGTCAATAAATTTGCTAAAAATTTCTACTGCTAGAAATGTTTAAAGTCGATTCCAAATTAAATACAAAACTCATCTATATATGTGGATGTGCATGTACATGAGAGAGAAAAGAAGCGTTGACTTGCTTCCTTTGCTGTAGTACAATCTATACCAATAGCCTGCAAGTTGTTGGGCTCCAATCCAATTTGTTTTTGTTTAGTTTTTGTAGGGCAAAACCGCAATGTTTTCCGCAACTTTACTAAGAGTGGAACGCATTTCTGAACTTATCGTTTTGTTCGTAGCGCTACACAGCACCATCTATTAAAAAAATCCTAGTCGATTGAATAATTCCTTCATAATTGACAAACCTTTAAAAGCACACATACGTGCTTATAACATATGTACCAATGAATTTCAAAGCAGTTCAGGATTAAAAATTAACATTTCTTTTGTAAATATCCTTGTCCTCTTACTTTTATTGAATCCTTCCCGGACGCTAAAGCAAAACTTTCATCATTTTGGTGAAAGTAAAAACGTAATGTTCAATTCTAAACTTATTTAATAGATTTATCGAACTAAATTTTCATAGTAAGATATTTTTAACGTAATGATGAAATTCTCATGCATTAATTTTTGGCGATTAAAGACGACCAAAAATGATCTCAAATGGGGCCGTGCAGTACATGAATAAATTTTTCAGCCTCATTTCCATGTATACACATATTTAAAAGCATATCAAATCACACCATAATACAAATCAAATACTGTTAATTGCAAACAAGTTCTCCAAGGAGGCTCTTCTGTTCACATCTCTAGTTTTCTCTCTGCCTAGGCTAATAATCAAGTTACGGTTTGATTGTTGTCGTAATGTACGCGACAACAAACATTGAAGTGACTCAAGAGAAACTGTAAAACCACGAATAGATGATAATATTATTTTATTTTAGTATTTGGAAAGATGTTAATATCCTATCTTATTGACTTTGTAAAACGAAAGTGAAAATAAATAGAAGTTTTGGTAATAATACTTATATATTTACAGGAGGCCCATTTCGAAAACTATTCCAGTAAATTATTTAAAATTTGGTATGAAACGAGAGTTGTCGTGTAGAAAGCATACAATGATTTTTTTTAGTGATGTTTGTGTTTATTATTAACTTCTGGTATTGTTTCAAACTTTGTGCTGATGTTTTCTATTTTTAAAAAAAGATACCTTTAAAAACAATCACTGTCTAAAATCTGTACAACTGAATATTTGCTTATAACCTTAAAAACTACTCTAAGATAAGGAAGAATCGTAATGATTTAACTATTGCGATATCTTTAGAAATTAACATCATATTACTAAGACATTAAGTGTAAAATTTCTGCCTTGATCGCAATTTTAGCAAAACTAAATGTGTTTCTCTTAAAAAAGTATTTATTCAACGCGGATTTACCTAAATGATTCACAAGTCAATGTTTATTAATCATAACTTGCACAAAATATGTCCCCTTAAATGAGTGCTGGAGAGAGCACTTTATGTTGTACATGTAGCGACACACCCTTATTAATTTTCGTCGAACTAATTTTTTAATGATTTATTTTGATATTATCTACCTACAAACATTTTGGACCACTGTAAACGGACTAACCTATAGGTACCGTCCGAAAAAATAAATAGTCTAGTGGAAAGATTTTTTCAATAACTTTAGGAGGAAAACGTCCGTAAACGTTTCATAAAATTATTTTAATTTAAGCTATTTCTGCATAATTTTCACTAAAAAAATTATTTCATGAATTGATTGAAAATGATCTGGAATTAAAATTTCACTGAAATAACTACGCGTACTGGAGGCAGCATCATACAGATCATATTAGCATTTGATCTTTAGTTGGAAAACTTTTTTTTTCATTCTAGATCAACCGTGTAGCAACGAGTCGAGCTTATTATATTTAATAATAACTGGTTCTAGATATTATTTATTATTTTTTTTGTAATGTAACTCAAATAACCAGTTATCACTATAAATATAAATATAAACATAAACATAAACATAGACATAAACATAAACATAAACATAAACATAAACATAAACATAAACATAAACATAAACATAAACATAAACATAAACATAAACATAAACATAAACATAAACATAAACATAAACATAAACATAAACATAAACATAAACATAAACATAAACATAAACATAAACATAAACATAAACATAAACATAAACATAAACATAAACATAAACATAAACATAAACATAAACATAAACATAAACATAAACATAAACATAAACATAAACATAAACATAAACATAAACATAAACATAAACATAAACATAAATATAAATATAAATATAAATTGATTTTATAAATATTTGAGGTACTTGGTCATGATCCCTCTTACTTTCAGTAGCATTCAATTGTAGTGTTCATTTAGGGTAAATACAATACGTACAGTACGTATTTACCCTAAATGAGAGGGTAAATAATATGTTTGAGCGGTAGAGAAAAAACTTCTTTGAAGTAACTTTGAAATATTATGTATTTATATATTATAATAGTTTACTAGTTACGAAAAATTAAAGTAAATTTTGTTTTATTAATAATTTTATTATGGCCACGAAAGTCATTTTTATATGCTCCAGAAATTTTATGAATAATAATTACATTTTAACAAAGCTATATTACATTTTCAGCCATAATAAAATGTAATAAAGCCCTATATATTTTTGTTAACTAGATTTAATGGCAGAATTGATTCTGTATTTGCTCAGAATTAAGTTTTTAATAGTTTATGATAGGGAATTTTTAAAAACCATTACACCCATACACATTTAAGCACTTATGTACATTTCAAAGTACATATTATTTCTGTTTAAATATTTACAAATATTCATTTTTTACAACTTAAGCATATTTCCTACTGTATATTTCACAGATATAACATGCCGCATACGTAAAAAATTATGACGTCTAGACTCATCGCCATAGTTTTCCTACAATATTCGCGCAGACTTCGAAAAATTGCATTTTTCTCGTTATTACAGGTTAAGCGATTTGGAAAATAAAAAGGGTGGGGGACATATTTCTTTACCATATTTTTCAGTTTATCTCTGAAAATTGTTGAGACCATTATAACTAGTCTCGTCAAACGATACCCTAAAATATGAATGGAATTGAAAAAATGCTGATTGATCTTAAGGATTGTATTTTCGCTTTTAAGGTGCAAAACCCTGGAAACTGGGAAAATCATAAGAAGTATTTTCTTTTTTGCGCTTATTTAAAATAATCTGTCAAAGCTTTGAATGTATCTAGGCTTTTAAGACTCTTTTTGTTTATAACTTTCCGCTCATTAGTGTTGAAATTTAGCTTCACAACTACGAAATGCGAACATAAAACGGCAACTTCTACGGTAAACAAAACCAATATTATACACTTTAAAAACCATGCGAGTATACCAAAATAAACTATGGTGAGTAAAAAACCCTGTGATTAACGTGAAAAATTATAAAAATTACTACCTATATACTAACTATATATAGTCCTTCAAAAACATCGGTATCTCCTACCGACGAACGGACCCACTCCTCGTGAGACCATTTGCCGCATTTTCCGCCTTGTCTCATGTCAGTCATCTAAAATATGACTAGTGTTCGTATGTAATTTATGACTTTTCTTCGAATTATTGATATTTTTTCTATAATCTTAACTGTTATTGGCATAAGTTGAGCAGAAAAAGACGATTCATCTTAATCAATGGAAAAAGAAATCATACGGTAAAAGCTTCGTCTAATAGGTCTGCTCAATCGTTGCAGGTGCTTATACTGTCGATGTCATATCTATTTTATTTGGCATTCCGTTCCAGGTTTCTAAAGTAGCCTGTCATGTTTTGAGGGTAAAAAACACAAAATATTTCAAGTGAATCTGCGATATTTACAATGAACAGTTTCTCGAAAAAGGAAAAGTAGTTTCCATCACCTTTATATCTGGCCAGATACATCAAAAATTTATTGACAAGTTCGATCTTCATATAATCCTTACTTCATATTTACCAACGTTCCTGGTGGTAAATTGTCGAACAATTCTTTTGTGGTTTGTGGTTTTAATCTTTTGCCTTTGATATTTAAATATCATCCTTGATGGTATGAAAATACTGAGTGCATTTACACGTCCCGCACTGGTGACGCTTTCCTCGTGTTTTGAAGACTAATTTCAGCCCCTTCTATACGACAACAATTTACTAGTTTTAGCTCCCAGCGAATTGTTCGAGCAAGGAAAACCAAAGAAGAAATATTTGCACTGTAATACTTAATTCAAGTATCTAAGACCCGACATAAAGAATTAATAGATACATAATGAAAAAATTCACAAAGTTTACTGTAATATTCCTAAAAATACATATGATTACTTACGATGGATTTTTGTTAATCGAGCGGTGCGTCTTCCCCTCACAAAGTGTGGCACAACACTGATGACGGGAGGCGGACTGCCTAACTTCCAACTTATAGAAACATATCCGCGCATAACGCATGTATGTTTAGCTTTTTAGTATGGGTGCCCAATTTAAGTACGTTTTCCTTTACCTTGATCATATTAGCCGATAGGTCTTTATAACCGCAGGTACCTTATATGGGATTTAAAAAGAAATTCTGTTACTTAACGTTTCCATCCAAAAATTGCCTTACGCACATTTTTGAGTCTTATCATATATACGAGTTAATATGTTTTATTATTTTGTCAAATTTCGAGTTTTTAATAAAAACGGTTGTAGTAGAAGGACGAATTAAACTTGATTGATCTTATAAGGAGTGAATTTTTTGTTTTGAGGTACGGAAGCCTAAAAATTTATTGTAATACCTATTATTTAATTGCAATTTAACAATAATTTAATAGTATAAATAATACATCAATTTTATATTAGACTACAATTTTTATCACCGTCTTCAATCATTTTGATGACGTACATTTTCCTAGGCCATATATATAGAGTGATGGATGTTATGAGTGACAGGCTTTTGAGTTGAGGTCAAAGAATTTATGACGGCGAAAATTATACGCCCCGTCAAGTTGTTCTCAGTTGCTGTTGATTGTTAGATTTGAGAATTTTCATTCTAATTCAGTTTTTTTCCCGCGGCCTATAATCAATACTGATTAGTATAAAAAGTGTTATAGATATATATGTATCGTTATTAGGTACCTTCACTAAATTAATACCTAGTAAATTACGAAACCTAGCTTTGCAGGGTATTAATATTAAGATAAGATATATACAGGAAAAAAATTCCATAAATTCGCGTATAACTCGTTAAAGTGTCAAGCATAAAATAAGTAAAAGATATTTTCTTTTTCTTTGAAGTATTACAAAGAGAATCTGAATAGAAATTCTTAATAAAACTATTTCAGTTTAATTCTTGCTTCAGACTCAAATCTCAGACATAATCAATCACGAAGCAAATGACGGTAGCGTCTGGAACTCGACTCAGTATCATGTCGCTTCTATTAAACAATACGCGACACTGGAGATTCAGTCTGAAGTATGTATTTTTAAGTCTCAGCTTCGTAGGGACTCAGTGAACCGTACTAATAGACATTTTAGCCAAATTACTTGCTTCACTTAATCTTTAAAGGAATCTTGCGAGCATTTTTGTCTTTTTTGTCTTGTCGTTATATTGTAAAGATTTACACAATAATTTAATTTTGGTGGAAAATGTGAAAATTATAAATTAGTGCATGTTCTCATGAACAAACTTGTTTTCGGTAATGCAAAAGTATGATTCGGAATAAGACAGTGAGACAAAGTGAAATTGCAGTAGTTTGTCAATATTTCTATTTCTTAGTAATAAACTTTCAAAATAATTATTATTTTTTTTTAAATTATATTTCGATCATGGATCATGAATTTACACTCTTTATATGTGTATGAGTATATATATATATATATAAATATATATATATATATATATATATATATATATATATATATATATACATTTACATACTAACTCCTCACCCCCAAGCCGACTACAGCTGGAACATTGCCTACGTTACATACTAAGGAACAGTTTTCAGGAATCTTAAAGAGTTAAATTGTACATTTGAAATAACTTTTAGGGTCGGATTTATTTTAACTTTATAAAAGTTCTTGAAAAGGATGACATATATTTCATAGTTTCTGAAAATCAACCCCAAGGTTTAAGTAAGTGTTTAAAACGTTTAAATAGACAAAATTATTGAACAGTATTATTAATGTAGAGAGAATATTTGTTATATAATGTAAGCAGCCACTAAGAAGAGATTTTACATAGTTTTTACAAAATTAATGATTGTATTAATTGGCGAGAAATATTCATTTTATGACTTAGGCGGCAACTAAGGGTGGATTTATCAAAATTCAACCTCAAAAGGGATGAGATAGAGATTCATAATTTTTATTAAGAAAAAACATTCAGTGGTTCTATTAATTTGAATGTGCGTAAAAGTAACTCGCAATATTCCTTTAAATAATAAATAATTAAGTTTAGAAAGGCAGGCAATGCCAGCTAAGAACATGTTCGCAATACAAAACTAATGCGAAAAAATTCCGTCCCTTTATTTATTAGTTATTTAAAATGATTAAACACTTTGTCGCTAAATAACGCTGTACATATTTTAAACAGCGCCGTCGTTTATTGCGCCGAGGTCTAATTAAAATTTTGCTTATATTCCCTCGTCTTATTTCCATTTTTTCTAATTTCGATACTAATTTCCCATAGGATATTTTACATTCTACTTGTTTTTTGGTTTCGGATTTGTTTTTGTTCCGAATGATTTTATTATTTATTTATTTTGATTTAGCTTAAGACATTTAACTTTTCGATTCACATTTCAATTTCGGATTCTTTTTGGTTGTATTGATATTTTCTTATTTTGTCAAAGGAAATGATAGGATGGAATTGGAATAACATATCTTCAGAAGCAACATGGTGCAATAAATTGTTATATCGTATTATGACGGAAATTGACCCCTTAGATTCCTTTCTTTTTTAATGGTTGGTACACTGAAAATGGCAGTGGAAGTGCTTAAATAAATTATCAATTTTTCATATAAATAAGTAGGATAAATTTTCAACTACATCATACAATAGAAGCGGTGACAACCGCAATACGCCGAACGAGTACTATGTTGATTTGATTTGCTTGTGAATAAGTCATTACACAATTGACCCGTTGGCTCGAATAGGAATGCTGTCATTCTTATTTAGAAATGGACAAAGATATAAAATAGGGCAAGCTCGAAATGCAATGACCTATGTTCGACTATACGGATGGGTGGAGACGTGGTGGCCTATTCAGATTAAGTCCACATTTCATATGCAACATATGTAACTTCACTAAGTTCGATTTATTATACTGCTAGAAGATAAATATTTATATATTTTTATATCAATAGTTTCTGAATTAGCCAAACTGATATGTTAAATGGAAAGAAAATTTATTCGCTTGTTTATATTACTTTCAGGACTCAAAAATTTAATAGTTTTAACTTACTTTCCAAAAACAATTACATTTCTAAGAAGATACACACAACTCATTATCTCCTTACTCAGCAACAAAACATATTCTTATATAAATCTTTACAAGATACCAACAGAACAAAAAAGGGAAAGATTAATTTGGAGATTATTTGAAGCGAGTAATTTGGGCAGAATCTCTATTAGTGCGGTCCACTGATTCCCTTTCAAGGTTAGATTTAAACATACGTACACCAGACAGAGTCTGCATAGTCGAGTATTATGTGCTATATGGCGGTGTGGCTAGAATTTCAGCCGTTTCTGTCACTTGCTTCGTGATTGGCTTTCTGGAATATCATGACCATATCTGGAAGGAGTTAATATCTGAAACATTATACCGTGTTCTGAAATTGTTTCATTACAATTACTTCTTATTTTTAATCTCCTAAATAAATCTGCAATTAATATTATAGTTTTATTTCTTCTTTTACAATTTTCAAAAGTCGGCACGAATATTATATAGAAGATTGTTTTTAAATAATTTAAATGTTACAAAAACAAAACATTTACATAAAATATATGTCAACACTATCACATTGTCTTCAATAAACATATAAAATATAATATCATAATTTCGCTATTGTAATTGAATGATCTGGTGCATATTTTTCTCTATAAATATACCAATTTTCGCACTGCATTTTTCAAACATTTGGCAGAAGTACAGATAACATGTTATTTTTAAAGTGATTTGTATTCGTTAGAATCTAAAAAAAAGTATTTTTTATTGTGAACTGAACTATTAACTAAAAAAAAAGTATTTTTTTTTTTGAACTGAACTGAACTTTATTATGAACTGAACTGATTGTGAACTAATAAATTCGTTCCTAATGTCCGGAAGGCACCAACAATTTACGCTTAACGACGTAAATTGTCATATGAAATATAAATGGTCATCTGAAAAAAAGAAATCCTTTCGTAATTCTCACTCGTAACTTTCCATCGGTCCCTCCCTGGTTTTCTCTCTTACATCTAAAATATATTTTTGTTATATTATATTATTATTCCGCTTGGCCTGCCATTTTATTTGTTATTATTTTAAGGTTTCTTTTTTGCAATTTTGTTACAGTTCATCCACAGAACAATATATTTTTTATATGATTCTGTAGTTGACTGATCTAATGTATTAACACATTAAATAAGTTAAATAAATCATATATCTTGACACGAAAATACTGAACTTCAACAGCTGACAATGGTTTGAAACGTATAATTTTCTCTATCAAAAAATTATATCACCAATGTCTAAGTGAGAAGGTAGTTTTTAACCATGCTTATTGCTCTGTGAAATTGAATTTAAAGGACGTGTATTATATCTAATAGTGATTTAGTTCTTAACCTAGGTAGAGAGGAAGTCCGAGGTCTAAGTAAATGGAATAGTTTCCACCGAGATATTATAAGAAGATTTTTTTGAAATTCTACTGGTGAAAACTATCCTATTTACTTAGACCTAGGATTGCTTTGTTTCCTAATTTAATTTTAAATGCTTTCAAGTTAAACGCCTGACAAGAATTAAAAAAAGAGAACATATTATATTCACTATTTTAACATACACTTTTTAAAAAATCAGACAGACTTTGACCGGTTCTGTCCGATCAAATATTACCAGTTAAAATCGCTAGCGGAGAAAAGGATAAAACATACGACTGACCACGCGCTGACAGAGACTGTGTAATATGAACTGGTAATATTCGATACGCTTATTGGGTAATATGAACCTCTTGACATATGCATTGAGTCAGTGGACCTACTTTGTGCGACAAATGTTGCCAGTTGTTGACCGCTGACTTGCAAACGTGAAGCTAATAATTCTGATGAAAGACTTCAAAAAAATCCCAATGATGTCACAGTTAGGTTCTTGGTTAACGTTTTTAAAATTGGAAATTAAAATTGAATTACATTTTTGATTAGAGAACTTTACGAATAAAATATTTAATTTACACTTTGCTTATTACACAGTGCTTTTACATAGCTTACATAATATTTAATTGAATAATTAAATATACTATTTTCCAATAATGTAGATAAGAGGAAAGATATTGTATTTCTTCGTATTTTTTCCAGTAATAAAATCACAAAATGTTATTTCTGACTTTATTAACTAGGCTTACGTTTCTTTTTGTTTTAAATTTCTTTTTATCCTTTTAATCTTAAATTTAAATTGAATGACTTAATGAAAAGAGGGAATTATTCATAAAAATGGAGACCGAATGGTGAAAATCCTTCGAAAGATGCCGAAATAAACTAACTGGCTTAAATAATTCTTGGTCTTCGATTATGATTGGTGGATTCCAACAGCGACTTAAAAAATTATAGTATCAAGTGCCAGTTAATAATGGACATTTAAGTATCGAAATTAATTATTTTGTTATCCCATGGTTTGCGTTTTGTTCTTTTTACTTATTATTTGCAATAAGATTTCTTCAATTTAAATAAATTTTGTAGATATTATTGTCCTATATTTTATATATATTACTTTTGTCTCAGACATGAAATACCGTTTGTATAATGAATTTATGAAATTTTGAATGAATTCGTATATAAACTGATTTTCCTCTCTAACAGAGTTAAACTATTGGAGATGGATAAAATTTGAGTAATAAATTTACGAAATGGTAAATAATTTCTTAGTATTTTAGAGATGGATTACATTTGTATAATGAATGTATGAAATCGTGGATTCCGATATTCGTTCAATAGTTGCTTTCTTGCTTTACCCTAGTTATACCTATCGGAAATGGATTACATTTATATAATAATGAGTTAAGTATTGGACAGTTTTATATTCCAGACTACTACTGCATGACTCGCGCTGCGCGCTGCATTGTTCCGCTACAACTGTTAAAATTTAAAAAAAAAAATAATTTACCTCATACCTCCCCTGATTGAAAATATTTGAAAAATAAATTTTTTCGTTATTACTGCTCTGGTGAAACTACCAACAAAAGCAAATTGTTTGTAATTTTAAATAAGTTTTGGCCAAATATTGCACGGATGTAAATGTCTATTTACCGAAGCCTTTACTTATTCCCCGTCAAAACAAAGGGAGAAGCGAGCATAAATCGTTTAATTTTTTAATTATATTATATTCACAATCATTACGCAATCTCTCAGCCCATTATAATAGGCTTGCATGAAATTTAATGTTTTATTAAGCAGTCGAATGACAATACTTTCATAAACTATCCATAATTTTACCGAATCGGACAAAAAAATGAAGGATAATTATTGGTAGTTTCCTGTTAAAATTCTTGACGAAAACAAATCTAATTTTATTTAATAGATTCAAGATAATACAAACAAGATAAACAAACTACGGTCACGAGATTTGAATTTTAATTTGTACTTTTAAACTGAGTCTGCCTATCGTTAAGTAATTTTGTATTACTTTGAAACAAAATTATATTCAATGTCGTATATTGTTTCCGAAACCGGTTCTCTTAGAAAAAAATTGTACCTCACGAAACCATGTAATGTTAACGAATTTTATTATTTCCGCGCAGTCGTGCTTTATACAGTGTTCTACAGTACAGATATTCTACAGTGTTTTCAAAAGTCAGCATACCGTTTGTATGGTGTTTTTACCGCCCGTGCCTGCAATTTCGCAATCAACTCATTTTTATGCGCCGATCTCTCAAACCCCGTGATTATAGTGAGCTAGGGCCGACGACATTCGCTTTTATATCTAAAAGTCATTTTAATATATTTTTATCAACTCATGACAAGGGTTAAATCTTTGCCCAATTTTACTCATTTAAAATAACGACTTATAATTACACAAGATCAATTTTTAGACCAAACTTAAAAACGATTTGACAAATATTATAATTCTATTAAATTAAAATACGTGGAGATGCAATGAAATTTTCAATCATTTCCGTCGTCAGAGTTGTCTCAATGGCCTCTTTCTTTAGAGGAAATTCACTAAAAATATATACACAAGGAATGGTTAGTTACTATAATAAAAAGAAAGTTGCAATTAACGAGGGGATAAGCAGCTTCCTTGTTTCTGGACACCTTTTGTATCTTGCATAATTTCCAAAATTCGACACACAGTTTCACAATCGGCACACCGTTTGAGCGCTGATTTCACGAAAGCCATTATTCATGGCCTGGTGGCAATGAATTATGCATATAAAAATTATTAAATTGAACCAGAGAATTGTCTTCCAAAACGTGTTTATCAATTTCACCACGTTAGTCAAAATTATTAAATTCGATACCCATGTTACAACGGAAATATATTTGAATACATAATCTCCTTTTCATCCATTAAGTCGTGAAATTCTGAGAACGTATTTTAATACGGGTCAAAAATATTCAGTGTAATTTAATACAATACCAAATTAAATAAACTATAATTTCAAAGAGTGATTCTTGGAGTAAGGAGGTGAACAACGAGATCTTTTATTTTATACATATTTAAAAGATTGCAGGGTCATAGAATTTTTTTCCGTGCTTCACAAAAACACTTGTTTCAATCAAAATTTCATTACTTCGAACAGTTTAATACATATCAATCGAAAGTATTGCTACCCACCATTTTATTTATTACATCAATGAACATATTGGTTATTTTACTTTCTGTTCTGTGGTTATACCCATTAAATCCGTTTCGAGAATCAGTGCTCTGCTTAACCAAGTTTCGTAGCTTTATCCAACTTTGAACATTCACATAATTTCCATTTACTCGAGGTTAAGGGTGATTGTGTTTAAAGAGAATATCACTGTTATTTGGTTAAGTAAATGGGTCTTGTTTTTACTTTGTTTCTCAAAATATCTACTATAGTTTTCCTGATTTCGGCGGTGACCTTTTAGGTCTACCGCATTTTTACTTTCTACAGCATTAAAAGTCGTTCGTGAGCTGCGTGGTCTGTTTGTAATGGCAATGTTAGCCGCTTTACCAAGATTTACTTTTTTACTGCAAAATTGCGGTGTGTACTATGAACTTAATTTTGGCTGACAATTCATAATTACTGCATGCTACTTAAGACCGTAAGTCAGCTGTGTTAAAAATATGACAAATTGTTGTATCATGCTTTTTTAATTCCCATCTTGAATCGACAAATATACAGTTCCAATTTATAAAAGTAATTTATGTTTTTAAAATTCTCCTAATTGTGCGTTTTTTAACCAAAAGTTATTTTAGTGAGAGAGTGTAAGGTTAAATTACTTTCAATTATATTTGGAAATATGAGTAAAATTTCATATCATTTGTTACGTTTTAAATTCACCGTCAGCCGTTTTTCTCACAAACCATTTGATGTAGAAACCTGGATTTAGTATAATAATAAAATATAGCTAAAGGTCGAAAATATTAGTTAGAAATCTACAGGAAAAAGACAGCGATTATCCTAGATCTTTTAAGTTTTGAAATATGCACTGGGTTTTTAAGCTGATGAAAGATATAGTATTTAATATGTCGCAATATATTCATGTTATGAAAAATTAGTATTTGCAAATAGTGTAACAGAAATACTATATACGCTTAAATGTTTGTGTCGGAATGGGTATGGAACCCTCGTTATACGAGTTCTACTCGTGCTAGACATGTTTTTTTTATAATTTTACCGGAATATGTTTACTAAATCAGCGGATATGCAAAATTTTGCAGCAGATATTCGTAATTTTCAATACACATTTATATTGCTATAGTACAACAAAGGAAAGGAGTGAGTAGCTACTCGACCCATATTTATTACAAAAACACATATTGTTCTACGTAGATACACTAAGTGTTCGTTACACTACGTGTAACTTAAATTGTGCAATAAAATTTTCCACCCAGACATACATTGTTGAAATGAGCGTGACTCTATACGGGAGAGGTAGGCGCTTAAGTAAATAACCCGAATGCGGGCACACACATGATGGCAGACATCATTTTTAGTTAGCTTCCTCAAATAAAATTGTTACGATATTTTATGTATTCGTTTGTTGTTTATTCGATTTAGTTAAAATTCATTACGTTGTCAATATTTATAATTTAATTACTTAAAAGTTTAATGTTAATGTTCGGCTGTATAAATTGGATTGTTACGTACTTTATTTTCTACCCGTGTCATAAAACTCTAGAATTGGTCTATATAAAGATCATAGATATTTACAAAAAAAAAAGATTTAGGGGAATGTAATAAAAATAATAAATCACAAAAATATAGTTTTTAAGTATTAGTCCGTTTATCTGCGAACCTGTTCATTTGCTCGCGCATCACACAAAAAATACTAAAAGGATTTCAATGAAGTTTTTACTGGTGGACTTTGTTGAGTCTGATTAAACATATAGACTTGTTATTAAGCACATAATTTATATTAGATTAAACATATAGTGTGACTATTAGATGTTTAAATACAAAGTATAATTAAAATAATTTGCTATTATAGTTTACTTTGTATTTTTGTGTTGTAACTATTATAGTTTTATTGTAGATTTCTTTACGTGTATTCATCTTGTAGTTAATTTAATAATATTTTCTATAGGTCCATGTGCGAATGAAATTGCAAACATAGCTGGAATTACATAATAAAGAGTTAGAATACGGGAATACAAATCTCCGTAATTGCACTAGTAATTCATAGGAGAAGTAAAAAGAAATTGTGATATTAAAATAACTGCAAGTAGTTTCTATAAGAAACAAAAAGTATTTTTTGTATCCAAAACAAATGTTTTTAAATAAAGTTCAGGCTACATTTCATCGGCAAAAACGTATTTTAATCTCAAAAACGTAGTGTAAGATCACAGATCCCAAGATTTCAACTCTCAATGTTTGTACTTTGTGCAGTCTCCTACCTTTTCAGTCTTGTTATTGGAAAATATGGTTTGTTCTCGACCAAATCGGGAAAGATTTTTCTCTAAAACAGAATAAAAATAATGTCTTTATTAAATTCTTCTGTAATAACATGTTTCCAAACATTTTACCTACAAAAATGCTTTTTATTGTGTGACAATTATTTTATACATAACTTAGTTGTTTTTATCCCGATGTGTTAAGCGGTCTGAAGTTATAACAATACTGTTATAGGCTTAGGTGTTACACCTAATTATCTTTACACGCTCTTAATTTATCTCTACACGCTCTTCATTTTTGAACCTGTTATATTATAGACGTACGTATTACGCAGTCCATGCACTATACTAATGCAGCTCAAATATGTATTCAAACACAATGGAATCTAGAAATCTTCTGTATCATGTTTGTGGAACCATAACATTATTTTATTCTTCAATCAGTACCTAATATATATTTATAAACATTATCTACGTTTTCGATTATATTTTATGAGGCACATTTGTAATGTAATAACTGACCCCTTGATCATCAAAAGCTTCTCGAAAAAAAATTGATATAATAGCAAAACCTTTTATTAGTTCTATATTTATGTTCCCATTTTTCAAACTATTTTTTTAAGAACTTGAACAAATCCATGGGAACAAAGCTGTGGATACAGCTAATTCTATAATGTAAAATAAATAATGTTTTGAAATTGTATTTGTATGAATTGGTATTCAATTTCTTATTACAAAATTTGAGTCGAAATTCACCTAAGGTCGTTTTCCATTAATGTACGCTCCTCGTGTAACTTTAGAATTACGTGTTAATACTATGCACATTGGTATTATGTGAAAATAGTCAGAAAAATTAAATGAAAATTCCACAAACAAAGAAGGCGATATGTGAATCACACTAATAAAAATATGACAGTCACAATTTAATACTTAATGTATACTTAACCTGGTATTGCATCATAAAGATGATTACTCAATTTTGCATCAAAATTAGCAGACTTGTCAAAGTTATAACCGAGAAGAATGATCTCTGGAATCTTGAATGTCAAACAACGCAACCATAGCCATGGAATTAACGTGACTATCATATTTTTCTAGTTCATACCGGTTGTCTTTTGATATTATTACGGTGGATTGACAAAAATTACATTTTTGCTTTATCTCCGAAAATAATTTTCCGATCACAAACAAAAACAATGTTCCGTGAATTAATATGATTCTGAAAATAGTCTGGGTTCAATCTAATTACTTTTTTTTAAATTTTTATAGGACATAGTTTTAAACTTTTCAGTGCCCTAATTCAAGGCGAAACGGATTTTCGAGCTTGGAAACGTATCGGAAATGTATAGGAAAAGTATAAAAGTACCTTCCTCTGAGCACTATCACATAAAAGTGAATCGGATAATATGCTAAGTAAAACATTGGAGAACACTATTTCAAATGTTTATGTCTTTACATATAAATATTAGGAAGTAAACGATACTAAAAAGAATAGCGAACAGTACTTAACTGATACAGATATGAGGAAATATTTAATTAAGAACTTAATAATTGAGACTTCGCTGCCGAGAGTAAGTGACATTTTGAACGTCAAATGTTAATGTACACCGAATGTTATTATAACGTAGTTATTGCGTTAAGGACACATTTTTTTATGTTATTATCAATTATTGACATAAAAACGGGTCAAATACATGTTTATCAAAACATGGAGAAGCCGGGTTTTGTAGCCATTCTACAAACCTAACTTATTAATTCAACGTGCTCTGAACATCACGTAGGTACTAACACTGCTTTAATTTTTTTGAATTAAAAGCTAACACAGTTCAAACCATTATGAAGCTGAATATTTCTGCAGCAAGGTTTCAGAATACTAAAGATATCCTATACGAGTATAACTCGCACTACGATACTACTTTTCAGATATTCAAAAATAGTGGTTTAGCTGGGAGGAAGTAGAAACACATAATTCTAACAAAAATGACCATTTTCAGGCCTTCATGTATCGAAAAAGTGTTCATTATAATCCTGATGACATCCAATCAATAAAGTTTGCACTTCTCATCGAATAGTGCATATGGTACATATATTTAAAATGAAATCGTTGCATGTCGATTAGTGGAGACGAACAATAATTTTCCAGTATTTAAATCGACATCTCCATATAAAGCATCTACACCTTTCTATAAAATTTATGCGGATAAATTTATTTGCAAACCAGATGGACAAACGGCCAGACGGTTAGATATGACAAAATAATAAAATTCGATAACTTAATTATGAAATCATTAAATTGAGCTCGTGCTTATATTCGTGGTCTTGAAGTAAACTTCTTTGTTCTAAAAATATTTTGTCTTATTTATTTACTTAAAATTTTCAATTTTTTTTCTTAAAATTGAATATTTAAGTACAATAAATATTAAATAAAATTAATATTTAAAAAAATATTGCTATATAAGTTTATAAACTGAAACCTACGTCCAAATCCTTGACCATTTCTGTGCCAGTTGGGCACACTTTATTGCAAATTTTTCTGAACACATTTACACTCACTAACTTACTGAAACTTCCTGGTATTGCATATAGTTAGACAACTTATAGTGAAATTTTATGTTACTTTTACTACATAAATGTTAAAATTACTTGACTTATTCATTGTGCGATCAAAACAGCAAACATATGTTATACAGTTGATTCACGTGTAAGAGTTAACATATTGAGGCCATGAAACTGTCGATAAGCTACACTGGATTAACTGAACCATAATTAAAGCAAGTATTTTTATTAACTTCTTCCTTCTCGTTTGTTCTAATTGAATAAATATATTTGTTTCTAGAAGTTAAGTTTAACTAGGTTAAGTGAACGAAAAGAAATTTAGTAAGGTATTATCTAACTTTGCCCTCATTTTTGCTTTACTCGTCTGAAACAGAAGTTGTTGTTTAATTAATTGCAGAATATATATTTAGCATACGGCCTTTTCGAAATTATGTAATTAAATTGCAGAATGGACTGAATACTGTACGTGTAGTGCACAGTGAATATGTGTAATCAGTTTTATATGTATTAAACGGTTTCACAATTAAATGGAACTACGTGATGTAGTATTATTTCTACTTTCTTTAAGTTCTTTACCACGACCTAGGTTTCGTTGTATTACAACATCTTCAGGTGGGCTATTAGCAAAGATTAACTCTTAGGAGCATCCATCAGCATTTATATGTTTCAAACACAATAGCGAAAGCCGGGTTTGTGTGGGTATTCCCATTGCTTATTGTGAGTGAGTTTATTGTAGGGGAGCGGTGTAGATTTTATTATATTTCCGAGAGTTATACGCTATACCAGTATTTTAGTGAGGGTAATAAATTCAATTGTTGTTATTATATGAGGTTGTACAATACAAATATTCCGGTGTATGTAATAAAATTAAATGGAAGTTATTATCAGTCATATATTTATACAAATGCAAGGGTATCTTAAAGTTAGAACAAGGTCATACCACTAATTCTACATGTCTCCGGTTTTATTTATTCATATATATATATATATATATATATATATGTATATATATATATATATATATATATATATATATATATATATGTATATATATATATATATATATATATACACACATATATCTATATATATAAATTTTATTTTATTCATTATTTTAATTTTTTATATTTATTTATTTCATTATTTCTTTTACTTTTTTTTTTATTTTAAAATTTTTTTATGTTAAATTTTTATATACTCATATTTGGGCTGAAACAATTTGAAGAGCACTGTAGTATCGATGTTGTCTAATTATATTATGTTTATAAGATATTAAGTATGGGTGATAATATTATATTTAGTTGTTCATTTAATATATTAACCTTGGTATCTTTTTATGTCTGTTTATTTCTAATGTTTCTAGGATATTAAGTTTATTAACTTTTGTATTTATTTGTAATATATAGGGGACATTATCAGTATGGGGGTGATGGTTATTTTCAATGAGATGTTTAGCAAAGCGAGATGTGTCTACACTATTACAGTCGTTACATTTAAGTTTATAGATACCACTCTTTTTACGTTTATCTATTTTTTATTTGTTATTAATAAGGGTTCTACCCAAGTTATTTAAAATACTATAAGCACATATTATTTTATTTATATTTTTATTATTAGTTAAGAGTTTTCCTAATTTGAGTGATACATTACCTATGTATGGAATAGATTTAATGTAAATATTATTATTATTTGGTACGACTGGGTATATTTCTTGTATTAGTATTTTTCTTAATTTATTATGGTACAGTTTTGTGACAATTGATGAGTTATAATTATTATTTACTGCGATTTGTTTTATAGTTTTTATTTACGTAAATTAGGTTTTTCTAGAGGGATGGTTAAAGCTCTGTGAATCATCGAATGGAAGGCTGTTAACTTATGGGAGCAAGGGTGTTGAGAATGACCATTAATTATGGAGTCTGTAAATGTGTCTTTTCTAAATCAACTAAAGTCTTTTCTAAATATGCGTAAAAATAATAAACATAAATTTAGTATATGTTTATGGTTTTTATGTATTTTTACGTATATTTACGTATATTTATAAATTTAGTACTTGAGAACCTGTTCGTTTTAAATTAAATAAATCTCAAATAGAAATTAGTCATTGCACTCCAGGTTTTAACTACTCAATTTTGATGCTGCATTAGTACGGTCTACCTAAATCATAAGAATCAACTAGTTTTATGTCCATAAGAAAGACTCCATTTACTGCATGTGCGACTTATTTTAATATTTAGGTCTACTCCTCACAAAATCGTTTAAATTTATTTTAATATGTATATTTAAACTTAATATTCAGATATACTTATATTTAAATTTAATAGGTGTAAAGTAAAATGAAATATACATATATATTGTACCTATTTATAAACATTTTAAAGCCATAATTTTTTATGGAAAATTTATTTCCTAAAATATATAAAAAATACGCACGCGCCGAATTGGGAACTTCCTGCTTCACGAAGCTTTGTTTGCACATTCACTGTGCACTACGCGTATAGCATTCGGTCAATCTCGGATGGCTTTGAACCCACCCAAATCAAGATTCCTTTTGTATCGTTTTACCGAATCCGTATAAATTGTTCTTTCTATTGATATCCTACATAATAAAACAAGAATATCCTACATAGTACAATAATAACATAAGAAAATAAAAAAATATTAAGGTATTTTATTTGACCCCTCTAAAATTTTCTTACCATAATTTTGATTGTTATCCAATTTCAATAATTTCTGGGACAGTTACAGTTACACGTGAGGGATTTTATAAATTTTCAATTTTTTCTTTTTGAGATACAGGACTTATCAATTAAAACAGATAACAGTATAGATTCCTTAGATTTCGCAAGTGAAATTTCAACGGGATATTATTTTGCTTTCTTAAAAGTAATTAAAACCGTGGGTGTAACAAAATAAGTTGCAAATGCAGTGGCAACAATTAAATTTTACTTAACCGTTACTGCAGTATCATCTTGACAAATGTATCGTTGACGTTATTAAATTATGTAATTATACTTTAACGACACACTACAATTTTATTTATTTCGGATAGTTTATTATTAATAAATTTCATTATATTATACGACAATACTTGAGAGTATCATCTCAAGTATTGTCGTTTATTGGTTTTACCTTTTTTTTTGCATAATATTTGAACAAGAATGAACTCAAATAAGAGCAAGTTATATATATAATGAGTAAATCTAGGGTATGTGTGGTAAATTGTGGTACCTAACTAATAAACAAATTAATATCTGTTGGGTGGGAAAATACCTGTTAAGGGTAATGCGTTTATGGCAATTAATGGATAAAAAATTTACGGTATTTTAAAGTAATATTACGATTTTTGTTGTTTAACTACGGACGAAACTATTTAGATCCGGCAGTATTTTGCAATTTTATTTATAAACTTGTTAAATTGTTGGAAACGATATACTGCAAAATGTTTACCTAAGTATTTTTTTTTTCTTTCAGTACATTTTCACAGAGCGATTCTTTTATTTATATTTTTCCATTTTTAGTGCTTATGTGTCACCTGTGTTACCCAGATTTTTTCAGATAAGTCAAAACGTGTCCAAAATAGTTCAATATATTCTTCACATTGAGGAGATCCTTTCATCAACTTTTGGCTCCATCATCAGACTCCTGCCACTACTTGCAAACAAAGAACTCATCAAAACGAATCACACCAGCTCAACTCGGCGAATCTGGTCTTAACTGGTCGGTAAATCTTAACATTTACAAGTTCCTTTCTTTACTTCTAATCAAAGATCTCGTTAAAGCCAAACTTATAATTATACCAAACCAAATTTATAATATTTAAACAAATCAAATAATTCCGAAATCGTCGAATCTATTATTCCCCATGATCTTCTAGCTCCATCATCGGATCTTGGCTACTCCTCGAAATCAATGGACCCATCAAGATAAGTAAAATTAACCCTAACTTGACCAATATTGATGGGTCTACTCATTGAGAACCTGGCCACTACTTATGACTAAAGTGCTTATAAAAACATGTCAGTTGAGTTCAATTTTGGTCTACATAAGTACATAAAAATACGCATGCGCCGAATTAAGAACTTCCTACTTTTTGAAGTTTTATTGACAAACGATTTTTAATGCTAAAATTGTTTTGCAACATTCGAGTATTTCCGAAACGTTTAAATCTCTTTTAATAAACAGACATACGAACATTCAAATATAATAGTTGTAAAATTAAATGAAAGAAGCATGTTACAAGTATTTATAAATATTGTTTTTCAAGTAATATATTTTTATTGAAAATTTATTTCCCGAAATATGTAAAAAATTCGTGCGCGCTGAATTGAGAACTTTCTGCTTTTTGAAGCTTTGTTAACAAGCGATTTTTGCAATATTCGAGTTTTTCTAAAACGTCTAAATCTATTTTGATACACAGACATGCGAGTATTTAAATGTTATAAGTGTAAAATAAACTAAATATATATATTACCCATGTTTATAAACATTGTTTACGCGCAACTGTGTACGCGCCCAAATAAGAACTTTCTTCTTTTTGAAACTTGGTTGAAAAGTGATTTTTAATAATATTATTTTTTGCAATAATCGAATTTTTTCCAGAACGTTTACATCTTTTTAATGGACAGACATACGATTATTTAAATGTTAATAAGTTTTCAAGTCTCAAGTTTTCAAGTTATAAAAAATTTATTTCTGGAAATATTCGTAGCATAAATATGCTTTTAATTGAAAATAATATTTTACGTTTTATGTTTTTCTCATTTCAGCTGAATTTAAAATTAAACTTAATCGCGTGATCGTCGCTTTCCTAAAATTATTCGACGTATAATTATTCGATGTGAACATTTTTAAAACTAAATGGTAATGATTTCAAAATAATTGCATATAGTTTTCACTGCAAACTCCAACAAAAAGCACATGGATACGACAAAATATTTAAATTAATTAAACGCTCGATTGCGAAATGTGTTTTACACTTAATCACAGATAAAAAGATAATTAGTGTTTTGAGATTACCTTTAAAGCATTTGGGTCATCAGTAAAGGCGTAAATAATTATAAGCATGGTCTTTTATACTTATTTTTAGTTAATTGTATGAAGTAGATATAGTATTGGAGATAGAAGTGTGTAACAAATGTGTTGGTAGATTACTGAGCAAGGACAAGAGATTAATTTAGTACATATAAGAAATTTTATAAATATGTTTTTATATTGATATATAATGGCATTTATCAGATATACTAACACATTAATTCGTTTTCAATATATACTCTAACGCACTATTTACATAAAGTTCAGCTAAATATCAGTAATAAAATATCACGTTGGAGCTAATGGACTCTTCCCCTGAAGAAACCATTATTTCATGGATTGAGTCTATTTACTTGATAAACATTACTGCGATGTCTGTTACCATTACATACTAGCTGACGACATCCGCCTGAAGTTCTGGTCGCGTTTCTATAATACAAACAAATTTTTCTTTCTTTGATTTTTTTAACAAATTTCGAATTCAATATGCACTTGTATTATATATGAAATAAAGTGCAAGTATAAATTGGGGAAAACCGATAGGAAATATTAACGAATGCGAAGATGTGTCACTTATAATTATTTGTATGTTATTTGCATAACCTATACATACAATTAAATGGCAAGGAACCCGTGTCTGTATGCGGTCAGGTCTTTTACAGATACACTAGCAACGCGATTGTGTAATTAAATATATTATGAACGAAATTTTTTTTCGATTATTTGAATTTGGGGCCTAGGTGTCATACCATCTAGGAATTAAGGGAATATAATGACGTTTATGAAAGTGTTCAAATGAATGGATAACTCATGAATACGTCATGTCAATGAATACGTCATGTTATGGAAGCTCCCCAATAACTTAAATAATATGTACTCTTACTGTTGCTAATTCCCAGATATAAATTGTAGAGACGCCTTTTGATTCCATTCCAATTTGTTTTGTACATCATTCTACGAACAGTCATTCAAATTGCATATCGATATGTTATCAATTAAATTAGTACCAAGAGCTCCGCTAATAAACATATCCAAAAGTCCTCTCAAATAGTCTTCCCTCATTTTTCTTATTCCTAAACCTAATACTATTTTCTACGAGTTCTCCTTACCTTATGCTGCGAAACTCTAGAATAAATTTAATCCCAACTTCTAAAAGCATCATCGATTTATATTTTCCATAATCTTCTGAAAATATATATTCCAATAATGTTTCCCTATCACTTCATCTTCTCCTATCCCGTTCCTTTTCCCTGTCCTTGGTAACCAAACAATTAGCTAAATTAGTGACTATCAGGTTAATCTTTCTTACGTTCTTACATTGCTAACTGTTATAATCAACAATGTATCTTACAATCTTCCAAAATTCTCAACCTGTAAAAATTCATTTTCCCCTGGAGCAAGTTGTGTACTTACTGCAAGCGACTATATTAATCTTAAAAGACCCTCAACAGCGCGCGATTTAGTGAATGCACCACCGATAGTAATTTGCATGGTTACCAATAAGGCAGCTTAGGAAGGAGGTGAAGTTAGCGGGGAGAGGTAAAAATAATTGTCTCTTTCACTTTATATTTCGATATGTGTATACAGAAATAAGAACAAAACTGACGTAAGTATTGTTTGATTTTCGAATAATTTGTATTTTGTAAAGAGAAATGATAAAAACTATTACTTTCGCTAACCACCTTGAAAATCTCTTTGGTTTTTCTATTAGAGAAATTCGTAGTCCCGTGATATTATTCGTTTCATATTACAAATTTTACGTAAAAACGTTTAATGCAATGAAAATTGTAAAATATAAGAAAATTTGGATAATTTTGTAGATGTAAAGTATTTTAATATAATTGTGAAATTTTAAAAGAAAGTTAATAAAACAGGACTGACTAGCCTGGGAAGGAATTATTGACAATAAAAACTGAAGAATGTTACAGAAGAGCAACAAGACGTTCCTTAAATGCTTATTACAGTGGTTCAGTATAAAATGTAATTTATGTATTTAGAAAAACGAGAGAATAAAATAAGGAGTCCGATCAAATACTTATCCTAGAATATATTTTGAAGAACTTATTATATAAACAAGATTATTTTTAAAGTAGTTATATAATATTTCAAATTAAATAAACAAGATTATTTTTAAAGTAGTTGAATAGACTAATCTTCAAGGCTTACAGTCTTCAGTTCTATTCAGATGGTTTATGCCCGTCTGAAACACTTAGTTTCAGACGGGCATAAATCGTCTAATCATTAAAGAAATGTTATTAACAAAGTGAATAATTTTCATTTTTAGATTTAAGTCAAAATATCTCGTTTTTTTAGTATAATTACTCTTTTTAAATAAAATTAAGTTACATTTTTTTCAAATTGACTATTTAGCTGTTTGGTTTTAAAAAATATTAAAGTTATGAGCAATTTTGTATTAAATATGTGCATGCAATGTTCCGGTGATGTGAGCGATAAATATAAACACTAATTGAATAACGAAATACGTAACAAAAAAATTCTTTTCTCATTTTACTACATTAAATTGCACTAGAACGTAGATAATATGATGATACAGTTTATAATTTACTTTATAAAAAAAACACAATAATATTAAATAACAATTTACTTTAAAAAAATCATGAAGTTTTTTTCTCTTTCAGTCAAATCTTTTTTTATATAGTGTAATAGAACTATTTTATAAAAATAGTATATTACACGTCAGACAGCAGTATATAAATGAACAATAATTATACCGTATATAGTTCACTCGTAATTACTAAACACAAACCTGCGCAAAATCCATTCGCAACGCATAATGAACGCGCAAACAGACTTACATGATCGTTTTTAGTATATAGGTCTATACTAGACAATATTTGACGTTATTTACGTTGAAGAAGCGACAATTTCGTTATCAACGTTCAGTTCGCCACGTGAAATTGTATCATGCTCCACAACAGACGAGACAAAAACGCTTGCGTGTTCCGATGTCGACTGTCGGCCATGAGGCTGGGAAAAGCAATTCGGGATGAAATCACTCGGCGGATGCCACGTCACCGTCCCCTTCCCTAATGCGAGTATAATGTCTTACATAATTAGGTGGCGCTTCTTAATCAGTCCTTTAGTTTAATTAAATTGTACGGTGCGGGTCTATTTCTGGGATGTTTATGCGACCGGTTGCAGTTAGTTTATCGAGGCTATGGATATTCTTAATTTAACTCTGATAATGTTATTGACCTAGTTTTATCAAATTGATTTTGAAGTTAATTTTTCTGTCTCTCTTTAAAGGACATTGTTTTTTTACTAAAAACCCCATGTTCATTTACGGGTGGCTCGAAAACTTTGGAAATATGCAAGTACCAAAGTATCAGTTTAAAATACAATATAAACATTTTAATAAAACAAAAAGATCATATCATTTCAAATTAAACATAAAACTAACTAATTAATAATCGCAAACTATCAATCACCTCCACGATCGTATTCCTAAAGCGTGACCGCTTTGCCAATGGAGCAGAAAATATATCAAGATTGGACAGGCGCCTCTCGCAATACTGTGTTGGTTCTTTACGCTCTCACAAGTAATTTAGCAAACAAATCGATACATAAAATGCTTTTTTCTTCAGAACAAACGGTTGTCAAATATCAAATTAGAAAGATCTTCTTGGGCAATTGTTTTTACTTACTTGCCTTTTGTTTTAGTTTAACATGTAATCAATTGTGCTCTTATTTTGCGATATTTATAGTAACAATAAATGCAAATTTAGTCAAAAAAACGAATGACACGTTGCAGAAACATAATTTGGTGGAACGGTTTTACAATCCATTTAGAACATAAACTTTGCGATTTTTATAACGATTAGAAACAAGGTTTAATATAAATTTACGTAAGTAAAAAAGATAAAAGTACTTGTAGGAAACAAAATTCCCTAGATTAAGTTTTCAGCTATAATGTTAGGTTTTACTTATGTTTTATTATTTTAAAATACATGAATTCAGTTAATTCAAGTGAATAATTTACACCGGTTTGACTCTAGGTCTTTATTCTGTACAAAGTTAGCATTAACAAAGGCTCGAAAGTGTTTAAAGTGTTGATATCAAATTATTGAAAATATTTCACTTATAATAATAACATTTTAAAAATGAACGAGAAAAAAAGTAAAATTTGATTTATAACTTACTCCGGTACCTTGACGAGCTATTTTAAATATCTTTTGAAAAAAAGAGGAGATCCTCAATTCGTCGAAATTTTTTCTTTTTTAAGTATTTTCAGCGGTAATTCTTTACAGTATAGACCGATTTGAAAGAGAGTACTTTAGGGATGGACCACCCCTACCCCCACTACCATATAAATATAGTGATGATCCGATGATGAGTCCGAAAATTAACGATGGAACTATTTAACAAATATGAATCAAATATGATTCAAGATATTGGCTACGGGTAATTGTTACTTGACAAATTAACTACACCAACTACCAGATCAGGTTCTGAAAATAAGTTGTGGAGATGAACAATGGAACTCCTTAACGGATGTTCGTAAATCAACTGTGATTAAAGACATTTGCTACCAGTAATCGTTACTTTGCAAAATAATTACTCCGACGACCAGATCAGAGTTTGATGACGAGTTCTGGAGATTAAAAATGGAACTCCTAACTTATAACTAAACCTTATTTAAGATATTTTCTATCGGTAGTCGTTACTTTGCAAAATAACTGTGCCATCGACCATGTCAGAGCCTGATGATGTTTCTATGTGTTATTGATAACCAACTTTAGACAAAGCGGAAATTATCTATATACTCTCTTTTGCCAGTGTCTTAATAATTATACAATATTCTAAGAAAGAAAATAATTTAATGTTATAGTGTGATGATTGATATTATTAATCACTAAAATTCTAAAATGAAATATCTTATAAAAAACCGACTTCAAAAAAGTAGGTACCAAAAAAGTAAAAAGTAGTTGACTGAAAATGGGAATTAATTCGCAATAAATCAGTTAATTTAAAGAATTATTACATTATAAATACGTCCTTTATGAATCTGTTTCGTATTATGAGTACATTAAAATTAAATGTGAAAGTTTTAAATTTACATCATAAATTAAATTAAATTTTAAATTTGTTTAAGTTGGTCGATAGTGCTGGCACCGACTTCAAAAACTTTTATTACAAATAAGTAAGTATCTATTTTGAATTAATTATTTTTTACTTTTTGGTACCTATTTTTTCTAACGCGGTTTTTAAAAGATATTTAAGATTATCATTTGTCTGAAAAACGTTATTGGAAATTGATTTTGTTAGTTTTATGGGTGAGTTATTGGTAATTTTATTGTCCGTTTAGTGACTAGTAGAATAGAAGTGTTTTTAAGGGAATGAAGAGAGAAACCGAAGGTAGTAAGAGTATGAGGTAAATTGATACTCGAATTTCTTACAGGGGACGCATCACGGCTTGAACACCTTGCACGCGAGAGGTAACACTGTAACCAGTTATATGTTCGCGGTCTAAATAAATTGGTTTTTCTTTTCTTATAATTGAATAATTGATTTTATTTTTTTCTCCATTTGGTGAATAATTAATTGATCCTTCTTCTGCAACAAAATCAGGAAAATTTGTTTAGATAAAAGACTAATAGCGTATACACGTATGATCTAATATATTGACTGAAAAATAAGGCATATTTTAAAGAATTTGTTGTTACTGCAGTAAAATTTGTTGATTATATAAACAATTCGCCCATTTTTAAAAAAATCCTGTACGGTTTGATATTTCAACTATAAATGATTTTATCACTGACACAGGAAGTAACTGAACATGAAACGTAGTTCGACATACGTTTTTCAGAAAAGTTGGTGGAACTTTTTTAATTTTTAAGAAGTAACAAAATAACGATATTTCAAATAAGGTCAATTGTTGGCATACGTCACTTTAAGAACAAAAAAATAAACAATTGTTTAATGATATTAGTAAAATAATTGATAAAGACACTCAAAATAATAAGAAACTCATTTGACTATTTAATTTTAGATAGCTGTCAGACGTGGAAGATTTTAACTTATGAGAGCAAAAAATGCAAACAAAACAAAAAAATAAACAATTTTTTAATGAAATTAGTAAAATAATTGATAAAGACACTCAAAATAATAAGAAACTCATTTGACTATTTAATTTTAGATAGCTGTTAGACGTGGAAGATTTTAACTTATGAGAGCAAAAAACGCAAACAAAACAAAAAAATAAACAATTTTTTAATGAAATTAGTAAAATAATTGATAAAAACACTCAAAATAATAAGAAACTCATTTGACTATTTAATTTTAGATAGCTGTAAGACGTGGAAGATTTTAACTTATGAGAGCAAAAAACGCAAACAAAACAAAAAAATAAACAATTTTTTAATGAAATTAGTAAAATAATTGATAAAGACACTCAAAATAATGAGAAACTCTATTTGACTATTTAATTTTAGATCGCTGTCAGACGTGGAAGATTGTAACTTATGAGAGCAGAAAACGTAAATCGAAAGTTCTTTATTCATATCTATGTTAAAATTACGACGTTCTTAAAGGTTGTAAAACGTAATGAAAAATTTCCTTTCACGTATTACGTAATAATTAAAACATCGTCTTTTAACAATATCAAAAAGAAAGTAAGTTTTATAACTTAGTTTACAACTCCGTTTACAATATCATGGTGAAACAATTATGTTTACAGTTGGTTTCTTCGACAGTAAACAAACATCTTCAATCCTTTATATATTTAATTCCATTTAGCTATTTCAAATATTCCAGAATTAAAGAATTTCTACAGACAATAGAATTCCTTTTTTTTATGAACAAGACCTTTTTGTCTCAATTTGTAAGTCCACACATATATTGAATGGTAAAACATTTATGGATACGGGAATAAAAGATTCAAAACAAAATTTGCGATAAATATTTTGTTTCTAATTTTGAAACCAGCAAGCCCTAATAATTTAAAATATCTGCAGGTTCAGTACAAAAAATATCACGAAATCGGAGATCTTGGAACGATATATTCGATTCATTCATTACCTTTCATACAACCAAGACAAATTTTTATCATATTGACGTACTGTAATGTGGTCACGGAATTATCAAAAAGTAAGAGCTGATCCTTTAAAGGAAAATAGATTATTTCTTCGCTTTATTGACACTTTATTGCCGTCTCTTATCTTGCACAACCTTTTATATTCACAATGAGAAATGACACCGACAAACTGTATAGAGAAGTTTGGCAAAATGCACAGTATGCCGAAAACGTTTTCCGGGGGTGAAAGAAACCCGGTCAGCGTTTTACGTAAAGCGATGGATGACATTTTGAAGATAATACGTCCAGGTAGCGCCTAAATTAAACAACTAAATATCTCTTTGGCAAGTGAATTGCGCAAATGTTTATTTATCCTTTTGAAATATTCTTAAACGCTACGAAAATAGCCCGTATTGAAATTGTAGCCACTTTCAAAAATATATCAATATACAATCAGCTTTTTCATACAATATCATAGACACTGAAAAGATACGAAAAAGAGTTGACAGGTTTTCTTTAATAAGTATGTCAAAATTGTCTTTTAATTGAAGAAGAAAAGCGAATTGTTTTAATAAACTTAAAACATTATATTGGTAACACATGAGACGCCATGAAAATATTTATGCCTTTTCATTTCTTATTGCCTGGCGGAATAAGCGATAATGGTAAATATAGGGGTATAAATATGATATAATATATATTTATTTTTGTTTACTTTAGAGATAAATAGAATATGTAGGTAATAGACCCAATAAGCGTTATATCTCTATAACATGTGATATACTCCACAATATGTAGGTAATAGACCCAATAAGCGTTATATCTCTATAACATGTGATATACTCCACAATATGTAGGTAATAGACCCAATAAGCGTTATATCTCTATAACATATGATATACTCCACAATATGTAGGTAATAGACCCAATAAGCGTTATATCTCCACAACATGTGATTGTCGCTATTTATAATAAATAATAATATGTCACATTATTATATTCGCATTACCTTTTTATGGCGTTCCCTTACTTGCTTTCATCTCTATAATAATAAGCGCGAGTTTCATATGTTTGCTGAATACACTGTAGTTACGAGACGAGTGCACATATTTAATAAACTGAACAAGAAGGGTATACCCTTCTCGTGAAATGCCTGGAGCTAAGAAAGTGGAAGTTTGGTCCGAATTGAAAGTTGTGAATTATTGATAATTTACTTCGATATAGACAAGGTTCTTCACGTAACGTAAAGTTTTATGCGGTAGTAACTGCAAAACAGGGAATTGTATTTGAAGTGTTTTCAGGGTAATGTTGGGAATTTAAGTTTCGGTTTGTCCTATTGCAAGAATGATTTAACATGAAACGTAATACATGAGGTGGATGAATGTGGTTTTGTTGTAGATTTGTGTCAATTACGGTCGTGTAATGTGTTTTAATTCGACGTGGCGCTTAGTGGTAAAATCATTAGATTAACAACGAACTACGGGAGTCAAAATACGTCGAGTATACGGTTGGGTGACAACATGGTGCTATGACCAGCTTTTGGATTTTAAGGAATTTTATTTCTAATCAACGTGCTTGACAATTTCTGATATCTAAAGTAAATCCTGAAAAATTCAGCGAATTCCTCTTCATTGGTGTTGGGTTTTATACCTATGACGAATCTAGATATATGCAGGAGAAATTTTGCTGTATTGCTAGACCTTAAAACTTTTATCCTCTGGGATTCCAGGATAATTTCCTAGGGTGTGAGAGATAATAATTATACTACAATTAGTATCATATACATGTAAACCAGTTATTAAAATTACAATAAAGGACTACACCCTAAATATTAAAATTGTGATTGTTGCTCTTAAGAGAAACATATAAAAAATTGAATAATAATCTACCAACTAAATGCTTAACCTTCATGAATTCTCTCTCCAATATTGATCAAGTTTTAAGTTAAAAAATTGAATTTTTTTTGGTAATTCATCCAGTAGTTTTTATTACATGTATGAATGTTTACATATGTTATGAAAAATATTGACAGAAAAATAGAAAGGCAGAGAGTGGATGGCTTTCAAAAAGATAGAGACTATAAGTTGTTGAAGCAATAAATCTAAAATTAATGTATAAAGGATAAAACTAACATAATACATTAAAGACTATGTAAAAAATGTCTTGGACTTGGTTTTACTCATTTCTATAAAAATAAAATTTATAAAAAAATTCTGTTTTGAAAAGTTTGCATGAAACTTTGAATGACTTTAAATGTTTTTGGCATAAAGTAAAATAAAATTTGTTTTCAGATAGATGGAAACATCAATAAAAGATAGTTAAATTATATTTTCGCAGGCATTTAAACATATTTTGTCAACAGGGTATTAAAATTTCCTTGAAAAAAACTAATTCTGTATTAAAGTGAAGGTTTGTGCCAAGGGATATTCATGTGGAAAAATTTTAAAAAAGAGAGAAACAAATTTTGATGGATACTAATACATCTGTATTTTTCTGCTTTCTATTTGTGTACAGCCATGTAGGTAATATATGCATTACATTCAATATGAGTGGCTTTAATTAAAATTTGGATTTAACCTCAAAAACGAAAATCGATCGAACACCTAGAGTACATGTAGTTAACCCACTATTCGTAAAGTAGACTATAGATTACGAGATGATGGGCAAGATAATGATACAGTAAATGCCTTCAGTATTAACTTATACAGGAGTAGATATTTTTAAACATTCTTTCTTGAAATATCCTTCTAGTCCAATGGTATTTTAAACGAAATGAACTTTATAAACCTTCAACGTTCAAAATTGTGGGACGCTGCTTTATAACTTTATAATTACAATACGTACTTAGAATCATTATTTCTTAGCGACGTTTTAGTTAAAAATCATTACGGTACTCCATTTGGACTTAAAATCCGATTAGTTTTTAAAAAACTTATAAATACGGATAGTAATTTGGTAACACTGAATGGACCAAGTTACATTCTCAATTTAATTTTGATTTGTGAACATATATCGCTGTCGACTTTCGCTCGAAAGTTCTTTTAAACGATTTAACCCCAGCTTTAAATAACAAAATAGAATTTGACACAAAAAATCTAACATTATTGCCTAATTCCAGAAAAAAATCGCAGGAAGTTAAAAAAACGACCCAGGAGACGGTTAATGCGGCCGTTTTCAGACCTCTTTACTTACTAGGTCTTTCTTGAAGATCTTGAAATAGCGGAATTTGAAATTATTTTTTACCCACGTGAAAATTTTATATTTAAACGCATGTTAATATTATCTGAAACTAATAGTCAATAAGTTTTTTGCCTCACTATGACATTATAACACAAAACTATCAACTTTTAATTGGTTATAACGATCCTCTCAAGTAAGATTTTAAAATATAGTATAAATAAGTAAATCTTGTATTTACATTTTTCCATCAATCAAAATCATTACATGGTAGATTTTTAATTTACAAAGTGTAATCACTTTGTAAATTAAAAATCTACCTAAGTGCGAGTCTGACTCGCGCGTCAAAGGATGCATACCTCGTTTGAAGATTAATTACTTTATTTATCATTAGTCATCACTAATATGAACTTCCCAATGTAAAAATGTTTAGTAACAGCTAAAGGAGTAAAGAGGATTGGAGGACTTAAATATTAACGTAAATATCTCAAAAAATGTGACATTCGGGATCGTTATTATAACATTACTACAATTATTGCGTAAGCTTATAAATATTAAGTCTTTTTCGTAATCTTAAATACGATAGTCCCGAAAAAGTTAAAGCCTCCTTGTTTTTTTTTGGTTTCCCTGCAATCTTTAGATCACATATTTGTAAATTAGTTCAGTTTTTGATTTTGGAAACATTTGGATTGGCTCAAAAATTTAATAGAAAAGTAATTTAGGAGAAAAAGTAGGGCATTTTCAATTCAGGATTTATATATGAGCTAATCATTGTGTATGGTACATCGAATTGTTAATCATTTGAACAGTTATACTAGGCCCTATATAATTTTGCCTATCGTTCTTGTATATGATATTGTTTGAGAGCACAATGATAGATCTATATTAAAAAGTAGCACATGAACAAGCGTATCTCTTTTACTTTCATATTTTCTCGGAAGTTTTTACATTTTAAATTTATATCGTTCTTTTTTCTTTTCTTTTTTAATATATTTGGCGTTACTTTTGTAGAAATTAATTATTCACAATTGAATTAAATTTCGTAATGTAGTATTATTTCTAATTTTTTTTAAATTCTTTACCACGACCTAGGTTTCGTTGTATTACAACATCTTAAGGTGAGCACTTAGTAAAGATCTTTGTTAATTACCCCCCTGAAGATGCTGTAATACAACGAAACCTAGGTGGTTATAAAGAATTTAAATAAAGTAGAAATAATACTACATCATGCAGTTTCATTTAATTGTGATTTCTTTTTTTTTCTTAATCGCATTCCTTGTTCTATTTTTACCTACTCTTTTCATCTCTTTAAAAATACCACATAAATATTCAAGATTGTATTTTACTTCAGCCGTACGTCATATTTTTTTTCTTTCGCCAAATCTCTAAAGTCCCCTTACCACCAAACCTCATCCCGCACTTTTCGTTACACCGTAACCAAATAGCGCACACTCGCCCTACTGGTTCCACTTCGAGGGTAACTTAGTCAAATCTAAAAAAGTAATCCTTATAATTTTATTACGACCGTCTGTCTGTACGCTCGTATATTAGCATCATAACTCTATCGGTTTAAGACGGACTATGATGTACTTATATGAGAAAACGTAGTTGAATTACGTTAAAAATGGCAACGAGGAAACTGATTTTATTTTTTATGGACTTACTCTTGTACGAAACATGGGAATGAAATTATTTCTTCCGCTGAACACGTCGAGTGGTGTTCCGTAGGAAATTTTATTGAAAATACCATCAAAAATGTACGTAGGTTTAAAAATCTACGTACCTTTAACATTTTAATTATGTATTTAAACAATTTAAAAAATTGTTACAATGGTATTTAACAAACACTGCGAAGGAAAATTGTTTTAGCTGACTTTCGTTATTATATTAAAGAGATAGAAAATTGCCTTATTTTTCTTTCGTCTACGAAATATATGACAGGCAATAAATATGGAAAATAATATTAACATGTGTAATAGTTTTATAAAAATATCATCTACCCTCAATTTTTTAAACTGTCATATGTACCGGAATGAAAATGGAGCTCTGCTATTAGAGATCGCATCAAACTGATAAGTTTATTTTTAAACATCTTCACCGTTATCTACTCTAAAAATACCAAAAAAACAAGAGTATGTTTTGAAGAAAAGAATTTCAACGAAATTTATAAATATGTACCTGCCAAACGTAAATGTGACCAGGATGTTTGTGGCACCTTTTTTTATCAACACCACCTGTCTCAGTTATAAATATTTCCAAATTTATGTAGACCGTTTAAATTTTTTAGAAACTTCTCAATCATAAATCGGAGATTATTAAAAACAAAACCGACGTTGACTTTCGTTCTGTGTTGTCGAAATAAACGTCCCTTTTTGCTCTTTTCGAGATTTAAATGATTCCTTTCGACAGCCCTACTGGGCCTGCAAGTTTCCTGAATTCTTTGTAATATCTATGTATAGTTGTCACAACGGAATTAATCTGCATTTTATTTAAACTTCCTGGTTAAAAGATTTTTGTAGATAAACATTTTCAAATGGCTATCAAAAGTAATATTTTTTATATAAAAAAAATAAGATTTCCCTATTATCTGATTGACGATATATATAAAATTTTTGTGAGGCTTATTATATCTTTTCACGTATGAATTATTTGTATAATCACTTAACCAGTTAATCATATTAAGGTGAAAAATACGTATTTCTAATAAATATATATTATAAAGGCATAATAAGGTACCATTTCTCTTGCTTTCTGTAGGTTGCAAAGCTTATAAACAATCTTCAACACAGAGCGCGTACAATATCCCTCAACTTTCCTATCATACAATCTATTATAATCTGTATAATGCAAAAGTTTAACCTAACGTACTTCTAAGTAAGGCGTACTTTAGACCGAGATTTTAGTAAGTACTCGCAACCTCCTACACCAGCTGTCTCGAGCACTGGCTATCAACAAGAATATTTTCAAGGGGCAACTTCATACCAATGCGGTTTTATGAATATTACGACACTGAAACAACTTCGTCATTTTGGTTGACGTAATTTATCTTGACAAAGTGATGTCACTCCGGACATGTGTTCAATCGAGTGACGTGACAACTTCATGTTCAATTTAAACTTTGTAACATTTTAGAATGTGAATACAACTCTGTGTATTTATAACATATTAAACTTTATCACTCGTACTAATATAAATTTGCTACGCAGATTTACTATCTTAAAATATGTGTTATATGGCACATACGTTCATTTATCATTAAAATTTTACTTGTGCTTACGAGTAATATGTTTTGAGGCTCTGAACAAGCCGTGTTTTTCGGGGTCTTACGCCGTCTTACCTGTAAATTCCAGCGCATATTTTTTTAAGTTTCTAGCTCGACTTCAGTAAAAGTTGAAGTGTCGTACTAGGAGCTTCTGTAATTTCATTCTTCATATTTATTCATCCCTCCTAACATCTAGATCACATGGATCGATCATAACGATCACATGAATCGTAACTATAAATTGAGATTTTTCTTACTAATTTGAATACATAAGTAGATCACTGTATATATATATATACACATTTATATATATATATATATATATATACGTATATATATATATATATATATATATATGTATATATATGTATATATATACATATATATATTCACATTTACGATACTATCGTAATAAACAGTCCGTAGAATATTTAGCAAATAAATATCACCTAACAAACCTTTTCCTTAATACAAATTTTACACGTGTCTACGTCCTTGTTTACTTCGCTTTTCGACACTTTGTAGGTGAATTAAGTGAAACTCAGCCGACTCGATCACACAATTCGAAATTTAGAATGTTTGGTGAAACCTTAATTTTCCAGACATAAATTACTTAAGTTACTTAATTCACTGACATAAATTACTTAAGTTAGTATGCCTTGTCTGTTTGGGCTGTTTCCGTCAAGTAGCTATTATTTCTAGTATTTTGCAGAATAATAATATTTCTTAGGCGCGTGAGATGTTTCAATTTGTGTTGTTTTGTTTTCGTTCTGATGTAAATTCCATAGTAACGTAAATGTGAATATATATATATATATATATATATATATATATATATATATATATATATATATATAACACTAAAATACAAGTCATTATTTACATTTCAACATCTTTTATCCTTTTGATTTTCGTGGGATAAAAACATTTGAAATTTGTTCACAAGAAAAAATTAAAGAAAATTACACCCCATGTATATAAGGATGTCGTAAAGTAAAATACGCTTATATGATATTACATTATGATGTTAAATAATGCTAATTAGTTAAAATGAAAGGCAAAATTCTAACAGCATAATTAATATATAACATATCAAATATATAGAATATTTATCTCTACGACCATATATTACACATTTGGACACAAAGTTTACACTTAACGGGATTATAAATATAAAAAAAAACATTTAATTACATTTTAATTAATATAATTATATTCTAGTGAGCAGATTTATGTTATAAAAATGATCTAATCTCAGCCAGATATGACCTATTTTCGTTTCATTTGACACTGTTCCGAAAAACTAATTCTGATATTGTTTATATAACTGGGTGACGTTGGGTTTTCGGTTTTTAATTTATAGAATGACGTAGTCATGAATAACAATAAACTGATTTATACCGTTGAAATAAATTTGACATGTAAATTACTTCAATATACAGTTTCTTCAGTGTACAGGTTTTAACAATATATGTGTATGTTATGCATATAAACGATTCTATCATCAACTCTCCAGGTAGCATCTCAACAAAACTGAAAAAAATATTTACGCGAACACTAAAAATACGCTCAGTTTTACGCATAGAATCACACACGCACATATCCATATGTATGTTTATATATATGTACAAATATATGTGTGAGTACCTATAAATAAGTCCTGTCACATATCTCTTCACGTTTTTTAAATTTTTTTTTGCTTTTGCTTTAAATGATAGAACGTTTGGAATTCCTGAAATGTGCGTAATAGCAGTCAAAATTGTCTCCACGAACTATTAAATCTTACGATATATATGTTTTGTAATATTTACAAAGCATTACACAAAAGAAAAAACAATTGAAATGAAGATACACAGTATAAAAGATACAGTATAAAAGATATTATTTATATGTTTTACGCATGGTGAATAAATGCAAACGCAAACAGCATACGAGAGGAAAACCAGAAAGTTGATAAAACCTGCACGACTGAGTGGAAAGCGTTATATTCACTCACTCTGATGCCTGTATAAACTATTTACGACTTCGAGGAAGTTTTCACGTTTAATATTTTCAAATAAAGAGTGAAAATTAACTGAGTATTGATTTCAGTAGTATCGAAATATTTATTTAAAATTTACACATGAAATTAATAAAAACACCTTGTGCTGTAGTATATCGCTATCAGCTTTGGAACCTGATGATGAAAAACAATATGATTAATGTATAATGAAAGAAAACGTTCATCTGTAAGCATTATTAAACATTTCCATTCAAATTTTTACAGGTAATTCATACAAGTGTGAAGCTTAAGATTTTGCTTTCAAATTAAAATCGTGTAAATGTATTAGTCTATGAAATTACCAACGTTATAAAGAAAGATATATATTGATAACGTACACAAGAAAACGTTTTCGAAAAAGAGAAATAATATTTTTTCATATCGAAAGTCTTTCATCCTTATATTTCACCTGGGATATAAATGTCCTAAAATTCTTTAAAAAAAAAACAAAGAATTAAAAATTACATACCAAGTGTATAAATGTTCGGAGTGATTGATAATATACGATATTAAACTATAATGTTAACAGACATTTCAATCATTTTAAGATTCTACATAAAAAAATATTTTAAAATAAAAGACTTTTCTTTTCATAATTTTATTGCAAATAAAAGGAGGCAAGTAGATAAAATGTGATGAATATTTTTGGAAGTTGTTACTTGACAAAAAACCTTCAGAATTAGGATTAAATAGAAATTGGTGAATCGCTTTTGACATGAAACGATCACAAATTATAATAACCGATTTTACAACCCCAAAAATAAACAAAACATGTTGAAAATATTATTGTCCATGTAAATTATTCTTGATCATGAATTAATATAAATTGGTTGTAGTAAAATTATACAACCAATTTTAAACTTGACTGGTTTAAAATAATAACAGTAATGGCTCAATCAATAGAATCGTCTTCTATTGAATAAATGTTATTCGAATTATAAAAATAATCTAACCTTAGCCATAGATAAGCTATTTTGTTTCAGAAAAAAGATAAGTCATGGCTTTATAGAAATTAATTGGATATATTAAGATCTAATAAGTTTTTCTTGCAATGTACAGGTCGCTAACAGAAAATGTGTCTCTTATTCATGTAAGGGATTCTAGGCGTCAGGCCGCTACCTGCTACTCTATACATGAAATTTTAAGCAACTTTACAAAATTTCTCAACCGCGTCTAAACAAATACTATCAATGTTACGATTTCAACAAAATAAAATAATTTTTTTTCAATTACTTTAGTGAATACAAGATTGGAACAAATATTTTCTTAGCTTTCTGTAAAAAATTTCACACGTGAAAAATTATTCACTCATTCACCTTGAAAATAAATAAAATTGGTTCTAGGGATATTTTTACGAAATGTATACCCGGTAATGTGTCCCGTTCATTTTAAGATCTGATATTAAGAGCGATATTATAAATGCGAAATTTTGTATGTTTGCATGTTTGACGCTCAATTACGCATAAATGACTGGAGAAATTCATGTGAAACTCTGGATAGAATTAGCATGCAGGTCACATTTAGACTCAATAATTATATGCTTCTTACAGAGTGAAACCCGGTGCTATTCATCACCATCATATAACGTATCAACAGATGACGCCACGTGTGTAATAAATGGGTAAGGTATTTAATTTATTCGCCGAGATATGTTGCTATAGTCTCGATAGGTAGGCGATAGTTTTCGCAGTTTTGATCGAAAATACACATCCACTAAAGGTAACTAAATATAACAGTGTTCAAACTTATTTCGTAGCGTAATTTATAATAAAACGGTTTGCGATAAATGGCCAAACAAACAAAGAGACGCCAAATTGATTGCTTTATTGGTTTGTTTTTCCAGTTTAGATTCGGAACTCTAAAAATCAAGTATCATGTTCAAATCGAGTAGCAATGAAACTGTTGTGAGGAAATTGGTGTCCCATTTTAACATGTAAAAAATAGATGTAATTCCTTATCTAATATATTCTAAGAGTTCTCAAAGGTATGTAGCAAGCAAAACTACCTCCACTCACTACAAATTTATAAATGTTATCACTAATATAACCGAGTCCTGTTATCATAAATATATCTTTCGTAAGATTTACGACAGTATTACATAAATTATAAAACAATTTACAAAGATATATAATTCACATGTTTTATGCATGGCGAACGAAGTCAGAATACGAATGCCACTTGAAGGAAAACCGGAAAATTGTAAAAATAAAATCCGCGCGACTGAGACGGAAGCGTGAATATTCGCACAACCCGATCATGCTTGCATAAACAATTTGTCTTTTCCACAGTATCTTCGCAGATATAAAGCACTGGTGGTTTTACGTAACAGCCTGCCTTTTTTACGTGCTGCGTGCATTTCCTGTAGTGGAATAATAAGCAGCCAATAGTGCGTGGAGCGTGGAGCGTGGACATTTAAGAAAAATTTTCAGAAATATATTTTCTCAATTGTCACTGTAGCATGTGCGCTGTTTGTTTTGCAAATGGAGAACGAAAATGAACTGGTCATGTTATTTTAGAAATATTGCATAATACAATTAATGAAAAGCAATTTTTGTTCAAATATTTTAACTGAAACTGTAACGATCATAGAATTGAGACTGTTATCATAGAATTGAGATAATAGAATTGAGTTTTAGCAAAAATATTCGTCGAACATTTCCAATAAATATTTGTTCATTTACTATGTTTCTACTTAAATTTAGTACGTTTTTGGTTTTAAGAATAAAAGAGTTTATTAAATTGATTCTATACTTTTGAACCCAAAAGTGGATAAACAGCAACTTGAATTTTTACTTCAAAAATTCTGTCACAATTAACGAAAACACTAAGTATATTACGACCAATTTTGGAGCCTGGTGAAACCAATATGATTCATGTAAGATGAAAGAAAGAATTCACCTGTAAGAGTTGTTTAAAGTTTTCATTTACATTTTTACGAGTAATTCATGACTATATCTACAGGGGATAATTCTGTGCTTAAATAAATGGTTTTAAAAATGTATTTGAATTTCATATTTCAGTCTGGTATTATCTTCATAAATATGGGCAATACATTATTTGGAGACTTATTCTCTTTGCAAGACTGTATTACTCTATTAATTTTTGTAATTTGTTATAAAAAATGATTGCATATAAACTTGCTTTGATTGTATTTTAAAAATATTACCTTAAAAAAAATATTTACTAAGAAAATATTTAAAAAATAATAGTAATAATTTAGTCAATTTAGTCAGTTAAGGAAAAACTAATTAGATGTAACCACAATAGTCACGATAGCTTAAGGTCATATTCGAAATAATGTTTCGTATTAGAAAAAAATTCAACTGAAAAATGTTTACATTTTTTATATTTCAGTTTCTTTATTTGGCGTAATACAGAATTGTGTTTTAATTTAATAATTATTCTCTCATATGAATAGAGTATCTTATAATACAGTTATTTGAAAGTCTCTGTATATAATTTAATCTCCATTAAAACAGATTATCTCCAATTCCGTTTATGTTTGTTTCAATTACGCATTAAGAAATAGAATTAATCTCTTTAGTAAAAGCATCGAGTTTTCGCTTTCGTTAATTACTTCAGTGTGGGCGGTCAGAAATAATTAGTTATTAATAAAACTGAAATCATACATTTATTCATTGTAATCGTTTCTCTAACTTATTTAATGAATGTTTACCTTATATCAATAACAATTTACTTTCCGAAAAGATTTCCTCTTCTAGGAGTGTTCAATGGTAAGTTTCTTTAGAATTAAACCTCATTTGTCGATTGAAGTTAAATTAATTGAGTGTAAAAGTTTAATCACTCGATCTACTTATTTATCAAGAGATGAAAAGTGTTTATTAATTAATTTATTCTAATTTTACATAGCGGTAACACAGAATACAATCAGATACATTATTAGTGAGGGTAATACTGTGGCAGTGATTTTAATGTTATTGGATTTTTTTTGCAGTGGGGAATAATTGTACCAACTGTATCAATATGACAGTGGTAGTGTTGAAAAATTGTAAACACAAAGATTTTGGATATATGGCTATATCCATGTTCAATTTTCCATGGACATCTCTTTCACGGTCAGCGTACACCTGGAATCGTATTCCTCGCATTTATCTTTTAGTCTTGACCATAGATAGAAATCGCCTTGTACGACGACGGTAATGCGTTTGATCCATCATTTCTATCGGGGTATTGGATTATGTGAGTCGATTTCAATGAAATAAAAACTAAATTTTACTTTAAGTGATCTATTTTTTTCAGAAAAAACTCCAGTTTTTTTGAGTCAGTAGTTATTATGTGATGCATATACAAACAAACACATAAACGGACAGATAAAATTCCTTAAAATAATAATGTGGCTATTACTTTTTTACATGCACCTAAATATATATATATATATATATATATATATTTACATATATATATATATATATATATATATATAAATATAGCGGTATTATAAAATAGCGACCACTTAATATTTTATTACATATTTTACGAGCCACTTAATATTTTAAACAAAATCAATTTACACTGCAAATGCTATTATTACGAAAATAGCACTGGAACTTTTTAAAACTGGTCATTTATATTAATGGAAATAAATTTATTGAAATTCGAATATTGGACTTCGTTTTAATCCATTGCTTGAAATTTAAATAATTTTATTGAAATTCGAATATTGGACTTCGTTTTAATCCATTGCTTGAATTCATTATTTGTTTTTACAAACTGACAGCAATTGAAACATTATGTGTGCGACACACGAGACGAATTAACGTGTGAAATTTTTCGTTGTCATCTCAGTAAACATCAAAATCATGATCGACTTCGACTGGCATTTTGTTGTAAAACTCTTTCCGCGCTACCGTTTACACTTGTTTTAATGAGTTCAATCGTAGTTGTATCAATCTCAGTAATGATTTGCGTGTTTTTGCATTCCTAACAAAAACAGCTGAAGGTAATACTAATGCTATGCGGGTTGTGACTAAGGCCGAAAAGAGAATAACCCTCTGCAGAGGGTTACTCTCTTCTCAGTCAGACAAGTATAAGCATTAGTATGAGATGTGTGCAGAAAATTCTATATTAGCATTTAGACGTCGAGAAGCTTTGCACTAGAAGGATGGATATTAGACGATTTAACCGAAGCTTAAAAACATAGTGATGTTGTCGAAATCGTCATGTAAACTGAATATACTATTACGAACTTCAAATTAAAAGGCAGTCTGCGCAGTAGGTGTATACTTCTGAAGTTTAACCTACAAACGTAAAGAAAGAATGAAGTGCTGGTAAAATGACGATCGGCTCATTCTTTGGATGGTTGTGCTATTATTTTCAATGATTGTTTTGGAAAATATGAGAACAGTTACCGCATACTAGTAAATCAACAACTGACTGGATGTTGTTAAGGAAAATTTTGAGGCAACTTCCTCACAATGGAATCTTTCTTCATCACGACAGCATCTCTACACACTCGGGCAGATAAATGAACGAAAACTTGAGTATGTATGTGCAAGTTCAATATTTTCTAAAATTAATTTACATTTCATTAGTGTAAAAGCAACAAAAAAATAATTAGCTATTCGACGTACGGTAATTATACAAATGTTTTATATATCTGTGTACATCAGTAAAAAGCGCTAAGTATATTTTAAATTGCATATTGAAATTCTTCATTCAAGCACACATTGCCAAAATAGGCATGCCAAGAGCTGCAGTATGGAGCAATGCGGGAGGTATAGGTACTTAGTAAGTAATTTGAATACGGGCAGATGCATGAGGGCAAACATTATTTTTGGTCGTCGCCCGCAGATAAAACTTTTCCATGTTGTCTGTAATCGTTATAAGCAAACTTCATTTCCTCAAATTGTTTGAAATTTTAATCTATTGTCAATAAATATTGACAATAGATTAAAATTTTAAAATTATTAAAATGTAAATACATTTTAATAATTTTGATGGGTTACATACATTATGGTCTACTCATATAGTAAAATTGTAAAATTGGCGTGCCTGTACGTTGAAGGTATTGGTGAAAAAATTGTTTTGGGAAACATAAAAATGGTAATGGAACACAAAAATATTATTTTTGGGATATTTGTTCATTTCTCCATGAGCTTATTTTTTACCTCCTTCAGTTCCGAATTATTTCCAGTGAATTACCATTATCGTCCAATGCAATCAAATACAAGGTCTTAAATAGTAGCCTTTCTTTCGTTCATATGAATTTTATCTTTGAACCTTATCTGCATATTATCTGAATTTTATATGTTACGTAGAAAGTGGAAAACGCGCTCCTTTATTCAAATCATTTAAATACCCGTTAAAAGCTGTTTGTAATATATAACCCATAAAGTCTGAAAGAGTTTTAGAAAAGGTTTATGTTTCTTCGATGATTTATTAAAATAAAAGTTCTAAGATGACGTCGTGTGATAAATTATATGAATTTCATTAAAATTTCATTACCTGATAATATAAAAAAATATGACATTAGAAAGAGAGTAAAAAATGTTACTGTTTTGGCTTCTCTCTCTCTCTCCCCCTCTCTTTTGGATTTTTCATCCCTTTGGTTTTTATTAAGTGTAGGTATTAGTATTCTAAAATTTCATATATTTTTTCTTCCTGGTTATTCTAGAATTTCAACACCATCTCTATTATAAATCACAATCGTTTTTATGTGAAATATATTAATTAAAATGAAAATCAATTCAAAATAATTTTGAATGATGGTGTGTCACAACTTCACTGTCACTGTCACAAACAAATGGATAAATTAGATAAACTATTAAATAATTGCAAACGACGTTCAGGCATAAGCAACTGATTTTAATTGCATAAAAATAACTAGATTGCCAAGTACTGGCACGCTTGAAATGATTCAAATAATAAACTAAAATAGCAGGAACATAAATATAGCAGTATCCATTATACGCTGAGTGTAACTTCAAATGTTACGCAGCTTTCTTTTGAAATAAAAGTTTCCAAATGTTTATTAATTTATATTATTGACAAGAACTATTTTAGCAACTGTTCTAAAATACAGTAGATATTTGTAACATTTCTAATAAATGTCTAACTTCAAATGTTACACAGCTTTCTTTTGAAATAAAAGTTTCCAAATGTTAATTAATTTATATTATTGACAAGAACTATTTTAGCAACTGCTCTCAAATACATTAGATATTTGTAACATTTCTAATAAATGCGTAACTTCAAATGTTATGCAGCTTTCTTTTGAAATAAAAGTTTCCAAATTGTTATTAATTTATATTATTGACAAGAACTATTTTAGCAACTGCTCTAAAATACAGTAGATATTTGTAACATTTCTAATAAATGCCTAACTTCAAATGTTACACAGCTTTCTTTTGAAATAAAAGTTTCCAAATGTTAATTAATATATATTATTGACAAGAACTATTTTAGCAACTGCTCTCAAATGCAATAGATATTTGTTACATTTCTAATAAATGCCTAACTTCAAATATTACGCAGCTTTCTTTTGAAATAAAAGTTTCCAAATGTTAATTAATTCATATTATTGACAAGAACTATTTTAGCAAACTCTCTCAAATACAATAGATATTTGTTACATTTCTAATAAGTGCTATTGGTAAATTAAATATTGAATTATAATGAGTAACTGATTTTTCGAAAACTTTCCAATAGTAAACAACTCTGAAAGTACTTGATCCAAATCCATTCATTTTGAATATGAGCAAAAACCCTACCCAACAAGTCAAGTTTATGAAATAATTATTTTAAAATTTTCTATATTTATCGTGAAATTATCTTGTCCTACATTAAATCAATTTATGAAAGTATTAAATGCAAGCTTGAAAAGTTTTTGAAGAACTGTTTCAATCATAAATATTTCAATTACCTTAATATATAATTAAAAATATTTATTAATATTGTATAAATAAATAAACCTATTCATTAATTTAGACTTAAAAAGAATCATATATATTGCTTAAAATGTCATTTTACGTATTTCAAACCATTAGTCAGGTTTCAGAAGTTTATTGAAAGACAATTTTTCTTCTTAGTGTATCGTAACGCAATTAATAGCACAGAACATATAATTTTGTTCTTTATTTAATGGCATCAAATTTGAAAATAAAAAAATCATCAGGAATATTGTTAAAAGTACGCCTATACATACGTCCTACTAATCTACTAGCAAATCCTATTATTTTATTTATAGTTTCTGTTTTATTAGTTTATAAAATACGTGTATTTCTTATAAAATAACCAACTTTCTTCTTCCCAATGGTGTAAAAAATAAGAACTAGTACTAGTTCTTGTACACAACTTGTTAAAATCAATGGCGGTCTTAATAAATTGACTTAACTTATAACTCAGGTATAAAGCCAACTGCCTTATTAAGAAACGGTAAATTGCAACCAGTAAGTACTCATATAGCGTTAAAAATAGTCCCGTACAATATGTAACATAAAACAGCAAATGGATTTTTATAACATGTTGTTCATATGGGAACAGCAAAAATGGCAGCTCAAAAAATAAGAACATCGAAAACCCATACGCAACTAAGGCTACGATGTGATGAGTGTGTGCACACATTCTATTATGAGCGTTTCCTGTGTGCTTGATGTATGGGCAGAACCTTGACTAGTATTATTTACATTTTCGTATAACCGTTACAGCTTGAAATATTTTAACTTGTATAAATTCGTCTGGTATGTTGTATATATTTTAACTTGTATAAATTCGTCTGATACGTCTGATGTACATTCCTTGAAAAATTGGCATTAGAATAATACTTAGTCTAGCGATTAGGAAATATTTTTTTTATTAACATTAATGGAAGTCGTTAATAATTTAATCCATGAAACTCTTCAACTAACCATGTTTACCTACTAGACAAATTGCTAAAATTTCTTACTTTGATATCAACCTTTGAACGCAGTTCCAAACATATTTTCCAGTCATTTAAATTCACTACGATTTTTTATTTCAAATGATCAAAGAAGGTTCACTATTTTAGAAGGAAAAAGTTATATTATATTACATTATTCCTTTGTTTACTTTTTCAAGTAGTCATAATTAAAACATAGTCTTTCGTAAAAAAATTGAGTAAATGTAAATATTTGAGTCCAAGGGACTAATAACAGAGTTAAATCTTTTCAACATAATTTTAATGTTACTACCTGAAAAATAATTTCCCTTTTTCAAATATTTATATGAAGATACGAAAAAGATAATGAAATGATACGAAAAAGTCGATGAAATATAATCCTTCTTTTTCTTTCTGTTTTCAAAAATCCACACGAAGTATATTTCACACGAAGTATATTTCAAATTAATATTACTGCATGGAATAAAAACCAATAATAATTTCATGAAGCATAAATACGTGGCTAAGAAAGGAAACCCAAAATTACGAAAAACTCAAAAAATGTACCACGCTTTTTCAATTATTTGTGTAAAGGTATGAAATAGTAAGGTAAATAAGATCCTTCTTTTCACGTTTTATTTTGAAAAGTTCATAACCAAGAAAAAACCTGATAAAAATTATATTGAAGTATATTTCAAAACCAATATTTCTGCTTGAAATATTAAATAAAAATAATTTCACCAAACATTAATATTTTGGTAAAAACAATACACAAAATTTGCGAAAACTTCCATTTTTTTCAATTAATTGTATAAAAGCAAAGGAATAATCAACCTTTTTCCGTTCAGGTTTGGAAAGTTCACACCAAAGAAAAAATTGTATATACTATTATAATAATTAGAATATTGAAACAATAAATACAAATTTAAAACACGTTATAAAATTTAGGAGAAGTTATGATAAACATATTTGTATCATCATCATCATCATCATCATCATATATATTAATACGCTAAGGTTAAGAAGTTACTCTCCCTTTTTAGAAAAAACCTCACAACTAATCCACATAAATTATATATCATTTTATAGATAATTGCTTGCCCTACCGGCATCCACAACTAAAAAATTTATTATTGCTATTGTTTTTGCAAATTAATTAATTATTAAAATTATATACACAAAACAGCAATGCTGCCATCTAACGGCTCAACGTCAATATGATTGACGGTCGGTAAAATTTTTGTTTAATTTCGTGGATTTGAAATTAAACAAAAATTTTACGTACAAATAAAGTGGCGCTTTAGCTCAATGCTTTTGATACTTGCGCCTCTATATGTCAATTTTAGTAAAATATTTGTTTGATTTGTCATCTGAGCTTCATAATGGAATAAATAATGCGAAGACTTCGCACGGGTCACGCTAGTATCGATATATTATACTTGTGTACTGGACATGTAACTATATGATTGACAAGTGTACATGAAAAATATTTTTGTACAAGTAGCCCCGCGTTTTCCTAGCCACCACATGCATAAACAAAATTAATTTATATTCGAAATAAAGTGAAGTCCAACTACGACGACGCGTTCGCTTTGACTGTTTTCATATTAGTTTTCAAAAGAAGGATCGGAGAAAAAACGTATTATGTTGTGCAAAACTGGTTAATAAAAAAACGTTCTTGAAATAACTTATTGAGTTATATCGAAGTCAAATTATTACTTCCTACTTACTACCGTTTTTGAAGTAAGTCTACTAATAAAATAAATCCAAAAATCACTATAATGTCCCCAAATTATTGTTTCTTAATGAAAAAAATGCTGCTTGTGGAAGCCTTTTTAGAAATGTGCTGATGCTTACAGACAACGAATATCTTTTGCCAGACATTAAATTTCAAAACATGAGCAACAATACTGATTTAATATTCTAATCACGTTTTTTATCGAGTGTTTATATAACTTGAATTGTAATTTTATAATAAAAACTTAATAAATTTTAACAAAGTTAAAATATTAAAACTTTAATTTAAAACGACACACGCTAACTGTAAGTCTCACAGCCACTTTTACACTTTAGGAATTTTCCTGGTTTAGTGATTTCTTATTTTTGAATCATGTTTAGTAAGATCTTAATTTTTTAGTAAAATATAAAGATAGATCACAAGGTCGAGTTAAAGTTAAGATGTATAAAATTAAGTATTTTTAATAGCAATCCAGGATGAAATCAATGCTTTTAAAAAATATAATTTAAGTAAATATAGGATAAATCAAGAAATAATTCTCAATAAACTAGAAGAAATGTGATTAAAACTCAAAAATAATTTAAAAAATATCCCTTAAATATCATAGAAATCCATAACGTTTTAATCGTTTTTCATAATAAAACTATTTAATAACAAAAATAATGAACGGTCTAGAATCAATATTTATGAATCTCTTCCTGCCCGAATATTCTCAGATAAGTAACTCTTGTTTTTTATTTTCCTACTATAGTTAACGTGTGTTAATTAGTGCCATTAGTAGCCAAATTTCATATTTTTACGTCAAACTTTCTTTTGAAAAAATTTACATGATAGACGGACTAAAGAGCGATCATCTGTGGTTTTCTTTTTTTCCCATTTGAGGTACGGGATCCTAAAAACTATTAAATATTAATCGCCATGACTATGAATAAAACTATATGATATCATAGAAACTATTAAATATCAATCGCCATGAGTACAGTTTAGCAGGTCATCTCTTGACATAGTGGAGGACGAATTCGTTCTGCGTCTTCCAGTACGTGATCACCATTCGAGAATTAAATGATTATCCATTCTGCTCTATATAGCTAGTCCTACATAACTAGCCCATTGCTAATTCGGCCTACCAAAACCTACAAGCTATGTCACTTATCTTATTTCACCTAAGTGAGAGGCTCATGTTTGCGGTTTCTCTATGATACGTAATGTGGGACATTACGTATCATAGAGAAACCGAAAACATGACCCTTTCCATAGTTCGTGATTTGGAGTATTTATACGGAGTCAATATGTAAAACAAAAAAACTTATTTATTTATGGTACTTACCTCTTCGCGCTAATCTCTGAAACCACACGTCCGTTTCCAATTGTATGGAAAGCCTATGTAGTAAAGAAAATTATAAGCTATATATCATCACGCTATAACGTTATGAAATATAGCTTATAATTTATTTGTATGAATTATAATCCATAATTACAAAGCAGTGACATGCATGTAACAGAATTTGAGGAGCACTGCTCAAAAATGTAATAGAATTTTGAGAACGCTGCTTGCACCGTGCAAGGTAGAAGGAGATTAGCTTATTTATTTACTGAGCACCCCCACTTTTCCCACCGCTAAACCCTCGGCCCTGACAAATGGTGTCATTTGGCAAACATAGTGGAGATATTTGACGGCTGCAGGGGAAAGAACAGCATAATTAATTAATTTTACGCAATTGAAAGCGCGGGGCGCAACTAGTGGTAAATAAAAAAGTTATACTTGTGAGTTTGTTAATTGGTAGTAATTACACAAACTACCCACTAGATTTAAACATTGCTTTTCATTGGTGGATAGAGATCCTGCATAGAATGCAGGATCCCTATTCACCAGGACGCAGGATCGCAGGATCTCTATCTATAGAAATCCTGTGTAGTTCATTGGTTATATTTAATCCGATTTCATATAATGGGTTACGGCAAATTGTAAAAATCGGAGACAAACGCTTATATTTCACAAGAAGATAATTTTTTGCACTGCCGTTCTTGGATTTGCGGCATATTTAATATGCTACAAATCCAAGAATCAATATTTAAAAATATAATTCGGGATAAGAAAGGGAGATAGCAGGCAAAACAAATATTGTATTACTGGAAGATTAATGTAATACATATTAACATTTTTAACAGTAGTTTTCTAGTGTTTAAATTTCTCAATAATAAATTTCCAAAATAATGATTATTTCATTCTATAACCACATTTCCAATTTTATTTTACATATTTTGTTTTAATTATTTTCAACAAACGTTAATTTACATTTATCAGTATTCATGTAGTGCCTCCTCTGTGTATATTTAAAAAATTAATGCTACCAAAAGGTAAGGCATACGTATGTATGTGCGTATGTATATATATATATATATATATATATATATATATATATATATGTTTATATATATATATATATGTATATATATATATATATATATATAAACATGTTTATATATATATATATATATATATAACCTGATTCATCACCGCCGAGCCGACTAACGCTAGAATATAGGCACACGGTAAAAAACGGTTTTCCGAAATCCGAATAGGTAAACAGCAGGTTTAAATTTTGCAGAACACATAATTATTTTTGATCAGATTTACATAATGATATATGTTTCACAGTTTTTAGAAAGTCAACCCCGAGGATTAAATAGGTGTTGAAAACTTTATAATGGACAAAATTATTATACTTTCAAAGCTCAACAATTTAATCATTTTAACTTACTTTAAAAAAAAACAATTCCATTCCTAAGAAGAAACAGGCAACTTGTCGTCTCCTAACTTAGCAAGTAAAACATATTTCTATATAAATCTTCTAGAGATAAAAATAGAACAAAAAAGAGAAAGATTAATTTTGAGATTATTTGAAGCGAGTAATTTGGCTAGAATCTCTATTAGTGCGGTCCACTGAGCCCTGTTGAGGTTAGATTTAAAAATACTTTCACCAGACTGAATCTGCACAGCCGAGTATTATTTAATAAATGCTATATGGTTTTACTAGAGCCGGTTCTATTCTTGGCTTCGTCATTAACTTTCTAGAATGTTTTGACAATGTCTATAATAAGTTTAAGTCTAAAACATTAGACCATGTTATGAAACAGTTTTATCACAATTACCTTTTAAATAATATATTTTATATCTTTTGATCCCCAAAAGAAAGAGGGTCAAATGTACAATTTTTAAACTCCGGTAAGAATACTATATTAGAAGATTTTTTGTAAATAATTTAAACATTACAAAAACAAACATTTACATAAAAATTATAGCAATATTGACATTATCTTCAATAAACATATAAAATATCAAAATTTCGCTATTAGTATTAGATAATTTGATATAGATTTGTCTATGTAAATATACGAATTTTCGCACTGGATTATTCAAACATTTCGCAGAATTACAGATAAGATATTATTTTCAAAATGATTTATGTTCGTTAGAATCTAAGAAAAATTATTTTTGAGTATATAAAAAATTAGATTCTAATATTCGAAATGCGCCGACAATTTTTTTGAGTCATCTCAAAAAAAGAACCTTTCCTAACTCTCATTCATAACTCCTCATCGATCATTCCCTGGTTTTCTTTCCTATATCTTCGATATATTTTTATTAGTGACTCAATATTGCACTTGGCCTGCTATTTTCTTTTATCGTCTTAACGTTTTTTTGCAATATAATTTACAATTCGTTGCACTTCTCCACAACACTTTATATCTTTTACTTGCTTCTTTGGTTGACTCGTCTTATGTGTGAAGCTTAAACGTTTTAAATAAATAGTATTTAATAACACAGAAATACTTAATTTCGACAAATGACACTGGTTTGAGACACATAATTTTCTCTGTCGGAAAATTATGTCACTAACGTCTAAGAATGCAATTTTAACATCGTTTATTACCCTGTGAACTTTAATTGAATTACAATTAGTCGAAATCTTCGGTAAATAGACCTTCACACTTATGTACTTTAGTTTAGTCTATTGAAGTTACAACATAAGCTTAAGTTACGGTATGCTTACATGGAATTGAATGTTTTAGTAGGCAACGGAATGATAATACTTTCATGAACTTTCCGTAATTTTATCGAATCAGACAGGAAAATAAGGAATAATATATTGATGGTTTCCTGTTAAAAATTCTTGACTAAACTACATCAGTAACTATTTATGAGATTCAGAACAAACTATTTTTGACAAGCGATATTTATTTTAAGTTACACTTACAAACTAAATGACTAAATCGTTAAGTAATCTTATTTTACATTCAAACAACATTTTATGCAATTCAAATCGTATTGTTTTATAAAACATTCCCTTAGAAAAAAAATTATTCTTGTGAAACCACTTAACTTTTATAAATTTTCTTTTTTCCGCTCCGTCATGCTTTTACTATACTCGCCTAATGATAGGTATGGATGTTGAAAGTAAGCTCGTAAGTTGTTGGAAATCTTGAGTTTTGTACACTGTTTCCAAAAGTCAGCATATCGTTTGTGCGCTGTTTTCATAGCTCATTTTCAACGTTGTGTACACGTTTCGCAATCAACGCATTTTTGGGCGCCGATTTCCCGAAACCGGTAATTATAACGAGCTAAGGCCGACGACAATAACTTTTATATCTAAAAGTCTATTGTGTTTGATTAATATTTTATATACCCGAAAACATGGTAAAATTTTGCCCAATTTTTTCCATTCAAATTAAGACGTACAATTACACATGATGTAGTTTTCGGCTAAACTTGAAAACGATTTATCAAAAGTTATAATTCTTATGCATAGTTATGATGAAATTTGTAATAATTTCCGTCTTCATAATTGTCTCAATGGTGTCATTTTTAGAGGAAATTCACTGAAAAATGTACAGAAGGAATGGTTCATTACTGTAATAATATGAAAGTTGAAGTTAACGAGAGGATGAGCAGCTTTTTAGTTTCTTGAAGCCTTGAATGTCTTGCATAATTTCCAAATGTCGGCACATTATTTTTGAACCGTCTCGTACCGTTTGTGAGCGCCGTTACACAATCGGTGCACGAACCTTCGAGTGCTGATTTCTCGAAAGCCATCGTTTCTGGCCTGGTGGCAATGGATTTGGTGCATAAAAATATGTTAAATTAAATTATAGGATTATCATCCAAAAGTATTTGTCAGTTTCGCCGCCTTAGCCAAATTATTTTACTGGATACCTATATTACAAATGAAAACATCTTTAAATATATGAACTACTTTTCATTCATTTCGTGAAAATTTGAAAACATATTTTAATATGGGCCAAAAGTATACAGTGTAACTTAAGATATTACCGACTTAAATTATTTATAGTCATTATCAAAGAATTGTTTAAATAAAGAAACGAACAATGAGGTCTTTTCTTTTATATACATTTAAAAGATTGTAAGGCTATAGAACTATTTCGTCGGTCCTTCCCAAAAATATTCGTTTAAATAAATTTTAATATGAAAAATAAATTTACTACTACTTTGACCAGTTTAACACATGTTGGTGGAAAGTTTGTATTACTATTTACGGCATGCTACTTGAGACCGTGAGTCAGCTGCGTTAAAAATATGAAAAATGTTTAATATTATGTTTTTAAATTCTCATCTTGATTCAACAAACGTTTACTTCTAATTTATAAATGTAACTAATGTTTTAAAAATTCTTCTAATTGTGCGCTACTATTTTTGGAAGTATGAATACAATTTTATATTTTTTGCTACATTTAATTAATACTTTAGGTACGTCTTAGAAGTAATATCGAAAACAGCTTTTAACGTAATTAAGTTCGGTTATAAAGTAATTTTATTATATTTACAATGAGATAACCTATAATAAAATAGTAAAGTATTGCATTGTCAAATATAATTTTTAACGGAAATATTGTATTTTAATGTGAGGAATTTGTGTAAGATTCTTTTTTTTTATTACAGTCGATAATTTAACAACTTGTTTATATGTGTAATTTCCATTTAAACAATTAAGTTTTTTAAGAAAGTTTAAATTTATGTCGACTTTAAATTAGTTGAAATATGTAATGTAAATAAGGTTATTTTTTAAGATCACGCGATTGGTTAAGAGAAAGAATGTTGGGACAAGCAATGTTTAAAAAGAATATCACTGCCACACATGTGTTCGTTTATCCGTCTGTCTCTGCCTTTTTTTTCTCAGGAACTACTTGACGTAGAAACTTGAAATCGTGGCAGAGTAATAAAATAAGTCTCAATAGCTAACATTGAAAAATAGGTACGCGGAAATTTTAGCGGGTGAGAGGAAAAATAAAGTACTCGAAAAGAAAAAGTATATATACCGTGTGGTTCAAAAAAGTTACTTTATAATCTCAAAAATATTTTCATAGTTGGGTGTTATATCTCCAGGGGTATATTGAAAAATATGCGAGTGAATATCTTCCCCTGCCCTCATTTATGAAAGTATTGAACTAAAAATTAAGACGAAATAGGATTTTTAGAAGCCTACACTTGCGGTTGCTGGAAAACTATGTTTATGATCTAAATGTCCTTGTTTCTAAGATGTTTGTGATAATATGTGTGTCATCCCTAATTCATTGTATTAGGGTTGTAGTTTATTATTATTCAATATTTATTATTCAATATTTATTCTGGTAGAAATTCAATATTAATGACGACTTATTATGTATAAAATAACTTCACTTGACCGCGATGCGCGAGCCAGGCTCGTATTTGGTCGGTTTTGTTAAATTATATTTTTATTTTTTCATTCAATAATGGGCTCTAAATTCGTTAATTATATTCGTCGGGTCACTCAATTACCAACACTCGTCATCCCTTTAAAGGTATTTACGGGTAAACTATTATAACTTCTTTTCACGAAACATTTTTGAGTCATGAAGAAGAGTCACAAACTTATAATTATGTCAAAATTCAGCGACCCACTATACAGAGTTTAAATTTTGGTAGGCTGTGGCTGACTGTCTGACAGACGGTACTGAAAAGATACCACATATGTTTTTCTGTTATCTTCAATCCACAAAACGAAAAATTACTTCCTAATCTTAGCTTATTGTTAACTAAACTAAATGTCGTATAATCTAATTCGACAGAGTTTTTAATATGTTATTATTGGATGAAATCTTGGTTAAGATTTAATTAAAACTTTGGCATATTATGCAGCATAAATGGTGACAGGAAAACCTATAACTTTTAAGTATTAAAAGGCTATTGTGAGCTAATTAGGGTTTCGTACCTCAAAAGGAAAAACGGCATTCTTGTAAGGTTTACTCACTCGTATGTCCGTCCCTCTGTTACAGCCGTTTTTCCCAGAAACATCTTGACGCAGAAATTTGAAATTTTACATAGTAATATAACATAGCTAAAGTTCAAAAACATTATTTTTGAAATTTTGTAGGATGCAAATTAAGCAGACGAAAATGTTTTTCCGTGTTCAGTGTGGGATGCCGTTTAAAAGGATTACTTATAAGGATCTCAATAGCGTTTTTCATAAATCTTTGTTATCTCTTAAGAGATATAATGAAAACTGTCGCAAAAAAATATATTCAACCTAAATTATGAAACAATATGGATTCTTAGAAATCGGAGCAAAGGTTCTAGAAAACTATAGCAATGAATTTAGTTGTTAATTTTTTTTCACATATGCACCATAACTTGAAGCCCGCGGAATATCTTCCGTAATAAGCAATTTATTTATTGTTTTCTACGTAGAAGCCTGAAATTAGGCAGACTTAAAAAGTTTTTTAAAATTTTGTATACCATATTATATTATTTGAAAGCGATTTTTATGAGAAATAAAAAAGGCACGATTGAAAAGATATTTCAAAAAAATTGCGCAAATACAGCATTCCTCTTCTATTTACGAAACATCTGAAAATTGTAATAGAAGATTAAACGAAAGTAAAACGATTATCCTAGCTAATTTATGAAATATATACCAATATACTTTAAGCAATATATTTAGGTTGTTCTAAATTAAAATTTGTAAATGTTTTCGTACAAAATTATATGTAAAATTAAATGTTTGTAAGTGCCGAAATACGTACGAATGAGTAATACCTATAGTCCGATAAAAACTACTAGAAAAATCGTCCCATCCCGTAATTTATCGAACTGTGAATTCATTTACGAAGTTGTCCTTAGAGTTGAGAAGGGCACAGATGGAAAATTATGAAAATATTTGTCGCTAAATTTAATGAATGATCTTGATTCACAAAAGTCCCATTAGTCGTGGAGTACTTATTTCGATGTAGAGGACAGAAAGCTTAGGATGGAGTGCCACCCACCCTCTACGCGACCATGCGACCGCTCTGCAGTTAAAGGTAGCTTCGTTGTCGATATTATATATATACATATATATATATATATATATATATATATATATATATATATATATCCACATGGAAAAGTGTTGATGAAAGTTAGAAGAACTATCGAGAGATTTAATTATGAATATTTATGAAGTAAATTCTGGAATGTTTATTAAGACGGAATGTAACATGAATTAAAGTTATTCTTCGAATCATTAATCAAGAAACTTCTCTATTAATATTGTATATCATAAGTCTAAATAGATAAACATCATTGCATGTAATAAAGGTATTTTTCCAAAATTGTTCTGTTGTCTTACCTTTTCAAATATTTCTGTTGCCTGAAAGACCTTATTTTTCAAAATATTTCTGTTGCCTAAAACAACACATTGCTGGCTAAGCCATTAAAGATATGATGATTGCCAGATTGTCGAATAGTCTGAACTGAACGTTGCAAGTAGAGAGCAATTAGAGAAAAACCCCGGTAAAAATAAAAATAAATGCTGAAATACATAGAAGGATGTGGAATTTTAAATATGAATTTGAAGTTTCTGAAAGACGGTTGTACTTATTTAGAGTAGCCTTTGAACAAAGTTTAAAAGTTACTAAAATCAAGTATTGCTGTCAAACCATGCGGCGTAGCAACTTGAAAGTTAGCATAATAATACGTCTTAGTAACGGGATATGCTCTATGATTATAACTATTTTCAGATATTTATTAAGCAGTTTAGCTCGTAGGAGGTGGGGATACGCTACTCTAACAAAAATGACCACTCTACAACTTAATATACACAATATATACATGTATACTAATACATATATATATATATATATATATATATACATATTGCCACTGCCATGCGGCAAATGATCAGACGGTTAGATATGAGGAAATGATAAGATTTGGCAGGTTAATTATGAAATCACAAAAAGTGAGTCAAGTCTCGTTTCTAAGAAATTTAGTTTTCCCGATGTCAGTGATAATGTCGGTAATATTTTATAGTTAGGAAAGCTACAGCAAAATTTCATATTACTTTTACTACATAAGTGTCAAAATTACATTGAATTATTCATTGTTCGATCCAACCAGATGATTCGCGTGTAAGTGTTAATATGTAGGCCATAAAACTGTCGACGAGTTTCTTTGAATTAACTAAACAACCATTATCGTATTTGGGCCATTGTGTTTATTAACTTTTTTCCTTCTCATTTGTTCTAATTGAATAAATACATTTATTTCTAAAACTTAAGTTCAACTCGGTTAAGTGAACGAAAGGAGAGGTATTTTCTTTCTTACTTGTCCCTGAATTTTACTTTGCTCTTACACAGCCGAACTTGTTGGAGAATTAATTGCGGAATATATATTTAACACAAGGCCTTTTTCCAATAATTTTATTAAACTGCGGAAATGCACTGAATGCTATATGTGCAGTGCACAGTGAATCTGCGCAATCAAATGTTAAACCATTTTATTTAGCTTCACGTTCCACATCTTTGTTTGTTTCTGATCTGGCGACAGATGTTTCAACTTCTATTCAACTGATTCCCATGAAAATGTGCACGCTTTTTCTGTCCTTATAACAATATAACATTATGATGAATGCGGGAATATTGCCTGCCTGAACTGTGAGACTTGATAATCTGTTCATTTTGTATTAGAATTGTGGATCTGAAACAGAAAATTTAACAACAAATTGCTCAATTGTGATGCTGCATTAGTGTGGTTTGTCTAAATCTTAGGAATTGATGTTATACTAATTTTAAATTAATAAATATACTACAAGAAATTATTCAATTCCAACTTGGATTGCTTTGAATCCACCAACGTCAAGATTACTTTTGCATCGTGCCGAGGACTACATAGCGGTAGGGTGACTAAAAATGATATGTCGCTAGCGATACACAAGTCAGTAAAGTTTGCGTTCTTTATAAGTATCAACCCAAGTAAATATGTGTTTGAAAATTACGGAATTAAAACATCTAGTATTTAATTATATATGCGATAATAAGTTGGAGTATCCGTAAACTTTCAGCGACCATGATAATGTAGAAAATCAGTCTCAGCTACTACAGTACATCAAAAAGTTAAAAATAAAATAAAGATAAATGTACTTTTTATGATAAACGGTTTTATGGTTAATCGATGACGTATTGAAAGTTGAAAAGCTTTATGGTCACCAATCCGTGGCTTTAATCAGACCTAAATATTAATTGAAAAAGTCTAATTAATGTGGTATTTAATATTAATTAACGACTGTCAAGTGATAAATAAGAGATATATAATATTAATTAACAAACCTTGAAGTTTACACGCTTTAATTTTTAATATTTTATATTTTGTGATAACCTATTTCTAATATTTTTACTCTAGAAAAATATTTACGTTTGTGAATGTTACCAATGGTTAAGTGTGTAATAAAATGAAAAACATGTATTTCCGAACAAAATATTTTATATTCATTATAATTGCCCTTTCAACTTTTATTCAACACAATACATGAAACGAAAAAAAGAACTTTTAGTACTTCATTGCCACCTCAAAAAATTCCATATAAATATTTTTGGGTAGTAACTATTGAAATATATACTTTGTCATTATGCTATATATCATGTTTCTGCACCAAACCATTACTCGGAGAAATATCCTTGTAAACTTTTCTGACCATTTTCTTTTCTGACGATCTTACATAAAATTCTAAAATAATTAGTTTCGGAATCCGTATAAGTTTCTCTTTCAACTGATATCCTACACAACAAAGAAAATAAATATTAGAATACTTTATTTGGCCCTACTAAAATTTTTTTTACAAATACTTTTATTCTTATCAAATGTCAAATAATTTCTGGGAAAACGTTTCTAATAGAGAAACAGTTGAAGGAACACACGATGGATTTTATCAATTTTCTATTTTTTTCCTTTTGGGATACGGGCCCTAACAATTAAAGCAAATAACAGTATATACAGTGTAGATCTCGGAAGTGAAACTTCTACGGCAATATTATTTTGCTTCATTGAAAGTAATTAAAACCGTGCATGTAATAAAACAAGTTAAATAAACAAGTGAAATAGTAGCTATTACACTTTACTTGACCGTTACGGCATTATCGTGTTTACAACTGTATAGTTGACGTTATTAAATTACATAATGATACTTTAACTACAGTATATTATTAAAAAATTGCATTATTAAACGATAAACTCAAGTATTGTCGTTTATCGATTTTTTTTGCATGTTACTTGAACGTGTGTGAACGTGAATAAGAGGAAGTTATGTCAATTGATGAATATGTCCTAACTAAAAAATAAATAAATATCTCTTGCGTGGAAAAATGCCTGCCAACAGTTATGCATACATAGAAATTGTGAGGATAAAACATTTACGGTGTTTTAAAGTAATTTTACAATTTCTGTCATTTATACACCGACGAAATGGGATTACTCAGACCCGACTAGCATGAATTGTCGGTCGAAAAGTAAAATTGACAAAATTGTTAAATTTGAGTAAAATTGTTTGAAAAAAAATTTTTTTTTGTGTGGTACTTGATTGCCACATTGATTAAAAAGTGTTTAAAAACTTTGAAAATTTCGAATTTGATTTTTAAAATCTGATGATAAAAACGAAACCACAGCTAGGATCACTCTTCCATAAAGTTAATGACAAAGTAATGAACTGTTCAGTTATACTTTTCTATCGATGAAATGCAAAATACATACACAGAATCAGTTTGAATTTCCATATAAACAGCTAGTCTGTTTGGACTCTAAAAATTCCTAACAGTAGGAGTATTTTGCCAATTTATTTATATTATTGGAACGATATACTGCAAAATTTTCAAGTGAGTATTTTTATTTCTTTCACTTCATTTTCACACAGCGATTATTTGATGTATATTTTTTAATATATTTTCCATTTTTAGTGCTTATGTGGAGTTTAGTGTTTATGTGGAGTTTAGTGCTCACAGAATTTTTCGAACTCGTAAAGAATGAAATGAAGTCTCATATATTGTAAGTAAGTAGGTTGTGTCACCACCTCCTAGCTGCTTCATCACACCCTATTCACCATTTGTGACTAAAGTACTGGTCAGTCAAACGAGCTCAAAAGAATTGCATTTACTCTTCAAATTGAGGAGATCCTTTCATTAACTTCTAGCTCCATCATCAGGTTCCTGCCACTACTTGCAAACAAAGAACCATCGAAGACGAATCAGACCAGCCCAAACTCGGCGAATCTGATCTAGTATGATCAGTAAATCTTAACATTTGAGAGTTCCTTTCACTACTTCTAATCAAAGAACTCATTAAGATCAAGCTTATTAAACAAATCAAATGATTCCGAAATCGTTCAATTTACTCTGCACCATTAAGGATCTTCTAGCTCCATCATCAGATCCTGGCCACTACTCGAAATCAATGGATCCATCAATACAAGTGAAAGTAACCCTAACTTGATTAATATTGATAGATCTACTCCTCACCATTGAGAACATGATCACCACTTGTGACTAATATACTTATAAGAACATGTCAAATGAGTTCAAATTCGATCTCAAATTGCTCAAGAGATCTTGTATTCGTACCTATAGAGAAATTTCGAAGAAGGATCTCTGGATTAGGCCTTTACATAGGTACATAAAAAATAAGCACGCGCCGGTTTGAGAACATCCTATTTTTTGAAGCTTTGTTAACAAGCGATTTTTAAGCTAACATTTTTCTGCAATGTTCGAGTGTTTCCGAAATCTTTAAATCTATTTTAATACACAGATTACGTGTATTTAATGTCGAAAGGTATATAAAAAAAAGAAAATATGTCTATATATATATATATGTATATATATATATATATATATATATGGCACGTATTTATAAATATCGTTTTTAAGACGTATATTTTTATGAAAAATTTATTTCCTCAAATACATGAAAAATGTGTACGCGCGAATTGAGAACTTTTTACTTTTTTAAACTTTGTTGAAAAGAGATTTTGAATAATATTTTTTTTTTGGAATATTCGAGCTTTTCCAGAACGTTTAAAGCTTTTTAGGCTGATGACAACTCTCAGCGACCTTGAAGGATGGGATTTTCAAGCTCCACCCCTTTCTCTTTTCGATAAACTAGCGCCAACACCAGGTGCACGGCATATTCAAAAACTAAATTAACCGCGTCAATCACTCGCTACTATCTGCACGGATGATTATCTGTGACTTATGCTCCTTGAAATGTTAATGTGATTTTTAAATATAGCTTGAAGGCGTATTTACATCTTTGACGAAATTTGCCTATTTTGCGAAGATTATTATAAACTCTGGGAATATATACTATAATTATTATAATACGAAGAAATAGACCAAACCTGGATTTATAATTCAGGCAGATTACTTTGTATTGTTTTTATATTTTTAAATAATTGAAATATTTCATTTCATGGTGTCTATTACTTTCAGTTTTGTATTTAACTGTTCAAGTGAGTTGTTAAACAAATATACATATAAAATTGAATACTGAATATTCAAGTAAAATTGAATATTCAGCTACTTTATCATTTGTCGTAGAAAGACAGACAGTAAAGATGGACAGAAAGTAATTAGGGATTAAATCACTCGGCGGATGCCACGTCATGATCGCACTCCCTTTCCCTAACACGAATATAATGTCCCACAAAATTAGGGGGTGCTTCTTAGTCAGTCTTTTACTTTAATTAAATTTTACGACTCCGGTCTGTGTCTGAGATGTTTATGCGGTCGGTTGCAGTTAGTTCATTAAGGTTGTACATATTCTTAATTACTCTCTGATAATGTAATAATAAATTTGTGGTAATCTTTTTAATATTTATTAACATACATTATCATTAGATTGGCTGAAATATTACATGAGCTATTATGAAAATCCCAATAATTGCTTTTATCAATATTTATTTATTTACTAAAAACACTTACAAGTGTCTCCAAAACTTTGAAAATATGCAAGCACCAAAAGTATCATAGTCTCGAGTACAATCAATGTAAAAAAAACAAAAGGAAAACATCAGTTCAAATTAAACATAAAACTAACTAATTAATGATCGAAAACTATCAATCAACTCCATGATCATATTCCTAAAGCGTGACCGCTTTGCCAATGGAGTAGAAAATATATCAAGATTGGACGGACGCCTCTCGCAATACTGTGTTGGTTTCTTACGAAGTTAATTGTGAGCGCAATCAATTTGGCAAACAAATCGATTCACATATTTTTTTACTACAGAAAAACAGTTGTCAAATATCAAATTACAAAGGTTTTCTTAGCAATTATTTTTACTTAATTGCCTTTTTTAAAACTTTCTAATTTTTTTAAGTTTGATATTTAATAAATCATGCTCGTATTAGCGATATTTACAGTAAGTATAAATGCAAATTAAGTCAAAAAACGAATGATACGTCGCAAAACCATAAATTAGTGTAGCAGTTTTGCGGTTCATTTAGAATATAAACTTTGCAGTTTTTATGAATCAGATCAGAAACAAGGTTTAATGTAACTTTGTATTTAAGTAAATAAAAAAAAAATTAAAAATACTTGCAGGGAACAAATTTCCTTTGGTTTAGTTTTTAGCGTTGACAGTGTTAAAGTAATTCAGAATTTACTTTAATTCCAGGATTAATTATGTTTTATCATTTTAAAAAATATGAATTCGGTTAATTCAAATGAAAATTTTACACCGGTATGACTCTAGGTTTAAAAGCAACGTTTATTCTGTTCAATATTAGCATTAACAAAGCCGCAAAATTGTTTCATTGCGTTGGTATAAAATCATTGAAAATATTTTTTTTTCAATGATTTTATACCAACATACCATTTGCTAATGAACAGGAAAAAAATATAATTTATGCTTCGTTGCCTTAAAGAACTTTTTTACACATTTTTTTAAATTTTATGGACGTCCATAATTATTGAAATGTTTAATGAGATCAATTTTTTTTATCTTATATACGTGAATAAATTTTACGTCCATTCTAAGTTTGAACAATATGATAAAAGGATTAAAAATATTAATTTTTTTATTGTTGAACTGAACAAAAAGGTAGTTTACTTTTTAATTATAAATTCTTTCCCAGCTTTACATAAAAATTAGTGGAAGTTGGACTCTCATATGAAGGTCCCGTACCCGTACCATTTTTAATTTTTGTATTGATAAAATTCATTGTGCACATTTTCATGTCGTTGTGAATGATAACAGAGTACCGAAGAGGAACAGTTTTTCCCTAATCCATTGGGGACTTCTATATTAAACTTAATTTTATTGTGGTTTTATTTGGTTTCAATTACTATTTCAATCGCTTCAGAATTTAGAAAAGGACAAACGAAATTTTTTGGACATCGCAAGGAAAAATAAATTTAAAAATCGTTCAGATTCTTTCAAATAAAGCATCGTATAAAAATAGGTATTAAAAAGTGTTTTCATCCTATATTGTGAATATAAAAGTCCTCAATTCTTTCCAATTCAACTTTAAACCTAGTGTTAAGTTATTATTTCATACAATCTATGCATTTTTTCGGAGATAGCTCTTAAAGTTAGAGATGGATAGTTAAACGAGAAAATAGAGCTGCATGGTAACTATACATATGTATGTACACACACATATATATGTGTATGTATATATATGTGTATATATATAAATTTATATATATATATATATATATATATATATATATATACAATATATGACATTGAATTTGCTAGTTTACTTACAAAAATCTTTGAAATTTTCATAAGAAATTATGAATAATGTTAATAAAAGCTTATTGCTTGAATTATCAAAAATTAGAGCTGTTAATTTAAGGGAAAATATATTATTTCTTCACTTCATTAAAGCTTTGTTAATTTTCACCGAAAAAATATTCCAGATGTGAAATATGGATCATATTTTGAAGATAATACGTCCAAGTGGCGCCTAAATTAAACACCTTAATATCTCTTTGGCAAGTGTATGACATATTCAGTTAAAATGTCGTGCTATGTGCTTAACGTTAAATTCGTGATATAAGTAGACACCGATATTGGAATATCCCTCTAAATTTCTTGAAAATTTCAGTAAATAATCTGTAATTTCACTTCGATTTTCATACCATTTCTTTTCTTTTTTTCTTTCTTTTTACAGGAGGATTTACTTAGTTTGAGGGAGTGTGGCAGTAATATAAGACAAATCTGAATCCCACTTTGTTGAATTTTTTTGTATTGTGTAATTAGTTTTGGACAGAACATTTTTTTTGTTTTTAATTATGTTAGGTTGAACCCTTGAAGATGACCTTTTTGGAAGTTCATTAATATATGGGAATTGATTGAAGCGATGACATTAATATCCACTATATTTTCTTGAAATCCACAAGGAGGCAATGCTTTACTATTTTTGTCGTTATATAGTCTTTAAATTATTTTAGAAAGAAGTCTTCCTATCTCCTCGTTTATTGAATGTGGTTTGAAAAAATCCATATGAGTAAACGTGTGCTGTGCTTTTGGTACATAATAACTATCCATCAAATATATGCTCGTTGGATAATAATATAATAGTGAATTTTCATTACAAACGTTTTATTTTTACATAGTTTTGAAATATTCCTGAAACGTTACGGAAATAGCTTACATTGAACTTTTAGCTATTTTCAAAAACGTGTGTATAATAACATGTCTATGACACTAATTGATGTGAAAAACAGTTAGTATGAACTAATAAAAGAATGGCAGTCTTTCGTAAAGACGGAAAATGATTTGTTTTCAGTTAACTAAGAATCCACAGTGGAAACATCTGAGGAACCGAGGAAAAAGTTATCCCTATTTGTCTCTTCATGCCAAACTGGATAAGAAATAATGGAAAATATAGATGTATAAGTGTGATATATGCCTATTTCTGTTTACTTTAGAGATAAATAAAACACGTAGGTAATAGACACAATGGATAATATATCTTACTTCCCAACATATTATTATGGTAATTTATAATATTAAATAAATAATACCATGTCTACGCCTTTTTATTTTACTCACATTACGTTATTACGGGGCTCCCTTACTTGCTTTCGTCTCCATAACAATCAGCGCCAGATTCATATGTTTGCTGAATACACTGTAATTGCCAGAGTGCACATATTTAATAAACTGAAACAAGAAGGGTATACCCTTCTCGCGAAATGCCTGGAGCTAACAAAGCAGAAGTTTGGTCTGAATTTAAAGTTGTGAATTGTTGATAATTTACTTCGACATAGACAAGGTTCTTTACGTAACGTAAAGTTTAATGCAGTCGTAAAAGAAAAACAGGGAATTGCTTTTCACATGTTTTCAACTTTTACTTTCGGTTTGTCTCATTGCGAATAATGATTTAACGTAATACGGAACACGTGAGACGAGTGAATGTGGTTTTGTTGTTGATCTTGTGTTGATGTGTTTCAATTACGCTCTCGTAGTGCGTTTTAATTTGTCATGGCGCTTAGTGATAAAATAATCTGATTATTAACGAGCTACTGAAGTCAAAATACGTCGATTACTGTCAATATGCGGTTGAGTGGCAACATGGTCTCATAACCTGGTTTTGGTTTTTAAGGAACCTCATTTCTATTGAACGTGGTTTACAATTTTTACATCCTAATGATTCAGAGAGTTTTTTTCTTTGTAGTGCTGGGATTTTATACCTAGGACGCATGCCGAAAAAGTTTGCTGTAATACTAGATCTTAAAACATCAGGGAATTCCTGGATTTTGTCCTAGGGTATGACGGATAGTGATGATACTACAGTTGGTATCATGTGAATATAAACGTATTATTAAGATTAAAATAAATACCTACGCATTAGGACTAAAAATGTAATTTTTTCTCGTAAGAGTAATATAAATATAAAAATATTATTAGAATAATAATCTATTAATTAACTTCTTAACCTTCAGGAATTATCTTGCATATATTGACCAAGCTTTTGAGTTAAAAAAACTGCAAAATTTCTTTAAAATTCATCCAGTAGTTACTATTACGTATTCCCTATATTTACTTGTTTCATGAAATATATTGACAGAAAAATAGAAAAGTGGAGAGTGGGATAGCTTTCAGGAAGATAGAGGGTGCTGAAGCTATAAATCTAAGTTTAATGCATAAAAGATAAGACTTACGTAATACGTTAGACTATGTTTAAAAGGTCTTGGCCATGATTTTACTCATTATGAGAATAAAATTCGTAAAAAAACTCCGTTTTGGAAATTCTGTGTGGGAAAAATGTTTTAAATATTTTTGGCATAAAGTAACATTTTTTTTTTCATACACTTGAAAACAACAATCAAAACTAGTCTATACATAGGCGCAATCAATATAATATTATAATTTTCTTGAACAAACGACTTATCGACAGACATGTTAATATCTTACGAGTGTTTTTCTTTTCATCCTGAAAAATATTACCACTTGAATAAATTGATTCGTTTAAAATAATTTAATTTTAAAATCATGAAAATAGGATAGTTACTGTTTAAAAAGTATTTGAAAAATAAACCTATTGTAGAGTGAGAATTTGCACCAAGAGTCATGCACATATATATCATTTAAAAAAAGAAAAACAAAATTTGGGTGAACACTAACATATCTTAATATTTTTTCTCCTATATTTACATACAGAAATCAAATAAGAAAGGCATACCTTACATTTAATATAATAATATAAATAGGTTTTTTTAACCAAAAACGAAAAAGTTAAAGTTATATATATATATATATATATATATATATATATATATATATATATATATCTATATATATCATATTTCAGTATTGTTTTTTGGGCCAATAGTTTCCAAAGATAAAGGCTTTCGGAATAAGTTTAAAATGGCTCGAGAAATTAATAGAAAAGTAATTTAGGAAAACAAGTATGGTAATTTGAATTCAGGATCTATTATCTAAGCGGATAATTACCTACAGTACTTCAAATATATTCAATCATTTCATTAGTTAATACTGCGTTTTCGTTTAGTTTTTTTTTATTTGTCCTTAAATTTATATTTTATCAATCTTTTCTTGCGTTTGAGAGCATAATGATTGATCTGTATGAAACTATATCTCTTTTATCAACTATTTCTTTCATATCAGTAAACCCACAAGTATTTCGAGATTCTTGTAACACATTTCTGGAACACTTTCAGATTATCGTTTTTACTTTATAACACCTGCATTATCCTTTTTACTTTCCTTTTTTTAATCGCATTCTTTGTTCTGTTTTTACCTACTTCTTTCGCCTGTTTGAAAATACCACATAGCATGCGTTATAATTTTGTTTTGTTGCTATGTCTCTAAAATCTCCCTTATCAGCAAACTTTATCTCGCATTTCTCATTTAACGGGAGTCTCGCATATTTGATTCACACTCTACTTAATAGCCTTTCATACATCCTTTACTCGTATTCTCTACTCTCTACATATATTTATTTGAAACTAATATTGATTATCAAAAAGAAAACGAATTGAATAGATCGAAATTTTTGTTTAAAATTTCCTTAACTACACTTCCACGAACTCTTCGTTTAACAGGAATTCCACATTTTCCTTTTACACTAATTTTAATAGTTTCTCTTATATTCTCTGTTCTGTTTTCGCTTTCGTATTTTCAATCGGTTTCAATAATTGCTCATCAAGAATAAAACGAATTAAATATTTCGAAATTTACTTTCTTGTCGAATTATCTCTTAATCCGCTCCCTTTTCTGCATAAAATGTTTATTTTGAAATTGATTTTGAAAAACAGGACGACATAAAACTTCTCTGTATCTAATATTTTACCATGTTCCTCTATTCGTCTCTCCGATTGTAAATCAGCATCACAGTTCTTTCAATTAAAGACTGATTTTTATGAAGTTTTGTTAGAAAACGTGGTATAGTCGCGTAATTTTTACGTTTCATTTATGTACGGATAACACAAGGGTACCACTGAACTTTATGTTATCTTATTGGTTCAAAGACTGTCGTAGAAATACATTTTCAGATGAAAAATAACGTTATTTTCATAAAAAGACAAGATTTCTCAATTGTCTCTTTGACGGTTTAACACTAGAAACAAACTTCAATAGAGAAAACACGATTATGATTTATTAATTTTAATCAGAGACACATTTAGTATAAATTATGGTTCTTTTTGTACGCTTTATATATTTTCGACGAACTGGTCACTTCCAAGTATCACAAAAGTAAGAAGTTTTATTTCTTTTATCTTTTATATTTATTTGACAAGTTCGTCTTTTGTTGGACATCGTGTCTTCTACCATTTCGTTAACATTTTCGGGATCGCAAAGTGGACGAACCGAGTCTGCACGATTTTTTTTATATTCTGCTCGTAACTCATAAATGAGTTAGTGTATAAAATTATGCCGAGATATATTGGTTTTGAGTAATTTTTCTGTAAATAATCCATGGATTTATGACATTTCAAGTTTCAGTAATTTTCTTCTCGCCTGTACCAATTTGAACACTCAAGTGTAGAGTATTGGGAATCGCAACATTTTTACATGGTTTTCTTTGATAAATAGTTAGGACAGTATCAGCGTCTGTCTTCAAAATAAAGGAATCAAAACGTGGAGTACGAATTGTTTTACAGACCATTGCTATTTCTATTCTCGCACTTCTCATTGTACCCACTATGCTTGTTTACTCGGCTCTCAGTTTATGTGCCAATTTTATAGAGGTAAAAAAATAATCTGTAATTATGTTACGTCTTTTTTACATATAGGGTTGTAACATTTTCAAGATCACATATTCTGGTAATGATTTGCATGTATTATCTTCATCCCGGCCTGAATACGGAAATCCATTTCATGGATATTTGGTTTCAACATTAAACACAAATTTTCCGGTTTGTTTGCAATGTACTGCGTAAAAAGGCATAGAGTTTGAGACGGAAAATATTATTTATCACCAGTCAAATTTTCACCAGGTATGTAGCACAATTGACAATTTTCAATGAATTTATTCCAAATCGCTGATGCTAATGCAAATTTAGCTGTTGAAAGTCGCAAAGATCTCGTAGACCGCATATCAAAATGTATATATTTCATAATTTATTTGAATCTGTTTTTGATCAGTGTTTCACAGAATACAGGTGGCCCCCCAAATGTTGACCACATTAAATCTAAATCTAGTTGGCAAGAATTGTAAGCGCTGCGAGCATATAATAATGCAATAAAGGCATCAAACTCCTTTAAGAAATACACCAATATTTATCGTTAGTCTGTCGACAAGCTTCCGTTTCTGTACATAACTTTATGTGTCGAAGAGATGCTTCGTCAATAAATAGGCGCCAAGTAATAATCACTTTATCACTTTGAACGATTTGCTTGGCGTAGGGCGTTGGGCCTGAAACTTTTCGAAGCACGTTTTGATTACTGCGCCGACCTGTCTGGATTGTACTCTCTACCGAATGGAAGTGTACGCTACACTTGCATTCGATGCCATTACTTGCAATGAAAGTAATATCTATAGCAGTAAATACCGATTGTCGTAAAGAAGAACGTTCACCATGCCTACCTTTTCCTCCAGTACGGCTGCCTCTTGATCTGATACAGCGACGACTGGGAACCACACTAGTTGCAGACGGTGTTTCTGTTTGAATTTCTTCACTCGAATCTGAATTGTTCGACAACAATCTGTTTCTGGTCGGTATATAGTCCGTATCTACGATATCAACAAATTAAACTACATCAACACTATCTTCTTCATCCGATTCAGACTCTGAATAAGGCAAATTTTGGAGACTTTGCAAATGGTTCTCTATTTCAAAGTCAGATAAACTTTTACAAGCACTCATTTCAACTTTGCTCAAAATAACTACAGAAGGTGACGAATAAAAAATTATCCAGCTTACGCACCACTGAGAGTTTCAACACTGATCGGACAATAAACAAGCAAAACAAAATATTTGGCAGTAATGTAAACAAATATTTCTAAGTACTCTCAAATACCACAATTAACCGAGTTCTTTGTATTGGGGTCATTTTGATGGCAGTGGTCTTTATTGGTATGACTCGTTGCATTTCAATAACTAATTAAGATAACCACTTTATATTTCAACAGAGACTATAAAACCACAAAAGATTAACAATCAAAGAGTATCATGTTTAAACAAGGCGTAACTTTAAAAATATGACCATTTTACATGACGGAATCATCAACTTGACAACTGCGGTCTTTCTGGCGTAAGTAAAACTTTTGAGGGCTTTGTTTTTTCCTTTCGGTAATGAATTATTTGTATATCCTCTTATCCAATTAAAAAAAGGCATAATAAATTAACGTTTCTGTTACAGCAAATCGCAAAACTTACGAACAACCTTCAACATAGAGCGTGTACAATATCCTTCAACTTTCCGTACATAACATCTATTATCCATATAATGCAAAACTTTAACCTAACGAACTTATAAGTAAGACATGCTTTAGACCGAGATTTTAATAACTATTCGCAACTTCTTACACCAACTGTCTCGAGCACTGAGAATCAACGAGAAAATTTTCCAAGAAACAAATTCATACCAATGTGGCTTTACACATATTACTGTATTGAAACAACTTCATCATTTGGGTTGAAGTAATTTATCTTGACAAAGTGATGTCACTGCGGATATGCGTACAATCGAGTGACATGACAAATTCTTGTAAATTTGGAACTTTGTAATATTTTAGAAACTGAATACGACTCTATGTATTTATAGCACATCAAACTTTGTCACTCGCACTAAAAGAAATTTGCTACGTGGATTTACAATCTTCAAGTATGTAGTATCTGTCATATATGTTACGTGAAACTCTAAGTGTTTCTAACACTTAGAGTTTCACGTAATCGTAGATATATTATAAATGAGAATTTTTCTTACGTGTCTGAATCCATAATACATGAGAAACTTTAGTTATTTTAAGATACATCTATTTGTACCGTGAATGGTCTTTAATCCCAAAAAAACAAAAACTATATGTTTATAAAATCATTAAAGTGCCGATTTGCCTGTCCATCTGTCAAAGCCATTTTTGTCAGAAAATGTCTGACGTAGAGACTTGAAATTAAAAAAAATTAAATTAATAAAAATTGGTATAGCAGTAATTCATGCTGACTTGCGTACGATTCCATAGCCAATACTCAAAATAATTATTTTACATTTTTAGAGGGAACAAATAAAGTAACAGAAAAAAATTAATATCGTGCAGGATAAAAATGGAAAAAGAAAGTTAATCCAAAATAATTTTTTGCTATTTATGCAATATCGTTCCACAGATATTGTTGAAAACCTCCATGAAAATTACATTCCTTGTAGGTCCAAAACTGCTGCAGACAAAAGTTAGAAAAAAATACGTTACCATACGTATACCTAAAGTTTATCGAATAAATACAGCAATTGTTCTAAATCTTATAGTTTTTACGATATTTTTACATTTGTGAAAGATATACTAAGAAATATACATAGTGAAAATTATATCAATATTTATAAATAGTTTACAGGCATACTTATTAATACAATTCTACATTGAAAAATTATATATTGAAAAGAATCTGGACTGTATTCTATTACTACACTGTCTGTCAATTTGTTTCTCAAAAATCTCTAGCTCCTAAACGGCTACATATACACTTTAAAGGGGAGCGCTCAACAGAGGTATGAACTGTCTTAAAATTGTACTATAATTTAATACATATCAAAAAATATCACTTTTTTTGCTAAAACTTATCTCGAATTGCACATGGTACAACTTCTTCTTTTCAAAGATTACATTTTATACAAAATCGCCGACGTATTCGAAATTACCATTGATTGTTTAAAACTTGTATCTTCTTCTAATAAATGTCAAAAATTGTTATTTTATGTACGATAACATATCTCACATTAAGTTAATAAAACTCTGTAAGAAAATTTAATCGCAGAAAAAGTATCACATGCAATTTCTTATTTTCCAAAATTTTATTTCAAGACAATGTTTAATGATCTGAAAGTTAATTTTCTTCGAAATTATCTAAAATTAACTTACGCCATCTTATAAATACCAAAAATCATATTTCTACTTATTATGACTACAAATAAGGCACAAGAAAGATTCACCATCATTTTAATTCCCATAAAGTATATGTTTTGACAATTCTCATTGTTGAATATATTTGGCGTTAATTTTGTAGAAATTCATTATTCACAATTAAATTATCTTTGCTAATAGCCCACCTGAAGATGTTGTAATACAACGAAACCTAGGTCGCGGTAAAGAACTTAAAAAAGGTAGAAATAATACTACATCACGTAGTTTCATTTAATTGTGAATTCTCATTGTGTTTATTGCCATCGTAAATGTTTTTGTTGCTTTAGAATTTTGATTTGGTTTCCTAAATTTCTTTTTAATACCATTTTTGTGTGATTGATACATAAGTAATTCGACATCCATCACTATATAAATTTATGCTAAAATTATTCATATTTTTTGCAACAGATATACACTTATCATCAAATGTTAAATTTTAATTCTTTCCGGCTTAGTTCTTTACGATGCTTTCTAGTTGAATCTATAAATAACAAATCTGATTTCATTAAATTTTTATAAAAATGTAGCAACAATAATTTCAACAAATCAATGTAAAGACACAAACAAGTTCATATTTACTGTGTTTAACGGAATTTCGGTAAATTAACAGTTTTATTCGTTCGACATCAATGAATACATAGCCATCAAATACATATTAACGTCCTCACCTGTATTTGTTTCATCGACCGAAATTAAAACCCAACGCAATAACATAACTCCACAAGCACCCAATACTACAAAGTTCTCATGTGACCTCACCAAGGGCGGGTGGTACTCGCTCTGCTCTGACCTTTCGACCTCTACGACAGATAATGCGCTTCCGGTTCGTGACCACCGACTGAACTTGACGACGGTCCTTTTTATAACTCTCCCTCTGTTTATCGATTTCCGCGACCACTCGGAGAGCAAAATTGCAACTTGGTCCCACGGTCTCGAGACTAAACTATTTTTATCAGTATTCAAATCACAGTTTACGCTTATAACGAGTTCTTCAAATATTATATATTTCCTTCACAACAGCAAATATATTATATAATATCTATCTGACAAGAACATATACAATACTATATTATTTTCTAAATACCAAACATGTAGTATAGGTAAGACAGATCTTATACGAATTTCAAGAAATGAATATCCATATTTAAATTAATTAGATTTTATTTAGACTGGTTGTTAAAGTCAATGTAACATCTATTATCTATACACAACCTATATCGCTTTTCAAATTTAACAGCAAAGTTAAAAAAAACAATTGCAGCAAGATGAAACAAAAAATTTATTTAATTTTTCTAAAGCGTCAGTTTTGGAGAAGAAAACTGTATCTACAATTTCATTTTGTTTGTTATTTAAACATTAAGGGCAAATGCATTTCTTTTTGGACTACCACATACAAAAATACGACATAGTGATGACGTTTAATTATAGCGAATGTGAAAGTAGAAGTTACTACTAATACCAATAATCAAATATAAACACATCAATCGAACCTACAGCAAGGTTGTATTTTTTAGGGACAAGTATGTAATAGTAGCTAAGCAAAAAGAATCATTTTAATTGAAGATATGAGTTCGATAAAAGGATTTAAATAGTGGAACGGAAAATGTATCGATAACTATTATAATTGAGCATATTTTTCTCTATACTAATACTTTTGTGCTTGATGCCTCTTAATCGATGTTCTTACGCAAAGGAGTACTTTACAGCAGGTGTCGTATCGGATCACCCTCGAAGTAATTTATTACTCTTAATATAATACTCCAATAACTCCTTTCAAATTACAAACAAATGATGGCAATGTAATACTACAATAGTATCATCATATTGATGAAACTTCATACTACATGTAATTTGAGAAAAGACGTCGTTCGTTGGTTCTGGTACAAGGAAGATAATCGACTTAACGCTAAAACTCATGTAGTTCCAAACCCGAGCTAAATCAAAACTTATAGCATTTTTATGAATACATAAAAAATATGAAAGAAAAGAAAATAGAAAATTGTCTCTTTACATCAGTAGATAAAAGAAAATAAATATTAAAACTAATGAAAAGAAAAGAAATGACAAATTCAAAAATAATATCGACATTGAAATAAATCAAACTTTATCCTTCTCTCTATCCTCTATTGTGGTAAACTTCTTCTACTTCATCAATTCTCATACATACTTTCATGCACTTTTTCCTTCATCTTTTCTTTTTATTTCTCGGTCGTACCGAGTTGAGCAATATTTTATGATATTTATTGTCATTTTCACTTAAATGTAAAGTTTTTCGAGCAGTTCGAAAATTGATTGTCAGAGTATTGACACTAATCATAGAAATGAACATCATAGAAATGTCATTTCAAATAACTTCCTAAACGACTAAAAACAAAGAAACTGATCTTATCGACGTTTTAAAATTTTATTGAAATAGTTTTTAGAAAATTCCTAGAAAAAACTTAAATTTAAAATACTTAAGATAATAAATAAATTGCGATAACTTAAAAAACTTAAATTTCAATTATTATAATGAAAGAAAACTTAGGGTAAATCTCTTTTCCTCTGCATAATTACTATAAGTAGAAGCCTTTCAGACACGATGTTTCAATAGCACGTGTTAAGCTCATTGACTCTTATTTCAAAAATTGAGTTCAACAAAAAGCATCTACTTCCGGTACATTACTAGACTATGGAAACTCAATTACTCAAACTACGTCGCCCGTCAGCTAAATATTTGCCATAACTAATAATTCATATAACGCTTTAGTCGGTAATGTTTTATGATGTGATCGCTCATGAGCTCATGTGACATGTACTTAAGTATTTCTGAACAGTGGCGTCGCTAGGGTGAGTGGCGGTCGATGCGGGCGTAAGTGGTATCGCCCTCACAAGATCATACCGGAAATATTGTTTCTACATTGGAAAAGTAATATATGCTTTTTGTTGTAAAAAATAAAAATAGAACTTTTATTTTGCATGCATTTTTAATCTGTTAATCATTAAAATATAGTTTAATCATTAAAATATAGTTTAACTAAGCGAAATGAGGTCATAGCGAACAATGTGCTAACAACATAATTTTATAATTTCTAAATTGTTCCTATACTCGACTTAAAAATAGAAAATCATTTTTTTTATAAAAGACCAACATTCCAAGATTGTTAAATTATATATTTATCATTAAGAATTAGAAAAAAATATTATGAAGCGTTAATTTGCTAAAATTACTATGAAAATTGCAACTGACGCCTAAAATATAAAAAATAACTTTAAGATATGCGAATGATCAATGAAATATGGGATTTCATGATATACTTCAAAAGTCTCAAATAGTCCTTTCTGTTGGTTTTTAAAAAGTCGACATTGCCATCTTTCAAATGCTTTTTCTTAATCTTAGTATTTTTAACAGAAATTCTACTTCTGGTGCTACATTATAAGAAGAAATTAACTTTGGTACAACTACTTTTACCTTTGTTTCACTTGCCAATAATAAAATCTTTGTTTTTACAGTCTCAGACTTTGCGATTACATCCTGTGTAGTTTTGATTGCATTTGAATTTCGATATGAAATCGGTCGCAATATTCAAACGCATCTTTTTTTTCTCAGCTTATAAAATGGGTCTCATTGGCGGCTAACTCAACAGCAATTTCTTTTCTATAGCAAGCTCTTTGCCCTGTTTAAATGTCAATATCTTCAATTTTTTCAAAGCACGATCATATGTCGTCTTGATATGACTCTGGTCCTCGTAAATATAGATAAATTATGTATGTATGTATTACCGTTGGTATGTTGGGGGTTCAAACCTTTGGTTTATACTAGTGGTACAGGGAAAAATCAAAGAATTATTTGTTATGTTCTGTTAAAAACCTACTCGTCCTTTTTTAGAATCTAGTAAAACGTGTCGCAAATTAATTTGACCAAAGTTGTTAATACAGAAAAAATTCTTCTGATGCGCGTAATTTAAAATAAAAATTAAATGTCGTCTTGAATCCAAACTTTAATTAATAAACTATAAAATTATGAAAATTATTTCAGCATTTAGAAGTAATTCAAAAATATTCATAATTTTACATTTCGCTTAATAAATTCATAATTCATCAATTCAAAATATGAAACTTACAACATAAATAATGACCAAAGAATTTTTCAAAGATTCGAACAAAAATCAATTTGATAATATAATCTGTTCTCAAATGTTATAATATATATATATATATATATATATATATATATATATATATATATATATACATATATATATATATATATATATATATATATATATATATATAGGTAAAGTTCTCGCTGCCAAACATTTTTCGAACCATTTATAACGGTTCAAACGTATTCAAAACACAGTCAATTTATATTTTCAAGAGGTATTTAGAAAAGTAATTCCTATTTTGTCACTGTATAAGTAGGTGTATAGTATTAGGTTAGGTTAGGTTAGGTTAGGTAAGGTTAGGTTAGGTTAGGATATATATATATTTATATATATAAATAACACATTCCGCTTTTGCAACTTAATGAGATATTTCGGGGAATTCCCAACTAAAACCTATTGTGAGCGTATTTCGTTCCCATTATTACATTAACATAGGGCACTAACATCTATTACATGGTGCAAAATGTCAAAATAGTCGCTTACATCTTATTCAGTTTAACTTTTAGATTTTTTTCAAATGAATACCACGTCACCCTTAAGATTGTTTCGCTTGGGGTGGCCGCCTCCCCTACCCTCCTTAGGCGACGCCGCTATTTGCGAACACTTCATGGGGTCGTTGACGCAAGGACGTCACTTAGAAGGAAGAGCCTAATAATTCATAATTTGTTGAAGCTTTATTTAAGAATCTGCCAAAGAGCTTTAATTTAATGCCACATCTTAGCCGTAAATTTATGAAATATTGAAACTTTGAAGCGATTATGGAACACGATTTTATCGTTGCAGGTTCTTCTTTTAATAATCGTAATAATAAAATACAAAATTAATTTATAAACCTCAATATATATCTAAAATATATTAATGGAACTTATTGTAAATTTTTTTCAAAAAAATCTCTTTTGGCGATGATTTTGAAATTTTGAAAATAGTTTCGATAAAGTTGAATTATGGATACTGATTTCAACATTCCAACTCTATCACTCAAATTACCAAAGTGTTGACATAATTACGACCATCTGTAAATATCCAAATGTGCTGAAAAAACTAACAGCAAACAGTGGATCCGTGAATTATACATACAATAGTAACTACTTATATAGATAGATCTTACTGGGTATTGGCTATATTTATAGTTGGAAGGTTAACTGTATTATATTTCGTTTTTTATACAAGGATAACGCAAGTGTAATATTAGTTAATTGAAGTACGAATATAATTTCGTCTGAATTCGTTGTTCACTGAACAGAATTTTTAACGACACGCTCTTTACGTATCCTAGCAAAAATGTTTCTATAGGTTTTATAACAGTTCAGAAATCGCTGCGAAAACATTACTTTTAACAGTTTAGGAATCGCTAACTTAATGTTATTAATAAATTTATATTATTAGTTTTATTTGATGATTTTGAGATGATGACATTGCCCTTTCAAAAACTCAGAAACCCAACAAACCACCACCAATAGTTCTGAGTGGTATAGAAGACGTCAACGAGTTAATAAAACTAATTGAAACTGTTAGCCAAAAAGATAATTATAAGCTCAAAATGATTACCAAAAATATCCTTCACGTGCTAATGAAAACTCCAGAAGAATATAAGAAATATCAATCTCCTCGGAGATAACGGGCTTATAGGGTATACTTTTACGCCTAAGGACTCCAAATGCTACCGAATTGTCATTAAGAACTTGCCTCACACCTCATGAAGCTATTGTTGAGGCAGTTCAAGCGACCAACAACAAAGTCAGAGGTGAAATAATTAATGGACGATACGGCCCCGAAAAGAAACCGACTTCAACATTCTTCGTCAATATCGAGCCTAGCATTAACAATCCTGACGTTAAAAACATTGCATTTATCGCACAGCAAAAAATTAAGATTGAGGATCCCCGGAAATCAAAGTTCATTGTACAATGCCAACGCTGTCAACAATATGGTCATACCAAAAATAACTGCATGAGACCATTTAGATGCGTGAAATGCGGTGAAGACCATAAAACCTCAGAGTGCAAAAAGAATAGGACAACTCCAGCCAAGTGTGCTTTATGCTGCTGCGACCACCCTGCTAATTATAAAGGATGCCAAATATACAAAGAAATACTAGCTCGAAGGACCAAGAATCTCGCCTCTCGCGCTAGACTACCCTCTCAAACACCTGTTATCAACATACCAACTACCACCAACTTTGACACTAAGGGTCATAGTAACACCCACAAAACATCTTATGCCGATATTGCCAAAGGTAGGCAACCAACAACACAGCAATCTACTCACCAACAATCTAATAAATTAGAAGATATACTTGCCAAACAAAGTGAGAAAATGGATCTCTTAATTCAACAAATAGGCTCCTTACTGGGACTTATAACTACCCTGATATCTAATCTGACAAAATGACTTCTCTACACATCGCCACGTGGAACATAAACGGACTTGCTCCCAACACTAAAGAACTTGAGATGTTTTTGAGAATCAATAAGCTTGACGCCTGCCTTATATCAGAATCTCACACTACATCAAGATCACGCATATGCATTCGTGGATTCTGCGTTTACACAACTTCACACCCCGAAGGGGAAGCTCATGGTGGTGCGGCAATAGTAATTAAGGAGAACATTAAGCATTGCCTACTCGAGTCTTGGGAAACCAAGTACCTGCAAGCTACAACTGTACGGATCGATGATCGTGCCGGACCCCTCATCCTCTCAGCAATATACTGTCCACCGCGTCACACCATTAAGGAGAATATGTTTACGGAGTTTTTCAAAGCTTTAGGAAACCGATTCATAGCCGGTGGTGATTGGAACACTAAGCACACACATTGGGGATCTAGGTTAACAACTACGAGAGGTAGAGAATTAAAATGTAGTACTGAGATCAACAATCTAGCGACCATTTCAACCGGAGAACCTACATATTGGCCTACAGATACCTCTATAGATATATCTTGCTAATGTCTTCAAACCTAACGGATCTGACAACCCTGAGGACCCTGAAATAGATCTGATCCTAAATCAGGACCTGCAGCTGTGTCTGCCGATAAGACCTACTTCCCCAAAGGAGCTGTCCAAAGAAATAGCCAGCTTGGACTCGAAGAAAGCTCCAGGATTTGACCTGATCACCCCGAAGGTACTCAAAGAGCTTCCTAGAAAATGTATTGTCTTCCTGGTAACCCTCGTTAATGCAACCTTCAGAACAAAACATGTCCCTGCTATTTGGAAAATATCCGAGGTAGTTATGATCCATAAACCCGGTAAACCAGTCAACGATGCATCCTCACACCGTCCTGTCAGCTTAACTCCAGTTCTAAGCAAATTGTGGGAAAAAATAATCCTTACTAGGATACATGCATACCTAGATATCAATCACGTCATACCAGATCATCAGTTCGGGTTTCGCAAGCAACATTCGACCCTAGAACAAGTACACAGAGTCTATCGTACTATACGAGACTGTTTGGAAAAGAAAGAATATTGTTCTGCTGCTTTCCGGGATATCCAACAGGCATTCGATCGGGTCTGGCACAAAGGGTTACTATGCAAAATAAAGCAAGCACTTCCACACTCTTTCTACCCCTTGATGGATTCTTACCTTAGAGACAGAATGTTTCGAGTAAAACACCGTGACGCCAGGTCTTCCTTGTATAGTTACCACGCAGGAGTACCCCAGGGATCGGTACTCGGTCCGGTGCTTTACAACATCTTCACGAATGACTTACCCCAGACACCTAATATTACAGTAGCAACCTATGCTGACGATGCTGCATTTCTCGCATGTAATAGCAGTCCAGAAGAGGCAAGTAAATTGCTGCAGGCACAACTCGATGACACAAATAAATGGTTGAACAAATGGCGTATAAGAGCTAGTGCCCAAAAATCTCACCACATCACGTTCACTCTGAGACGTGCAACGTGTCCTGCAGTCAACTTAGGTACCAACACCTTACCGCAATCGTCCTGCGTCAAATACCTGGAGTTTCATCTGGACCGAAGGATGACATGGAAAGACCACATCAAAAATAAGAGTAACGAAATCAATTTTCGATTTAGAAATTTGCTATGGCTTCTAGGAAGACAGTCAGCACTATCCCTAAGCAACAAACTAAGAGTATACAGCTCTGTAATAAAACCCATTTGGACATATGGGATTCAACTGTGGTCATCGGCCAGTAATTCGAACATACTCTGCCTACAAAGAGCCCAAAACAATATACTTAGGGTCATATCAGGTGCACCATGGTACTCCCGCAATTCGGAAATCCACGAATACCTACAAATTTCAACCATCGTAGACGAAGCAAAACGCTACACAGCCACATACAAAGATCGTCTGACATTCCATCCTAACCCACTTTCACACATGCTGTTGCAGCCCAACTCGATAAAGAGACTCAAGAGAGCTGACGTGCTTCCTAATTAGAGCGATTACGGGCACTGGCCCTATATTCGCCCAAACAAGATTCATACCACAACCTACCTGCTTATAGTTCTAATGACTGATCGCAGGATACAAAAAGAAAAAAAAAAAAAATTTGTTTTATTTAGAAATTGTGTTGTCTTGTCTTACAATGTAAACTTTACAAATTAGGAAAAGCCACAGTCGTGGTAATTTGTTCGAGATCATCTTTGTATAGTTATTAGTTACACTCAAGATAACACTTACCGAGTATGTGAAAATTTAAACGCGCACTAACAAGCTAATAATCCTCAGGAAATTTTTCTTATGCTGTTAGTAAAAATTGCAATAAATACCATGATTAAGTTTAATATCGAATCATGAAAACGTTTCAATATTATGAAATTCTGAAAAACATGATTCAATAAAAATATACTTATGTTTAGTATGGGCGGAAACCCTACGCAATAATTCAGGTTTATGAAAGAATTATTATCAAATTTTCTGTAGTTATCATGAAATTATTTTGACTTACATACGGGGAAACAAAAAAGCAATAAGTTTATGAAAGTGTCAAATACAAGCTTGCAAATTGATTTAAGAATCTTATTCATTCATAATCATTTCGATCAGCCATTGTTATAAAAAATATTGTTTTTTGATTGAATAATTGAACAAATATATTCATTGATAGCGTTTATATTAAACGTAAAACAAATTGCATAAACTGTTTGAAATGTTGCGTTACGTATTTAAACCAATAGTTTATTTCCGAAAATGTTGTTGAAACACTAAAATATTTCCTTCTTAATGAATTAAAACACTTTTTCAATTATTTGCATGAAAGTAACAGACACGAAGTAATAAACAATTTTTGTTTTTCCATTCCGTTTCCAAAACTCCAAGCCAAAGAAAAACTTGATAAAATATTTCATCAAAATATATTTTTAAATTAATATTATATCTTGAAATCTTCTATAAAATAACTATAATTTCTATAAAATTATTTTTATTAGAAAAAACATGAAGTTTACAAAAGACTATAAAATGTGTCACACTTTTCCAATTATTTTCATGAAAATATGAAATGGCAAGAGATACGAATAGCAAGCGAAATATGATGCCTCTTTACTCGATTTCTTTTGGAAAATTCTCAGCAAAGAAAAACTAGATGAAAAATTACATCAGAGTGTATCTCAAACTAAAATTAAATAAAAATAATTTCACTAAACACTTTAAATATTTAAATAAAAATAATTACACCAAATATTAATATTTTGTTAGAAACGAAATACGAAAATCTGAAGCAAATGACATTATTTCAAATATTTTTGTGGAAGTAAGTCTGTTCAGTTTCCGTTCCGTTTTGGAAAGTCCGCTAAAGAAAAACTTGATAAACAATTTAATAATTGGGATCCTGACAACATTAAATAGAAGTTTATAACTTTTTACAAAATTTTGGAAGAATTGTGAATAACCTCTTTGTAAACTTAAATGTTTTATTAAGGCCAGTAGAAAAGTAACTGCATACTTGACAGCACGCACGAAAAAACATTTTCCACAAGTGGCACAGCATTCTGCGAACCACCACACACACAAACATACATAAAGAGCATCAGTTTGTGTTCGAACTAAAGAGAAATCCGACAACGATGCGCTCGCTTTGACTGTTTTCACCTTATTTTAAAAGGTGAAAGGGGGAAAATGCTCAAAAATACAACAGAAGTGTTACGCGCTTGCATCGTGCAAGGTAGAAAGAGATCGGCTTATTTTTTACTGATTATTCCGAGTGTTTTTGCTGATAAACTCCCGACCCTAACGAACGGCATCTTTTAGCGAACAGAGCGCAGATATTTAGTACACGCTGGGGAGAGGACAGTACAATTAACACAATAAATTCTACGCTAATAGAGCCGGGCATAACTATTAATAAATATAAAAAGAAAACTTGGGATTTTGGTAATCCGCACTACTTACAAAAACTGCCAATCGATTTAAAAATTTCTTTTCAATGGTGGACAGAGATCCTGCGTTCTAACATGAGCTTTATTTAATCCAACGGTTACGGTTACGGTTAAAGATGTTAAGGTAAGAAAAACGCTTATAAACCTTGTGAATCACAAGAGGATTATATTTTTCCGTTTCCATTCTTGGATTTTCGACATATAACTATGTCGCAAATCAAAAAAATGTTCACATATCTTAGAGTAGGTTTCGTTAATTCATTTTATAATCAATTTTCCAGTTTTAATTTTAAATATTTTGTCTTAATTCTTTTTGGCAACCCTCAATTCACATTTATTAGCATTCACACTTTTCACACTTTATATATATATATATATATATATATATATATATATATATATATATATATATATTTATTCATACACATATAGACGTCAGGCGGATGGTTAGCCAACCGGAAAGAGTAAACATGTGAGTTTATTAGAATGTTATTTAACCCTAATTACTCCTATACAGGGTCTCATGGTTTTTGGAATTTTAATTTTTAGCTATTTTCGAAAATTTCCCAAAATCAGCCCTTTCCCAAAATCAACTATTTCTTAATGGTTTGAACAACTTCGTACAATTTTTTTTATTTTCCTTAATTTATCTCTGTTCTTAAAAAAGTTTTCTTAATTCAGATAATAGCGAAAAAATATTATGATCTTACAAAATCCCGGGAATGGGCGGAAACAATTTTAAATTTTAAATTTAATTGCTATTACATAAAATCCGATTGTGTTTAAGATGTTCAACTACTCTTAAAAAGTTCTACAGTTAATGTCTTTTTTGGCAGTATTCCACATACAAATCAAATTCAAACAAATATGGTACACCTGAAACACTAATAATAACGACGGAAATAAAGAGTAGTTTCCCGGATAATCAAGGAATGAATAAAGACTACTACAGAAATTGAACACATAAAGATACTTCTCTCTTTTTTGCGCAAGTAAAATCGATCTTAATTTTTTTTCGTGCAATCCGTGTCTCCTGATGCATGTCTTGCCGTGACGTAAAAATACAGTAGATCGATTTTAATATATATACATACACATACATATACTGACTGACTCATTACTGCCAAGCTAACTAAAGCTGGAACGTAGGCACGCACTAAAACACAGTTTCCGGAATCCTAATGGTTTAAAAGCAGGTTTAAAATTTATAATATAACTATCTGAACATATTTACTTGAAACTTCGATGAAGTTCTAGACAAGAATGATATATGTTTCACAGTTTTTTGAAAGTAAACCCCGAGGGTGAAATAAGTGTTAAAAATGATATAATGGACAGAACTATTAAACGAATGTATTAATGTGGAGGGAATATTTCTTGTAACACGTAGGCAGCAACCAAAAGGGAGAATTTTCAATACCTAGGGGATTGAAAAGGGTTTCGGTATTTTATGTGGATAAAAAATGTATCCTTGAAACTTTGTGATAGTACTTTAAAAATAAATAACTATAAATGTGAAATAGGGATTCCAAATTTCAAACTGAGTAAAGTTATTAACTGTTCTATTAATTTGCAGTAAATATTCCTTTTATAACTAAAGGGGGATTGACTTTTCAAAATTGAACCTCGAAAGAGTGGTTCAAAATGGTGGTTCAAAATTTTTATTGAGAAAAAATATTAGTGATATGTTTTTATTCGAATATTCATTAAAGTACTCTTAAAAATAAAAAATTAAGTTTAGAAAACCCAGCAGAAAACGTACCCATAATACAAAACCATAGAAAAAAACTGCCTCACATCACAATAATTTAAAAGTATTGAAACATTGTCGCTAAATAACGCTTTGTACATTTTAAACTGCGCTATCGTTTACTTCACCGAGATCTAATTAAAATTTTACCTACAATTCCTCTATTCACTTATATTTTTCTAACTTCCATACTAATTTACTTTGATTTGGCTGGCAATATTTTACTTTCAACTTGCTTTTTGTTTTCGGATTTATTTTTGCTCAGAATGATTTTACTATTTATTTATTTTTATTTAGATTACGATGTTGAACTATTCGAATTGCATTTAAATTTCAGATTTTGTTTTGTTTCTATTAATGTTTTCTTACTTTGATAATTAAAATGATATAAACAAATTGGCATGATAAGTATTAACAAAGAAAGCAGTGTAATAAATCGTCGTGTATCTTATTGTAACGGAAATTGCTCCCTTCAGTCTTTTATAATGGTTGGTACACTGAAAATGGCAGTGGATGTGAGTGAATAATTTGTCTTTTTTTTTATAAATAAGTATGATGAATTTTCAGCTATATCATACAATAGAAGCGGTGGCAACTGCAATACACCGAACAAGTACTATGTTGATTTGCTTTGGTTGTAAGTACTTAAGTGGCCAACTTACACAACTGATCAGTTGGGTCAAATAGTAATGCTGCCATTCTTATTCAGAAATTGACCAAGATATAAAACATGATAAGCTCAAAACGCAATGACGTATGCTCTGCTTTAAGAGTAGGTGGAAGTGTGGTAGCGCCATTCAGGTTATGTCTACATTTCACGACATATGTAACTTCACTTGTTGGTGGTTCGGTTTGTTGCTAGAAGATAATTATGAATATGTTTTCATATCAATACTTTCTGAATTAATCAAGTTAAATACAAAGACATTTTTTTCGTTTATTGATATTACTTTCAGTGCTCAACAATATAACCGTAACTTACGTTTCCCAAGACAATTCCATTCCTAAGGAAAAACTAACAAATCATCGCCTCCTTACGCAATAACAAAAACATATTTCTATATAAAACTTCAGTAGATAACAAGAGGACGAAAAAGGTAAAATTAATTTGGGGATTACTTCAAGCGAGTAATTTGGCTAGAATCTCTATTAGTGCGGTCCACTGATCCCCTATTGAGGTTGGGTTTCAAAATATGTACATCAAACATAGTATGCACAGCCGAGTGTTATTTAATAAATGCTACATGGCGGCGTAACTATAATTTCAGATCGTTTCTGTCATTGGCTTTTCTAGAACATTGTGACTATATCTAGAGTGAGTTAAAATCTGAAACATTAGACCGTAGTCCCAATAGTTTCATTAGAATCACTTTTTAATAAATATATTTTACATTTTTTAATCTCCTAAAGAAAGAAAGTCAAATGTCTAAAATTAAGGTCACAGTCTTGTTTCTTTTAATACAATTTTCAAAAGACTGTGGTGCCAAATACTATATTTGAAGATTGTTTTAAATAATTTAAACCTTACAAATACAAAATATTTACAGTAATATTGACATATTGTCTTCAGGAAACATTGAAAATACAATAGCACGATTTCGCTATTAATATTGGATAATTTAGTATAGATTTTTCTCTATAAATATACGAATTTTTGCACTGGATTTTTTAAACATTTGGCCGAAGTGCAGATAGGATATTATTTTCAAAGTGATTTATTTTCATTAATCTAAGAAAATACCTTTTTGACCATATGATAAATTAGATTCTAGTATCCGGAATGCGCCGTCAATTTTCTCATTTAAGGGTCACCTGGAAAAAATACTTTCGTAACTCTCATTCATAACTCCCTATCGGTCCCTCCCTGATTTCCTCTCCTATGTCTTGAATACATTTTCATTAATGACTCATTATTGCACTCGGCCTGCCACTTTATTTGTTATCGTTTTATTTTTTTTTTTGCAATATCATTTACGATTCGTTGCAGTTTTCGACAACACATTATATTTTTTACCTGCTTCTTTAGTTCACTGGTCTTATGTGTAAACATATTTAACACTTTAAATAAATAAATAAATAATACATAATAATACGAAAATACTTAATTTCGACAGATGTCAACGGTTTGAGACACATCATTTTCTCTGTCAGAAAATTATGTCACCAACATTTAAGTAAGAATGCAATTTTTAACACCTTTTATTATTCGGTGAACTTTTATAGAATTATGATTAGTGGAAATTGATTACATTTTTTTTATAAATTTGTGAAATTTGTGAATTCCAATTTTCGTGCATAAATTTCTCTTCCATTTTACACATGTTATAACTATAGGAGATCCATTACATTCGTAAAATAATGTGTCAATTAGTGCACGGTTTTTTACTCCAGTCTCTCCAGAACTCGAGCTACGCATCACACTGAACCACAAAAACTGTTAAAAGTCAGACCTGGCAGCAAATCATGTTTTTAACGTTTCCGTACCTTGAACTATCTTTTAACATTTATATTCAAAGTCGATCAACCAGGTTTATTGAAGTTGTACTGAAAAACGTTTCTCACCCCACTAAACCTTTAATTTCAAGCACATCTATGATATTGGAGACACTTGCTCAAATCGAGTCCTACTAATGAGGGGTTGAGTAATGATTGTGAATGTAATATAATTTGAAAATTAAAAGATTCTTCCTCCTTCTCCCTTTTTCTTGATGGATAATAACTGAAGGAAGGCTTCGGTAAATCGAATTTTCGTTATCACGTTACACATATGTGTAACATGGTAACGGAAGTATAGTGAAATAACAAGTTGAGCTTAAGTTGTAATAGGCTTACATGAAATTCAATGTTTTACTAAGCAAATGTAATATATTATATGTAAAATATATAATAATTTAATGTTTTACAGAATCGGAAAGAAAAATAAAGAATAATTTATAATGATTGATGGTTTCCTATTAAAAATTCTAAATTAAAATACGTTAATAATTGTTTATTAGATTCAAGATAAACTATTTTTGACAAACTACGGTGACGTAGTTTGTACGATGACGTAGTAAATTGAGTCTATCTATCATTAAGTAATTTTATATTTCTTTCAAACAAAATTTTATACATTGTAGTTTAGTTTTTGTTTTAATGGTCCCCTTAGGGAAAAATTATATCTGGCTGCGCCACTTTAACGAATTTTCTTTTTTGAGGTTTGAAGTAAGCTCGTGAGTTGCTGGATATCTTGAATACCCTTTACATTTACTTCTCGAAAGTGAACACATCGCTTGTGCGCTGTTTTGTACCATAGTTTCGCAATCAGCGCATTTTTATGCACCGATTTCTGGAAACCGGTGATTATTGCGAGTTGGGACCGGCAAACAACCCTTTTTTATGTAAAAGTTTATTGCGTTTGGCTACCATTTGGTTAACCCGAAATACGTGGAAAAAGATATGGGTTTCTTGCAACTTTGCAGAGCAAACTCAGACACTTACCATTACCTGATTTTGCCCATTTAAAATAACAACGTACAACTACACACGATCTACTTTTCGGTCAATATCGAAAACGATTTCTCAAAAATTATATTTCTTGTGCATTGAGTTTTGATGAAATTTTCAATAATTTTCGTCATCATAGTTGTCTCAATAGTGTCATTTCTTTATCTACAGTAAATTCACTAAAAATATATACAGAAGGAATGGTTAACTAGTGTAGTAAAAATGTTGAAATTAACAAGAGAATGGGCAGCTTTTTACTTTGAATGCCTTGCGTAATTTCCGAAAGACGGTATACTATTTTTGGGCCATTTCGTACCGTTTATGAGCGTCGTTTCGGAATTGGCGTACCATTTGAAAGCTGATTCCTCAAAAGCTATTGCTCGTGGCCTGGCAGCAATGAATTTTACAAGTGAAAGTCTATTAAGCTGAACTAGAGGAATCTCAGCCAATATATATATATATATATATATATATATATATATATGTATATATATATATATATATATATATATATTATATATATATATATATATATATATGTATGTATATATATATATATATATATATATATATATATATATATTTATATCAGTTCCAGGCATTTAACTAAAATTATTTTAAACATAGGTATCCAACCTATGTTACAAATGGAAAAATGGTCTAAAATATTGAGAACATATTTTAAAATGGGCCAAAAATAGCAATGTGACTTAATTAAATAAATTATAGACATTGTTAAATAATCATTTTTGAAGTAAGTAAGTGTAAGTTCTTACACATATTTGAAAGTTTGCAAGGCAATGGAATCTTTTCGTCGGTGCTTCGCAAAAACATTGGATTGCAAATATCAAAATTTCGTTACTTCGATCAATTTAATAGATATTAATGTAAAGTTTTGCTGACTACCATTTCGTTTATTACATTCATGAACATATCAGTTTTATCCATTAAATCGGTTAACAGAGTATGTACGCTGATTTTCCAAGTTTCATAGCTTTATTCAACTTTGAAAATTCGCATCATTTCCGTTTACTCAAGATTAAGAATGATTGTGTTTAAAAAGAATATCGATATATCTTTGGCTAGGTAAATGGGTCTTGTTTCTGTTTTGTTTCTCAACGTATCAACTTTAGTTTTCCCTAAGTCGGCGGTGACCTTTTAGCGACTACTCTATTTTTATTTTGTACGATATTAAAAGTCGTTCGTGCGCTGCATGGTCTGTTCGTAATGGCGCTGTTAGCCGCTTTACCAAGATTTACTTTTTTAATGGAAGAAGGCCATGTGTATAATAAACTTTATTTATGGTGACTAATTCATAATTACGGCATGCTACTTGAGACCTTGAGTCAACTGCGTTAAAAATATGGCAACTTTTTAATACTACATTTTTAAATTCTCGCCTTGAGTCGACAAGCTTACACTTCAAATTTATAAATGTAATTAATGTTTTAACAGTTTTTCATAATTTCTGGTATCATATTTATATGTTTTTAATAAAAAATAAATTTAATGGGAGTGACCAACGTTACATTGTATTTAATTATTTTTGGAAGTACAAGTAAGAGGTTATATCCCATGCCACGTTTTTTATTTAACCAATAATTGAGATTTAGTTAAAACTCAAACTTAGTTAAAACTCTAGCGTGTTGTGCAGCATAAATGGTGACAGGAAAGCCTGTAACTTTAGTTATTAAAGATCTATTATGAACTGATGATGTTATGATAATTAGAGATCCATACAGCGAAAAGAAAAGCAGAACCCTTACAAGATCACTCACGTCTGTACCTCCATCATCGTCAGCCATTTTTCTCAGAAATCACTTAGCGTAGAAATAAAAAATTGGCATAATAATAAATTATAGCTAAAGTTCGAAAATATTAGTTTGAAAATTTAATATTCGAATATTTTTCAATATGTAATTTGGGATATCGTTTGAATATTCTAGATATGAGGATCTCGAAAACAGTTTTTCATCATTTCTGGTATCATATCTTTAGCGATATAGTGAACATCTTTGCAAAAAATGCACCGCCGCTCCAATTTGCGAAACAACTTAAATTAAAAATATGAAAAATATGGGCTCTTCGAAACCGATGCACAGGTTATTAGAAAACTATAGCAATGATTTTAAATGACATAATTTTTTAAATGTGCACCACGATTTGAAGCCTACATATATGGAAGATACATTAGGCAATATGTTACGTTTTTCTTAATACACCCCGGTTTTTCTCAGAAACTCTATGACGTAGAAGCCTAAAATTAATCCCTACGTTTTGCAGTCACCTTTTAATAAATATTTGTATATGAATAAAAGAGGGGGTAAATTAAAGACCTATTGTTTTTTATTTTCTGTATCATATAAAATATTATTTCAAAGAGTTCGTTTAAAAAAAACACAATAAAACATTTCATAGTTTTTTATTACATATTTGAAGAGATACTGAAAAAGATATGTAAAAATACAGAATTCCTCCCTACTTTGAAACATCTCAAAATATGACTAGGAGATTAAGAGAAACCTCGGCAGTCATCCCAAGTCTTATAATTTTTGAAATATGTATCATATATGGTAAGCAATACATTTAAGTTATGAAAAATGGATATTTGTAAGTGGTTTAATACAAAACTGTACACACCATCATATGTTTGTAAATGTTTATGTACGTTATTAAAAAAAAATACTATTCCAATTATTATAGTAGATTATTTAAGTGTATTAATCTTATTGTAAACGTCAGATCCATATGCGAATGAAGTCGCACATGGATATGACGTTTACAATAAGATGAAGAGAGCATAGCTAGGATTAGGAAAAAAATATATAAATATATACAAAACTTGGGAACTTAGTGTAAGATCACAGATCTCTAGATTTCAGCCATCAATGCTTGAACTGTGTGCAGCCTCCTACCTTTTCAATCTTGGTGTAGGAATTTATGATTTGTACTCGACTGGCGGAAGATTTTTCTGTAAATCAGAATAAAAATAATGTCTTTATTAAATTCTTCTGATTTGAGAAAAGAAACAATTGTTCTGTTGTGAAAACTAAAATTATAAAATAACATGTTACAAAAACTTTTGCCTCCAAAAATGTTCTTTGTTGTATAACAATTATTTTATACGCAACTTTATTGTTTTTATCATGATATGTCAAGCGATTCCAAAGTTTTGATGATGTTGGTATTAGCTTAGGTGTAACATCTTAATTTTGACATGTACACATTTTTAATTTTTGGAGCTGTGGTATGATACACGCACGCGTTACGCAACATACTAAAGAAGGTTAAATGTACATTCAAACACAATGGGATCTGGAGGTTTCGTGTAAGGAATTATATAATTATTTGCCTTTTGATCGGTACCTAATATGATTTTTAAACGTTATCTTCATTTTCGATTCATTTCCATAAAGTGCGTCTATGGTACAATAACTGACCCCTTGATTATTAAAAGCTTTTCGACGATATTTCGTAGAGTGAAATATACGGTACAATAGCAAAACACCTTATTAATTAATTATATTTGTTCCTATTTTACTACGATTCTTTTAATTTAACCTAACTGAACAAATCCTAAAGTCCATGCAAACAACGTAGCTGGTATAGCTAAACCTATAATGTAAAATAAATAATTTTACGATATTCACCTAAGGCCGTTTTTCATTGATTTACACCAATTAGAAGAGACATTTTGCAATTTAAATTTCGTTTGTTCACATAGGATTACTTGTTAATACTATATCCTTCGTTGTTATCAAGTTCGTGGTACGTTAAAATTGTCAGATAAATATAAGTGGATGGGAAAAGGAAAGGGAAGGAGGCGATATGTGAAACACAATAATAAAAACGTGGCCATCACAATTTAATACTGACAGCCTCAAATTATGTCGCAAAAGTGGTTGCATGGTTACGCAATAAGCGGTTAGATGGTTACGATTTATTTGAGTTAACAGAAAAGAATAACATCTAGAAACTTGGCTGTCAAATAACGTAACCATAGCAAAGAAATTAACATGATCTTCATATTTTTCTGCACCATACGCGTAGCCTGTTAGTACTTTTTAAGGAATTGAAAAAAAATCTGATGTTTACTTTCATCTCTAAAAATAATTTTTCGATTACAAACAAAAACAATGTTCCGTGAGCTAATATGACCCTGCAAAAAGTCCGGGTTCAATTCCATTACTTTTTCTGTAGTTTCTGTAGGATATAGTTTAAAATTTTTCAGCGCCATAACTCAAGGCGTAACGGATTTCTAAGATTGGAAATCTATCGTTTTGTTTCTTCCTCTGGGCACTCTCACATAAAAAATTCGTGGAAAATCGGGTAGTTTACTGAGTAAAAATATTTTAGAAATAAATATGAAAAAAAATTTTACAAACTCTTTTAAATTTGTAAGTAAAAGATACAAGAAAGGAAAGTTACATAATAGTATGTAACTGATACATATGACATAATACTTCATCAAGCACTGAATGAATGAGGCTCCCTTGACGATAGTAAGTAACACATTGAACGGTGAATGATAATTATCCTAAAGTAGTTAAAGCAGTATTAAATTTATGACCATTAAAATGATTTACATAAAATTGGGCCAAAGACGTATTAGTCAAAACATGCAAACGTTGCGTTCCGTAGCCATTCTACAAACGAAACGTTTTAATTCAACATGCCCCAAATATAACGCGTTCACTAAACTACTTTATTTTTTTTAGAATAAAATCTACGTACCTTTCAAACCATCCTGATGTTTGAGAGTCATTTAAGGGTACATAGCATTTCTGTTAAAGTATTATTAGTGATTCTTATCACATAATTATATAAATATATTGCCTAGTAAATTGGTTACAGATAACAACAATTAAAGTACAATTACTTTCGAATTTTATCTAAGTCATTTATCTAGAGTTTCTACCAAATTTTTATAAACTAAATGCATTACGTTAGTCGAATATTGCCCATAAAGTAATAGAACCTACTCAACTGTGACATTTTTGTTTTAATTTCAGTAAATATACTAAAATTTGAATAATTTTCAGATATTCAAAAATAACGATTTGCTGACGAGGATGGGGAAACGTAACTCTAATAAAAATTACCACTAAAAATAACATAAAATTTCATTGTACCTAACCCAACTACATTCAATACTAAAAATGTTCCAGTAAAGTTATTGAGTGTAAATCTATTTAAACAGCATCGCAAAAATCTACGACAAAAGTTGCGCAACTGGTTAAGAAACAGTCAAGCATTAAGACGTAAGCTTGGTGATTAACAATTTATACTTAATTAATTATTATGTTTTGTACTTGAATATTAAATTGTTTTATTATAATTACTAGATCTAAAAATTTTATTTAAATGAATGAGACGACACTATTTTTAGAATAAAGAAGTTTACTTCGAATTCATTAGTATTAAAACTCACTTTTAGTGGTTTCATAATCAAGCTACGGAATCTAAAAATTTCATCATATTTAACCGTCTAGCCATTTTTCGTCTATAACAGCCTGACAGCTTCAGCAATTAAATCTGTCCACGTGAATTTTATAGAAAGATGCAGGTTCTTCACGTGAAGATATCAATTAAAGTGCCGCAAAATTAAACTTATATTTCACCAGCCGACATGAAAAGATCCTATTTTAAATATACATACTATAACATCACCCGATGAAAAGTGCAAACTTAATTAAGTGGATGTCATTAGGAATGTCATGCATACAGGGGTCTGTTTACAAAACATTAAACTTTAAATTGGTAATTCCTGTTAGTGTTACGTTTCCTCGCCCCCTCGAGTTAAAATTGCCTTGAATGATTCATCGTTCGATCAAACCAGCATACATATGTTACGTAATTGATTCGCGTGTAAGAGTTAATATGTAGGCCATGAAACTGTCGATAAGTTTCTTTGAACTAACTAAACAACCATTATCGTATTTGGGCCTTTGTGTTTATTAACTTTTTCCTTCTTATTTGTTCTAATTGAATAAATACATTTATTCCTAGAACTTAAGTTGAATGAAGGGAAATCTATGAAGTTATTTTCTGACTTTTCCCTGATTTTTTTCTTTTCTGTTCTGAAGTTGAACTTTTTGGTGAATTAATTGCATAATGCATATTTAACCTTTCTCTAATAATTTTATTAAACTGTGAAATGGATTGAATGCTAATACATGTAGTTCATGGTGAACATGTGTATATAAATATGAAATGGTTTTATGTAGCTTCACATTCCATGTATTTGTTTCTTTCAAATCTAGCGATCGACTTTCCTACTACTTCCACTTAACCTATTCCTATGAAAATTGGCACTTTTATGGTAATAATGGCTATTAAAATAAATTTCAACCTTCGATTTTTAAAACCCGATTTTACAAAGATACTTATATAAACTATGAAACTTAATAATTTGTTCATCGTGAATCGTGAATCTTAAACAGAAACTTCGTTATTAAACTCAGGTCCTAAATGTTCAATTTTAATGCCGCGTTAGTGCGGCTTGTAACTTGAAAATCTACTGACTAATCTACGACTAAAAATGAAACATCGCTAGCGATAATCAAGTCAATGAAGTTTGTATTTTTCATAAGTATCAACCCAAACTAGTACGTTTTGAAAATTACGCGATTAAAACGCCTGTATTTAATTATACATTCGAGACAAAGTTTGAGCTCCCGTAACGTGCTAGTGAGAAGGATAAATGTACAAGTGTAAAATCAGATTTTGAAACTAAAGCACATTATAAAGTTAAAAATATTTATTAAATTAAGCGGCTTTATTTACAATCGATGACAATACATAATATCCTTAATCAGCCTATATACATATAATATTAATTAACAAAAATTGCAATTTATACGCCTTAATTTTTTATATTCTACACTTTTCAATAACCTCTTACTAACACTTCACCCTAAAAGAACATTTACATATGTAATAAAACGAAAAACATCTTGTATTTGAAAACAAAATGTTTCAAAATCATTTTAACTGCTCTTTTAACTGATATTCAATACAATGGATGAAAAGAAAAAGTATTTTTTGTACTCTATTGCTACCTCAAATTATTCCATATAAATAATTTTGGGTACTAACTATTGAAATATATGCTTTGTCATTATTCTAAATTTCTAGTTTCTGCCCCAAACGATTTCTGAGAAGAATATAGTAGACGTTTTTGGCATTAGAACGATCTTACATGCATAAAATTATAATATAAATTGATTTGGAATCCGTGTAAGTTGCTTTTTATGCTAAACAAAGTAAAAAAATATTAGGATACTTTATTTGACTTCTTTACGAATTAAATGAAACTACGTGATGTAGTTTATGGTGAAAGTAGGTCGTGGTAAAGGACTTAAAGAAAGTAGAAATAATACTATATCACGTAATTTTATTTAATTGTGAATAATGAATTTCTACAAAATTAGCGCCAAATATATTCAATCCTTTACGAATATTTTTACTGTTGTCCTGTGAGATATATGTGAGTTTGTAAGCCAAATTTCAAGTTTATACGTTAAATAATTTCTGAAAAAACGACTTGGGCAGAGGGACAATGGGATCGACACGTGAGAAATTTTATAAGTGTTGATTTTTTTTCCTTTTCTAATACGGGACATAATAATCAAAAAGATAACAGTGTAGGTTCCGTGGATATCGGACGTGAAACTTCTACGATAATATTACTTTAGTTCATTAAAAGTATTTAAAACCGTGGATGTAATAAAATAAGATACACGTGCAGTGGTAGTGATTGCATTTTACTTGACCGTTATTGCAGTATCGTCTTTACTACTATATCGTTGACTTTATTAAAATAAATATTTATACTATGACAACAGACTACAATTGTATTTATTGCGAACAGTTTATTTTTAGTAAATTTAATTATATAGCGATAAAAAAAAATTCACGTTTATTGCTGCATTTTATTGTTGCATAATATTTCAATGGAGACATGGACAATGACAGAAAAAGTTAAACATACCATTTCTGTTTTTGAAAGAAAGATTTTATGAAGTATTTTTGGTGGTCTAAAATGTAACATCTGGAGAAGAAGAACTAACTCTGCATTTACAAATTATTTAAAGAACCGAATGTAGCCAAATATATCGCAATTCAGAGAATAAAATGGGCAGGGCACTTGAGCAGAATGAACGGCAGTCGGGCAACAAAAATGATCTTCTCATCCTGACCATTGGGCTCCCGAAAAAGAGGAAGACCTTAGGTGGCTCGATTGCCTGGAAAAAACTTTAAAATCCTAAGTGCAACGAACTAGATGTCTCTGGACAAGAACAGAAGACCTTGGGAGTTGATTCTGCGAAAGGCTGGGCCTATCCTGGGCTATCAAGCCATTAAAGAAGAAGAAGAAAATATTTCAAAAGATGTGATACAATATCGTTGCTATTTCAGGTTTCTACACAGGAAGCGATTGCTCCTAAATGAAGTCGACTCCTTTTTTAGACGATAATGTTTATTGTTTGAAAATGTTATTGCAATGTTTATACATAATATCGTATATCATGACGCTCAGTCGTTGGAGAGCATGATGCTCTGTCGGTGAGACGTTATGAAATTAGCACGCAGCGTTTAACCAATCGATAACAAAAATGCCTGATTTCAGTGATAATTATTGAAAAGAGTTGTTGTGAACTTGAATACGAGCAAGTTATGTCATTCACGCCCAAAACCTACATTCTATCTCTTCGTCTACTTAGATAGCTACTTAGATAGTAGATAACTTTCTATCTTTAGTTTGCTTCTGACAAGTATTTTGATGTTTAACTGTCTATCTATAGTCGTTGATAGCTTTCTATCCGTGCCCTTCCGTACAAGCGATGCGTTCTATCAATACATAAGACAAATTCGAATTTAAAAATATATACGAATCAAATACATAAATTATAACTGAAGGGAAACATTTTAATTATATACGATTAGACGTAATTTAAAAGTTTTGTAAATTTTTAAGTAATGGATATATTACTTTACATTTTAAAATCAAGAAAAATATGAGTTAAGTAAAAGCGAGTAAAGTTTTGCGTAATTATGGAACGCAATCCGTCTCTGCCTTTTTTATGTCAAATATTAAATCGGACAAAAGTCAGTATTAAGATAACATTTATGTGTAATTAAAGAAAGTAATAAATTATAATAATAAATGAATAATTGTATTTATAATTTATTATAAACACGATTACCTTTTATTATATATATAAAAAATTATAATAATAATATTAATAAAAATAAAAATTATAATAAATTATTATATTGTAATAATTCCCCAGAACCCTTGTTAATCCTAAATCTAGTTTTAATATTATGGCATTAGAGGACGATATGCTTGGAAGTGATTTTCAATAAATTTTTACAATAAAAATTTGGTTAATTTTACGTAAAACAGACGGTTGACAGGCGTTTATCACTCGAAAATGACAGATAGAAAAGTGCGTAGTGTCGATAACCTAACCTATGAATTGATAATTTCTATTTACCGTCGGATAGCCAGTGAGTAATTTGGCCTCCCATTAGTAGATAGAGTGCAGAGATAATAAGTCCTATCTGTTTATTATATTTTGATATGCAAAACTGAAACGTCAGTTAGAATTTCTATCCCTAGTAATATACAAGCATAGATAGATAGAATATTGGTTTTGACCATTAGTGATTAAATAGGTAACTGACTACAAAACAAATAAATGTTTATTGCGTGTGAATGTATATGCCAAGGGTTATGCGTGTATGGAAATTGTAGGGATAAAAGATTTACTATGTTTAAAAGTAATTTTACGATGTTTGTGATTTATATACGGGCGTAATAGATTTATTTATTCTGGCGAGCATAAATTGCCGGTCGACAAGCAAAATTTACCAAATTCATTTGCTGGAGAAAATATTTTTTTTATTAATTGGCACTATGTGTGTTGATAAAAAAGTGTTTATAAACTTTTTAAATACCAAATTTTCAGTCGATGAAATGCAAAATACAAACATACCAACACATTTCCGCCCTCAGTGGAACATTAAGTCTTGACGTCGACTCCAAAAATCTCCAATACTTAAAATCAAAATAGCCATCAATACAAGTAAAACGAGCTCAAACTTGACTCCGGTTCAAGAATCGACTCGTCACCATTGAGACCCTGGCCACCACTTGTGAAAAACATTTCAAATGAGTTCAATTTCAGTTTTATATAAACCAATGAGATCTTGTACTCGGATCCGTAGAGGAGTTTCGAAAATGCGTATCCAGGTTATGGTTACATAAAAAATACATACGCGCCGATTTGAGTACTTTTTGAGGATTTGTGAAGCGATATATAATGATGACATTTTTTTGCAATATTCGAATTTTACCTAACCATTTAAATATATTTGAATGTCGATATTATTTAAATGAACATATGTAAAATAAAATTAGATACATATATTACAAATATTTCTAAATATTGTTTTTCAAGTCATACTTTATTTATGGAAGATTTATCTCCTGAAATTATCGTACAATAGAAATATTCTAAAATACATATATAATTTTACGCTTTATATATTTCAAATTTATGTATTCGAATTACAAATTAAACCTAATCATGTGATCGTCAATTTTCTAAAATTATTCGATTATTCGAAATTAAAATGAAATGATTTAAAAATTATTTCTAATTATAAATTTAACAAAAAGGAGAACTGATATGCGTAGGACTTGACATAAAAAAAATCTGTTTTTTTAATTCATTAAACACTCAATTACTAAGTCTGTTTCTACAGTTAATAACGAATAAAAAATTGTCAATGGTTGGGAGACCACTATGAAGGAATTTGCAGCGTCAACAGTATTCCTTAAAACACATTAATAACCAAAAGTGCGGACTTTGGTAATTGTTTTGTGTTAATGGTATAAAATTCAAATAGATTTAGTTTCGGAGACAGAAGCGTGTAATTAATTTGCTATTAGATTACTGAGCAAAGGCAAGACATAATCGTAGTACATGTAAAAAGTTTTAAAAATATATTTTTATACTAATCGTTTATGAAACATATCAAATATTTGACATAAAAAATTCGCTTTCAAAATATAATATCTAACAAATTATTTTATATCTAATAGACTATTTATATAAAGTTCAGCTAAATGTCAGTAAAAAAATACCACGTTGGGGCTAATGGACTTTTCTTCCTGGAGAAACAATTATTTCATGTAGTTAAGTCTATTTACTTGACAAACATTACCGATATGATATGTGTTTCCATTACATACTAACTGTTGATATCCGCTTGAAGCTCTGGTCACATTTCTACAAGACAAACCGTTTTTTTCTTCGTTGTTTCATTTGTGAATCCAACATGCCTTTGAATTATATATGAACTAATGTGCATATATGAATTAGGAAAAACCAATAGGAAACATTACCAAATGCGAAGATGAGTGCGAAGTGCCTATTAAATGTACACATTTCTACAAGACAAACCGTTTTTTTTCTTCGTTGTTTCATTTGTGAACATGCCTTTGAATTATATATGACCTAATGTGCATATATGAATTAGGAAAAACCAATAGGAAATATTAACAAATGCGAAGATGCGCCGCCTATTAAATGTACCTTATTTACATAACCTGCACATGTTCGTATAATAAAATGGCAAGGAGCCCGTGTCTGTACGCACATCACTTAAAAACAACTAAATGGAAAAAAAAATTTGTAGTTTAATAACTTAGAGGGCCGATTTTAATTTGCTAAAGATATGCTAAAGAGATCATCTAAATTATTATTATATTGAACTTAATTTTTATATAAGTAATTGAGACTGATATCTATATCTATTTTTTTCGTAAGTAACCATGGTAAATACGTAGTTTTCTAATTTTCTTTTAACTGGCGGTATATTTTTCCTTTTTTTAATATTTTTTTTAGTTTTTTAACATCTTAATAACGCATTTATATTTACATATTAGTCGCTATTCCTAAATTAGATTCTACAGGATATTTCTTAATGTACTCTAAAGAGAAAATACAGAAAATTTAATATAGCACAAATTTTTTTCGAGCGAAAAACGAGGAAAATCACTGGCGCATGACACTGTAGTAAGTTTTATGGTAGACTTACAGGTACACAAATGATCATTCGCAGCTAATTTCAACGCCATAAGTGGAAAAATTCGTCATAAATGGCAAAGACCGATAAAGTCCAAAGCGCAATTGATTTTAAAATTTTAAATTAGATACGTTATATATATTTTTATATGTTAGGTTAAAATAATAAATACAATGGGCCACAATACGTTCTGCTTTCTTAGATCCACTAAGACCACAAAATTCACTTAGAGATTGAAATTTTTCAAATAAATTCACAACGAGTTTTGCTCGGAAATGGAAAATATCATAAAGTGAAATGATTTTTCGATTAACTTGGTATGGGTACATGATACCTTCTGGGAATAAAGAAATACTATGATGTTTGTGGACGCATTCACACGAAAGTTTTACGTCATGCAATGAAAGCTCCCCAATAACTAACCACTTGCAATTGCTGCCAAACTGTGGAACGAACTTGATCCTAATTTCGAAACGCATCGTTGATTTACATTTTTGATAGTCTTTTGAAAATTCCGATAATGTTTCCCTATCACTTCATTTTCTCCTAACCCATCCCTTTTTGCTGTCCTTGATACCTGAACTATTTGTTAAATTAGTTACTATTAGATTAAACTTTCTTATGTACTTGTATAGTTACCTGTTATACACGTATTATTATGAATAACGTATCTTACAATCTTCCAATATTCCCAAGATCTGGTGTTTTGGTCACTGGAAGAGATCAATCTCTAGTAGCAATAAATTCGTCAAATGGGTAAAGATGTTGAAGTCTAAATAATTAAATAACCATCTATATCTGTTCCACCCCACCCTCTCGTAAATTATTCGCATGTATTTACATATTTTAAACATATTTACACATATGCGATTTAGAGTTTAGATATTTAGATTTATATACATTTTCCCGCAGAGAGTATTTGGCCGTGTTACATTGTATTTGAATTAGTGTTAGTTTGATTAAATAGCGCTATTTCCGCTTTATTCTTTTCTATTATCTAAAGTAAATAAGTAAACAAATATAATGTAAAGATTCCGGTAAAAAATAAAAGTGTTTTTAAGTAGTATAATTATACATTTTAAAGTGATAATTATGGATAAAAAGTCAAAAGTTAATAATCAGGAAATAAGATTAAGAAACAAAACAACTTTACAAATTACCCACCTAAAGATGTTTTCATAAAACGAAACCTATAAAGAATTTAAATGAAGTAGAAATAATACTATATCATGTACTTTCATTTTGCTGTGAATATAAATTAAGTGATAATGAATTTCTGCAAAATTAACTCCAAAAATATTCAATATCAAACAAAATAAACGCCTATATGTAATATTGCATGCAAAAGGGTTTCATTATAAAGGATCTAACGCTGTAAATCGCTTTTAATTTCGATGGCGTATTATGAGAACATACAGTTCTTGGACTCTAACTTTAAACTGTGCTAGAGATTATTTGAAAAAATGTAATCCATAACAATATTTTTAAGCTCGTTTACTCACCCGCTATGTAAGTTTAGTATATCAATCAAAAGTTTTCTTCTAGAGAATATTTCCAAAAAATATTTAGTAAAGTGACGACAAAAATACTGAAGTGCATAGGTATGAAAAACAACATTATGTGATTTGTTGTGATAGATAGAAAAAGATAGAAAAAGTGATAGGAGATACGTACAAAAACTTTAATTGGAAAATGATATTGTAATTTTTAACATTATTTTTAAAGAAATCGGTTAAAAAATTATTTTTTTAATTATTCCCCAACAGAAAACATTTACTTAAAGACATTAGCATAAATAGTTTATGCGAAAAACTCGTTTATGTGTATATGTATATGTATATATATATATATATATATATATATATATATATATATATATATATATATATATATATATATATTTATATATATATATATACTGTTCTCCAATAACACGCCCTTATATGTACACAAAATATTTTGAAAATATCTCTCATTAGATTTATCACATTATCTCAAAAATTACAATTTTTTTTGTGATAATTATGACGCTGACGTTTTACAATAGTTTCACAGAAGTTAGATCAGTCAATCTTCGTAACGATCTTTTTTGTCTGTAATTATAAAGTTAATATAAGAGTACAGTCTCATCCCAAATTTGTTTCATAAGATATTCATATATTGCATAGTCAACATTTATATTTCGTATTATGTAATACAAAGACGTTACATTACATTGCTCTATCCGTGTGAACAGAAAAAAATAACCTAAATAGTTTAAATTGATAATATCTTTAATTGAAAACAAACTGTTATAAGTCATGAATAAATTGTCAGAAATTAATAAAAAGCTGTTTTTTTTTTTAAATGCTATATATTTTTAACATCTAACATTTTTAAAATATTAGAAATAATAACTGAAACTAATAAAAATCGCTGCTAACGAGTATAATAGTAACGTTAAAATATACAGTTAATTGAGTACGATAATAATGAGAAGTATACAATGTTTATAACTCTTTACTAATAAATATTAATTTCCTCCTAGAGCAAATTATGTAATTACTAAATGCCACTATATTAGTCATAGAGGTACGACCATTTCGCCAGCGCACTACGAGTTTACTGGAGACGCCCCCGGTAATAATTTATATGGTTTCCACGAAGGTAGCTTAGGAAGGACTTCTACGGCGGTTAGCGAAAATTATACTTTTTATCATTTCTCTTCATGAAATTCAAATTATTCGAACTTAAATAACTTTCTTGTCAATTTGTCTCTTATTTGTTCAGGTACATATAGAACATAGTGAAATAGATAATTACCTTTTCTTTTCGCCACTAACTCTAGTAGAGTAAGTAAATTGACAAGAAAATTATTTAATTTCGAATAATTTGAATTTCATGAAGAGAAATGATAAAAAGTATAATTTTCGCTAACCGCCGTAGAAGTCGCTTGGACTTCGTTGAAGGCGGGCTCATAGCTTCATCATATTATTCGCCTCACGTTTTGAAGTTGCCTACAGTAGTGAAATGTGTTTTTCTATTAACAAAATATTGCATAGAAACATTTGATGGGACGAAAATTGCATAGTAAAGGAAATATGGACAATTTTGCATTTAATAAAAAGTTTTTTTAATTGAGAAATCTCCAAATAAAGTTAATGATAAAAGACTTACTTGTCTGAAAAAACTGAAAAATGTTACAGAAGGACAACAAAACGTGTCTTAAATCTCCAAGTCAATATACAAGTACATATTTCGTAAAACTATTTAATATAAATTTCAATTTAAGTAGGCGAAATTATTTTTAAAATAGATGTCGAACAGACTAACAAATAAACTAACAAAAATTAATCTTCGAGGCTTATCTCAATTCTATTCAGACGAGCTTAAAAACCAAAATAAATTAAAGAAACGCTATTAATAATGAACTTAAAGTGAAAACGTCAATAATGAAAAAGTAATAATGAAAATAAAGTGGAGGACATTTTCAGATCTCAATCAAATTTTCTTTAAACAAAAGTAATAAAATTGGCATTTTTAAATCTGCCATTTTAGTGTTTCGCAGTGTTTTTAAATGTAATTAAGTCACATTGTTTTCAAGTTGTCTGTCTCTTCAACTGCGCGGTTTTAAGAAGTAGAAGTTATGAATAATTTTGTATTAAATATATGCATGTGATGCTTTCAGTTTCAGCGCTAATTCAACAATAAAGTAGTTAATAACAAATGTTATATTGTCATTTTGCTACAATAAATTTTATTAAAACGTAGTTATATCATGATACAAATGAGAATTAAAAGGAAATTTCATCAGCACTTAAAGTATCCACAATAACTAATATCTATAACCAAAAAACAATTAATTTTTCAAAAAAAACCTTTTTTCTATACATCGTGTAATTTAATATTTTTATTATATTTATTTAGAATTTTTTTTATTAATGTTATAATTCTGAACAATAATTTAACTAGAAAAAAACCATTCGCAACGCATAATGAACGCGTAAAGAGACTTATGAGGTCGTTTTTAGTAGATAGATCTGTCTTGATAATATTTGACGTAGTTTACATTGGAAAAGTGACAATTTCGTTATCAATGTTCAGCTCGCCACGCGAAATGGTATCGTGCAACATCGTGTTAATTCCAAACCAAACGTGACAACACGCTTGCGTGTTCCGATGTCGACCGCCGGCACGGAGGCTGGGGATGGAAAGTAATTCGGGATTAAATCACTCGGCGGATGCTGCGTCACGATCCCACTCTCCTTCCCTAATGCGAGTATAATGTCTTACATAATTAGGTGGCGCTTCTTAATCAGTCCTTTAGTTTAATTAAATTGTACGGCGCGGATCTATTTCTGGGATGTTTATGCAGCCTGTTGCAGTTTGTTCAATGAAGCTTTAGATATTCTTAATTTAGCTCTGACATTGTTGTTGACCTAGTTTTCATATTGTTCTTGAGTTAATTTTTTCGCTCTATTTAAAGGACATTATTTCAGGAAATCTTGTTTATATTTATATATTCTAATTAGATTGGGTGAAATAGCAAAAGTGCTGTTATGAAAATCGCATAAAATTTTATATAATATACATGTTTATTTAATTAAAACTCAATGTTCAAACTACAGGTTGCTCCAAAGTTTTGGAAATGTACAAGCACTAAAAGTATCATAGTTTAAAGTACAATAAAAACGATGTTTAATAAAACAAGAAAAACACGTTAATTCAAATTAAATATAAAATTAAATAATTACTAATCGTAAACTATCACGCAACTCCCTTAACGTAATCCAAACGGTGAATGAGCGGAAAAAATATCAAGATTGGTCGCCTCTCACAATAATGTGATGGCCACTGCAAATGCGCAAAAAACAGATGAGCGCTGTAGGAGGTTCTTGGGCGCCCTAGGTGCTCTTCTTCCTCTTGCCTAATTGTCATAAACTGCACTGTTATAAAAATTATTTTCAAAGAACATGAGAACCTTTATTTAGCAAACAAATCTATTTATAAAGTGCTTTTTTCTGCTACAAAACGGTTATCAAGTGTTAAATTGCAAAGGTCTTTTTATGCGATTGTTTTTATTTATTTGCCTTTTTCAAACTTTTCTGATTATCTTAAGTTTAATATTTAATATATCGCGCTCTTTTAGACATTTAGTCGAAACAAATATTATAAAAGATTAGAAAATTATGGTTTGCAACTAGCAAACCATAATTTTATGGAACGGTTTAAAATACAAGTGCATAAACTTTGCGGTTTTTATAATTATCAGAAACAAGATTTAGTTTAAATTTACGTAAGTACACTAAAAAAATTATAAAAAGTACTTGTAGGGAACAAGATTCCCTTGGTTTAATATTCAACATAAAAAAAATTGAAAAACACGGGTTATTAAAAACTTCATTTGACGAAGTAATTTTAAATCGCTGTCTGACATGGAAGATTGTAAATTCTCAAAATTGTAAAACGTAATAAAAAGTTGCATTTCCTTTCACGTAATACGCAATAATTAAAATGTCGTCTTTTAATAATATCAAAAAGGAAGTAAGTTCCATAACTTAGTTAACAACTCCATTTACAATACTGAAGCGAAACAATTATTTATTGAATTTTTTCAACAATAAGCCAAAAATTTCCATTCATCATATATTTTATTCCATTTAGCTATTTAAAATTTTCCAGGACTAAAGAATTTCAAGAATTTTATAGACGCAAACATCCTTTTCGTTTGAACTAGATCTTTTCAACCCAATTTACAAATCCACGCATATGCGGAAGGGTAAAACTTTAATGGAGACGAGAATAAATTATGCGAATCAAACTTCACAAAAAATCTTTTGTTTCTAATTTTGACATTGAAAAGTTCTAATAATTGAAAATATCTGCAGGTTCAATAAAATATTACCAGAAAATCGGAGACCTTGGAACGATATATTCGGTTCAATCATTACCTTTCAAAATCAAGACAAGTTTTTATCACTTTGACGTACTGTTATGTGGTCATATGATTATCAAAAAGTAAAAGCTGATGCTTTAAGGGAAAATTAGTTACCGCCGCGCCGATATCTTACGCAACTTTTTATTCTCACAATAAAAAATGATAGCGAAAAGCTGTAAAAAGAACTTTGATACACAGTACACCAAAAAAGTTTTCCGGGGGTGAAAGAAACCCTGTCAGCGTTTTACGTAAAGCGATGGTTGATATTTTGAAGATATTACTTCCGAGTGGCGCAACTAGTTAAGCTTTAGTTAAGCAACTAAGTATCTCTTGAGAAGTGTATGTCATCTTCACTTAAAACGTCGTACTATATATAATACAGTTAAATTCGTGATGTAAATAGACACCGACCTTTTCGGAGTCCTGTAAAATTCTTGAAAATTTTCCTAAATAATAAGTAATTTTACTTCGATTTTCGTACCATTCCTTTTCTGTTTTCCTTATCATTTTGCTATCTTAAAGTGTGTGTTGTAACTACAATTTTAATAATACTATTTATTTTTATTTTTTCAGTTCAGTTTTTTTTATATTTCCTTTAAGTATAGATGAAAAATGAACTTGGTACAGTCAATGTTTACCGAAAACGTCATTTTGGACAGATTCGATAAACCATTCATAACATATATATATATATATGTATATATATATATATATATGTATATATATATATGTATATATATATATATATATATATATATATATATATTCGTGTGTGTGTGTAGCTCGAGAAAGTGTGGCACTAATCTGAATCGCCCTTAGTTGGATGTTTTTAGTACTGTTTAGTTAGTTCTGGCTATGTTTTGTACAGAACATTTTGTGTTCTTTATTGCTATAGTTATAGTCTTGAAGACGACCTTTTTGGAACTTTATTAATATATGAACGTATTAATTGAAGTTATGACTTAGCGTCTAAAAATTATTCAATTCGCGCTCTTGTGCGAATTGAATAATTTTAGACTCTAAATCATAACTTCAATTAATTTCGAGTTAAGTATTGTTGTGTGAAAATATTCTTTTAGAAAGAAGTCTTCCGATCTGCTTGTTTACTGAATGTTTTCTGACTGACCTGAATGTTTACTGAGATTTGAAAAAATCCATAGCAACAAACGTGTACTGTTCCCTTGGTACATAATAACTATGCATTGTGTATATTTTTGTGGGAAAATAGTGGTAGTGTCGTGAATTTTTGTTGCAATAGTTTTTATTTATTAATCCTTTTGAAATATTCCTAAAACATTACGAAAATAGCATGCATTGAACTTTCAGAAACTTTCAGAAGTGGCTGAAAGTGTTAATATGCAGTCACCGTTTTCTGTCAATCTCACAGACACTGATGAAAAACAGTTAGTATGGACTAATAAAGGAATGGTAGGTTTTCTTAAAAAAGAAAAACGATTTGTTTTTAATTCACTTAAAAATTCACAATGGAAACATGGGAGAAATCGAGGAAATAGTTATCCCCCTTCATCTCTTCCTACCAAACTGAACAAGCAATAATGGGAAATATCGCTGTTTAAATGTAATACATTTTTATTTCTGTTTATTTAGAGATAAATACAAAATGCAGGTAATAGACCCAATAAGTATTATATCTTACTTCCCAACATCTGATTATAGCAATTTATAATAAATAAATAAATAACACGATGTCTACGCCTCTTATTTTATTCACATTACAATATTGAGGGGACGCCCCTCCTTGATATCGTCTCCATAATAAAGAGGCCGAGATTCATGTTTGCTCAATACACTGTAGTTACCAGATGAATGTACATATTTAATAAACTAAAACAACAAAGGTATACCCTTCTCGCGAGATGCCTGGAGCTAACAAAGCGGAGTTTTGTCTGAATTGAAGGTTGTGAATTGTTGATATTTCAAAAGAGACAACATTCTTCGTAATGTAAAGTTTTATACGGCCGTAAACGTATCTTCTTTCTTTCTTTTGATCTGTATCATTTCGAATAAATATGGACTTGTTTTAGATCTTATTTTAATGTGTTTCAATTGCACTCGTGTAATTTGTTTTAATTCATCGAGGCGCTTAGTGGTAAAATCATTAGATTATCAACGTGTTACTGAAGTCAAAATACATCGAGTGCGTCCGGTATCCGGTCGGGTGGCAACATGGAACTATTTCTTGCTTTTTGATTTTAAGGTGCATTATTCCTGTCCAACCTACGAGTAAAGAAATGTATTACTCGTAGTATCGAACTTGCTTCATAATTTTGGATATCCTAATGAAATCGGCGAGTTTTTCTCTTTTAGTGCTGGAATTTTATATCTATGACGTATGTAAATGTATTCAGAAGAACTTTTACCGTATTACTAAATCTTAAAACTCCAGGCAGTTTCTGAAAATTTTCCTAGGGTATGACGGATAGTGATGATACTATATTTGGTATCATGTAAATATAAACCTATTATTAAAATTAAAATAAATACTTAAGCCCTATGTACTAAAATTATGATTGTACCTCTTAAGAGAAACAGATAATAAATATTTAATAATTATCTATTAATTAACTGCTTAAACTTCATGAATTCTATTACAAATATTGAAAAGGCTTTTAAGTTGAAAAACTCCAAAATATATATAAAAACCTTCCAGTAATTTTCGTTGCATGTAGGGATATTTACATATTTTATGAAATATATTGACAGAAAAATAGGAATGAAGAGAGTGTACGACTATAGGTTGCTGAAGCTATAAATCAAAATTAATGTGTAAAGAAAAACACTTGCGTAAGATATTAAAGACTATGTTAACAGGCTATCTGTATATGTTTAACTCATTCTTATGTAAATAAAATTTATAAAAAAACTCTGTTTTTTAAATTTTGCGGGAGGAAATATTTTAAATGTTTTTGGCCCAAAAAACGTAAAATTTATTTTCAGGCACTTGGAACCGTAGATGAAGATAGTTGAATTTATTTGAAATTATTAGTAGAATTGATTAGTAGAATTTTATTTTCGCAGGTATTTAAATATATTTTTTCAAAAGAATAATAATTTTTTTTGAAAACACGTTGTCTCGACAGACGTGTTAATATTTAAGGAATGTTTTCCCCTTTATCTGGGAAAAATTGCCACTTGGATAAATTGCTTTGACAAAGATAATTTTATTATATATTCACGAAAATATGACATTTAGTACTTAAAAATATTTAAAAAATAAATTTGTTTTAAAATAAGAGTTCGCACCGAGGGTTATACACATATATGAACTTCACAAAAAAAGGAGAAAATTTTGATGAATATTAATATATCGGTATTTTTCTACTATGTTTGCATACACGGGTCAAATAAGTAATACATACTTTACATTCAATATAAATGGCTTTAATTAAAATGTGGACTTAACCTCAAAACCGAACATCGATCTAACTCCTAGACTGCATGTAGTTAAACCACTGATCATAAAGTAGGTTTTAGATAACGAGATAATGGGCAAGATACTGACGCAGGAAATATCTTCATTACTAAATGATGTGGGACTATGCGATTTTTTAAATATTCTTTCTTGAAATATCCTTCTAGACCAACCGTATTTTAAACTATAAATATTCGACATTTAACATTGTGGAACGGTGCTTTGTAACTTTGCAACTACAATACATACCTTAGATTAATTATTTTTGGCGGCCGTTTATTTAAATAATTTCGAAGTATAAACTTATAAATACGGACAGTAATTTAGTAAAACTGAATGGAACTAAGTTATAATCGCAAATTAATTTTGATTTGCCACCAGATATAGCTGCCAACTTTCGCTCGAAAGTTCTTTTAAACGATTTAATCCCAGCTTTAAATAACCAAATAGAATTTAACGTAAAAAGTCTACATTATTGCCTGTTCCAGAAAAAAATCTTCGGAAATTAAAAAAAAGTACACGAGAGACGGTTAATGCGGCCATTTTCAGACCTCTTTACTTACTATATCTTTCTTGAAGATGTTGAACTGGCGGAGCTTGAAATTATTGTTTACCCTTGCGAAAATTTTATACTTAAACAACACATGTTAAAATTATCTGAAACTAATAGTTGATAAGTTTTGTGCCTTACTATGATCTTATAACGCAAAAGTTATTAAGTATTAGGTGGTTATCCCGATCCTCTTAGGTGTTATTTTAAAACAGAATGTAAATATGTAAATCTTGTATTCGTATTACACTTTATAAATAAAAAAAACGCCTAAGTGCGAGTCCACATCGCACATCGAAGGTTCCATACCTTTTTTGAAGGTAAATTACTTTATTTATCATAAGTCTTCACTAATATGAACTTCCTAACGTAATAAATGTTAAATAATAGCTAAAGTAATAAAGAAGAGTGGAGGACATAAAATAATTTGGGATACGACAGTTTCCGAAAAGCTAAAGCTTTCTTGTACTTTTTTGGTTTTTCTAAGGTCTTTACATCACATATTTATAACTTAATTCAGTTTTTGTTTTTGGTCCAACAGTATCCAAAAAATAAAATCATTCGGATATATTTAAAATGAAATACCTCAAAAAGTACATCTACAATCATAATTACAGTACTTCTACAATCAATGCGTAAGCTTCGAAAAATCACGTGTTTTTCCTAATTTTAGATACGACAGTTCCCGAAAATTTAAAGCTTTCTTGTATTTTTTTTGGTTTTTCTGAGGTCTTTAAATCACATATTTGTAACTTAGTTCAGTTTTTGATTTTGGTCCAATAGTTTCCAAAAAATAAAAGCTTTCAGGTACATTTCAAATGAAATACCTCAAAAATTACATCTACAATCATCATTACAGTACTTCTACAATAATTGCGTAAGCTTCAAAAAATCATGTGTTTTTCATAATTTTAGATAGGACAGTTCCGGAAAAGTTAAAGCTTTCTTGTACTATTTTTTGGTTTTTCTGTGGCCTTTACATCACATATATGTAACTTTGTTCAGTTTTTGGTTTTAGTCCAACAGTTTCCAAAAAATAAAAGCTTTTGGGTACATTTAAAATGACTGAAATTTAATAGAAAAGCAATTTAGGAAAAAAAGTAGGGTTCATTATATAAGCTAATCATTACCTATAATAATGCAAATTTGCTGCACTTACTCATTTTAGCAGTTGTAGCAAGCACTATTGCATTTATTTTGTTTTTATTTCTCCTTGAATTTCTTTCTTATCATTATTGTTTATACTATTGTTTGAGAGAAAAATGATTGATCTACATTAAAAAGAGACACCTGTACAAGCTTATCTCTTTAACCAATGATTCCTTTCATATTTGTAAGCTTGGAAGTACTTCGAGATTTTTAGAAACACATTTCCGTAACACGTTCAAATTACCTCGGAAGTTTTCATATTTTACTACTTTCATTGTTATTTTTTTTGACTTTCGTTTCTTATTCGAATTCTTTGTTCTGTTTTACCAACTTCTTTGAAAATACCACATAGATATTCATGATGGTATTTACTTCAACCATGCGTTATTTTTTTCCTTTTAAAAGATCTCTAAAATCTCCTTGTCATCTCGCACTTTTCGTTTAACAAGAATTACTCATGTTTTATTTATACTCTTCTTAACAGCTACTTACATATTTTCTGCTCCGTATTCGCTATTTTCATATATTTATTTGACATCAATAATTGCTTATCAAGAAGAAAATGAATTATATATTTCGAAATATATATTTAAAGACTCCATATCACCAGATTCGTTACGAACTTTTCGTTTAACAAGGAGTCTAAATTTTTCTTTAGCCCTATTTTGTAGTGTCTCTTTTATTCTCTACTCTGTACTCGCTATTCACTTTCGCATTTTCATTTGACATCAGCAATAACTTATCAAAAAGAAAATGAATTAAATATGTCGAGTATATCCAAAACCTAAATATTATCAAGGTCCATCTCACACTTTCCGTTTAATAGGAATCTCGTATATTTTCACAGTAGCGTCTCTACTTTCCTCACTATGTATTCGCTGTAATTTCTTGCGGTGACCACAACGAGCAGAGTTTCGTAGAAAAGTTCATTCAAAATTCCGTCTAATATATATATATATATATATATATATATATATATATATATATATATATATGTATATAAGAGTCTCCGAGGGATTAAAAAGCGTACCCGCTATTTCACTTTTTAATTATGCATTTGGGAAATTTGAAAAATTAAAATGGCAGTATTCATAAACACTAAAAAGAAAAATGATTTTAGCTGACTTTCATTAATATATTAAGGATATATAGGCAATCGCCTATGAAATATACATGAGTTAATAAATACGGAAACTAATTTTAACCTGTATGATAGTTTAATAAAAATGTCATCCACCATTATTTTTTTCTACTTTCATTTGTACGGAAATAGGTATGAAACCCTGCTGTCAGAAGTCTACTCATAACTTCCAAGTTTATTTTGAGATATGTATACCGTTATCTATCCTAACAAAAAGCAGAAGTTTAAAAAAGGAAAAGTATATTTTTAAGAATGGAAGTTGAACTTAATTTATAAATACCTGCCTGTGGCCCCATTATTTTATTAACACCAACCGTGTAACCGTTCGTAAATGTTTTGAAATTTACGGTCACAAATGACAGAGATAATTAAAAATAAACCTGAGTTTTACTTTCATTCTGTATTATCAAAATAAATGTATTTTTCCACTATTTTCGAGATTTAAGGAGTTTATTTTGACGATGCTGCCAGGTCTGTGAGTTTCACGATTTTTATGTTGATCTGCGTATAGATGACACGACGAGACCAACCTGCAATTTGTTTCATCTTGCTGCTCCAAATATTTTTGTAAAAATACACTTAGAAATTGCTATAAAAATTGACATTATTTTCATAAAAAATATTTTTTTATTAAAATAATGTCACTTTTAAATGGCTTATCATTTTGTTTCAAGTATAAATCGATAGATCTTATCCAATTAATCATTCAAAAGTTATGAATATACATTAGAAATACATAATAAGTTAACATTTCTGTTACTCTCAGTAGGCTTCAAAACTTATGAACAATGTTCAAAATAGAACGCATACAATCTCCTTTAACTTTCCTAATTTAACAATCTATTATAATCTGTATAATGCATAAGTTTAATATAATGAACTCACATATAAGTAAGACATAATTTAGACCGAGATTTTAATAAGTACTCGCAACCTCCTACATCAACTATCTCGAGCACTGGCGATCAACGAGAACATTTTCCAAGGAACAACTTCATAGGAATGCGGCTTCACAAAATATTACTATAAATATGAAACAACTTCATCATTTGGATTGAAGTAAATAACTTTTTCAAAGTGATATCACGCATTCAATCACGTGTCACGACTACTTCTTCTTCAAATTAAACTTTGTAACATTTTAGAACGTGTATACGACTATATTTACTTATAACATATCAAACGTCATCACGCGTACTAATAAAAATTTGTTACACATATGTACTATTTTCAAATATATGTTATTTGGCATATACGTTCGTTTATCAATAAAATTTTACTTATTTTTATTGTTCTGAAGTTCTGTTTTTTGAGATCTTGGATCATTTCACCGGTTGACTTCCGCGCATATTTTTAAAAGCTTCTAGCTCGAAGGCAGTAAAAGTTAAAATGTCGTACTAAAAGCTACTATAATTTTATTCTCGGTATTTATTTACCCACGACGGAAAGGAGGAAATATATGCGTTCAGGGTGAGAAGTTGTTTGTTTGTTTGTGCAATCCAATATTCCCGTTTATCTCCAAGACGGTTTGTCCAATTTAGATAAGGTTTTCTGTAAAATGTTTGTGATTCATTGCCAATGGTTCTTAGATAGTTCGGTGATTAATCACCAAGGGGAACCACAGTAAACATTTTATTGCAAGCGAATGTTCCCATTTATTTCCCAAGCAGTTTGACTGATTTAGATACGGTTTTCTGTAAAATCAGCAATGGTTTTCGGATAAGTTTTATGATTTTAGCCCCCCAGGGGGCGCTGCAATATTTAGTTGCAAGCGAATATTCCCATTCATTTCCAAAATGGGTAGACCGATTTAGACTCGGTTTTCTGCAAAATATTCGGGGCTAATCGGCCACGGTTCTTAAATAGGTATTATGGTCTTATCTCGCCAGGAAGTGATACAAAATTTTGTTGCAAAAGAATGCTCCCATTTTTCTCCAAAACCGTTTGAACAATTTAGATACGGTTTACGGTAAAAAAAATATGCTTTAACTGTGCAGGTTATTAGGTCTTACGTTGTTAACTCATCAGAGGGTGCTGAAATAAACGTTTTTGATTGATGTAGTTTAACTATTATATGGCCACATAATTTCTTCGGCTTCATCGATGTGTGATCCATGTAACATGTTTCTCAAACTCTTTAATTCTTTGAATGCTATACTGTTGTGTGGAGTGTGGAAGAGTTTTCTTTTATTTAGATCAATTATTACTATACCGCCTAAAGATCGTACTCTACTAAGAGCCACATAAACTTACTCTTTTTTTAGAAGCTGATTTATTAAGACTAATAATAAAAAGCAAAATTAAAATTTTGATTAAGCCCACAACAGATGTGAGTAAAGGTTTAGTCAAAAAGGTATAAAATAATAAGCAAAATTAATAATTTTGAAAAAACCCACGATGGATGTAGTAGTTGTAATTGAAAAACAATTAAATAATTTTTTTGAAAACCCCCCCCCCCTGAAAGGAAGTAAGAACCTATTAATATAATTAAAATCCCAAGAAATTCCCTCAGGTCTGCCATTGCCATTTCCGCTCCCAATATCAATTACATTGTAGCAGCATAGAAAAGCAATTTAAGCCTAAGAGAATTTAAATTAGTCGCAAACTGATAAAACTGCCAAAAGCTGACGGATTTTCTTGCGTTTGAAATTATATGGAAAGGTTTTTTACTTTCTTTTAGTCGGCTGGTTTTCAAAAAAATTATTTAATCGTTTTTCAATTACAAATACTACATCCGTCGTGGGTTTTTCAAAAAATTTTAAATTTTGCTTTTTATTTATCCCTTCTCAAATCTACAGTTTCATATAATCGTAAATATATTTTAAATTGGGATTTTTCTTAAGGATTTTAGTCCATAAATAGATAAATTTTGAATATCGTTATTTTAAGATAAATCTATTCGTACCGCCTAGGATTCCGTTTCCCAAAAGGCCGAAAACAATATGCTTATAAAATTACTGAAGTGTTTCTTCGCCTATCCCTCTCTCAAAGCCATTTTTTTCAGAAAGCATTTTAAATAGAAACTTGAAATTAAAAATGTAAAATTAACAAAAATGAGCATGGCAATCATTCATATTGACTTACATATATTTCCATAGCTAAAACTCAAAATAATTAGAAAGAACAAATAAGGTAACAGAAAAAAGTTAATACTACGTGTATATATAGGGCAGAGTAATAACTGTATTTCTTTCACAATATCGTTCTAGAAATGTGTAGAAAACTTATCGGATAATTATAGTAATGTTTCTAATCTCATAGTTTTCAGGATATTCTTACATTTGTGAAATATATACTAAGCAATATACCTGTATAATGAAAAACAATATTAATATTTATAAATAGTTTGATGGACATACTATGTACTATATAACGTTTATATGCCCAGAATGTACAGAACCCTCGTGGGGTGGATTCTAATCTTACATAACGAATTTCATTTAAGTTCTGCACTCAAAAGAATCTAAATTTAATCCTATTGCTGCACTGTCCCCTATTCGTCTCTTAAAAGTCTCTATCTTCTAAACGGCTTTATAGGGGAACGTTCAACAGAGGTATCGGCTGTTTTTAAATTGTGCTACATTTTCATAAATGTCGAAAAATCATTATTTTCATTGCTATAACTTATCTCACATTGTATAGATGAAATTCTGTGGGAGAATTTAAAGAGAACAGAAAAACTACCATATACAACTTCTTGCTTTCGAAGATTACATATTATGACAATATTCTCGAAGTTATTTTCTCTCAAAATTACCATGGACTATTGTTGACTTGTGTCTTCTAATAAATCTCAAAAATGTTTACTTTATTTACGATAACATATCACATTACGTTGATAAAATTCTATATAAGAATTTAATGACAGAAAAATTATTATATGCAATTTATTTTTTTACATTTCACGATAATATCGCCTAATAAACTGGAAGTTAGTTTCTTTTGAAACTTTAAAAGAAATTAACTTCCAGATCATAATTTTTTTAAGTTACGTCTTCTAATCAATGCCAGAAATAATATTTTTTTTATTTATTATAACTATAAATAAAGTTTTACGATAAATAAGTGGCACGCTACAAGACGGCTATACAATAATTTTAATTCCCATGAACGTATATGTTTCGACAGTTCTCGTTGTATAATTGTTCTTATAATTGTTTTGTAACTTTATTATTGTATTCTATTGTATAATTGTATTCTTTGGCGTTAATTTTGTAGAAATTCATTATTCACAATTAAATGAAACTACGTGATGTAGTATTATTTCCACTTTCTCTAAGTTCTTTACCATGCGCCTAGCAAAGATCTTTGCTAATAGCGCACCTGAAGATGTTGTAATACAACGAAACCTAGGTCGTGGTAAAGAACTTAGAGAAAGTAGAAATAATACATCACGTAGTTTCATTTAATTGTGAAAATCATTTTCCGGAAGTGCTATTGTACGAACCGGGTACAAATATACAACAATATTTTTAAAGAATGGGTACAAAAAAATGTAATGAAAAACATTTTCAGCTGTACCTATTAATTAAACAATAGTATCTTTCCCGTGATATGTTGGATTGACCACAATGCACATGACGTTTGACGGCACGGCACACAGTGTGGACTCGGGTTCAATTCCCGGCCGCTCATCTAGCGGGATTGGACTGGTGATCTGATTGACCGTAAGAGATTACACTTGTAGCAACAAATCAGTGATATGTATCTATTAGATACATTAAAGTACACAAATAAATAAATACAAACAACGCAAAAAATATAAACCACCTAAAAATATAGTATAACGTCAGCGCTAGGTATAGTGTATTTAATAATGTGTTAGCGCTAGGTATAGTGTATTTAATAAACTATTATTTACTTAACTTAGAAATAAAATCATATATATTAATACGCTAAGGTTTTAAGATGTCACTCTCCCTTTTTAGAAAAAACCTCACAACGAATCCACATAAATTATATATCATTTTATAGATCATTACCGGTAGAGCAACTACCGGCATCCACAACTAAAAAATGTATTATTGCTGTTGTTTTTGCAAATTGATTAATTATTAAAATTATATATACAAAACAGCAATGCTGCCATCTAACGGCTCAACGTCAATATGATTGACGGTCGGTAAAATTTTTGTTTAATTTCAAATCCACTCACGTATAAATAAAGTGGCGCTTTAGCTTAATGCTTTTGATACTTGCGCCTCTATGTGTCAATTTTAGTAAAATATTTGTTTGATCTGTCATCTGAGCTTCATAATGGAATAAATAATAATGCGAAGACTTCGCACGGGTCACGCTAGTATGCTTATATTTGTTTTAATTTCTCATATTCTTCACATCTGTCATAATAATTTTGACAAAAGCTTACTCCGATCTAAGTAAACATACAAAACTCGTATGAATTGCTGGTATTGGTAAATGAGGTTGGCGTTCTCCATATCATTGATAGTTAGAGATTCTAATGATCACACTATACGATATACATGAAACGGTAATAACTAAATAGTGATCGACGTCAATTAAATTGCTCTATTAAAATCATTAATATTTAGTTATGATCACTATTTAGAGAGGAAATTATTTTTTATTTCTATATATTGTCTGTATTTACCAAAATAAAGTAGGCAGCTTTATGACTCCGCTACTTTTGAGACGATATTGCGTTTCAAAGTGCTGTGGGAGTCCCCTTTTTATATATAATATTTTGCTTTAATCCAAAACTAAAAATTTTGTTTAAATTGAAGCTTTGGATTAACTCAAAATATAATTTTCAATTTTGTAAAATTCTAAAAACTGATGAACATATAAAATGAGACCAAAAATGTTCTTTTCCGCTGGCGTTTGTAGGGAATCATTAAGAAGGCCGCTTGGTAGATCAAACCTTCGGTATATTTTTATTACTAATTTATTTTGATAACTCCGATACCTAGGTACATCGAGTTCCCGGCCACACAAGTTGTTTGCATACAGTATATTTGCAATTATATTCTCTATTTTAGCAACAAAATATCGCAGATGATATATACCTATATTGTTGCAAAGTTATTAAAATTATACGGCTTTCGCTGTAAGGAACGTATCGTTATCAAAAAAAAGATCCTATATTTTGTCCTTCCCATTTTTTCTGCAATATATATTTCATTATATCGTCAAGTAAATATTTCAATTAATTTTTTCGGCATTTCCTATTTTTTCGTTTTAAATTTCAGTCATAAACTGCTTAAATATTTAGTGTGATTAATCAAAATGAAATAAGATAATTCCATATTCATCACTCAATAAATTCAAGGTAAATTTATTCATCCTATTTGCAGCAGATCTGTATTTAACTTCAAAATATAAATTGGAACGCTTTCCAGCTTAAGTCACTACGACGTCGCCCTGATTAATTTATAAATTATATCTTAACTAGATTTAATAACACACTGTTCATTTCGTCTGGTATTTAAGAAATAAATATCACCTAACAAACATCATTCGCAAGACAAATTATACACGTGTCCATGTACTTGTTTCCTTTACTATTCCAAATTTATAAATTAAATGAAACTCGCTTCGTCTCGTTTATATAATTTGAGATTTAGGGCATTTGGAAATATTTTTATTTTCCACTTAATACCACCTATTGACTGACCTAAGCTAATTAAGTTAGAGCCCCCGATCTGTTTGGATCGTTTAGTTCACGTTGCTATTTTTTAAAGAATAATTTTACCCTAATGTCACAAAGTATTTTCATTGAACTTTTCCGTTTCTGTTGTTTTGTTATAAGATTATTTTTTAAAGTTTATTTCATTTCTAAAAAATTAAAATTTTAAAAAACTTAATGTGAACTTTGTTACTTTAAATAATTGTCGCCTAATCTGAAATATGTGCATGTGAGCACATGCATGAGTATGTGTGTAAAAGCTTGAATCTATATATATATATATATATATATATATATATATATATATATATATATGTATATATTTATATATATATGTATATATTTATATATATATATATATATATATATATATATATATATGTATATATTTTCGTGTGTGTATATATCTACTCAATTATCACAAAAATTCACACGGGTGAAAGCTAGCTAATTAGAATTATTTTCAATATTTTTCCCATGGCATTATTTCTGAAATTTTTTTTTAAATTTTTGCCGTTATAGATTCGGTACGTTAAAAATCGAGTCGCATAAAAAAAACCTTTTGTGAGAAAATGTATTTCTTATTTTAACATGTAAACACAGATTTAGTACTGAGGACAGTATCTGAAACCTTTTTCAAGATTTTTCAAAGGACTTTGCAAAAGATTTCGCAAATTAATATATTTTATAAACGTTATCTTTTATACAATGCTGTCGCATATCTATTTTTCATGCGATTTACGACAGTCGGCGCAAAAAATAAAAAGATTACAAAGACACGACACATTTACATGTTTGACAATTGCAATTGCTGCTTTGCGGAAAACTCAAAAATTGTAAAAATAAAAATCTGCATGGCTAAGAGAAAAGCGTGAATTCACACACCCCAATCATACTGAAATATACAATTTATATCTTTCCCACAGTATCTTCGTAGATATAAAGCAGCGGTGGTGCTACGTAAAAGCCTGCCTTTTTTACATGCTACCTGTATTTCCTGCTGTGAATAATAAGCAGCCAGTAGTGCGTGGAGTTGAAAATCTGTAAGGAAAATTTACCAAGATATATTTTTTCCATTGTCACTGAGTTTGTGTACTTTTTTTTGCGAATGAAGAATGAAAATGAACTGAGCATTTTTTTTCAGAAGTATTGCATAATATAACTAATGAAAAGCAATAAATTATTACTGAAACTGAAATATTTTGATTGAAACTGTAGCGATCATAGAATTGAGACTGTTAAAGAAAGCTTTAGCAGAGGATTCCGTTGGTGACATTAAATCATTCTTTGTATATTTATTACGTTTTTACTTAAACTTTGTACCTTTTTTATTCTAAGAACAAATGAAATAATTTATTGAAGTTCTTAATGCTGTTGAACCCTAAAGTAGATTAAGAGCAATTTTCTAGTAAAACACGTTTTATCGCAATAGACTGTCTTTTATTTTAGCAAATTGTCATAGACAGACAAACAGTTTCTACAAAACGAAAGAGAAGCGCTACTATTCACTAATTACATATTTTGATACAACATTATCACACTCCCACTTATCAAAATAAACAACAATTTTATTTAAGTACAATGCCCAATTTACCCATAAACTTATAATGCTTAATAGTACACAGTCCTTTGGTAAGTAAATCGGCAGGCATTTCCTCACTACACAAGTACATAACTTTAATATATTTATTTTTAACAACATCTCTTACAAAATGGAATCTCACATCTATGTGTTTTGATCTGTTGTGACTTTGATTACTTAATGACAACTTTAAAGCACTCTGATTGTCACAATAGATCTGTATTACAGATAAGTTACCAGTTATTTCATGTAACAGGTTTCTCAAATACACTCCTTCGCGAGCTGCCTCAGACAAAGCAGTATATTCTGCCTCTGTACTAGAGAGCGATAGGGACTTTTGCTTTCTGCTTTGTTTTGTACATTGCAAATATTTAAGAATGCGTTTAGCATAATGCTAATGTGTAAGATCATAGCAACTGTTAAATTGGCTCAAATAGCTAACAGAATAGGAAATGTCAGGCCTGGTTAATACTGCCAAATACATTAATGATCCAATTAACTTCTGATGTGGAACATCAGGTACACATTTATCTGGTTTCTCTAAATTTAATTTACACTCTATTGGTGTTTTATGCATTTTACAATCCAACATATTGAACCTAGTTAATAGCTGATCAATATACTGCTGCTGATCTACAGTAATTACATTTTTACTAACATTTATTCTCATGCCTAAGTATTGCCTTACAGGTCCTAAATCTTTTAGCTTAAATTCTGATCCTAAAGTATCTTTTAATTTTTTACTTTCAACAGTTCGAAAAAATTAAAAAGTCATCCACATATAAAGCCACAATAATTTTAGCTTCACCTTTAGTTTTTGTGAACAAACAAGGCTCATACTGACTGTTTTTAAAATTTAAGTTGCATAGTAAATCTTTAACTCTGTCATACCACGTAAGGGAAGACTGTTTTAACCCATAGATTGCTCTTTTCAATTTTAAAACCTTTCCCCCACTGTTGTTCATAAAACCTTCAGGTAATGACATGTAAATAGTTTCTCTCAAAAAACCGTTTAGGAATGTTGTAGTAACATCCAAATGATCAATACTCATATTCATCTTAACACTGAGAGCAAACAATAATCTGAGCGTTGAATGTCTAACCACGGGAGAGAACGTGTCCGTATAGTCAATTCCAGGTTTCTGCGAGAAACCTTTTGCCACCAATCTAGCCCGAAACCGCACATTATTGTCCACATCAAACTTTTTGTTAAGCACCCACCTGCACTTCACAATTGTCACATCACCGGGGTTGTCAACGAGCTCCCATGCATCGCTGTCCTCAAAAGACTGCAGCTCGTCGGCCATGGCATTCTTCCACTGTTCACTCTCAGGCCCTGCAAGAGCCTCTGAGAACACTATATCCTCTAATGCTAATACTAAAACCATACCGTAAAACCATAACCTCTAATACTAAAACCATACCGTTAAGTTGCTTTCCTGGATCGCTTTTCAGGTAATTCTGGTGTCTGTTCTGGGGTTGATGTCGTCTGGACTTCTGTGTCTAATATGTCTGTGGTTGGAGATGAAGTTTCCGTTATTGTTTCATTACTCTCCTCATACACTAAAGAATAATCTGATGGGCAGTCTTCTGTCTCTGAAATATGAGCCGATTTATCCCCCACTGAAACTGTGCTCTCTTTTTCTATGTTATCTGCAAGTGTCTCTTCGTTAGGAATCCAGATAGCTGATTTGTTGCCTGTTTCTTTAAACTCTGATTCATTTTCCATCACGATGACATCTCTACTTATAACAGACTCTTCTTCGCAGGATTATAGAGCCGGTAACCCTTGACTTCTTCACTATATCCCACTAAAATGTGCTCCATGGCTTTCTTATCCCATTTCAAACGACGTTCCTTGGGGATATGCACCATGACTTTACTTCCAAATAAACGGATGTGACTGAGATCTGGTTTCTTCCCATACCACAATTCGTAAGGAGTTGTCTGAAGTCTTGAAGCAATGGATCTATTCTTCAAATAGACAGCAGTGTTAGCTACCTCTGCCCAAAATCGTTTATCTAGCTTTGCATCATACAATAGACATCTAGCCCAACTGTACGGTTGGCTCGCTCACATAAACCGTTCTGTTCAGGCGTGTAATTATTTGATTTTTGATGAATTATGCCCTTTTGTTTCAAATAATTATCAAACTCCTTATTGCAAAATTCAAGTCCATTATCTGAACGTATCATCTTTATTTTCTTATTCAACTGATTCTCAACCAGTGTTTGGAAGTCTTTGAATTTGCTGAGCGCCTCACTTTTATTCTTGATAAAGTATATAAAAGTCATCCGACTGAAGTCGTCTACAAACAGTATGAAATATCGAGCACCATTCAATGACGTGGTTTCCATTGGTCCACAAATATCTGTGTGAACTCTTTGTAATAATTCTGTGCTTCTCTCACTAACATGCGAAAAGGGTAATCTTGTTTGCTTTCCCTCGCAACAAGTTGTACACTGATATTTGGTTATGTCAAAATTTTGTTCATATGACAAACCATTCACAATATTTCTCATCTTGTTCATGTCTTGCCTATTTAGGTGTGCTAATCTTCTGTGCCACAGATTTCCACTAACTGCTGGTGTGGACAACATACAAGTCTGTGTTTCTAACCTCAACTTGTAAACACCATCTGACAGGTCGGCAATAGCAATCAAAACATCATTCTTGTCTCGAATGTAGCAGTGTTTTTCATCAAATATCACATTATTTCCGTTTTTAATCAGTTCACTCACGGATAATAAATTTTTTGTCAAACTGGGAACGCACAGCACATCCTTCACTGTAATTTCAAATTTCAGTTCTGAAACAATGTCGACGTCTCCGGAACAAACTACTGGCACTGTAGATTCATTTGCAACTACTATTTCTGGTAAACACGGTGATCGGTTCATGTTTTTTACCCAAGATTCGTTCACCGTCATATGAGCGCTGACGCCTGAATCCACGTACCATTCAGTTTTATTGAACTTTCCATTCAGGAAAACGACATTAAAAACATATTTACTATTGTTTTTCTTCAATAAAGGGCACTGATTTCGATAATGACCATTTTCTTTACATTTGTAGCATGTAATTATTTTCGATGAATCTGTCATTGCTGCTGTCATTTTCTTGTTTGATACTGACATTGAAGGACCGGGACTGCCTTTCTTTGACTTATTGAACGAATGATTATTTCGCGCTGCAAATGCAGCACCTGCGTCATTGTCTCTGGTCACTTCCATGTCGAGCAATTTCGACTTTATGACATCTGCAGTTATCGAAATGCCCGAATGTTCAATTGCCATTATCATGGGAGAATAACGATCTGACAAACCTGCTAATAATATTGAACCCACCCATTCATCGGTGATTGTAAAACCTGTGCTGTTCAACCTTTGAGCTGTCTCGACCATTTGAGTCACATATGTAGCCATTGAATCACAATTATCTAGCCGAATAGAAATCAAATGTCGCAGCAATGTTATTTTGGGTGAGAAACCGGAGTCAGTCACATCCGTTTATTTGGAAGTAAAGTCATAGTGCATATCCCCAAGGAACTTCGTTTGAAATGGGATAAGAAAGCCATGGAGCACATTTTAGTGGGATATAGTGAAGAAGTCAAGGGTTACCGGCTGTATAATCCTGCGAAGAAGTCTGGGCCCATAACCTCTAGTAAAACACGTTTTATCGCAATAGACTGTCTTTTATTTTAGCAAATTGTCATAGACAGACAAACAGTTTCTACAAAACGATAAGAGATGGCGCTACTATTCACTAATTACATATTTTGATACAACATTATCACAAATTTCAATTTTAATACTTAACAAATTCTGCCAAAATTAAAGAAAACAATGGACACATTACCATCTATTTTGAAACCTGATGAAAGAACGTGATATAATTTATTTAAAATGGAAGAAAATATTCATCTGTCAGGATCTGTTGTTAAAAGTTTTCAATTATATTTTTACAGGAATGACAGTATATAAGGTGGAAAATTCTGCCCTTGAGTTAATAGGAAGTAAAAATATTTATGAATTTAATATTTTGATCTCGTATTCCGGTCTAGAGATATTGAGAATAAGTCATTTGGAAAAATAATTCTCATTGCAAGACTGTACACTCCAATAATTCTTGCAGACTACTATCAAAATAACTGCATATAAACTTGCTTTGATTGTATTAAAGAAATATTTAAAGAGAAAATATTTCAAAAATAATAGTTATTCCTCAATTTGATTGATTTAGTAAATTTAGTAAAATCTAATTAGATATAACCACAATAGTCGAAAAAATAGTATCGCTTCTTAGCAAAAAATCCAACGGTAGTATAAAGGACATTTGAAAACTAGTGAAATCTATTTTAAAACGTTTATCTTTTTCATGTTCCAGTTTCTTTACTTGGTGTAATACAGAATAGTGTTTTAATTGAATAATTATTATCTGATATAAATAGAGTACCTTATAATACAGTTCATTTGAAAGCCTATGTACATAATTTAATCTCCACGAAAACAAGTAATCTCCAATTTCGTTTATGTTTATTTAAATTACGCATTAAGAAATACAATTAATGTCTTTATTAAAAGCATCCAGTTTTCGATTTAGTTAATTGCTTTAGTCACGACGGTCAGAAATAATAACACTTAGTTATTAATAAAACTGGAATCGTAAATTTATATATTGTAATCGTTTCTCTACCTTATTTAATGAATATTTACCTTATGTCAATAAAAATTTACTTTTAAAAAGGACTTCCTCTTCTAGGAGTATTCAATGGTAAGTTTCTTTTTAATTCCTATACGCGGTTAAACCTCGTTTGTCGATTGAAATTTAATTCATTGAATGTAAAAGTTTAATCAGTCGATCTTATTTGTCAAGGATATTATTTGTCTAGAAATGAAAAGTGTTTATTAATCAATTTAGATTCAACACAGGATATGGTGAGACATGCAATAATTTTAATATTGTTAATTTTTAGTAGAGGATAATTTTTTTTAATTAAAAAGAAATAATATACAAGAAATAATAGTGCAAGGTGTAATAAACACCACCAAATTATGCCAAATATAAGTAGTAGTATTGAAAATATTTGGTGTAAATTTATGTGTTTCCTAGTAGAAGTCTAGAGTTGCTATGATATGACCCACCAAAAAATTCCCCTTGTAATGGATTCATTAGCGGTATTATAAATACGCCGAATATATTTATACAAATAACGCTTTTCATTTTACTTTAAATAAAATTAATGTCTGTGTGTACAACATTGATATACGCTTTAGAGTCGCAGAAGTGAACAGGTTAGCAGGAGAAAACTTTAATCTGTCGACTTGGAAACTTGAATAGTAACTTGGAACTGTTTCGCTACTATCGTATAAAAGTAAACTCGAATGTTAACAGGTATATGATTCAGTTTCCTCATTTCTTCCTAAAGTAAACAGACAAAAAAGATCTTTTGCTTGTCTGCTTACATTTTTTATAACAAAGGTTGACACTTTATAACCTAAGCATTATAATGTAAAATTATAACATTTTATTTTCTATAAAGTCAAAACTAACAAATCGATAGTGAACAAAAATAAACTTATTACGATTTTTAAAAAAAAAGATACTTAAAGTATTTTAAAACAAATTTGTTTCTTCTTGCAGAAAAATGCGAATGATATCATTTATTGTGATGAATATTGAAAATTGACTGCATTTTGATAGTCGCTTTCTATTTTACACTAACTATACTTCATCATGAATCAAAAATGTATTATACATATCGATATTTACAGATAAATTCATGTTTGACATTTTCATTTAAGTTTGACATTTTTTTGTTATATATCAGACCATGTGGTCTCCGCTTTTTACCAGTCAGTTAAGTTGACATTGTCATTTAATTTAAAAAAGGCTAATTAAATAAAGAGTATCGTCTTACAATAAGACAGTCCTCAACTATTCGTAGACCCGCGTGTTCTGTATATTAAAAGAATTTTTTTGTTATTTCATTAATTCTATGTGAAGAAGTTTCTATTTTATCTTATGCTTTCTTCTAAAATTAAACTAGCACATTTGATACCCATAAATTTAATTAGCAACTAAAAAATGGCGGATGTTGACAGTACACGTTTTCTTTAAAGAAAACTTATCTGCTAAAATAAGATTATCAGAAAATTTAATACTTACAATTTGAGGCGAAGTTATTTAAAAAAGCACAGCAATTTATAACCAGAGTGAGTATGATTAAATTGAATTATTCCTACTTGTGAGTTGAATCGTCAAACAAAATATTTTTGCACACAAAGAATACGCTTTATGCCACCATCATTTAATCAGATAGCTAAAACACATAGAGATGTGGCGCGTTGTCATAATGAATATCGCGCTGCATAATCCAACTAATGGAGTTATCTATTGTTTCATCACTTTTGATATTACTATTATGAAAATGTATTCTCATTGAAGTTTGAAGCAAATTTTGACATGAGCAAGATTCAACTTTTCATTACCATTATTCCATTACACTATCACAAGGCTTCGCATCAGATGGTAGTAAGAATTTTTTCTGAACTGTATCTTAAAATCTAGTTAACATTTGACGGAAAAAAGGTAATTCAACTGCCAATAGGTATTTTACATTTCAAAATTGGAAAATGTCATTGTGAAAAATATTTGTCGTGTTATGAGAAAATATTTAGGGTAACCTCTTGCATATTATCATCTTCGTTCCAAAATACACCCAAATTTTCTGATCATGAAGATTAAATAAAAATTAGCTTACATTTTTAAATAGTTTTTCTACTTTTCTTCAAAATTTAATAGAAAGCGGGCATGTGGAACAAAAAAATGTACTTCTTTGAACAGTTTTATTATCAGTTGGCACCTAAAAAACTTTTTTAATCATCGTTGACAAATTTTAATAATACTATATTCGGATTAGTAAAACCTTTCATTTCACCAAAATCTTTTAAATCAAAAACAAATGATTCGAAAGTTACCACTTCGTGACTAACACAGAGATTGAAGAAAAAACAGATAAAAATCATTCATTAAAGTGGCATTTTTTAATTTTTGAGGTTCGGAAAAAATTTACTGTAATCATCGAAAAATGGAATTAAAAAGAAATTTCATAAATGGATTTTATTATTCATCTACACAAAATAATCATTATACTCACAACCAATATTAATATGATCCTAGTCGCACAGAATTCATTATAAAATTAATGAATAAATTTCAAATTCAATGGCTTCATCCAATTATGAAGCCTATAATCCCACATGTCTTCAGAAGAAAATTAATTTCATTCATTCAATTTGAATTTCAAAACCCGCATGCTATGCTTAGAAAGTAATTCTCACTATATCATTTGTGATGTCAAATACTACGTATTCATTATGGGGGTCGGAACGTGTCAGATTACACGTGACATCTTAAGTGTTAGGTTATGTTCCGGAAGTAATATTTTCGACAACTAACCCCGCAACTAATATTTATTTTACAATATATCACCAATAATAAGTGTCTAATAACAAAACGTGGAATAATAAAGCAACTGAGTATATCATCAATTTGAATCGGACATCACAACTGAAAAACCTGGCCCTTTATGGATTTAACTTAGTTTTGATTACCTATCTATCTATTCATTCAATCCTACAACCTTATTTTCTCAGAGACGATGTAAAAGATAAACGTAAAACAAAATACTTAATGTGCTATTGGGCAGAGAGGAGGCTAATTGTATTTATTTTGAATTGTTAGGGGTATTAAAACGAAAGTTCGTAAAACAAGAAAACATTTATAAAAAGGTCAAAATTGTGATACTAGAGCTACATATTATATGAGTAGTGATCCAAAAGTAATGACAAACGGGTATGTGTAATAACTTCAAACTTTGTGGTCTCATAGCATTTACGCTAGTACACGAAAGAGGGACACAAATGCATTCGATGCATCCTTGCTGGTGAACTGCATATGAATGAAATTATCTAATCTAAAACAAGAGGCGATTCCAAATTTGAAGGCCTTATTTAGAAACCTACCAAGCTGGTTCAATAATATTTTGAACGATTTTTGTTACTATGGGCTGAAAGTGGTTATTTTAATACTCCGAGATAAAACTGCAATTGATTACTTAGAAATAGCGATCAAAATAGCCGAAGGATTTAAAGCTTGAAGGCCAAATTTAAGTGTTCTTTTCTTTGGAATGCAGAAAGTATAACCATGGTAGATTTTTTTTCAAAAAGTAGCTATTATTAATGATTCCTATTGCCCAGAACAAATGAAAGAATTAAGGAAAATGACCAAGAAGAGAAGAAAAGGAGAACTGAAAATAAAATTTTTCTTTTGCCACCACAACACGAGTTAAAAAGTTCTAAGTTGCTGTGGCTGCCATTCGTCATACTGGTTTTCAATTAATTGCCTATAGGGAAAGAAAATTGTTCAGCAGCACGTATTTTCAAATAATTTCCATCATGCCAAGAAAATTCTTATCGCATAACTTCGACTATTTATTTTGTTGGAAATGCATGTTAATAATTTGTTATTTAGTTACTCGTAATCTGCCCTATTGTAATATAAGCGCGTATAATGAACACATTCGTAGAAGTATTCTATGCTTAATGATAGTACGAAAAATCACACTGAAGGATTTTAGAATGTAAATAATGGAACCAACTTTGTAATGTATTTATTGTTTTTTTCAATAAAGTCTCCGTGCACTCTATTCATCTTTTCATTCGACGGAAATACTCAGAGAGGATTGGAAGGTTCAATCTTTCGTGGACATCTCTTTCGCGATCAACGCACATCCTGGATTCGTACTCCTCGCGTTTATATTTCAGTCTTGAGAATAAATAGAAATCACCTGGTACGACGTCGGGAATGTGTCGCATATGATCCATAATTTCCACCTGGGTTCGAAATTAGGTGAACCGATTTTGATAAAATGAAAACTAAATATCACAATAAATCATTTCCTATTTTTTTTAAAACTTCAAATTAATTGAGACAGTAATTTTCATGTGACGTATCTTCAAACAAATTTATATATATATATATATATATATATATATATATATATATATATATATATTGGTTTTGTAAAATTAACCCTGAGAATAAAATAATACGATTACAATCAGTATTTTTTTTCATATCTCCCATACTTGAGATATATTATATAAGGGTTAAGCGGCCTTCGATGTACGCATACCAAGCACAGGTATTGTCAAAGCAATATAGGACTCGAGACATCGTACACTTTATTCGACCTTGAACATTGAGCGACCCGAGTATTGAAAAAATGGAAAATACCTGATATTTTGTTAGTAAACTATTTATTATTTCTTCGTAAGATGAACGAACGAATAATTTAAATATTGTTTTAAAAAAAATAATAAATATGGCATAAAATTATCTGACGATCGATATCCTCAAGTAATGACATCGCTCCGGAAGACATCAAAAGACTCTCCTCATTAAAAGATGTTACTGGCTCACAACATAAAATATTAGCATGGTTAAAAATATAACTGTTCGGCAAAAAGGTAGAGTAAATTAAAAAAATTATCCGAATGTTAGCAAATATTTCAAATACATCAATAATTACTAAATATATCCAAGAATCAAATACGAGAAACAAATCAGCAGGCAATGGCTTCAAATATTACAAACCCATTTGAAACTCTTCGAAATCCTAAAAACCTGTATTTAAGCAACAAAACGATAAAAGTCTTCCAATAATGAATATATTCTCAACATTTATTCAAGCATATTTCCTAGAAACCTGGAGATGTAAAGCAGTTGTTATTGTCTCATTAATATCTATGATAGGTCAGGGATTACCGTTGGGTACCGACGACTTAACATTTCACACAAAATCGACATAGATTGCAAGTGCCCTTATTTCGAAAGTTGCACTGAAACTTCTTAGAACTGGTCATTTGTAATATTGGTAATAACAAAATTAACTGCAATTCGAATATCCAACTCATTTGTAATCCGTTGCTTGAATTCGTTATTTGTTTTTATAAACTGGCAGCAATTTGAAAATTACGTGTACGATACACAAGACGAATTAACCCTCTGTAGAGGTTTAATCTTTCGTCTGTCGAGCAAGTCTAGGTATTAAAATGAGACAAAAAATTCTATTTTATTTAGATGTCAGGAAGCTTTGTGACAGGTCGATATCCGATGATTTGACGGAAGTCAAAAAGCACAGTGGAGTTGATTGGTGTAACAATAGAAAAATTCAATGCAATTTACTCAAATTTTGCATTCAACGTAATCATAGATGATAAAAATCGAATATACTCTTACGAAGCTGAAGTTGCAGTCGCCTCATTCTTTGGATGGTTGCATTGTTATGCGCAACGATTGTTTTGGAAAATATAAGAAATGTTACCGCATACTAGTATATCAGCAACAGACCGGATGTTGTTATGTTGGGGTGACCAGATAAAAACGATAAGAAAATGAATTTGAATAAAACAACAATGGTGTGAGTTATCGAATTGATTCTTGTTTTATTTTGAAGCTACGTTAATGCCATAATGTATGCAATAGCATATCATTGAAATATCCACCTCAGCTTTGCTGGCAGTGTTTCAAGCAGTCGGTCCAATTTGTCGGCAATAGCATCTCAAATATTGGCCTCGAGCTCATTCAACTCGGTCGACTTGTTAGCGTAGACTAAGGACTTAACGTAGCCTCAGAGAAAATAATCGAGGGGGTGTCAAGTCGAATGGTTGCGGCGGCCAATTGATGAACGCTCGCCGTGAAATGACCCAGTCGCCGAACTTCTCCTTCAAACTTTGAGCGTTGCATCGCTTGTATGGCATGTAGCACCATCTTATTGGAACCACAGCTCGGATATATCGATGTTGTTAAGATTTAGCCACAGAAAGTCGGTTAAACAGTCAATCTTTGTAGATGCATTTATGCTTGATCAAACACTTGTGGATTGTGTTTGCTCTAATAATGACAATTTTGTTTGTTGACATAGCCATTGACTCAAAAATGGGCTTCGTCCGAAAAGATGATTTTTTGTCTAAAATCCGGTTCTCCGGCCAACATTTCCAGCGTCCAATTAGGAAACTCACGGCGCTGTTTATGGTCGTTCGGCTTCAATTCTTGCGTCAACATAATCTTCTACGGATGTAGGCCCAAATCCAACCGCAAAATATACGGAATTGACTCTCTGGCCGGAATTTCGAAAATAATTTTTAATAATTTTCACACGTTCGGTCAGCGTAAAACGATGCATGATGAAATGGCAAACTTTGTGGAATATTTTCACAGCTGGATGTCATTTGTAACTTTGACAGCTGCTGAAACATAAAAATTTTAAAAATTATCATTGCTCACCCATTATATTGGTCTTAAAGTTAACATAATATTTTCTATAAGTCAACACGCGAACGATACGGTTCACATATTGCGGGTACAAGTAATATATGATAAAAATTTATTTCCATTTGATGAAAATCGCTAGCCAGATCTAATGACGAAAATCTAGTGTTTCGTTACAATGAATCATTTACTGTACCAGAACCAAACCAAACTACAGAAATTTATTCGTTTCGAACGCAATAATCTTTTCCTAAATTTTTGTGTGATAGGTTTTAATTTATATTGGACCACATGTCGAAAAAAATACGGTTTTCCGAATCTGAAAATACATTATATCATTATTACGTATCGGAAAGCACACTAAAATAAAAATGATCATCCAAAATTAAACTCAGCTCAATTTTCATAAGCCTTTAAAAGCGCATGTACGTGATATATAATTACATATATAATTGTAAATTGTTAAACTAGGATTACATCACTACTACACTCATATTTTTGATTGAAAGAAGTAAAATGTTACACTGATTTCTAATACGGTTTAGTGAACAAATAGCCGTGAGTATATGAATAATAGATTATTTCGATACCAGTGCCTAGAAAACTCCGTAAAATATCCACATGAATCTTACTAAACTTAGAGACCTATATATCAGAAAAGAAGCGGGCATAGAGATCATGTTATTGTCTTAAGCAGTACTTGTGTTATTTTTGAAATTACATTTAAACTTGTTATTCTAAATGTGTTGTGATTAATCAATCAGTCACAATATTACATAATTGTATTTCATTAACTAATTGTATTTCGTGTAAATATCACAATATTTACACCACGAAAATGAAAAAAAATCTTATTTAATTAATTATTCTGTATCAGCAACAGTTCTGAGTAATTAAGTTCTTATAAAAATATAGCAAATATAATTTCAACAAATCCATATAAAGGCACAAGGAATTCGATATTCACTGTGTTTAACAAAGTTTCGGTAAATTAACAATTTTATTCGGCCGACATCAGCGATTGACTACATAGCCGCCAAATACATATTGACATCCTCACCTGTATTTGTTTCATCGACCGAAACTAAAACCCAACGCAATAACATCGCTACGCAAACATCCAATATTACAGAGAGCTCATGTGACCTCACCAAGGGAGAGCAGCTCTGACCTGACCTTTCGACCTCTACGACAGATAATGCGCTTCCGGTTCGAGACCACCGACTGAACTTGACGACGGTCCTTTTTATTAGTCTCCCTCGGTTTATCGATTTCCGCGACCGCTCGGAGAGCGAAAGTGCAACTTGGCCCCGCCGACTTGGAAATTATAGGCACTTTTATATCAGAATTCAAATCAGTTTATGGTTACTTGACGAGTACTTGAAATATTATATATTTCTTTTACTACAGCAAATTTCTTACATAATTTATCTTGGAAAAACAAGTATTGTATACTATTCTCGAAATACCAATCATATATTATATGTAAGACGGATTTTATATGAACTTTATGAAATGCATATCCATATTTCAATTTATTAAACTTTATTTTGACTGGTTTTTAAATTCAATAGAACATCTGTTGTCTACATGATCTATCTTCTTTCAGGCTTAACATCATAATCAAGAGAAATAATTGTACTAAGATGAAAGAAAGAATTAAATGAATTGGTCTAAAGCATAACTTATTTTTGGTCAATAAAACTTATCTAGATTGAAATTCATTTTATTTGGTAATTAAACGTAAAAAATAAATACGTTTCTTTCCGCACTACTACATTCAAAAATACGATATGATAATGATCTTTAATAACAGTGAATATAAAAATAGAAGTTATCACTAATTTTATAAAATATAAGGTCATAATTTACAAAGGAAAACATAATAAATCACGTCAGCCGAACCCACAAGAATGTTGTTTTTTAGAGACAAGTATGTAATAGTAGCTAAGCACAAAGAATAATTAATCTCAAAAATATGATTTCGACAAAAGGACTTAAATACAGACACGGAAAATGTAACGATACCTTTTATAATTAAGTATGTTTTCTCGATACTAATACTTTTGTATTTAATACCTCTTACTTGTATGAATACTTTACAGCAGGTATCGTATCGGATCACCCTCGAAATAATTTCCATATACTCTTAACAAAATACTCCAAGAACTTCTTTTGATTACAAATATACTCTTAACAAAATACTCCAAGAACTTCTTTTTATTACAAACAAATGATGGTAATACAATACTACAATGGTATTGTCGTATTGATGACATATCATACTGTTGGTAATCTGGGAAAAGACGTGGTTCGTTGCTTCTGGTCTAAGCAAGACAGTCTACTTAGCACTAAAGCTAGTTCAGTTCTTTCAGGCAAAATAAATATCTCAATATTTAAAAATATCAATGATTATTATTTCCACCTGGATAAAAAAATTTAATATGGAATTTTCAGATTTGAAATATTCAAGACAATGCGATATTTGTTAAAATCGATATTAGAATAAATTAAACCTATTCCTTCCTTCTATTCTCTATTCCGATAGACTTCTTTCGCTTCATCAATTCTCATATGGACTCTCATGCACTTTCTTTCTCATCTTCTTTCTTCCATATTCGCTGGCACAAAGACGAGAAATATCTTATGATGTTTATTATTATTTTCACTTAAGTTTACTTAATTGGAAAATTTTTCGAGCAGTTGGAAAATTTATATTCAAAATATTGATATTAATTATTGAGAATTTTAATTTCATTCATTATCAAGTTTAGGTTTAAGCTCTTAATTCACTAAGCTACAGAATACTGTTGTGACTTTGGTATACACTCATACAATTCTCCCTGAGACCCTTCGTTATAAATCATTAGCACCTTTTATTATACTTCTCTCAACTTCTCCCTTACTGTTTATCACCATTTATGTAAATTAACCATAGATGGCACTAAAGCAGCGTTCTCTGTCGGTGATACGCTATAATATTAGTCGTTAGCCTTTCATCTGTCAAAATAATAGAAATGTCATTTCAAATAACTTTCTAAGCGAGTAAAAAACACAAAAATCAATCTAGGTCATCGATATTTTAAAATTTGACTGAAATAAATTTTAGACAATTCCTAGAAAAAAACTTAAGTTTTATGTACTTAAAATTACAAAAGAAATTATGATAACCTAATAAACTTAAATTTCTATTTTATATAATAAAAGAAAAATTGCTTTATTTGTACTATTTGTGTGTATTTTTACTAAGACTTTAATAACGACTCTCGTTGTAAAAACGCTTCTTTATCTATAATTTGCAACTTCCTGGGCGTAAATTGAATGTCAGAATAATGTACAATGAGTTATGCCCTTCCCTGTTCAAAATAGTTTCTACGAAACCAATTTTTTCTGAATTTAAAACAAATCTCTTTTACTCTACATAAATGCTTTAAGCAGGAATCTTTGAGAAACGAGATTTCAATAGTACGGTGTTGAGCTCATTGACCCTTATTTCAAATGATTTGGTTCGACAAAAAGCATCTACTTCCGGTACATTACTAAGCTACGAAAACTCAATTACTCAAACTACGTCACACGTCAGCTAAATATTTGCCATAACTAATAATTCACATAACGCCTCATTCGGTAATGTTTTATGATGTGATCGCTCATGAGCTTACGTGACATGTACTTAAGTATTACTAAACAGTGGCGTCGCTAGGGTGAGAGGTATTCTATGCGGGTAGTATCGTCTTTATAATATCATTATACGAAGTATTGTTAGAGAAGTAATAGATGCATTTTTAACATAAAAAATAAAAGTAGAGTCTAATTTTTAATTTGTTTTCTATGTTGACAAGCGTCAATTTAGGTATAAAAACCTAGTTCAACTATGCTAAATGAGACCAAAGGGAACAATATACTAATAAAATAATTTCAAAATATCTAAAAATTTATTTTTCTCACCTTAAAAATAGAAAGCCAAACTTTTTTAAAGTCGTGTTTTTTTCAATCTCATGCTCTATTACCAACATTCCAAGCTTGCTAAATTATGTGCACCATTAAGGACTAGAAATAGTTATTACGTTGCGTTAATTTGCTTAAATAAACATCAAAATTGCAACTTACGTAACTTTCAATAATAACTTTAAAATGTGCAAGCGATTTACTTCAAATATCTGAAAGAGTTCAATTTTTGGTTTTTGAAAAGTTTTCAAATGCTTTTTTTAATCTTGGTATTCCTAACAGAAATTCTACTTCTTGTACTATGTCATAAAAGAAGTTAATTTTGGTTCAAGTGCTTTTATCTTTGCTTCACTTACAGTCTCAGACTCACAGTTTTACAATCTGAGACTTCGCGGTTACATTTTGTATGGCTTTGATCATATCAGAATTTCGGTACGAAATCGATGAAAACATTTCAAAGTAGTTTTTACTTCTCAGCTCGTAGAATCAGTTTTTTATCTAACCTCCAATTTTGTAGACGATTTCATAATTTTTTAAACCACAGCCACAATATGATTGATATCTGATGTTATATTTACCATAAGGAAATGAGTTCCAATGTATTGTTGAGATTTTTTTAGAAATGCACCACTGCACTTAGTCAATACTTTCCATCTTCTAATGGCGCAGAGAAAAGTGTTAGAGTTATTTGTTATGTTCCATTAGAACCGAGTAAAGTGTACAGCAAATTAAGTTGACCAAAGTTTTTAATGCAGATTAAAAATTACTTTTTATGCGCGCAATTCAAAATAAAAATTTAATAATGTTTTCAATCCAAAATTCAATGAACAAACCATAGAATTATGAAAATAATTTCAGCATTTAGAAGTAATCTAAAAATATCCATCGTTTGTAATAAACTAGATATTAGACTTCTTAAATGTGATATGGGTATATTAGATTAAAGAAATCTAGTATGTATGAAACTTCCAATAGAAATAATGACCCTCAAATATTTTAAGGATTCGAACAAAAATAAGTTTGACAATATAATCAGTTCTCAAATATGATTATATATCTAAATAACACATTCCGTTTTCCCAACGTAATGTACTATTTCGGGGAATTTCCGAATAAAACCTATTGTGAACTGATTCAATTACTATTATTACGTTAATGTAGTGAACTAATGTCTATGACGTAGTGTAAAATGTTAAAATAGTTTCTTTAAATGAACTTCAGTTGAACTTTTAATTTTTTTTAAATTAATACGATGTCACCCTTAAGATTGTGTGGCCTGGGGTGGCCGCCTATACTAGGCCCTCCCCAGGCGACGCTACTATTTCTGAACACTTCACGGGGCAATGACACAAGGACGTTACTAAAAAGGAAGAGTCTAATAACTCATAATTTGTTGAAGCTTTATTTAAGAACCTGCCAAGGAGCTTTAATTTAATGCCATATTTTAGCCATCCATTCAATTTGTGGAATGTTGAAACTTCCAAACGAGTACTGAACACGGTTTTATCGTTACAAATTAATAATATTTATCTAATATTTTAGAACTCAACTTCTTATTCCTTTTAATTTGTTATTCATTATTCAATTTGTTTTACATTTAAAATTGTCTTTCATTTACAACGCAAATAGAAAAAAAATATCTCCTTTTAAAAATCTTAAATTTCCTAAGTGTAAAATAAAAGTTAATAATTAATTTATAACGTTAATATGTACGTATATTACACTAATAGAATATGTTGTTAATTGTTTGCAATACAATCACTTATAACAATGATTTTAAAAATATTTTCGATAATTTTGAGTCATGAATACTAATTTCAATATTCCAACTCCACTCAAATTACCGACGTATTGACATAATTAAGACCATCCATAGAAACCCAAATATGCCGAAAAAACTAACAGCAAAATACAACCTTCTGAAGAACGTTCTGTTCCGTGTCCTATTCGGGATCGTGAAAATATTTTACAATACCTTAGTAAAAAAATGTCATAGGGAATATCAAAAATCATACCACTGCACTATTCTATGTGATAATATTAAATCGTTAAACGTATTCGCGAGAGTACGCAACTTTCTGATCAAGCGTTGCCATATTTTAGTACTAAGTTATTTCTTTTTAACGGAAACATATTCCATTCATTCCTTTGAACAAGGAGACATATGTAGCAATAAGTTGGAAATGATTTTTTTCCAAAATTAATCTCCAACTTATGATTTATTTTCCTTTTCCCTCTAAGACTGAACAAAAGGTAACCGGAAATTTCCTAAAATCAATCTGAGGTAAATTTTCCTAATATTTTTTAATCAAGTATGCATCTCGAGTGACAAAAGACAGAAAGTATTAAGTTAACAAGTAATGAACCCATAGTTCTCAAATTTTATTTTTTATAAATACTTTATAAAATCAATCTTTAATTCTAAAAGCGCCATCGTTATCTACGACTTGTCGACGACGACTACGATAAAAATAGTTCAAACTTTTTTTGTGGAGAGTGAAATTCTCCACAATTTTTGCATGAAATACTTTTTCCTTAAATCACTATTTTTGAAATTACAGCGCTTCGAATTTTTTTTATTTGCAATTTATTTGAATTATATTGATAATGGTATTTTGTAAGTCAAAAATATTTATCAGTCATGTAGAACATAAAATTAATTTAAAACTATATTGTGTTATCACACTGTTACCAGCACTAAACACTAAAAGTCAAATCCGTAAATAAATAAAAATGAAGTGCCCACTGGTTTTTTCTGCATAATATGATTAATACTTGAATAAATAAATTAGGTAAAATACTGAAACTGCTCCATAAAAATATTTAACGGACGGAGTAAGATTGAATATATTTCCGAAGTTACTGCGTGAAGACGCAATATTACGTATGTTTGGGATACTATTAATCATATATATCTATCTATTTATTTGTATAATATAACAACGAGATATCAGTCTTTCACGAAGGCATCTTCAAATATTGTCTTGCACTTCATTAATGTGCTATAAAAATGATACTTTGATATGTTGTCAGCCGAGAAAAGTAGAATTTAATTGCTTGTGTAGTCAATATAGTTTCCAAATATTTATCATCAAGGCTAGTGAAACGTTATTGATATAAAACAACGACTACACGTCGACTATTTCTTACCTTTTTTCACTAATATACTATCGTAGGAGAGCGGACATGAAACGTTATATTAGATATTCGGTTTTTATTAAACTATTACTTATATGATAATTCGTAATGGATTCATAAATATTTTGTTAAGTGCTTAACGTGTCTCGGTACAATTGTACGTAATAATAACTCTGAAAGTAACTACGCATATAAAATATACTCAATATAGCCATAAAAACATTTTATTTTGTGGGGCCCCTTTGTGTTTTCTTACAAAAATTTTACGTAAAATCAGCTCCTATAGCCGGTGGTTAACAAATTTATTTATAATGCTATAACTAATGTTAATAAATATTTGGACGTTCAACTGCTGATGTGTGGATTTATTCGTGCAATACTACAATACTACATAAAAAGAAAGATCTTACTTGGTATTGGCTACATTTTAGTTCGAAATTTATTTTTTATATTTACTATATTTTATGTCATTCGTTATACAGGTATGAACGTAATGTTAATAATTTATTTAAATAGCAAGTTAATTGAAGTACGAATGTGATGAACGGTATATAATGATCTAGTAGTATTTCATATTTAAGTACTTTTATATTATCATTTCGCTAAACTTTTATCGAAGAGATGCTCATACATATTCTGATGATTGGCTCGATCAGTTTAACAGCGTCTTAAACATTTGTGACAGAATGAAATCTCCAGAAGTGAGGTTAGTGAACTGTGCCATAGTTGAGGATCGAATCCTTTCTTGAGGAATTATTTACAGTTTTGACTGAAAGATTGGGTAAATATAACCTTAAGATGATGTGCATTTTAAAATTGTTTGTCGCGTAAGTTATTAAACAGCAAGCAAAACGCCTTATGGTCTGAGGGGAAGTACAATTAATGCAGTTATTTTTTCACACATGACTCTTTCATAAGAAGTCAAGCAATTTGGAGGAAAGTTAATTCAGATGGTAGTTAAACAGAAATTTTCCACTTCCCTTTCTAAATATGGAGTGGTTTTCCTATTGTAATATGAGAGTCGTTTTGCCAGATAAACTTTTCCTGAGATTTACTTCAGTAAGGCTTTTTATTTTATTCTCAATAAGTAGGGAGGAATGCTTGGAATTTACTGTATCATAGAAAATTATACCTTCGCCCATCGTTTTACATATGTTGCATAGTACTTTGCTTCTAATGTGTGTTATTTGGACTATATTAGTTGATAACTGAACGGAATATTGAACGCCACACTCTTTACGTATCCCACCAGAGATATTCGAAAAGTTTTTATAACAGTCCAGATATCGCTGCAAAACTTAGCAGATTTAGTAATTGCTGAGTTAATGTTATTAATAAACTTGGGTTATCAGTATTATTTATAAATTTGCTAGAACATTACTTTTAAGGTCAAATACATAAACTTTCGTGTAGTTATTGTATACACTAAAGAATTTAAGAACCACGAAGAAACTAATAACCAGAAATAACCTCAGTAAATTTTACTAACAGCATAACTATCCAATGATTACGAGTATGGCCGGGTGACAGTGGCGCGCAAAGTCTTGTAAACAATTACACATATTTTGTCCTGAACATTTAGCATTTAGCATACATAACACATTTGCGAATATTGAAACATATTTAAATTGTGCTATTCAAGCGAAACCCATACTTCGATATAGTATTTATAGTTCGCACATGCAAAATGAACGTTTCCAGTTGCTGGAATTTTAAATAAATGGTACAAACTTCATTCTTACATTGTATGAAATTACAAAAACTTCTCAACTTAGAAATGGTCTATACGGAACTAAAATTTATTACGTCACTTCAAAATATCAGTTCATAGTATCAAGGCAAGCGGAAACTTATTAGATTATCGGCTATATTCAGACTGAAACAATATTGTAATCATGTCATTTGCATAGAAGCAATGAATCATCGTGTTATTGTAACGAGCTCGCTGTCAGTTAATCATCCTCATTCGAAAATATTTTATTAATAATTTTAATAGCTGTCTCGTTTTTAGATATACCTATTACATTTTGTTAGTGAAATATATTTTGATGGCGAAGTTTTCTTTGTGCATTAAAATTAATATTTTATCAGTATATTTTTTGACGTATATTTACGTCATGAAAGTAAACAAACAATGCGACTATCGAATGTTGCTACTTATTGCGTGATTAAAGTAGGATGTTTCAGTTTCTCTTTTAGTCAAAAAATAGTGCAAATGATAATGGTATATCGAAGCCAATTTTTAAATGATACATTCGTAATAAATCTAGTGTATCGCAATATCACAGTAATTTTTATAATTGGGATTGACGGAATAATAAAATGTTTTTCTGGCTTTATTTATTATTCGGAACTGAATAAAGTAAATGAAGTAAAGGTGGTTTTTACAATCTAGGTAATTTGACAAATTCCGGTAAAAAATATACTTATTCTGAAAAACATTTCCTGTGCACAGTAAAACTGCAAAATTTTAGCTCTTCGCGTATAGAGATTCGTAGCGGGGGGGCAACTAGCTTTTGCGAATCGGGAACATAATTATATGGAAATAAAAATATTTTCAAAAGGTTAATAAATATTATTACATTTTTAAGTAAGCAAAAATTACCTTTTTATGGTCACGACTAAGGTTGTAGTTCGATAAGTCGTGGGTAATAACGTCGAGAGTTTATTGTTTTTGAGGGCCTACGATTCAATTTACCACGTTCGAAATAAAAGTTTTCAAATATTAGTTAATTTGTATTATTGATAAAAACAGCTTTAATAACTGCTCTTAAACAAAGTATATTTTTGTCACATTTGTAATAAATACCATAGATACGTTGAATATCGAATAATACCCATCTTAATTTCAAGTCTTGAAAATTTTCCAATATTATAAAATTCTGAAGACATAATTCAATAAAAAATATCATGTTGAGTATGAATGGAAACCCTACCTAACAACTCAGGTTTATGAAGGAGTTATTTTAAAATTGTCTATATTTATCATGAAATTATCTTGACTTACATTCACTCATAAAATGTTTCGACCAGTCTTGATTGTGAATAATATATTTTGAATTTGCATTGAATAATTAAACGAATGCGTTAATTAAAATTAACATAAAATAAATTATATGAATTGTTTAAAATGTTATTTACCTATTTCACGCCATTAGCCTGTTTTCAAAACTTTTATCGAAAGAGATTTTCATTCTTCATGCACCAGAATGCCAAATTTAATGGCATCAATCTGAAGAATAAAAATCCATCACCAAAATTGTGATAATTACCCCTATATATTTATAAAGTCCTACTGGTCCGCTGACATACCTTAAGACAATAATTTTTTTCTTATAAAATATACCTAAATTAATAAAGTCCTAGTGACCCACTGGCATATCCTAATACAGTAAAGTTTTCTTTTAAATTATATTTTCATGTAGTCCTGCTGACCCTCTGGCATATTATAAGACAGTAAAGTTTTGTTATAAAATATATATTAACAAAGTCCTGCTGACCCACTGGTATATCCTAAGTCAGTATTGTTTTCTTATAAAATATATACAAATAACATTCTACTGACTCACTGGCGTATCAAAACACTGTCAAGTTTCCTTATAAAAGATTTATTAATAAAGTTCTACTGGTCCGCTGGCATATTCTAAGACAACAAAGTTTTCTTATAAAATATATATTAATGAAGTCTTACTGGCGGCAAGCATATCCTAAGACAGTAAAGTTTTCTGATAAAATATATATTAAAAAGTCCTGCTGACTAGCATATCCTGAGACAGTATTTTTTTTTATGAAATAGCCACTTTATTCAAAGCAGAATAAAAAATGAGAACTAATAGCTAGCTACACAACTTGATAGACTCGCTACCGATCTTATTGAGTTGACATAACTTAGCACTTACGTATAAAGTGTCCTCTAATGCGCCAAAAAATTGCAACCAGTGCTCGTATAACTACTGAAAGTCCTGTATAATACGTAAGATAAAAGGCAAATGTATTCTTATTACATGTTTTTCACATTGTAAAAAAAGCATAAGCAAGTAAGGCTGCGATATGATGTGTGTCCACTTCTATTATGAACATTCCTTGTTTGTTTACAGTTACAACTTGGAATATTTAAATCCGTATAAATTCGTCTGATAATGAACTTCCCTCAAAAAATTAGCTAAAAAAATTAGGATAAAATTTAGTCCTACAAATATGAAACAAAATTTTTTTCAGTTATTTTAAAGTTCAACGGAGTCATTAATTATTCACTCCACGAAACTCGAGGATTGGCTGCGTTTACTTCAAACTGATAAAATTGCCTACCGTGTTACGCATTTCCAAACATATTTTGTAGTTATATAATTTCACTAAGTTTTTTTTTATATTTCAAATGTTCAAAGAAAGTATAGATATAGAAAAAAGAAGGACAAAATTATTTTGTATTTCATTACTTCTCCATATTACTTTTTCAGATAGTCATAATTAAGATAAAATATTTTTCAGTGATTTTGCAAAAAGAAGGAGTTAATACAAATATTTGCGTCCATCGGAATAACGCTAGAGTAATTTTTATGTCTTAATTTTATTGACTTGTTTGAACACGATTTTAACATTGTTGCCTGAAATATTAAATAAAATAATTTTAATAGACATGAATGTTTTCTTAAGAAAATTAAAACAAAAATTTCCAATGTCTAAAGTCTCCCTCCACTTTTTTTCACTTAAAACATTTCGCATTTATATTACTCCTGAAATCTTAAATAAAAATAATTTCATTAAACATTGATATTTTGTTTCAAAAACACAAAATTTACGAAAACCTAAAGAACAAACCATTTTTATAACTATTTGTATTAAACTATGTAAATAATCTTTCTTTTCCCATTCTATTTTCAAAAGCTCACACAAAAAGAAAAAACTGAATAAAAAATTATAATAACTGGAATTTTTTAGAACTTTAAACTAAGAAATTATGGAAAACCTCTTCGTAAACCAAGATATTATATTAAAGCCAGTACACAAGTAAACTAACAAGCATGGATGAAAAATAATTTTCACAAGTGGCACAGCGTTCTGCTAACCACCTCACGCACAAGCATCCATAAAAAGCATCAGTATTCCAACTAAAGAGAAATCCGACGACTACGATGCCCTTGTTTTGATTTTTTTCACCTTAGTTTTAAAAAGTAAAACAATAAGAAGAACTAAGACTGGTTAACAGAAAAAAAGTTCTTGAAATAACTTAATGACTCATATAGGAACCGAACTATAGATTCCTACGTAATACCGTTTTTGAAGTAGATCTGGTAACAATATGAATCTAAAGATAACAACTTTGATATTCGGCCAAATTACTGATTCTTAGTAAAAAAAATGGGCTTTAATCAAAAAGTTCTTTTTAACGATACTCCACATGCCAGTGCCGAAAAATATGTATTTTAGCCCCTCTTGAAATATACGGGAACTCGCTCAAAACTTGACTTTACGTCATTTTATCAATTATAGTTTTGGGACAAGGAACTGCATGTAGTGTGTAAATTTCAAGTTCCTTACTTACTTTGTTTAGAAATTAAAAACTTTTGATAGAAGGGCGAACAGAGTGACAGAGAAGATATAAATATGACAACTTTACCACAACAATAAAGTTCCACACGCATCCTTTGGGTGCGAAACCTTAAATAATAATCAATGAAACAAACTACAGAAGCTTGTCGACTTTATTCAATACCGTTGATTCTTATTCCAGTCTTATACAAACATCATCAAGATATAAGCGATATATATGCAGAATAATGGATATAACCTACTTGTCTTGCTCGATATTACTACGCCACGGGAACTTTATCACACTTCGTCGCCTAATATTTGCCATAACTAATAATATAAGACCATCATCGGCCACGCTTTATGACCTGATCGCTTACGAGTTTATATGGCAAGAATCCTGAGTGTTTCTGAACACTTTATGAGGTTATTGGTATAAGGCTTTACTTAAAAAGAACGACGCCATAACTTATAATTTTTGGAAGCCTTTTTAACTTTTTAAAATAAGCCGTCAAGCTTGCAGATGATGAATAATTTTGCCACACATTAATTTTCGAAACATGGGCACAAAATACTGTTTTAATATTTTAGTCACCGTTTATTCAAGTGTTAAGACACATTAAATTATTGCAATTTTATAATAAAGAATACTAATTCAAATAATTAACTTGTTTTTAAAAAGGTTGTTAAAACTTTAACTAAAAACAATAAACGCTAAATAACATTTTCATAATCGTTTTTACATTTTCCTGATTTAGTAATTTCTGATTTTTTTGAATCCCGTGGCACTTACCTTTGTAGCAAAATATAACGGCGGATCCCAGAACATCAAGTTGAAAGTTAAGACGTATGAAATGTAATTTTGTCATGCAAACCAGGATGAAACTAATACGCCTAAATTGACATTAAAAAAATTATTATATTAAAAAATAAAGGAATTTCTTTTTGGAATTGTCAAAAAATATTTCTCTATAAACCACCAAAAATGTCATCCGAACATAAAAGTAATTAAAAAAATGTCCGCCAAAAAGCATAGAAATTGATAATATTTTAGTGATGAATAATGAACGTTTAGACCGTCAGAAACAATCTTACTGAATCTATTCCTGCATGAAGCAATATTCTCATATAAATAACTTTTCTTTTTTATTTTCCTACTATTGCAACATATGTGGATTAACAATTTTCAAATTCTAATCTTTACGTCAGTTTTTAAAAAAATTCACATAACAAACGGGCGCACGAGTCCATTTTAGATACGCGATCCTAAAAACGATTAAATGTCAATCTCTATGAATGCGAATAAAACCGTATCACTCCAGGATTCTAGTAGCTTCATAAACAATTGTGTGATCAAAAAATTCAGTCGGTATCGAAATTACTAATTAAAATTAATTATATTTTTTTACAACATAACTTCAGTTGTGACATCGATTTCACAAACCTATACAAATATAATCACCATCATCATCACCAGCCGGAAGATATTCACTGCTAAACATAGGCTTTGCCATGGATTACGATATACCTAATTTAGTCGAGGGTCTTTTTATTCTGCGTCTTCCAGAATGTCGCTTTCAAAATTATATAAAAATCCGATATATCATATCGACATATCATACGCTGTAAATCTGAGAATGAAAATTTTAAAATATAATTCGGAATAAGAAAATGAGGCAGAAGACAGAACAAATATTGCACAACTGAAAGTTTATTGAAATGTTCACATTCCTTAGAGTAGTTTTTCAGTGTTTCCATTTCTCAATAATAAATTTTCACAAAACAATGATTAATACATTTTAAAACCACATTTCTTATTTTGAGAGACACATATATATATATATACATACATACATATATATATATATGTATATATACATATATATATATATATATATATATATATAGATATATGTATATATATATATATATATATATATATATACATATATATATATATATATATATATATATATATATATATATATATATATATATATGTATATATATGTATATATATAAATATTTATAACCGTTATACATAATTATTTTTAATTGGGATTAAATTTTACATTGTAAATAACTTTTTTTGGTCAGATTTACTTAAAACTTAGTAAAAGTTCTCGAAAAGAATGACATATGTTTCACAGTTGTTTGAAAGTCAACTCCGAGGGTAAAAGAGGCGCTTAAAACTTTATAATAGACAAAATGATTAAATGATTTTATTAATGTTTTTAGTAAATATTTCTTGTATAATGTAGGCAGCAACTAACAGGATATTTTACAAAGTTCAATCCTTAGGGGATGAAATAGGGTTTCAAAATTTTATGCGGATAAAAAAAATTAACTTGAAACTTGATGAAGTACTTTAAAAATATATAGATAAAATGTGAAATAGAGGTTCAAAGTTTGTAATGGAGTAAAATGATTACTTACAGGAAAATTAAATTAAACTTCAGAATTGAACCTCAAAATTTGTATGCAAAAAAATATTTGGTGGCTTTTAATATGAACATTCGTAAAAGTACTCTAGAAAATAAATAATTAAGTTTAGAAGAGAAAACCCAACTGAAAACGTACACATAATATAAAACAATAATAAAAAACTGCGTTCCATTATAGTAATTTAAAAGTATTAAATACATTTCGCTATATGACGATGTGTACATTTTAAATCGCGCAACCGTTTACTTCACCGAGATCTAATTAAAATTTTACCTAATACCCTCTATTCATTTATAACTTCGATGCTAATTTACTTTGGTTTCACTTAACGATATTTTACTTCTTACTTACTTTAAGGTTTCGGATTTATTTTTGGTCAGAACAGTTTTACTATTTATTTATTTTGCTTTAGCTTACGATATTGGCTTGTTTAACTTTCATTGCAGTTTCAAATTGTTTTTTGTTTGTACTGATATTTTCTTACATTGACTAAAGGATATAATAAAATTAGGATAATAAATATTAAAAGCAAATTGGAGTAATAAATCGTCGTGCCTTTAATGTGGATGGAAATTGCACCCATCGATCCCTTTCTCTCATAATGACTGGTACAATAAAAATAGCAGAGGACGTGTGTGAATAAATTATCAATTTTGTGATAAATATGATGAATTTTCAGCTATATCAAACAATGTGCTATATTGACTGATTTGATTGTGGGTAAGTTCTTATGGAACCGACTCCCACAACAGATCAGTCGGGTCAAAAAGTAATAGTACCATTCTTATTCAGAAACGGACATAGATATAAAACGTGATAAGGTCAATACGCAATAAAGTATACTCGACTCGAGAATAGGTGGAGTTATGGTAGTACTATTCAGGTTACGTCAACATATGTCAGCATAAGTAACTCAACTCTGTTCAGTTTGTTATACTGCTAGAAGGTTTTTCATATCAATCTTTCCTAATTTAGCTAAACTGATATGTTAAGTGCAAAAACAAATTGTTGGTTTATTTATATTACTTTTGGGGCTCAAGAATTTAAACGAATTAACTTACTTTCTCGAAAACAATTCCATACCTAAGGAGAGACAGGATCGTCTCCTTAGTCAGCAACAAAAACATATTTCTGTATAAATCTTCAGGAGATAGAAACAGGAGAAAATTGGGAAAGATTAATGTGAAGATTATGTGAAGCGAGTAATTTGGCCAGAATTTCTATTAGTGCGGTCCACTGATCCCCTGTTGAGGTTAGATTTAAAATTACGTTCATTAGATAGAGTCTGCAGAGTCTAGTATGATTTAATAGATGCTACATGGCGGAATGAGTAGACTTTCTAGAACATTGTGACCATATCTAGAGTAAGTTTGAATCTGAAACATTATACCATGTTCTGAAATAATTTTTTCCAATACTTTTAATTAACATATTTTATATTTTAACTCTCAAAGGTCAACAAGAGGTCAACGGTCTATAAATAGGATACAGTCTTAATTCTTTTGGTACAATTTTCAAAGGACGGCACATTTTTCAGAAGTTTGTTCGTAAATAATACAAACGTTACCGGTACAAAACATTTGCATAAAAATTATAGCAACATTGACACATTATCTCCAATAAACGTATAAAATGCAATATCAAAATATTGCTATTTAGAATGGATAATTTGGTGTGGATTATTTTTTATGAACGTACCGATTTTTGCAATGAAATTTTCAAACAATTGATAAAAGTACAGATAAGATATTAATTCTAAGAAAAAGACCCGTTTGATTATTAACTGTGTTATAAATTACATCGTCATATTTTTGTTTTTATTGCGTTTGACTATCATTTTAACTCGAACCGAGACACAATACAAAAGTTATGGATTTCTTGCAACTTTACAGTCAAAATCAGACACTTATCTTTGCTCGATTTTGCCTATTACCAACGACGTACAACTACACAAGCCAAACTTGTTCGCGATTGTTAAAAATGTTCATCCTCATGCATAGAAAAATTTTAAAAATTTCTATAATTTCCATGAACAAAATTGTCAGTAAAAAGCTATACAGAATGAAAGGTTAATTAATGTAGTAAAAAAATATTGAGGTTAACAAGGTAATAGGTGGCTTTTTTGCCTTGACTACCTTGCATAATTTCTGAAAGTAGATAGTACACCATCCTTGGGCCATTTCGCATCGCTTGTGAACGTCATTTCGCAATCGGCCACCGTTTGAGCGCTGATTTCTCAAAAATTATTGTTCGTGCCTGGCGACAATAAATTTTGTATGTAAAAATCTATTAAACTAAACTAAAGGAATTTCGTCCAAGATGCATTTATCAATGTCACCCCTTTAACCAAAATAATTTTACTAAATACCTTATGTAGGTATTACAAACGGAAACATCTTTGGATACATAACCTACTTTTCATCCATTTAGACATAAAATTTTGAGAATATATTTTTATAATGGAACATAAATATTCTGTGTGACTTAAAACCGACATTAAATGAATTGTAGGCACTTTCATAGGTTGACTTATTGTTAAAGTAAGAAAGTGAATAATGAGGTGTTTTCTTTGCGCATATTTGAAAGATTGCAAGGCAATAGAATCTTTTCGTCTGTGCTTAAAAAAATATTTCATTAAATGAAAATTTCGTTATTTTGACCTGTTTAATACATATGAATCGAAAGTTTTCACTAACTACCATTTTACTCATTACATCAATGAACACATCGGCTATATCCATTAAATCCATTTACACAGTATGTGCGCTGTTTGGCGAAGTTTCATAGCTTTACCCAACTTTGAACATTCGCATAATTTCCGTTTACTGGAGGTTAAGTGCGGTTGTGTTCAAAAAGAATATCACTGTTGTTTTGTGCTCTTGGTTAAGTCAATGGGTCTTGCTTCTATTTTGCTTCTCAAAATGTCAACGTTAGTTTTCCCGATGTCGGCGGTAACTTTTTAGGGACTACCGTATTTTTACTTTCTACGTTATTAAAAGTTGTCCGTGCTCTGCGTGGCCTGTTCGTAATGGCGCTGTCAGCCGTTTTACTAAGGTTTTTCTTTTACTGGAAAAATAAAGTGCGTATAATTGTTGCATGCTGCTTGAGTCCGTGAGTCAGCTGCGTTAAAAATTTGATAAATTTTTAATATTATGTTCCTTAAATTCTCATCTTGAATCGAAAAGCTTACACTTCCAATTTACAAATGTAATTAATGCTTTAAACATTCTTATAATTGTGTGTTTTTAAAAAAAAATTATTTAATAGGAGTGAACAAGGTGACCGTGTTTATTTTTGTTACGTTTTGGGTTTAACCAATAAATGAGATTTAGTTAAAACTCTAGCGTGTTGTGCAACTCAAAAGGAAAAACGGATATAGTAAACAATATATTTCTATTTTTCTATATACACAATCGATTTTCTCAGAAACCATAAAATGGACATAATGACAACATACATGTAACAACATATTACTAATCCATACATTTTGCACTAGCTAATATTGTAAAAATATTCAAATTTTATAAGGAAAATTGCAAGAAACTGCAGCGGTTATCCTAGGTCTTATAATTTTTCAAATATATGCAATATGTTGTAAGGTTGTAACAAACTAATATTTGTAAATGGTTCAATACAAAATTACATTAAAAGTTTGTTTTGCCTTGATACGCACGGAATATCGCGAAATGCGAAATCCTTTCATGCTTGACAGGATTTTATTTTATTTTTAAGTTTTGTAACTTTAATGATGACAAGTCTGACGTGAACGCGAAGCTGTAACAAAAAGTTTGTCTCACTAAAATAATCTAACGAAGATGTTCGAAAAGAATTAATTAATTAATTTTGTAATACGTTTATGGAAAATGTACGGATAAAAGATTTACGGTCTTTTAAAATATTTTTGCGATTTTCTTCACTTGCGCTAGTTTTTAATTACTACTTTAAAATTTACAGTCTTAGCATCGACTCTAAAAATCTCTAACGGTAACTGTATTTTGTAAATTTATTTATGTATGTCAGAAAAGATTTTTCTGGAAAATTATATACTGTAAATATTTTAAGTATTCGCATTTTTATTTTTTCAGAGCGTTTTTATACAGTGATTATTTTACTATTTATGTTAAACATGTTTTTTCGATTTTTAGTGCTTATAATATCTTGTGTCACCTAGAATGTTACAAATGCGTAGAGTATTCAATTATTCCTCATTTATTGAAATTGAGGAGGTTCTGTCATAAATTTCCAGCTACTTTCTCAGACCCTGATCACCATTTGTGACCATAGTACTGATCCAATAAATCAAATGAATCCGGATTAGTTATCTACTCCTCACATTGAGAAGATATTCTCACCAACTTCTGGATCCATCATCTGACTCCAGTCACTACTTGTAACCAAATAATCCATCAAGACAAATCAGAATAGCCTAAACTTAGTAAATCTGGTCTAGTCTAGTCGGTGAATACAACATTTGGGAATTCCTGCCACTACCTGTAATCAAAGAACTCGTGAAAACCAAACTTGTTAGACAAGTCAAACGATCTCGAAATCGTCGAAATTACTGTTCACCATTGAGGGTTTTCTGTCACCATCTTCTGGCTCCGTCATCAGGCTCTGGTCACTACTTGATATCATAGGACCCACCAAGACCAGTAAAACGAGCCCAAACTTGACTGAGATTGATGGATCTACTCCTCATTATTGAGAAACTAACAAAAACTTTTGGCTAAATTACTTATAAAGACATGCAATTTCATGCTGTCTCAAATTTCTCAATGAGACTCATTTCTCAATGAGGCACTCGTATCCGTTTAGGAGTTCCGAAGATGCGTCTCCGGATTATGCTCCACATACATAAAAACTACGTACGTGCCGATTTGGGAACTTCCTACCTTTTGAAATTTTATTAACAAGTAATTTTTAATGCTAACATTTTTTTGCAGTATTCGTTTTTTCTAAAATATTTAAATCTATTTTAATACACAGACTTACAAATATTTAAAAATAATAATTTTAAAATGAAATGAAGTACATATATTAGACATGTTTATAATTTTTTTTCAAGTCATGTAATTTTTATGGCAGATTTATTTCCTGAAATAATTGTAGTATAAAAAAATTTAAATGCATACAATATTTTGCGTTTTATAAAATTTCAAATCAAATAATCGATGTGTAATTATTCTGTATTCAGATTTTTGAAATAAAAAGGCAATAACTTAAAAATTATTGCATATATTTTTCAATATAAACTTAGAACAACTAGAAGAATGGTATATGCGTAAAATTTGAAATCAAAAATTTCTTTTTTATGAATTTATTAAACGCTCAATTACGAAATCTGATTTTAAAAATTAATTTGTTATATTAAAATAATAAATACAACGGACCACAATCGGTTCTGCTTTCACACATTCACTCAGAACTCATAATTCAATAATACAGTGAAGTCTTTTTCATATAAAGTCACAACGCGTTTTGGAAAATTAAAAAAATCTTCTAGTGAAATTATTTTGAAATTATTTTGATATTGGAGCATGACACTATCTGGAAATAACGAAAGACAATGATGTTTGTGGACGCTTTCAACGTCGTCGACGTAGGTTTTAGGTTGTGAATACTAACCAATATAAAAAATTATATTTTATTAAAATGGATAATAAGAAATATGAACTTCCATAAACTTATTTTGAAATTAAAACAATACTCAGGTACCTCCTAATGTTTACTACAATTACAGTTTAATTCCTTTAATATATAAAATGTAAAAAAAATTATAAGAAAGGTTTCCAGCTATATTTTTACCAATAAAAATAATCGCTTACATTTTTCTGTGAATATAACATATTGACTTAATTCACAAATTACATTAAAAGAAAAAAATGGACATGTCCATAAATAAAAAATCGATGTATTTTACTGGCTGACATGTATAAAAAAGTGACAAAATAGAAATAGATTTTATTTTTTATCAAACCAAAAAAAAATAATAAAAATCGTAACATAATAATTTTCTGACAAGATCTTCTATATTTTTACAGCGATAAGCTCTATTTTTGCCTTCTTATGTAAATTATGTAAAAATTATTAATTTTTAAAACAACCTTACTGTAACATTTTGGGATTTTAACTATGATTTTGAATACTTTTGGCTGCGATGGTTTACCAAACCATCGACGGTTCCCAGGTATCAATAAAGAAGCCGAGTGAAGAGTTAATAAAGTTGAACTTACGCCTTGAAGTTCAAAGCATAAAGACTACCTAAGATCCCCTCTTAAGTTATTTATAGTTGCACTTACAAACTATAACCAATGGTTAAACTGTTAGTCAAAAATATAACTGAAAGTTTCTGTGACAGATTTTCTTACTTTTATTATATTCAAAAGATGTGAATAATAATTATTATTAATAACTAAAACCTCTACAAACTTCTACAAATCTATAATGAGGGGTCGTATTGATTTACTATCAAATGCGTCCTGATGAAACATTCAATTAACTATAACGTAAATTTAGCTTTGTGGATTTATTTAGAAATCAAAACGCATTTGTTTCGTTCAGTAAGCATTTTTGTTCTTTGTACCTAACATGTCCAACAAAGAACATCAACGTTATACATAACGTAATGCAAATAGCGGCAAAATGAACAGAACGACAATTGGCATAGGAAAAGTAATGCATTTTAATGTGACATTTGAATTTAAATATTAAGGGAGCATTATATAAAAAGCATGGGTAATGGTAATTCTATAATGTTTCAGCGTGGATAGAAAAATATTTACCATTGTAAATAAGACTATTCTCATCTCAATTTAAAAATAACTCAAAATACGCTGATGTGTGTTAAAATCCAGTTCGAAGATACTTGATATAATAATTAAGAATATTAAAGATATAGATTTAGAAAGCAAGAAATTATATTGCAGATTGCTTTGCGTGAAAATGTTAAAATGCAATTAAAACCACTACTAATATAGAGGTAATAAATCCATTCTAATTACTTATTTACATCATGTTTTGAATAGCCAATTAAAATGCATCTTGCTAAGTTGTGAATTAAGTTTGTGTGAAGTCAGTATCAGTAAACCCATCCAAAAGTCGACCCAAATAATCCCTTCTCGCACTTCTTGTACTTAACCATATCCCTACCGTCCACGAGTACCCCTTCATTGTAGATGCTACCAAACTCTGGAATAAACTTGATCCAAATTGCGAAACGCACAGTCGATTTATGCTTCCTTGCCCTTATTGGTACCCAAAACATTTTTTGTATTAATCACTAATAGATTAATCTTTCTTACATACCTTAACTGTTATATTACAATGAATAGTTTATCTTACAATATTCCAGAACTTCTAGTATTTTAGCGTACTGGAAGAGATTTATCATATAGCACTAAGTTCGTGGCATATATAAATTCGAGGGTAGGCTAAAAAATATTTTTTTTATTAGTCACTAATAGATTAATTTTTCTTACATACTTATATAATTAACTGTTATATTACAATGAATAGTTTATCTTACAATTTTCCAGAACTTCTAGTATTTTAGCGTACTGGAAGAGATTTATCATATAGCACTAAGTTCGTGACATATATAAATTCGAGGGTAGGCTAAAAATTAATGCACACATGCTTGTAGAGCGCGAACGAAAAATCTTCAGAAACGCTCCAACTGGCATGTGGAAGTAATATTTTCCCTCAATCCACATGCGCAGGTTTAAGGCCGTTGCGTTCATCCAGTGTATTTCGGGAAGCGGAAGTATGGAGACGTGTTCTAGTGCTACGTCAATGTGAGTTAAACAGCGTGCTGTTATCGAATTTTCAACTGCTGATAAAGTGACTCCTACTGAGATTCTTCGTCGTTTAAAGGCTGTTTATGGTGACGACGCTATCAACAGCATCGTCACCAGATCTACTGATAATCTACGGTTAATAAGAATAAAAACACCGGTCTGCCTGATGGGTAATAAAATTTCGTGGTTGCCTACCTGGTAAAGCAACAGTTGTTGATTAAACACGCAACGTATGTCCGATTACTGCCAAACATGAAAATCGTCGCTTTTTCCTCTACTCAAGAGACCTCAAGGGAATCCTTACGCCTCGGACGATAAGGTGTCCTGGATTCGAGTCTGGATTTTGAGTCCTGGATTCGAGAAGTCAGAAGAATTTTTTAGTGACGAAATGAAAAAACTTGCTGGACGTTGGACAAATATACTAACCTTGACCGTAGCTATGTTGAAAAATAAATATATGATTTTGAACAGAAGAACTATACTTTAATATACTTTTTGCCCGATCTTATTATTTGGATTTGTTTGCGCTCTACAAAGGTGTAGAGCTAGTTACCCACTAGGGTAACTAGCTCTTCATACGTACTAACGTAGAAGTCTAAATAATTAAATAAAATAATAAAAACGTATATTGTATAATTTCATGATACCCTCGCCTACTTCCCTTTCCCGTATACATATTTAGATTTATGCGGTTTAGAATTTAGATATTTAAATTTACCTACTATTTCTCACTAACAGTAGTTTGCCGAGTCACTATATATTTGAATTAGTATTAGTTTGGTTAAATAGCGCTATTTTCGCTTTATTTTTTTCTATAAAGTAGTAACTAGATACATAATAATGATTCCATTAAAAATAAAAGTTTTTCTTACAAATAGGTGTAATTATTCGTTTTAAGGATATAATTATGGCTAAAAAGTCAATTAAAAAATAATCATAAAGATATATTAAAAAACAAATTAACCGCTAGAATATCAAAAAGGGTTTCGTTATAAATCTAACGTGATAAGTTTTTTGTGGTTACGATGGCTCGTTTTTAGGAGATATAGATTTTAAACTTTGAACTTGTACTCTCCTTGAAATTATTTAATAAATGTTATCGTAAAGTTATTTTCAAACTCGTTTTTGTCATACACTATATAAGTTTAATACACGCATCAAACATTTTCGCTAAACGAATAATTCAAATAAAATTTCGTAAAATGACAACGAAAGTACTGAAATACGTAGGTACATATCTTTTCAATAAAATTTTCTCGATTTTTTTAATGTAATTGAGTTACATGTGTTTCCCGGTTTTTTTCTAATAAAATTTAATCACATTGTTTTCAAATTGTCTATTTTTTCGACTGCTCTGTTTTAAAAAGTATAAAAGTTATGAACAATTTTGTATTGCATATGTGCATATAATGCTTTCAGTGATGTGAGCTATAAACATGAGCACTAATTAGTCCACAATAAAAAGTGTCGACAACCAAAAATAATTTACTTTAAAAAAAATTAACATTTTTTCACCATTCGGTCAAACCTTTTTCTATATATTATGTTATATAATAATTAATATATTACACGTCAGTTTCAGACATATAAATGGACAACAATCGTACTACGTGTAATCCACACGAAATTACTAAACAAAAACGTGCACAAAAACCATTCACGCATAATGAATGAGCAAACAGAATTATATGATCGTTTTAGTAGATAGATCTGTGTTAGATTACATTTGAAGTTATTTATATTGGACAAGTGACAATTTCGTTATCAAGGTTCAACTTGCCACGCGAAATTGTATTGCAAAATGACCGAGGCAACATCGTGTTAATTCCAAAACAAACGAGACAACACGCTTGGGTGTTCCGATGTCGACTGCCGGGTCGGAGGCTGGGGACGGAGAGTAATTCGGGATTAAATCACTCGGCGGATGCCGCATCACGATCTCACCCCACTTCCCTAATGCGAGTATAATGCCTTACATAATTAGGAGGCGCTTCTTAATCAGTCTTTTAGTTTAATTAAATTGTACGGAGCGGGTCTATTTCTGGGATGTTCGTGTGGCCGGTTGCAGTTAGTCAGTTCATTGGGGCTGTGCATATTCTTAATGTAGCTCTGATAACGTTGTTGACCTAGTTTTCATGTTGATTTTTAAGTTATTTTTTTCTGACTCTTTTTTTTTTGAAAAATTTGTATTATCATTAGATTGGGTGAGTTATCAAAAGAGATGTTTTGAAAATCGCCCAAAACTGCATACTTCGATATTTATTTATTTATTAAAAATGCCATGTTCAACTTAAAGGTAAAATGTCATATTTTAAAGTACTACTGAACATAAAATCAACTAATTATTAATCCGAAACTACCAAGCAGCTTCACATTCGCATTACTAAAGTAGTCAATGAATCAGAAAAATATATAAAATTGAACGTTTCTCGCAATATTGTGTTGGTCACGGCAAAGACGCAAAAAACAGTTAAGCCTGTAGGATGTTCTTCCTCTAGCGTTTTAATCGTATATCAAAAATCGTTTTTAAAGAATATGTGAACAAATTTCCCGTTGAAGTTATCATATGATCACATTAGTTTAATAGCTCGATCACGCGAGCAAGTTACCTTATAAATTGTTTTCCTTTATTTTTATTTAAATCAAATAATACTCATAAAAGAGCACATTTAATAGTTACGAAGATCGCTTACAAATAATTTAGCAGACAAATCTAGCTATAAATTGCTTTTACTACAGAAACTACGGTTGTCAAATATAAAATTGCAAAGGTCTTTTCAGGTAATAATTTTTGCTTATTTGCCTTTTTTAATATTTCCTTATTTTTTTAAGTTTAATATTTATTGAGTATATTTGGCGTTAATTTTGTAGAAATTCATTATGCACAATTAAATGAAACTACGTGATGTAGTATTATTTCTACATTATTTAAATTCTTTACCACGACGTAGGTTTCGTTGTATGACAACATCTTCAGGGCAAAGATACCAGCTAAAGATACCAGCCTGACCAAAGATTCAGGGCAAAGACTAATTGCCCACCTGAAGATGTTGTCATGCAACGAAACCTAGGTCGTGGTAAAGAATTTAAAAAAAGTAGAAATAATGCTACGTCATATAGTTTCATTTGATTGTGTTTAATATTTAATAAATTGTGCTCTTATTAGCGTTTTAGAAATTTAGTAATAATAAATGCAAAATAAATAAAAAAAACCAATGATACGTTGCCAAACCATAATTTGATGGAAGTGTTTTATGGTTCATTTACGATTCAATTAAATGAATTAATTATAATTAAATTAAAATTTGCGGTTTTTATAATTATTAGAATGAAGGTTTAGTATTTACGTTTACTTACTTTACGTCGCAGATTACAAAAAAATAAAACGTGCTTTTTAGGAACGATGTACCCTTTATTTAATTTTTAGCATTGATTAATTTAGAATTAAGTTTAATTTTAGTTTTTAATTAAGTTTTATCATTTTAAGAAACATGAATTATTAAGTATAACCCTAGGTCTAAAGGGAACTCTTATTCTGTTAGCATTAATAAGACACAAAGATGTTTTCAATGTGTTGACATAAGATTATTGAAAATGTATAATGGAATTATAATAATAACGTTTGAAAATGAAGGGGGAAAACGTAAAATTTATTTTATAACTTACTTCGGTGCATTGAGGAACTTTTTGAAATATCTTTTGAAAATTAATGGATTTGCATAATAATTTAAATATTTGATTGAAGGATTTTTTTTATCTTATGTACGTAATTAAATTTTATGTCCATTCGAAGATTTACCACTACAAAAATTCTCAAAATAATATTTTTTTACATTGTTAAACTAAACAAAAAGTATTTATCACGTCCATCTCTCCATCTGCCTACCCGTATATCAGTATCGTAACCCTTTCGGTTTAACTTGGAATGTGATATAGTTTTAAAAGAAAACATAGTTTAATTACGTTAATAAAGTGAAATGAAGAAATTACATTTTAATTTCTTATGGATCTTCTCTTACATGCAACTTGAGAATGGAAAATGGTTTCTTGCGCTAACCAGATCGAGTGGAGTTTTAACTGACGCTTTAACTTTTTAATTACGCATTTCAAGTATGTAAAAAATCATAATTATTGGTATTTAGTTAACACTAAAAAGGAAAGTTGTTTTAACTGACTTCCTAATATATTAAGGCAATCACTTTACTTTTCTTTCTTTTATGAAATATACAACAGGTAATAAATATAAAAAATAATATTAACAGATGTAATAGTTTTATAAAAACATCGTCCACCTTCAATTTTTTAAACTTTCATATGTACCGAAATGGATATGGAACCCTGCTATTAGAGTTTTACCCATAACTAACAAGGTTATTTTTAAATATCTGTACCGTTATTTATCTTAAAGATAATTAAAACCAGAAATATGTTTTAAAGACCAGAAGTTGAACTAAACTTATAAATACCTGCTTAATGGAAGTATAACCAGGATCTTAGTGGTTATATCCCTTGTCCATTGATTAACATCACCCGTGTTGCGGTTCGAAATATTTCGAAATTTATGTAGACCGTTTAAATTTTTGAGAATCATCTCAATCATAAATCATAGAGATTATTAAAAACAAACCGACATTGACTTTCGTTCTGTGTTGTCAAAATAAATACTTCGCTCTTTTCTAGATGTAAGGAGTGTTGGACCTGCGAGTTTCAGGGGTTTTATATTACATCTGTGTACATATGACACAACCGACCTAGACTCTGTTTAATATTGGGGGTTCAAAGATTTGTGTAGAAATACGTTTACAAACTGTTATCAAAAACGGAATTTTTTGAAAAAAAAAGACAAGATTTCTCGATTATATTATTGACGATTTAAATTAAACATTTGAAGGGTTCACTTTTTTGTTTTAATTATCAATTAATTATATATTCTCTTAACAGTTAATCACTTAAAAACTAAAAATACGTATTTCTAATAAATATACATTAGAAAGGCATAATGAGTTAATATTTCTGTTGCTTTCAGTAAGCTGCAAAACTTACGAACAATCTTCAACATAGAGCGCGTAGAATATCTTCCAACTTTCCTATCGTACAATCTATTATAATCTGTATAATGCAAAAGTTTAACCTTACGAACTTATAAGTAAGACGTACTTTAGACCGAGATTTTAGTAAGTACTCGCAACCTCCTACACCAACTGTCTCGAGCACTGGCCATCAACGAGAACATTTTCAAGAGGCAACTTCATACCAATGCGGTTTTATGAATAGTACGACACTGAAACAACTTCATAATTTGGGTTGAAGTAATTTATCTCGGAAAAGTGATGTCGCTCCGGACATGTGTTCAATCGAGCGACGTGACAACTTCTTGTTCAATTTCAACTTTCTAATATTTTAGAACGTGAATACGACTCTGTATTTACAACACATCAAACTTTGTCACTCGTTCTAATAGAAATTTGCTGCACAGATTTACTATTTTAAAATATGTGTTAAAAATAGTAAATCTGTGTGCTGGTATATACATTAGTTTATTGTTAAAATTTTACTTGTACTTACATGTAATATGTTTTGAGGTTCTGAACAAACCATGTTTTTCAGGACCTTCCGTCGAATAACCGTTCAATTTCTGTGCATATTTTTTTAAGTTTCTAGTTCGAAAGTAGTTAAAGTTAAAACTTCATACTAAGAGCTACTGTAATTTTATTTCATTTTAACTGTAATTCAATTTCATTTCATCACATTAAGTTGATCAAAATTGTGTGCGAAAATTTAAAGACAGAAAAAGTGTTGAATATATTCGGCGTTAATTTTGTGGAAATTCATTATTCACAATTAAATGAAACTACGTGATGTAGTATTATTTCTACATTATTTAAATTCTTTACCACAACCTAGGTATTATATATAGTAGCAAAGATATTATATATTAGCAAAGATCTTTGCTAATATCCCACCTGAAGATGTTGTAATACAACGAAACCTAGGTCGCGGTAAAGAAATTATAGAAAGTAGAAATAATACTACATCACGTCGTTTCATTTAATTGTGGACAGAAAAAGTATCACATACACTTTCTTGTTTTCCTGAATATCGTCTAATGATCGGGAAGTTACTTCTTTTTGAAGTTATCTATATCTTTTTAACTTACGTCTTTTAATCAATGTAAAAAATCATATTTTTATTTATTATAACTTCAGACAAAGTTGTACGGTAAATAAGTCGCGCGGTACAAGACGGCTATAACATCATTTTAACTCCCAATTCTCGTTGTGTATATTTACCTCATAATTGTTTTGATGCTTCAAAATTGTATTTTAATTTGGTTCTGTTATTCCTATCTAGTATCATTTTTATAAGTGCTATTGTACCATCCCGACACGGAACCACCCAACAGTATTGTTTAAAGAATAAATACAATCTAAAACACCTTTAAAAAACCCCATAATTATAACGTTATTGGTAAGTTAGTATATCTGATAATATGTTTTATTATTTATTTAACTTAGCAATAAAATATGGTACTTATTGTACACATTTGTTTTAATTTCTCATATTCTTCACATGGGTCACAATAATTTTGATAAAGCCTTACCCCAATTTAAGTAAATGTACCAGAGTCGTATGAATTATTTCTTTTGGTCATTTGGTCAATGAATGGTCAATGAAACACCGTTCTCCATCTCATTGATAGGTAGAGATTCTAATGATCACACTATATGAGATACATCAAACGGTAATGACTAAATAGTGATCGACATCAATTACGTTGCTCTATTTCAGTCGTTAATATTTAGTTATCCCCACTACTTTAGACAAGAAAATACTTTTTTTATATTCAAAGACATTGTCCAGAATACAATAAAATAAAGAGGGTTTCACTGTGGTGCCACTACTTTATGATATTGCGTTTCAAAGTAGCGTGGGTATCCTTCTTTGTATATATTATGTTCTGCAATATTAAGAATTGTGTTCTATCCATATATATAATCTAGTAAATTAAGAATTGTGTTTAAATTTAAGCTTTGGATCAAATCAAAATATAATACGAAATTTTATAAAATATAATTCTAAAGAGTTAACGAACGTATAATGGAGCCAATTTTTTTACCGACGATTGTAGGGAAGTATTAAAATGTCTCTTTGATCAAAGCATCTCTTTCGTACATTTTTATTACCTGGTTTATTTTGATAATTCCTGGTCCTAGGTACACGTGTAATTCCTAATCATAAGCATTGTTACTTACCACATCCTGATTACACGCATTGCAAAGTTATTATAATTACTTGTACAATGTTTTCGTCTTAAATTTCAGTTATAATCTGATATGATATTTTACGTGACTGATGAAAATGAAAATAATATAATTCAACATCCATCAGCAAATAAATTCAAGCTAAAAATATTTATCCCATTTGCGACAAATCTATACTTAGTGTCAAGATTTAAATTGGAATGCTTCCAGGCTTAGGTCTCTATGATGTTTTGCTTATAAATCTAAAAGTGATATCGTAACAAGATTTGCTGATGAACCGTTTGTTTCGTCTGATCTTTAACAAATAAATATCACGTAACAAACATAAATCCGAAGGTAAATTGTGCACGTGTCCATGTACTTGTTTACTTCGCTATTCGACGCTTGTAAATTAAATGAAATTCCCTTCGACTCATTTATATAATTCGAGATTTAAAGGGTTTGATATATATATATATATATATATATATATATATATAAATATATTATTCAGTAGATATTCGAAACAATAACAATGTGACGAAAACAACCAAAACACACCGGACATACTAACTTAAGTAATTGATGTCAGGGAATTAAGTGGAAAATTAAAGTTTCACCAAACGTCCTAAATCTTGAATTGTGCGATCGAGTCGAGCTGAGTTTCATTTAATTTACAAGTGTCGAATAATGAAGTAAAGAAGGTCGTATGTGTGTACGATTTGTCTTGGGAATAATATTTGTCAGGTGACATTTATTTGTTGAATACTTTACGGATTATTTATTGCAAAATCTTGGGACGACACCTATTATAAATTTAAATATACACCATAATCTTAATGAAAACTTAACCGGAAAATCTAATTTTAATTATGTTGCAAATAGGATAAAGAATTTTAGTTTTAAATTATAAATAGTCACTTGGAATATCAAATCACGCATACCTGAAATTTAAAAAAGAAAAAACAGGAATTATAAAAATAAATAATTCGAACATTTACTTGATCAAATAGCAAAATCGAGCAAGATCGCCGAAATATTAAGATACGATAAAATGTATGATCTTATTGTAGAGAAAGATCCTATATAAAACAAAAACACGGGATGTCAAAAAACACATGATAAATTATCTTTGAAGAAAAATACATCGTTGGGCTAACAAAATTCTTGAAACCCAAAACAATGCCAAGTTTATAAGCATTTCTCCATATGTTAAACTTAAAATGCTGTAAATTTTAAAAATTACTTTCCATTAAATTTGAACCTTTTCTTTTGAACCTTAATCATGTTTTAATGTGACTGAATAAAATAATCTTGTTAACTAATAAAAAAAATAAAATAAAATTATTAATTAAGTTGTATCGTAGTAAAATGTTTGAGAAAAACTGCATCTATACATTTGTCGACGGATTTTTCGACCAACCTAACTCATATAATACACACTGCACGCCAAATTTCATTGTGCCAGAATTATTACAAGTGACTTAAAGATTTCTGAAGATATGTCAGTTAGTGAGACAATCAGTGAGTCTCTAATTTTCTTTGAGCCATATCTTAGTATGTATTTAAGTTATGATAATGAGATGTGGTATTTTGCACGAATAGAAATAACTACAAGAGGATGAAAAAGGCTTGAAATGGTTCGCATAAATAAAGCCCGGCGTGCGTAATAACTTGCACAATCGCGCACTTAAACATGTTACACAAAAGTTTTACAATTTTGACAAGTTTTGCGATTATGTAAGTTTATATTTTATACAGCACTAAGACACAGGTCATTATTTATGTTACAAAATCTACAAAAGAAAATGGAACTTAAATGACATGTATATAAGGAGTCCTAGTGTAATGTGCTATATGTTATTAAATTATAACGTTAAAAGATTTTATTACGTATTTTAAATAAGAGGTTGTTTTTTCATAACTTTATTTCAACTGGAGAAACTTATGGATATTTTCGAAGTCTTTACTTGACAAGAACATTTGTTATTGTAAAGAATTGTTTATTTATTTGTAGATAAAATAAAAGTTGGAGAACTTTTTCACATAAAACGGCCACAAATTTTAATGTCTTATTTTATAGCATCAATATATGACAAAATATGTGAAATCTTTACCTTTGCGACCACAGATATAAATATTACTTAACCATGTTTAGTATATATCTTTATACCTGTAGACACAAAGTTCACACTTGACTGATTTGTAAAACAATTATAAAGACACTTATATTAATTGAATTTTATTGTATTGAGCAGATATATGTTATGACCCAACTAATTACAAAAAATATCTAATGTTAGCTTTCCGAAAAACTAATTTTAAATTTATTTACATATTCATGTCCAAGTGTCGTAGGGTTTTCGGTTTTTAACATATAGAATAATATCAAATCATGAAAAAGAATAAGCTGATTTGCACCCTGGTTGAAATAAATTTGCCATGTAAAGTACGAGTATATATACAGTATATATATATATATATATATATATATATATATATATATATATATATATATATATACCTATCTTCATATTTTTTTTATTTTTTTTTTTGCTGTTGCTTTAAGATGAGTGTTGGGAAAGTTATTCTCTTTGCCTTTGCAAAAAAATTCGCGCGAGAAAAATCGGTGACCTTACCATAAATGCACTCTCGCATACGAAAAGAGAGTGGCAACATAGCATCTTTCTTTCTCTCTCTCTTTATTTACTTAATAATAATAACTTTACCTGGCCGTAAAGTGTACGTATTGAAATATGTAAGGATTCGTGCAGACAGTTTTTCTTGAAATTTTTATCGTGCTATAATTTTTAAACTCCTTGAGATAACAAATTCTGATTTTCACTACAGATCTACATATAACCAAGAGATTCATTGGTATTCATTTTCACAAAAGACTTACACAATGTATACATGTATGTATTTATGTATATGCATATATGTTGATGTACATATACATATATATATATATATATATATATATATATATATATATTGAAATTATCACTGAATAATGATATCACGGCACGCGCTTAATAAATGATCGACCAGTAATTACTCGAGAAAACAATAACGTGACGAAAATGGCCCAAGTATCAAGGCGGTGTAAAATTTCCCAAGATGCCCTAAATCTCGAATTGCGTGAACGAGTCGAAGCGAGTTTCGTTTAATTTACAACTGTAAAATAGCGAAGTAAACAAGGACAGGAACACGTGCACAATTTGCACGATAATCTTATGGAGGCCTTAGTGGGAAAATGTTCTAATTTAAATTTTGACAGTAAGTATAGATGTACTGTGACAGTAAGTATAGATGTATTGTAAATAGAAAAATCATTTTAGTTTGAATTTAATTAGTGAAGGATGTCTCCAGTTCAATTAACTCACATTCATTGATTTAAACGAGTTTTTATTTATTAAGGGTGGCTTAAAATATTAAACGACATGAAACTAAAATTTTAAAATATTTCGAATATTTACTTGATAATGTAGCGAAACTGAGCAAAATTTTATAGAAATTAGAGAAGACGAAATGAAGACTTTACTGTAGACAAAAATATACGTTCCTCTCGTAAAAATAATCGCAAAAGCTTTGTGATTTTAATAATTTTGCTACAGAAATATACGTTATCAAAAAGAAGTAGAAAATTTTATGAAAGTAAGAGCTACATTGATAACGTATATAAATATTTGTTATCAACGATATAAAGAGAGAAAGAAAACTTATTCATATCGAACGTCGCTGGTCCTTATAGTTCTTCTGGGATATAAATATATTAAAATTGTTTAAAGAAAGAAAAATCAAAATTACATATCATGTGTATGAAAATGTTATTGGTAGTAAAGTATATTAAATTATATTATTAAAACTATTTCAATGAATTTGAGATCTTTTTTAAAAGAATATATTTTTAAACTACGAAACTTGTTTCTTCAATTATTTTATTACAAAAAAATAAAGGACGCAAATAGATTATGTTTATATTTGACAAAAAACCTTTAGTCATTACCATGACATTATTATTTATGTCTAGGTAAAAAACTTACTAATTGCTTTTGACGTCAAATGGCCAAAAATTCTAATAGTTAATTTTACAGCATCCATAAATAATAAATAAAACATGCAGAACATATTATTATCTATGTAAACAATTTTAGCCATGGATAACCTGTTTTCCAATCAAAAAGAAGTAGGTCTGTGCCCTGGACTATGGCTGAAATTATTTGGATGTATAAAATAGGAACAACTTTCGTTGTTACAATTTTACACATCCAATAAAACCATCCTACTTTGTGCCGGTGATTCTGTGAATAAAATTGCTACCTGCTACTCTACACATAACATTTTAAGGAATGTTAGAAATATGAGGGTATTTTTCCGACTCCCATTCATATTAAGATCTCGTTACTTTATATTTGTACTAAACCAATTATCCAAGTGATATCATAAATGCAAAATTTTGTAAGTTTGTTACTCAATCACATCTGAATGGTTGAAGAAATTCATATAAATCTGAATACAAATATATCTTATGATTATAGTTAGCGTACAGGCTACTTATTAACTTCAGAAGCAACATACTTCTTGCAAACTCGGTGTTTTTAATCATTAATAAACATTTACTGCTACTATATGTCAATAGATGATGCCACGTGTATATTAAATCGATATAACATTTAATTTTGGTTATAGAGAGCTCGAAATTCTAAAAATCAAGTGACATGAATGAAACTGTAATGAGAAAATTGGTTTCTTTTTTAAGTTTGTAAAAAAAGAAATAATTCCTCAGTATCGACAATATTTTTCAAGAGATTTACCAAAGGTGTATTAAAGTAGCAGTCAAAATTGCCTCTACCAACTAGATCTTGTAAAATCATCTATCTTTGATAAGATTTACGAGAGCATTGCACAAAAGAAAAACATTACATAGAAATCCTTACCTGTGATATCTAGGATCTTAATACTTTTTGGTTGTATTAAGGTAATTATTCCAGTCATATTATAAAAGCGAATTTTGTTTGAATGGTTAATACTTAGTCACGCCTGAATATTTAAACAAAATTCAATGGAGACATATTTCATTGTTAGAATTAGCCTAAAGGCTACTTTTTTTTAAATCAGGAGTAATCATTTAAATTAATTTATGACTCGAAGAATAAAACTCGTTGTCTTTTTAACAATAATAAATATTTGCCAACACAGCAGGTCAATAAATGACACCGCGTGTATATTAAGCGGATAAAATTCATACATATATAACCTGTGAAATTCTTAACCCTTTCTCTGCCATAGCCGGGTAGAAATATAGATCTATTTTCACTCGGTAACCGTAAACTTTTCCAAAAGTCGAAAGGTGTGTCGTAGCAGTCAAAATTGCCTCCACCAACTATTATATCTTACGAAGTTTTTTTTACTTTTTTTTTTTATTTTGTAGGATTTACGACAGCATTGCACAAAAGATAAAATAATTTACAATGGTGCGGTTTTATACATGGTGAAGAAACACAAACGCAGACAGAATACAATTGCCGCTTGGCGGAAAACTGGTAAATTGTGAAAATAAGGCGACTGCGACGGAAATGTATTTATTTGCATATACCGATCATGCTTAACTTAATTTACGTCTTTCCCACCGTATCTCCGCAGCTGCAAAGCAGCGGTGGTGCTATGTACCAGGCTGCCTTTTTTACATGCTATGTGCGTTTTTCTGTTGTGCAATAATAAGCAGCAAATCGTGAATGGAGCTGGAAATGTTTAAGAAAAGTTTTCCAAGATATATTTTCGCAAATATCACTGGAGTTTGTCACTTTTTGTTTTGGAAATGAAGAGTGGAAATGAACTGAGCATTTTTTTTTAGAAATATTTCATAACAAAATTAATAGAAAACCATTTTTAATATTGAGAATAAAAGCTTTTTACTGAAGCTTTAGGGACTATATAATTGACACTGTTCAAGAAAGCTTTAACTCGTGGTCAATTTCAAAACGATATAATTTATTTAAGTTGAAAGAAAACATTGATCTGTGAGCATCACTAAAAGTTTTATTTACATTTTTACAGGCATGATATATATATATATATATATATATATATATATATATATAAATATCTAAGGGGGAGAATTCTGAATTAAAAGGATGGCAAAATGTCTATTAATTTAATATATCAATCTGGTAATTAGCTCCGTTATTTGGAAACCTATTGTCTTTGCAAGAATGTATTACTCCATTAATTCTTGTAGATTGTTATGAAAGTAATTGCATACAAGCTTGCTTTGACTGTATTATAAAAATAAGTTACATTAAAGAAATATTTACTGAGAAAATATTTCAAAAATAATAGTTATTCCGCAATTTGATCAATTTAGTCAATTTGGCAAAAACTAATTAAACCACAATAGCCTCGTTAACTTGTCGTATTAGTAAGAATAATGTCTCTTCCAAAAATCCAAAAATCCAGTTGTAAAGGTAATATAATCCAATTGTAAAGGTAATAAAATCCAATTGTAAAAGTAATAAAAAGGACCTTTAATAACAAATAAAATTTGTTGAAAATTTGTTTATTTTTTATATTCCTGTTTCATTACTTGGCGTAATACAGAATACGGTTTTAATTGAATAATTATTGTCTGATATAAATAGAATATCTTATAACACAGTTCTTTGAAATTCTATGTACATAATTTAATCTCTATTAGAAGAGGTAATTTCCAATTCCCTTTATGTTTGTTTTAATTACGCATTAAGAAATACGATTAATATCTTTGTTAAAAGTATCCAGATTTCGATTTGGTTACTTAATTCCTTATGGGCGGTCAGAAATAATAAAACTTAGTTATTAATAAAATTCGGATCGTGAATTTATTCATTGTAATCGTTTCTTTCGGTAATTTAATGAATGTTTACTTATGTCAAAAATAATTTACATTTCAAAAGGATTTTCTCTTCTAGGAGTGTTCATAGTAAGTTGTTTTTAGAATTAAACTTTGCCGATTGAAATTAAATTAATTAAATGTAAAAGTTTAATCACTCGATCTGCTTATTTGAGAGATGAAAAGTGTTTATTAATCAGTTCATTCTAATTTAATTTTATCACAGGATATAATCAGGCATGTGGTTAGAGAATATAATTCTAAGACTGTGACTTAAATATTGTTGGATATTTTTTGGTGGATGATTACTTTTTAATTAAAAAGTAGGAATATAACAAAGATAAAGTGAAAATTATTGCTATATGAGTGTGGTAGCGTTGAAAATATGGTATAAATTTAAATGTTAGTTGACTAGTGTGGCTAACATAGCATATATAATACATCAAAATATTCCACTTGTAGTCGATTCGTAAACGATATTGTGAATAGGCCCATAATGTTTAAACAAATAACTTATTTTATTTTACTTCAAATGACATTAATGTAAGTTATATCACTGATATAAGCTTTATAATCGTAGGAATAAACTATAAACTCGGCTTGGAAAGTTGAGGAACTGACTTGCTACTCTCATGTTGTAAACAATTCCAACAACAATTCATTTGGAGCTCAAGAAAGTAAATCTGAATATTAACAGGTACTTGATTCAGTTCAGTCATTTTTTCCAAAAGTAAGCAGAAAAAAATACCTTTTGCTTATCTATTTACCTTTTTTTAGCAAAGGTTGATATTTTATAACTTAAGAATTATGATGTAAAGTTATAACAATTTTATTCTCTATAAAGTCAAACCTAACAAAAAGACACAAACTTCAGAAAAAATGCGAATGACATCATTCATAATGATTAATATTAAAAATTTACTACATTCGGATAGTCGCTATATATTTTACTCTTACTATACTTCATCGTAAATCATTTAATTTTAGTTACTAGAAAAATGTATTAAACATTTCGATTTATAAGAAATAAGTTAATCTTTGATTACAGAATTATTATATTGCCATTCAAAACTGAAACTGTTTATATGCATGGTACACATATAAACAGTTTCAGTTTCAAGAAGACCAAAATCAAAAACCACATTTATTTAGCATACGTTGGTTGAAAAAGTTTCGTGACAGTCTTTTTTATATTTAAAATTTTTTTGGTATGCACTTCTTATCTAGTTTTAAACTTTGTTACTTAAAAGCCAGTATTCACTTCTTACCAGTTAGTTTTAGACTTTGTTACTTAGACTTTGTTACTTAAAATAAAAAGGGTAATTAAGTAAAGAGTATTGTCTAACAATAAGAGAGTCCTCAAATTCTACTGTTCATAGGCGCGCATGTATAGATACAGAATACTATGTGAAGAAATTCCTATCCATGACTTAGGCTCTCTTCTATAGATAAATTAGATCACATATGGTAACCATAAATTTAATTAACAACTATAAAACTGCTGATATGGAAACTGTCTTCTAAAATAAGGTTGTCGGAAAAGAACAATTTTAGAAGAAGTTATTTGAAATAACACAGCAATTGATGATCAAAGTGAGTGTGATTAGATTGAATTATTTCTATTTGTGAGTTGAATCATCAAACAAAATAAGTTTGAATATAAGACTTTATGCCACCATCATTTATCAGATAGCTAACACATAAAGATATGGTGAGTTGTCATAATTAATAACGCGTTGCGTTATCCAACTAATGGAGTTATCTATTGTTTCATCAAGATAATCAAGTTATCTATTGTTTCATCAAGATAATCGAGTTATCTATTGTTCCCATTTTTTCAATGTACACTGCTTGGTGAATGGTATTCGCTTCTGATATTACTATGGCAAAAAATGTATTCTCACTGATGCTTAAAGCAAATTTTGGCTTCACCAAGATTCAGCCTTTCATTATCACAGTTACGTTATACTAACACAAGACTTCGCATTAGATGGTAGTAAGACAGCTTTCTGATCTTTAACTTAAAAACTTCTTGGACATAATTATTAATAATTATTAAAAAGGTAACTGCGAATCGGTAATTTGCATTTAAAAATTGGAAAATGTCATAGTGAAAAATATTTGTCATCTTTTGGGAAAAGTTTTACGGTAACCTCTATATATTATCATCTTTATTCCATAATGTGTCCAGATTTTCTGATAGTTAAATTTGGATAAAAATTAGAGTACATTTTTAAATAGTTTTCCTACTTTTTCTCAAAAATTGAACAGATTTTGATATGCCCATGCTGCTTCTTTGAACAGTTTTATTATCAACTCTCGCCTAGAAAAAAAAAAGCCTAGTAATATTTTCCGCAACTTATTCTGCAATTAATATTAATTTTGCAGTATATCACCAATAATATACGTCTAATAACAAAGCGTGGAATAGTAAGACAATTGAGTATGTCATAAATTTTCGTCACACGCCAAAACTAAAATACCGGGACATTAATTGGGTTAACTTAGTTTTGTCTATCTAAGTATCTATCTATTCATCCAACCCTTACAAACTATTTCCTCAGAGACGATGTGAAATATAAACATTAAAACAAAATACATAATTTGCCATTGGGCGAGGAGGAGGCTAGTTGTATTTATATTGAATCGTTAGGGGTATTAAAACGAAAGGTGGTAAAATAAGAAAACATTTTAAAAATGTAAAAATTGTAGTACCGCAGCTACATTTCTAATGAGGAGTGATCCAAAAGTAATAACAAATGGATATGTGTAATTAGTCTAACGCAAAATATGTTGTCTTATAGAATTGACATTAGATAACAATACAAAATCACATAAACAACATTTAATTAGTGGACAATCGAAGTTATAATACGAAATAGAAGACACGTGTGCAGTTAAAGCATCCTTGCTGGTGAAATATCCATGAAGGAAATTACATGCTCCAAAAGAAGAAGCGATTCGAAATCTGAACTCCTTATTGGGAAACCTACCAAGCTGGTTCGATAGATATAATGGCATGATTTTTTTACTATGGGCGGAATTTCATTATTTTACTACGGCTCCAAGATGAAACAATAATCGATGACTTGGAAATGACGATTTCGAAGTCACCTAAGGTTTCATAGCTTGAAAGCCAAAATTTATGAGGATCTTTCCTTTGAAATATAGAAAGTGTAACCTCGGTAGATTTTTTAAGAAAAATAATTATTTCAGTGGCCCCTATTACGCAAAGTTCATGAAAGGATTAAGAAAAATGAACAAGGAGAAATTTTTCTTTTAGCAAGACAACACGCGTACAAATATCCTAAGTTGCTATGACCACCATTCACCAATCTGTTCTCTAACTCTTATATGTGCGATGCATAAGACAAAGTAACGTATAAAATTTTTCGTTGAGATTTCAATAGACAACAAAATTATGATGGATTTCGACTGGAATTTTGTTGTAAACCCCGTTCCGCGTTACCGTTTGCAATCGTTTTAATGAGTTCAATCGTAGTTGTACCAATTTCAGTAATTATTTGCGTGTAGAAAGTCTCCTAACAACAGCTGAAGAATGCTATGCGAATCATGAGAAAGGCTGAGAAGAGAGTAACCCTCTGTAGACTCTCTTTTCAGTCGGCAAGTGTAAGCATTATTACGAGATAAGTGCAGAAAATCCTATATTAGCATTCAGTCGTCAGGAAGTTTTGTGCAAGGTGGATATCAAATGATTGGACCGAAGCTCAAAAAAACCGTAGTGTTGTCGTAATAGAATAATTCTCCAGAATTTACACAAGTTTTGCATTCAAAATCGTCATGTAAACTGAATATACTATTAAGAACTTGCGAATTTATATATTTATTGTATGTGCGAATTTAATATTTTCAAAAATTAATTTACATTGCATTAGTATAACAACAATAGTAATAAATGTGTAATGTATCTGTGTACATTAGTAGAAATTGTCAAGTACATTTTAAATAGCGTAATGAAATTTTCCGTTCAAGCGTACATTGTAAATAGGCATGGCCAGAAGTGCAGTATGGAGCGAAGTGGGGGGCTTAGGTACTTAGGGAGTAATCTGAATACAGGCAAACGCATGAGGGCAGACGTCATTTGTGGGCGTCTTCTACAGATAAAATTTTCAGATGTTGTCTGTATTCGTTATAAGCCAACTTTGTTTCTTCAAATTGTTCGAAATTTTAATCTACCGTCAATATTTACATTTTAATAATTTTGACAGATTTAGAATAAGGCTCTATAAATTTCATTGTTATGTATATTATTGTCTATACATATCGTAAAATTATAAGATTGTCTTATCCGTACCTTAAAGGTATTTATGAAAAAATAATTTAAGGGGACAATAAAAAAAATAATGGAACACAAAAATATTATTTTTGGGATATTTGTCCGTTTCTCTGCGAGCTAATTTTTTACCTTAAGATGGTGTTAGGTATATTAATCTTAAAATTAACTTAATATTTTTCATAGATCCACACACTGCGGCTACAATTACCAAACCAAAATCTAGAAATGTATCCGTTTGAAACACAATAATCTTTTCACAATTTTGTTACAAGTTGTAATTCTTGTGGGAGTACATATCGAAAAACTACGGTTTCTGAAGCCAGAAATACATTATATGATTATATACGTATCGGAAAGCCATGTGATACAAAAATGATCAGTTAATTCTGCTCAAATATTATGAACCTTTAAATACGCGCGTACTTGCCTATGTATGTAAATACAAATTATCAAATTAGGATCACAATACTACTCTAGTTTCGATTGAAAGAAATAAAAAGTTACAGAGATTTCCGATGCAATTTGGAGATACTAAATATAAAGAGCGAACAAATAGCCATAAGTATAACAAAAATACTTTATTGTGATGGCAATACCTAGAAAGCTCCGTAAAATATCCATATGAATCTTTACAAATATGGAAACTTATATATCATAAAAAAGCGGGCATAGAGATCGTGTAATTGTCAAACGATGATCATTTCCCTGCAGTACCTACATGTGTTGTTTTGAAATTATCCCTAAACTTGTTATTTTAAATTTCTGTCAATTACATCTTGTTCGGTGAAATACAACATTATCAAAATAATTATATTTTGTTATAATATTTACACTACGAAAACAAAAAAGTCTTATCTAATTAATTTTACTGTACCAACAACAGATATGATATACTTAAATCCTAAAAAAAATGTAGCAACGATAATTTCAACAAATCAATGTAAAGACACAAGGAATTTAATCTTTACTGTGTTTAACGGAGTTTCGGTGAATTAACAATTTTATTCGGTCGACTTCAATGATTGACTACATAACCATCAAATACATATTAACATCCTCACCTGTATTTGTTTCATCGACCGAAACTAAAACCGACCGCAATAACATGGCTGCCCAAACACCCAATACTACCCCATGTTACCTCACCAAGGGCGGGCGGTACTCGCTCTGCTCTGACCTTTCGACCTCTACGACAGATAATGCGCTTCCGGTTCGAAACCACTGACTGAACTGGACGACGGTCCTTTTTATAACTCTCCCTCGGTTTATCGATTTCCGCGACCGCTCGGAGGGCTAAAGTGCAACATCGTCCCACGGTCTCGAGAGTATACTATTTTTTATCGGCATTCATATCACAGTTTACGGTTATAACGAGTTATTGAAATATAATATTATTTATTTCTTTCGCAACATCAAATATCTTACATAATATCTGCCTTACGGAAACAATTATTGTATATTATTTTCTAAATACCAAACATGCACTAAATGTAATACAGATTTTATACGAATTATTAGACTTTATTTAGACTGGTTTTTGAAGTCAATAGAACATTTATTTTGTTACATACAATCTTTTTCCTTTTTCTGGTTTAAAGAAAGAATGAATTGAATTTTTCTAAAACGTCTGTATTTATTTTTGGAGAATAAAATTGTATCTAATTTGAATTTCATTTGATTTATTATTAAACATTAAGGATAAACCTGTTTCTTTCCGGACTACCACATAAAAGAATACGACAAGGTGACGACCTTTATTTATAGCGAACGTAAAAACAGAAGTTACTACTAATAAATATAATCAAATATAAGGTCATAATTTACAAGGAGATTAATAGTAAATCACGTCAGCCAAACCTACAACGTTGTTTTTTTTAGAGATATGTATGAAATAGTCGCTAAGTAGAAAGAAAATTTAAATTGAAAATATGATTTCGATAAAAGGACTTAAATACAGACATGGAAAATGTATAGAGGCCTTTTATGATTGAGTACATTTTTCTCAATACTTAAAATTTTGTACTTAATGTCTCTTAATCAATGCTCTTACTGATATAAATACTCTACAGCAGGTATCGTATCGGATCACCCTCGAAATAATTTAATACTCTTAATATAATATTCCAAGAATTCCTTTCGAATTGCAAACAAATGATGGCAATATAATACTACAATAGTATTATAATATTGATGACGCTTCATACTATATATGATTGGAGGAAAGACGTCATTCGTTGGTTCTAGTACAAGGAAAACAGTCAACTTAGCACTAAAGCTCGTTCAGTTCCTAATCCGAGTGAAACAAAAAATGATAGCACGTAACAAATATAAAAGAGAAGAAAGTATAATTTTTCTGCTCATATCAGTAGTAAAAGAGATTTCAAAAGCACATTAACTGAAAGCACAAACTGAAAATTTAAAACAGAACCAAATCGAAAAAAGGAACATTAAAATAATTGCATCAGTATTTATAAATATAAATGAATTTTATTTCCACCTAAATAAAAAAAAAGATGAATTGACATATTTACTTATTTGTTAAGACGACGTTAAAATAAATCAAACCTTTTCCTTCTATCTATTTTCTATTCTGTTGCTTTATCTATGACTTGCAATTTCTACTATCTATTCCCTATTCTGGTAGACCTCTTTCGCTTCATCAATTCTCCTATATGGTTTCATGCACTTTTTTCGTCATCTTTTTTCTTCCATTCTGGCTGACAAGGAAATGCAAAATGTTTTATGATATTCATTGGTATTTTTACTTAAATTAATTTAATTAGAAAATTTTTCGAAGCGTTAGAAAATTGATTGTGAAAGTATTGATATTAAAGACGGATATTTTTAATTTTGGTATTATCAAGTTTAAGTTACTCTTAAATTACAAAGTTACAGAGAACTGCTGTGACATTATACACTTTTACTATTTTCCCTGAGTCCCTCTGTTATAATTCACTAGTACCTGTTATTATAGTCCCCTTAACTTCTTCCTTACTTTTTATTAATATTTATGTAAATTAACCAATAGATGGCACTAAATAGGGTTATATCTCAATGATACGCTGTAATATTAGTCGTCAGCGTTTCATCCGTTAACATGACAGAAATGTAATTTCAAATAACAAATTTCTAAATTAGTAAAAAACACGAAAACTGATCTAAATCTTCGATATTTTATAATTTTATTGTAATAAATTTCAGACAATACCTACACAAAACTTACATTTTATGTATTAAAGATTTCAAAATAAATTATGATAAACTAAAAAACTTAAGTTTCAATTTTATATAATGAAAGAAAAATTACTGTATTTGTGCTATTTGTACGTATAAGAATACCAAGATTTTAATAAAGACTTGTTATTGTCTCGATCTCGACAACGTCTTCTTATTTATGATTTGCAATTAATTGTACGTAATTTTAATTTCATAATAATGTATAATGAATTATGCGCGAAATATTTTAAGGAAGAATCTTTCAGAAACGATATTTCAATAGTGCGTATTAAGCTCATTGACCCTTATTTCAAATGATTGAGTTCGACAAAAAGCATGTACTTCCGGTACATTACTAGGCTACGGAAACTCAATTACTCAAACTATGTCGCCCGTCAGCTAAATATTTGCCATAACTAATAATTCATATAACTAAGGCGTTATATGAATTATTAGTTATGGCAAACGGTACGGTAATGTTTTATGATGTGATCGCTCATGAGCTTACGTGACAAGTACTTAAGTATTACTAAACAGTGGCGTCACTAGGGTGAGTGTCTTTTGATGCGGGCTTAAGTCGTATCGGCTTTATAATATCATTATACGAAGTATTGTTGGAGAAGTAATAGATGCTTTTTTAACATAGAAAATAAAAGTAGAGTCTAATTATTAATTTCTATTTTGACAAGTGTCAAATTCTATTTTGACAAGTGTCAAATTCTATTTTGACAAGTGTCAAATTCTATTTTGACAAGTGTCAAATTCTATTTTGACAAGTGTCAAATTCTATTTTGACAAGTGTCAAATTCTATTTTGACAAGTGTCAAATTCTATTTTGACAAGTGTCACACTATCCATTAAAACATAGCTCAACTAAACTAAATGAACTCAAATCGAACAACATATTAACAATATAATTTTATAATTTCTAAAATATTCCTTTTCTCACCTTAAAAATAGAAAGCCAAATTTGTTTAAACACAATTTGTTTTCAACCTTATGCTAAATTGTGTTTTATCATTAAGGACTAGAAATAGTTATTACGCTGGTTAATTTGTTAAAATTACAATCAAAATGCAACTGATACGTAAACTGCCAAAAATAACTTTAAAGATATGCGAGAGTTCAATTTAAAATTGGATTTCAAGATTTACTTCAAATGTCTGAAATAGTTCAGTCTTTAATTTTTAATAAATCAACAATGCCAACTTTCAAATACTTTTTTAATCTTATATTCCTAATAGAAATTCTACTTCTGGTACTACGTCATAAAAAAGAAATAACTTAGTAACATTGGTGCAACCTATCTATATGTCCAGTGGCAGGTTTCAAAGTTTGAACAAACATAGTTTCTGAGCGCAACACATAAGAGAGGCGCGGGGGGCGTCGTTAGAAGCCCAAGCGGTGCGGATGTTTTAGTAGCTATGCAAACAGTGGAGTGGAGAGCACCGCGCTTTTGCCGTCGAGGCGTACATTTCGAGTGGATTTTCGCTGTCTGTAGCACGCCGTCGATTTAATAATCGTTACAGTATTCGTCGATTACGTAATGGACCATCGATCAACGTCATTCAGTCATGGGTAGCAAGGTTCAGAGCTACAGGATCAACATTAAATAGGCCCAGGCCAGGACCATTGGTGTAGACCATTGGTAGCCACGGATGAAAATGTGGAGCGTGTTATGGTTTCTGTCGTTGAAAATCCCCGTTTATCATTGCGTACACGTTCATCGATATTGGGAATTCCGAAATCAACTTTACAGGTAATAATGCAAAAAAAGCTCAAGTTCCATCCATATAAAATTCAAATTGTTCAAGATTTACACGATTATTACTGACTTTGAATTAAGAAAAACTTACGCGGAGGTGATGTTGTTGAGATTTCGTACTACTACCCGGATGGGCAACATATTCTTTAGTGACGAAGCTCACTTTCACATTGGAGGATATGTGAATAAGCAGAACTTTCGTTACTGGGATATCCACAACCCAAGACAAATGCATCAAGAGCCTTTACATAAGCCTAAAGTAACTATCTGGTGTGCCATGTCTGCATCTGCAATCATAGGGCCTTATTTCTTTGAAAATCAACGTGGCCAAACTGTAACTGTGAATTCGGAGAGATATGCCCAGATGTTAAATGACTTTTTCAGAGTAGAACTACAGAATAGTCCATCCTTCAAACAAAACACATGGTTCCAACAGGACGGGGCCACAGCTCACACTGCTAATGTGTCCATGAATGCAGTGCGGCAGTTATTTCCAGAAAAAAACAAATCCCGTAACGGTATCGTACCGTGGCAACCTAGGTCACCCGATTTAAGCCCACGTGACTTTTTCTTATGGGGATACTTAAAATTCGTTGTTTACAAAACAAATCCGAGCACTGTGACACAACTTAAAGAAAATATTCGAGCCGTAGTCAGTAGGATACCCCAGTCGCTCTGCAAACGCGTTTTTGAAAACATGCGTGCTAGACATAGTGCTAGACTCAAAGAGTGTGTCAGTCTCGATGGCCGCCATTTGGAAAACGTAGTTTTTAAAAAATTAAATCCGCATTTGTTGTTATAAAGTTAAAATAAACCTACTTTGTATTAGAGGTGTAGTTTCTTTTTTACAATTTTTCAAACATTGAAATCTGCCACTGGACCCCCTGTATAGAAAGCAATATCCCGATCGATATATCAAACCGCTAATGATAAAAATTTTAAACTTGGAGGGGGTGCTGATTTTATAATGGAAGTGTGGTTTAAGAAGAGATTTTTCGAAATTCATCTCCTAAGGGGGTGAAAAGGAGGTGTGTTTGTATAAAAAAAAGATTTTTTTGAAAATGGTTGCTTAAAAGTTGATGTTCATGCTCTATACCAAAAAAGGTTACCCATTTTTCAGGATTTTCCGAGATACAACTTCGAAGGGGTTGAAAAAGGGTGGCTAAATTTGTATGGGAAAAAATATTTTTATGATAATTTTCACTTCAAACTTTGTACTAATTCTCTTCGATTCAAATAAAGTAACGATCTTTAGAATTTTCCGAAATTCCATAGAGGGGAAAAGGGATGGCAAAATTTGTATGGGAAAACATTTTTATGACCATTTTTATTTAAAAATTTGTATTAATGCATTTGAGTACAAATAATTAAACAAGCATTTAACCATTTTCCGATATTCTATCGATAAAATGGGGTTGCTAAATTTACATAGGAAAAGAAAATGTTATGGTAATTTTTACTTAAAATTTTTTAATAATACTTTTCGATACAAAAACTGAGACAAGTATTTAGGCATATTCCTATATTCAAACCCCAAGTGGGTGAAAAGAAGTGGCTAATTTGTATATCAAGAAAACTGTTATGATCATTTTTACTTAAAAATTCAATCAATGCTTTGCAATACAAATAATTTAACAAGCGTTTAAGCATATTCCGATATTCAGCCCCTAAGGGGGTAAAAAGTGGTTGCTACATTTACATGGGAAGAAATTGTTATGGTAATTTTACTTAAAATTTAATATTAATATTTTCAATACAAATAATGTAACAAGTATTTAAGAATTTTATAAGATTCAATCTCTAATCGGATGAAAATTGGTAGCTAAATTTTCTTGTATTTGAAATTTCTATTGTAAATTTTTACGTGCCACTGTGAACACTGGTGGGGGAAGGGTTTCAATTTTCATATCGCTAATACCGTTCATACCCTATTATTATGTTTTTGAATTCAAGCGACTACAATTTTCCTTGTAGTCTTTTTCGCAACATCGATTAATAAATCTTAGGGCCAGTTAGAAAATGTGGTAGGTATTGACTTAGGGGAGGATTGCTTCTCACGTGATTTTAGCACCAGACAGTACAACCACCAATGGTTCACAAAGGAAGTGCTGTATCCTAATTTCTTCTCTGATGCTTTATTTGCATAAACTAGGTAGATACTATTTGTAGAGTTTGTTGATATATAAATAAACAACAGTGTTAACAACATACAAGTAAGTAGTAATTTAATAAAAATGAAACTGACTTTTTATTTTACATTTTATAAAATTTTTATAAAATTTTGACTATTCTCTAAGTCGAAATATACTTAAGTCGACAAAAATAGAATAATTGTAATCTAATTAATAGTTTCAGAGAAATCTGTGGAAAAATCTATAGACAAATAATCATAAATTTTTGAAATTTTATACATTTGTTTAGAAGCCTTAAAATATTAACACATTTAATAATATTAAATACATTTGGATCGAATTTATAACCTTCTTTTTGACGTTAATTAAAAATTTGACTGAAGTTTAGAAAACGAATCGTCTACGCGAGCGGACGAAAAGCTAGTTACTTCAATTTTGCTTTGTTTGCCAATAGTGAAATCTTTGTTTTCACAGTCTCAGACTTTGCGATTACATCCTGTGTTGTTTTAATCGTATCTAGATTTCGGTAGGAAATTGATCACAACAGTCTAATGTATCTTTAGTTTTCAGCTAGTAAAATGTGTTTTCCATCGGCTGCTTATTCACCAGTATTTGTTTTCTTTTATAGCAAACTCTTCTATCTATTTAAATGTCAATATCTTCGGTTGCATACAATTCACTTATCCAACCTCCAATTTTGTAGGCGATTACATAGATTGGACTGTTCAAAAACCAAAGATTGGACTGTCCCATCAATCTTGGTATTCCCAACAGAAATTCTACTTCTGGTACTATGTCATAAAAGAAGTTTACTTTGAATTGACTACTTTTATCTTTGCTTCATTTGCCAATAGTAAAATCTTGGTATTTACAGTCTCAGATTTTGCGGTTACATTCTGTATAGCTTTGATCGTATCAGAATTTCGGTACGAAATCGATGAAAACATTTCAACGTATCTTTTACTTCTCAGTTCGTAAAATGAGTCTTTCATCAGCGGCTTATTGGCCAGGAATTGTTTTCTTTTATAGCAAGCTCTCTATTTAAATGTCAATATCTTGATAAATGTGTCTAATATTCCTATTGATATGACGAGGGTTAAAACCTTTGGTTTACCAGATATTCACGTACAAATTACTTATCTAACCTCCAATTTTGTAGGCGATTTCATAATTTTTTAAACCACAGCCACAATATGATTGATATCTGATATTATATTTACCATAAGGAAATGAGTTCCAATGTATTATTGAGATTTTTTTAGAAATGCACCACTGCACTTAGTCAATACTTTCCATCGTCTAATGGTGCAGAGAAAAATGTTAGAGTTATTTGTTATGTTCCATTAGAACCGAGTAAAATGTATCGCAAATTAAGTTGACCAAAGTTTCTAATGCAGAATAAAAATTACTTTTATGCGCGCAATTCAAAATAAAAATTTAATAATGTTTTCAATCCAAAATTCAATGAACAAACCATAGAATTATGAAAATAATTTCAGCATTTAGAAGTAATCTAAAAATATCCATCGTTTGGAATAAACTAGATATTAGACTTCTTAAACGTAATATGGGTATATTAGGTTAAAGAAATCTAGTATGTATAAAACTTCCAATAGAAATAATGACCCTCAAATATTTTAAGGATTCGAACAAAAATAAGTTTGACAATATAATCAGTTCTCAAATATGATTATATATCTAAATAACACATTCCGTTTTCCCAACTTAATGTACTATTTCGGGGAATTTCCGAATAAACCTATTGTGAATTGATTCAATTACTATTATTACGTTAATGTAGTGAACTAATGTCTATGACGTAGTGTAAAATGTTAAAATAGTTTCTTTAAATGAACTTCAGTTGAACTTTTAATTTTTTTTAAATTAATACGATGTCACCCTTAAGATTGTGTGGCCTGGGGTGGCCGCCTATACTAGGCCCTCCCCAGGCGACCCTACTATTTCTGAACACTTCATAGGGCAATGACACAAGGACGTTACTAAAAAGGAAGAGTCTAACAACTCATAATTTGTTGAAGCTTTATATAAGAACCTGCCAAGGAGCTTTAATTTAATGCCATATTTTAACCATCCATTCAATTTGTGGAATGTTGAAACTTCCAAACGAGTACTGAACACAGTTTTATCGTTACAGATTAATAATATTTATCTAATATTTTAAAACTCAACTTCTTATTCCTTTTAACTTGTTATGCATTATTCAATTTGTTTTACATTTAAAATTTTCTTTCATTTACAATGCAAATAGAAAAAAATTATCTCCTTTTAAAAATCTTAAATTTCCAAAGTGTGAAATAAAAGTTAATAATTAATTTATAACGTTAATATGTATGTATATTACACTAATAGAATATGTTGTTATTTTTTTGCAATAACAATGAATTTAAAAATATTTTCGATAATGTTGAGTCATGAATACTAATTTCAATATTCCAACTCCACTCAAATTACCGACGTATTGACATAATTAAGACCATCCATAGAAACCCAAATATGCCGAAAAAACTAACAGCAAAATACAACCTTCTGAAGAACGTTCTGTTCCGTGTCCTATTCGGGATCGTGAAAATATTTTACAATACCTTAGTAAAAAAATGTCATAGGGAATATCAAAAATCATACCACTACACTATTCCATGTGATAATATTAAATCGTTAAACGTATTCGCGAGAGTACGCAACTTTCTAATCAAGCGTTGCCATATTTAAGTACTAAGTTATTTCTTTTTAACGGAAACATATTCCATTCATTCCTTTGAACAAGGAGACATATATAGCAATAAGTTGGAAATTATTTTTTTCCAAAATTAATCTCCAAGTTATGATTTATTTTCCTTTTCCCTCTAAGACTGAACAAAAGGTAACCGGAAATTTCCTAAAATCAATCTGAGGTAAATTTTCCTAATATTTTTTAATCAAGTATGCAAATCGTGTGATGAAAGATAGAAAGTATTAAGTTAACAAGTAATGAACCCAGTGTATCAGTTCTCAAATTTTATTTTTTATAAATACTTTATAAAATCAATCTTTAATTCTAAAAGCGCCATCATTATCTACGACTTGTCGTTAGTATGTAACGACTACGATAAAAATAGTTCAAACTTTTTTTGTTGAGAGTGAAATTCTCCACAGTTTTTGCATAAAATACTTTTCCCTTAAATCAATATTTTCGAAATTGCAGCGCTTCGAATTTTTTTTATTTGCAATTTATTTGAATTATATTGATAATGGTATTTTGTAAGTCAAAAATATTTACCAGTCATGTAGAACATAAAATTAATTTAAAACTATATTGTGTTATCATACTGTTACGAGCACTAAACACTAAAAGTCAAATCCGTAAATAAATAAAAATGAAGTGCCCACTGGTTTTTTCTGCATAATATGATTAATACTTGAACAAATGAATTAGGTAAAATACTGAAACTGCTCCATAAAAATATTTAACGGACGGAATAAGATTGAATATATTTCTGAAGTTACTGCGTGAAGACGCAATATTACGTATGTTTGGGATACTATTAATCATATATATCTATCTATTTATTTGTATAATATAACATCGAGTGTGAAATGTAGATATCAGTTTTTCACGGAGGCATCTTCAAATATTGTCTTGCACTTCATTAATATGCTATAAAAATGATACTTTGATATGTTGTCAGCCGAGAAAATTAGAATTTAATTGCTTATGTGTTAGTCAATATAGTTTCCAAATATTTATCATCAAGGCTAGTAAAACGTTATTGATATAAAACAACGACCACACGTCGACTATTTCTTACCTTATCTCACTAATATACTAGCTTCGTAGGAGGGCGGACGCAAAACGTTATATTAGATATTCGGTTTTTATTAAACTATTACTTATATGATAATTCGTAATGGATCCATAAATATTTTGTTAAGTGCTTAACGTGTCTTGGTACAATTGTACGTAATAATAACTCTGAAAGTAGCTACGCATATAAAATATACTCAATATAGCCATAAAAACATTTTATTTTGCGGGGCCCCTTTGTGTTTTCTTACAAAAATTTTACGTAAAATCAGCTCCTGTAGCCGGTGGTTAACAAATTTATTTATAATGCTATAACTAATGTTAATAAATATTTGGACGTTCAACTGCTGATGTGTGGATTTATTCGTGCAATACTACAATACTACATAAAAAGAAAGATCTTACTTGGTATTGGCTAGACTTTTAGTTCGAAATTTATTTTTTATATTTACTATATTTTATGTCATTCGTTATACAGGTATGAACGTAATGTTAATAATTTATTTAAATAGCAAGTTAATTGAAGTACGAATATGATGAACCGTATACAATAATCTAGTAGTATTTTATATTTACGTACTTTTATATCATCATCTCACTAAACTTTTATCGAAGAGATGCACATACGTATTCTGATGGTTGGCTCGATCAATTTAACAGCGTCTTAAACATTAGTGACATAATGAAATCTCCAGAAGTGAGGTTAGTGAACTGTGCCATAGTTGACAATCAAATCCTTCCTTGAGGAATTCTTTACGGTTTTGACTGAAAACTTGGGTAAATATAACCTTAAGATGATGTGCATTTTAAAACTGTTTGTCGCGTAAGTTATTAAACAGCAAGCAAAGAGCCTTATGGTCTGAGGGAAAGAGATCCAGAGAGTATGGCGGAAGAGTAGCACATATTTTTTCACAAATTCATAAAAACTCAAACAATTTGGAAGGGAGTTAATTCAGGTGATAGTTAAACATAAATATTCCACTTCTTTTCCTAATTATATATAATATGTTTTTCTATTGTAATATGAGAGTCGTTCTGCCAGATAAAGCAAATTTTTCCTGAGATTTGTTTCGGTAAGGCTTTTTATTTTATTCTCAATAAATAGGGAAGATTGCTTTAAATGGAGATTATTGGAGAGTTCAAAATTCCTTCGTTAAATCTTTGGAATTTACTGTGTCATAGAAAATTATACCTTCGCCCATCGTTTTACATATACTGCTTGTATTTTGCTTCTAATGTGTGTTATTTGGACTATATTAGTTGTTAACTGAACAGAATATTGAACGCCACACTCTTTACGTATCCCACCAGAGATGTTCGAAAAGTTTTATATTAGTCCAGATATGGCTGCAAAACTTAGTAGATTTAGTAATTGTTGAGTTAATGTTATTAATAAACTTGGGTTATTAGTGTTATTTATACATTATGCTAACACATAACTTTTAAGGTCAAATACATAAACTTTTATGTAGTTATTTTATATACTAAAAAATTTAAGCACCACGAAGAAACTAATAACCAGAAATAATCTCAGTAAATTTTATCAACAGCATAACTATCCAATGATTACGAGTATCGCCGGGTGACAGTGGCGCGCAAAACCTTACAAACAATTACACACATTTTTCCTGAACATTTAACATTTAGCATACATAACACATTTACGAATATTGAAACATATTTAAATTGTGCTATTCAAGTGAAACCCATACTTCGATATAGTATTTCTAGTTGGCACATGCAATGTGAACGTTTCTAGTTGCTGGAATTTTAAATAAATGGTACAAACTTCATTCTTACATTGTATGAAATTACAAAAACTTCTCAAATTAGAAATGGTCCATACGGAACTAAAATTTATTACCTCACTTCAAAATATCAGTTCATAGTCTCAAGGCAAGCGGAAACTTATTAGATTATCGGCTATATTCAGACTGAAACAATATTGTAATCATGTCATTTGTATACAATGAATCATCGTGTTGTTATAACGAGCTCGCTGTCAGTTAATCGTCCTCATTCGAAAATATTTTATTAATAATTTTAATAGCTGTCTCGTTTTTAAATATACCTTTACATTTCGTTAGTGAAATATATTTTGACAGCGAAGTTTTCTTTGTGCATTAAAATTAATATTTTATCAGTATATTTTTTGACGTACATTTACGTCATGAAAGTAAACAAACAATGGCGACTATCGAATGTTGCTACTTATTGCGTGATTAAAGTAGGATGTTTCAGTTTCTCTTTTAGTGAAAAAATAGTGCAAATGAGAATGGGATATCGAAGCCAATTTTGAAATGATACATTCATAATAAATCTAGTGTACCGCAATATCACAGTAATTTTTATAATTTGGACTGACGGAATAATAAAATGTTTTTCTGGCTTTATTTATTATTCGGAACTGAATAAAGTAAATGAAGTAAAGGTGGTTTTTATAATCTAGGTAATTTGTCAAATTCTGGAAAAAAATATGCTTATTCTGAAAAACATTTCTTGTGCACAGTAAAACCGCAAAATTTTAGCTCTTCGGGTATAGAGATTTGTAGCGGGGGGCAACTAGCTATTGCGAATCGGAAACATAATTATATGGAAATAAAAATATTTTTAAAAGGTTAATAGATATTATTGCATTTTTAAGTAAGCAAAAATTACCTTTTTATGGTCACGACTAAGGTTGTAGTTCGATAAGTCCTGGTAATTACGTCGAGAGTTTATTGTTTTTGAGTGCCTGCGATTCAATTTACCACGTTCGAAATAAAAGTTTTCAAATGTTAGTTAATTTGTATTATTGATAAAAATAGCTTTAATAACTGCTCTTAAATAAAGTATATTTTTGTCAGATTTGTAATAAATACCATAGATATGTTAAATATCGAATAATACCCATCTTAATTTCAAGTCTTGAAAATTTTCCAATATTATAAAATTCTGAAAAGCATGATTCAATCAAAAATATCATGTTGAGTATGAATGGAAACCCTACCTAATAACTCAGGTTTATGAAGGAGTTATTTTAAAATTGTCTATATTTATCATGAAATTATCTTGACTTACATTCACTCATAAAATGTTTCGACCAGTCTTGATTGTGAATAATATATTTTGAATTTGCATTGAATAATTAAACGAATGCGCTCATTAATATTAATATAAAATAAATTATATGAATTGTTTGAAATGTTATTTACCTATTTCACGCCATTAGCCTGTTTTCAAAACTTTTATCGAAAGAGTAAAGTAATTTTAAATCCTAAGACAATAATTTTTTTCTTATAAAATATACCTAAACTAATAAAGTCCTAGTGCCTAGGCATATCCTAAGACAGTAAAGTTTTATTTTAAATTATATTTTAATGTAGTCCTACCGACCCTCTGGCATATTATAAGACAGTAAAGTTTTGTTATAAAATATATGTTAACAAAGTCCTGCTGTCCCACTGGTATATCCTAAGTCAGTATTTTTTTCTTATAAAATATATACAAATAAAATTCTACTGACTCACTGGCGTATCAAAAGACTGTCAAGTTTCCTTACAAAATATTTATTATTAAAGTTCTACTGGTCCGCTGGCATATTCTAAGACAATAAAGTGTTCTTATAAAATATATAATAATAAAGTCTTACTGACGGCAAGCATATTCTAAGACAGTAAAGTTTTCTGATAAAATATATATTAAAAAGTCCTGCTGACTAGCATATCCTGATACTAATTTTTTTATGAAATAGCCACTTTATTCCCAGCAGAATAAAAAATGAGAACTAATAGCTAGCTACACAACTTGATAGAATCGCTACCGATCTTATTGAGTTGACATAACTTAGCACTTACGTATAAAGTGTCCTCTAATGCGCCAAAAAATTGCAACCAGTGCTCGTATAACTCCTGAAAGTCCTGTATAATACGTAAGATAAAAGGCAAATGTATTCTTATTACATGTTTTTCACAAATAATTTTTTTTTTCAGGTATTTTAAAGTTCATCGGAGTCATTAATTATTCACTCCACAAAAGTCGGGAAATGGCTGTGTTTACTTCAAACTGATAAAATTGCCTACCGTGTTACGCATTTCCAAACATATTTTGTAGTTATATAATTTCACTAAGTTTTTTTTTATATTTCAAATATTCAAAGAAAGTATACTGAATAAGGATAAAATTATTTCGTATTTCATTACTTCTCCGTATTACTTTTTCAGATAGTTATAATTAAACTAAAATATTTTTCAGTGATTTTGCAAAAAGATGGAATTAATACAAATATTTGCATCCATCGGAATAACGCTAGAATAATTTTTATGTCTTAATTTTATTGAATTGTTTGAACACGATTTTAACGTTGTTGCCTGAAATATAACATAAAATAATTTTAATATAAGAAGAAAATTAAAACAAAAATTTCCAAAGTCACTCTCCAATTTTTTTTCACTTAAAACATTTCGCATTTATATTACTCCTGAAATCTTAAATAAAAATAACTGCATTAAACATTGATATTTTGTTTAAAAAACACAAAATTTACGAAAACCTAAAAAACAAATTTATAACTATTTACATTAAACTAAGTAAATAATCTTTCAATTTCACATTCTATTTTCAAAAGGTCACACAAAAAGAAAAAACTGAATAAAAGATTATAATAACTAGGATTTTTTAGAACTTTAAACTACCTTACAAAATATTGAAGAAATTATGGAAAACCTCTTCGTTAACCAGGATATTATATTAAAGCCAGTACACAAGTAACTGTATACCTGACATGCATGCATGAAAAATATTTTTCACAATAGGCACAGCGTTCTGCTAACCACCTCACGCACAAGCATCCATAAAAATCATCAGTACTCCAACTAAAGAGAAATCCGACGACTACAATGCCCTTGTTTTGATTTTTTTCACCTTAGTTTTAAAAAGTAAAACAATAAGAAGAACTAAGACTGGTTAACAGAAAAAAAGTTCTTGAAATAACTTAATGACTCATATAGGAACCGAACTATAGATTCCTACGTAATACCGTTTTTGAAGTAGATCTGGTAACAATATGAATCTAAAGATAACAACTTTGATATTCGGCCAAATGACTGATCCTTAGTAAAAAAAAATGGGCTTTAATCAAAAAGCTCTTTTTAACGATACTCCACATGCGAGTGCCGAAAAATATGTATTTTAGCCCCTCTTTAAATATACGGAAATTCACTCAAAACATGCCTTTACGTCATTTTATCAATTATAGTTTTGGGACAAGGAACTGCATGTCGTGTGTAAATTTCAAGTTCCTTTCTTATATTTATATAGAAATTAAAAGCTTTTGACAGAAGGGCGAACAGAGTGACAGAGAAGATATAAATATGACAGCTTTACCACAACAATAGAGTTCCACACGCATCCTTTGGGTGCGAAACCTTAAATAATAATCAATGAAACAAACTACAGAAGCTTGTCGACTTTATTCAATACCGTTGATTCTTATTCCAGTCTTATACAAACATCTTCAAGATATAAGCGATATGTATGCAGAATAATGGATATAACCTACTTGTCTTGCTCGATATTACTACGCCACGGGAACTTTATCACACTTCGTCGCCTAATATTTGCCATAACTAATAATATAAGACCATCATCGGCCACGCTTTATGACCTGATCGCTTACGAGTTTATATGGCAAGAATCCTGAGTGTTTCGTAACACTTTATGAGGTTATTGGTATAAGGGCTTTACTTAAAAAGAACGACGCCATAATTTGTTATTTTTGGAAGCCTTTTTAACTTTTTAAAAGAAGCCGTCAAGCTTCAAGATGATGAATAATTTTGCCACACATTAATTTTCGAAACATGGGCACAAAATACTGTTTTAATATTTTAGTCACCATTTATTCAAGTGTTAAGACACATTAAATTATTGCAATTTTATAATAAAGAATACTAATTCAAATAATTAACTTGTTTTTAAAAAGGTTGTTAAAACTTTAACTAAAAACAATAAACGCTAAATAATATTTTCATAATCGTTTTTACACTTTAGAGATTTTCCTGATTTAGTAATTTCTAATTTTTTGAATCGTGTGGCACTTACCTTTGTAGCAAAATATAATGGCGGATCCGAGAACATCAAGTTGAAAGTGAAGACGTATGAAATGTAATTTTGTCATGCAAACCAGAATGAAACTAATACGCTTAAATTGACATTAAAAAAATTATTATATTAAAAAAATAAAGGAATTTCTTTTTGGAATTGTCTAAAAATATTTCTCTATAAACCACCAAAAATGTCATCCGAACATAAAAGTAATTAAAAAAATGTCCGCCAAAAAGCATAGAAATTGATAATATTTTAGTGATGAATAATGAACGTTTAGACCGTCAGAAACAATCTTACTGAATCTATTCCTGCATGAAGCAATATTCTCATATAAATAACTTTTCTTTTTTATTTTCCTACTATTGCAACATATGTGGATTAACAATTTTCAAATTCTAATCTTTACGTCAGTTTTTAAAAAAAATCACATAACAAACGGGCGCACGAGTCCATTTTAGATACGCGATCCTAAAAACGATTAAATGTCAATCTCTATGAATGCGAATAAAACCGTATCACTCCAGGATTCTAGTAGCTTCATAAACAATTGTGTGATCAAAAAATTCAGTCGGTATCGAAATTACTAATTAAAATTAATTATATTTTTTTACAACATAACTTCAGTTCTGACATCGATTTCATAAACCTATACAAATATAACCACCATCATCATCACCAGCCGGAAGATATTCACTGCTAAACATAGGCTTTGCCATGGATTACAATATACTTAATTTAGTAGAGGGTCTGTCGTCGCTTTCAAAATTATATAAAAATCCGATATATCATGTCGATATTGCATACGCTGCAAATCTGAGAATGAAAATATAATTCGGAATAAGAAAATGAGGCAGAAGACAGAACAAATATTGTATAATTGAAAGTTTCATGAAATGTTCACATTCCTTAGAGTAGTTTTTCAGTGTTTCCATTTCTCAATAATAAACTGTCACAACAATGTTTAATACATTTTAAAACCACATTTCTTATTTTCAGAGACACATATATATACATACATACATACATACATACATACATATATATATATATATATATATATATATATATATATATATATATATAACCGTTATACATAATTATTTTTTAAATTGTGATTAAATTTTACATTGTAAATAACTTTTTTTGGTCAGATTTACTTAGAACTCAGTAAAAGTTCTCGAAAAGAATGATATATGTTTTACAGTTTTTTGAAAGTCAACTCCGAGGGTAAAAGAGGCGCTTAAAACTTTATAATAGACAAAATTATTAAATGATTTTATTAATGTTTTTAGTAAATATTTCTTGTTTAATGTAGGCAGCAACTAATAGGATATTTTACAAAATTCAACCCCAAAGATGAAATAGGGTTTCAGAATTTTATGCGGATAATAATGAAACTTCGTGCAGTACTTTAAAAATAAATACTTATAAATATATAGATAAAAATATGAAATAGAGGTTCAAAGTTTGTAATGGAATAAATTATTAACCCTTCTATTAGCAGCTACGGAAGGACTTTTCAATACTGAACCTCAAAATTTGTATGCAGAAAAAATATTAGGAGGTCCTTTTTGTTTGAATATTTGGAAGAGTACTCTAGAAAATACATAATTTTGTTTAGAAGAGGAAACCTAACTGAAAACGTACACATAATACAAAACAATAACAAAAACTGTACCCCATAATAGTAATTTAAAAGTATTGAATACATTGTCGCTCAATGACGCTGTGTACATTTTAAATCGCGCAACCGTTTACTTCACCGAGATCTAATTAAAATTTTACCTATATACCCTCTATTCACTTCTAACTTCGATGCTAATTTACTTTGGTTTCACTTAACGATATTTTACTTCTCACTTACTTTTTGGTTTCGGATTTATTTTTGTTCAGAACGATTTTACTATTTATTTATTTTGATTTAGCTTACGATGTTGGGTTTTTTAACTTTCAGACTTTTCTTTGTTTATACTGATATTTTCTTACATTGACTAAAGGATATAATAAAATTAGGATAATAAATATTAAAAGCAAAACGGTGTAATAAACCGTTGTGTCTTTTATTGAGGATGGAAATTGCACCCATCGATCCCTTTCTCTCATAATGACTGGTACAATAAAAATAGCAAAGGACGTGTGTGAATAAATTATCAATTTTGTGCTAAATAAGTATGATGAATGTTCAGCTATATCATACAATGTGCTATGTTGACTGATTTGATTGTGGGTAAGTTCTTACGGAACCGACTCCCACAACAGATCAGTCGGGTCAAAAAGTAATAGTACCATTCTTATTCAAAAATGGACATTGATATAAAACGTGATAAGCTCAATACGCAATAAAGTATACTCGGCTTCGAGAATGGGTGGAATTATGGTAATGCTATTCAGGTTACGTCTACATATATCAGCATAAATAACCCAACTTTGTTCAGTTTATTATACTACTAAAAGATTTTTTAAATCAATCTTTCCTGAGTTAGCTAAACTGATATGTTAAATGCAAATACAATTTATTCATATATTTGTATTACTTTCGGGGCTCAAGAATTTAACCGATTTAACTTACTTTTTCGAAAACAATTCCATTCTTAAAGAGGGACAGGATCATCTCCTTAGTCAGCAACAAAAACATATTTCTATATAAATCTTCAGGAGATGGAAACAGGAGAAAATTGGGAAAGATTAATGTAAAGATAATGTGAAGCGAGTAATTTGGCCAGAATTTCTGTTAGTGCGGTCCACTGATCCCCTGTTGAGGTTAGATTTAAAATTACGTTCATCAGATAAAGTCTGCAGAGTCTAGTATGATTTAGTAAATGCTACATGGCAGCGTGAGTAGACTTTCTAGAACATTGTGACCATATCTAGAGTAAGTTTGAATCTGAAACATTAGACCATGTTCTGAAATAATTTTTTCCAATACTTTTAATTAACATATTTTATATTTTAACCCTCAAAGAAAGAGGTCAACGGTCTATAAATAGGATACAGTCTTATTTCTTTTGGTACAATTTTTAACGAAAGGCACATTTTTCAGAAGTTTGTTCGTAAATAATACAAACTTTACCGGTACAAAACATTTGCATAAAAATTATAGCAACATTGACACATTATCTCCAATAAACGTATAAAATTCAATATCAAAATATTGCTATTTAGATTGGATAATTTGGTGTGGATTATTTTTTATAAACGTACCGGTTTTTGCAATGAAATTTTCAAACAATTGATGAAAGTACAGATAAGATATTAATTCTAAGAAAAAAACCCGTTTGATTATTAACTGTGTTATAAATTACATCGTCATATTTTTGTTTTTATTGCATTTGACTATCATTTTAACTCGAGCCGAGACACAATACAAAAGTTATGGATTTCTTGCAACTTTACAGTCAAAATACTTACACTTATCTTTGCTCGATTTTGCCTATTACCAACGACGTACAACTACACAAGCCAAACTTATTCGCGATTGTTAAAAATTGTCATCCTCATGCATAGAAAAATTAAAAATTTTTCAATAATTTCCATCAACAAAATTGTCAGTAAAAAGCTATACAGAATGAAGGGTTAATTAATCTAGTAAAAAAATATTGAGGTTAACAAGGTAATAGACGGCTTTTTTGCCTTGAGTACCTTGCATAATTTCTGAAAGTAGATAGTACACCATCCTTGGGCCATTTCGCGCCGCTTGTGAACGTCGTTTCGCAATCGACCACCGTTTGAGCGCTGATTTCTCAAAAAATATTGTTCGTGCCTAACGGCAATGAAATTTGTATGTGAAAATCTATTAAGCAAAACTAAAGGAATTTCGTCCAAGATGCATTTATCAATTTCACCCCTTTAACCAAAATAATTTTACTAAATATCTACATATATTACAAACGGAAACATCTTTAAATACATAATCTTCTTTTCATCCATTTAGACATAAAATTTTGAGAATATATTTTTATAATGGAACATAAATATTCTGTGTGACTTAAAACCGACATTAAATGAATTGTGGGCACTTTCATAGGTTGACTTATTGTCAAAGTAAGAAAGTCAATAATGAGGTGTTTTCTTTTACGCATATTTGAAAGATTGCAAGGCAATAGAATCTTTTCGTCGGTGCTTCAAAAAATATTTCATTAAATGAAAATTTCGTTATTTTGACCTGTTTAATACATATGAATCGAAAGTTTTCACTAACTACCATTTTACTTATTACATCAATGAACATATCGGTTATATCCATTAAATCCGTTTACAGAGTCTGTGCGCTGTTTGGCCAAATTTCATAGCTTTACCCAACTTTGAACATTCGCATAATTTCCGTTTACTGGATGTTAAGTGCGGTTGTGTTCAAAAAAAATATCACTGTTGTTTTGTGATGTTGATTAAGTCAATGGGTCTTGCTTCTATTTTGCTTCTCAAAATGTCAACGTTAGTTTTCCCGATGTCGGCGGTAACTTTTTAGGGACTACCGTATTTTTACTTTCTACGTTATTAAAAGTTGTCCGTGCTCTGCGTGGCCTGTTCGTAATGGCGCTGTCAGCCATTTTACTAAGGTTTTTCTTTTACTAGAAAAATAAAGTGCGTATAATCATTGCATGCTGCTTGAGTCCATGAGTCAGCTGCGGTAAAAATTTGATAAATTTTTAATATCATGTTCCTTAAATTCTCATCTTGAATCGAAAAGCTTACACTTCCAATTTACAAATGTAATTAATGCTTTAAACATTCTTATAATTGTGTGTTTTTTTAAAAAAAAATTATTTAATAGGAGTGAACAAGGTGACCATGTTTATTTTTGTTACGTTTTGGGTTTAACCAATAAATGAGATTTAGTTAAAACTCTAGCGTATTGTGTAACTCAAAAGTAAAAACGGATATAGTAAACAATATATTTCTATTTTTCTATATACACAATAGATTTTCTCAGAAACCATAAAATAGCAATAGTGACAACATACATGTAACAACATATTACTAATCCATACATTTTACACTATACACTAGCTAATATTGTAAAAATATTGAAAATTTGAATAAAAAGAGGGATAAATAGAGGACTTTGTGTATTATTTCAAAAGTCTTGTTATGAGAAATACAAAAAAAATCATAATTTTATATTGTGTATTTGAATCGATATTTAAAAAAAATGTGCAAAAATACAGTATTCCTCCCCTATTTCCGAAATATCTGAAAATTTTACAAGGAAAATTGCAAGAAACTGCAGCGGTTATCCTAGGTCTTATAATTTTTGAAATATATGCAATATGTTGTAAGGTTGTGACAAACTGATATTTGTAAATGGTTCAATACAAAATTACATTAAAAGTTTGTTTTGCCTGGATACCCACGGAATACTCATAGTGCGAAATCCTCTCATGCTTGACAGGATTTTATTTTATTTTTAAGTTTTATAACTTTAATGTTGAAAAGTGTGACATGAACGCGAAGCTGTAACAAAAAGTTTGACTCGCTAAAATAATTTAACAAAGATGTTCGAAAAGAATTAATTAATTAATTTTGTAATACGTTTATGGACAAGAGATAAAAGATTTACGGTCTTTTAAAATATTTTTACGATTTTTGTTATTTTAATACAAACGAAATGGATTCATTTTAACCTAGCGAGTATAAATTGTCGGCAAGCAAAATTGACCAAATCCATTCGTTTGAGAAATTTACTTTTTATTAATTGACATTATGCATATTGATTAAAAAGTGTTTATAAACTTGAAAATGCCAAATTTTAGTTTAGAATTTAATTATAAGAACAGAACCCCAACTCATAAAAATTTATAATTGAAATCTCTTCTATGAAATTGACGTCATTATTCACAATTAAATCCCACCTGAAGATGTTGTAATACAACGAAACCTAGGTCGTGGTAAAGAAATTAAAGAAAGTAGAAATAATACTACATCACGTAGTTTCATTTAATTGTGAATAATGAATTTCTACAAAATTAACATCAAATATATTCAATATTTGACGTCATTATGATAAACCAGGTCAGTTTTGTTTTTCAACCAATGAAATACAATATACAAGTATTTGTTTTCAATCGATGAAATACAAAATACATACACACAAATACCCTTTTCTACCCGCAGATGGAAGGTTCGTTCATTCGTATATTTCTTTTTTCAGTGTGTTTTTATACAGTGATTATTTTATTATTTTTGTTAAACATGTTTTCAATTTTTAGTGCTGATATCCTGTGTCACCTATAATGTTAAAAATTCGTAAAGAATTCAATTATTCCTCATTTAATGAGAGTGAGGAGGTTATGTCATAAATTTTCAGATACTTTCTTAGACCCTTATCACCATTTGTGACCAAAGTACTGGTCAGATAAGTCAAATGAATCCGAATTAGTTATCTACTCCTCACATTAAGGAGATATTCTCACTAACTTCTAGATCCATCATCAGGCTCCAACCACTACTTGTAACCAAAGAATCCGTCAAGACAAATCAGAATAGCCTAAACTTAGTAAATCTGGTTAGTCTGCTCGGTAAATGTCAACATTTGGGAATTCCTGGCACTACCTGTAATCAAAGAACTCGTGAAAACCAAACTTGTTAGACAAGTCAAACAATCCCGAAATCGTCGAAATTACTCTTCACCATTGAGGGTTTTCTGTCACCATCTTCTGGCTCCATCATCAATTTCTGGTCACTACTTGATATCAAAGGACCCATAAAGACTAGTAAAACGAGCCCAATCTAAACTGAGATTGATGAATCTACTCCTCATTATTAAGGATCTAGCAAAAACTTTTGGCTAAATTACTTATTAAGACATACCATTTCATTCGGTCTCAAATTTCTCAATGAGACCTTGCACTTGTATCCGTAGAGGAGTTCTGAAGATGCGTCTCTGGGTTATGCTTCACGTACATAAAAACTACGTACGTGCCGATTTCGGAACTTCCTACCTTTTGAAGCTTTATTACTAAGCAATTTTTAATGCTAACATTTTTTTTGCAGTATTTTTTCTAAAATGCTTAAATCAATTTTAATAAACAGACTTAGGAATATTTAAAAATAATAGGTTTAAAATGACATGAAGTATATATATACTTCACATGTTTATAAATTATTTTTCAAGTCATGTATTTTTTATGGAAGATTTATTTCCTGAAATAATTGTAGTATAAACAAATTGAAATTGCATATAATATTTTACGTTTTATAAAATTTCAAATTAAGCTCAATCGTATGATCGTCGCTTTCCTAAATTAATTCGATGTGCAATTATTGTGTATTCAGACTTTTTAAATAAAAAGGCAATAACTTAAAAATTATTCCATATATTTTTCAATATAAACTTAAAACAACTGGAAGAACCTATGCGGAAATTTTGAAATGAAACATTTATTTTTTATGAATGAACCGCAAAAAGAAAACTAATCAGTAATTTTGAGATTACCTTGAAGTAACTTGTGTTATAAATAATGTTCTTTAAAAGGCATTAATAATTAAAAATATGGTCTTTGGTAATTGTTTCATGTTAGTGGTATGAAATTCAAATAGGTTTAGTTCTGGAGATAGAATCGTGAAACTAATTTAATGGCAGATGGCCGGAGGAGAGTAAGATATTGTATATCTGATACGTGCTGATAGTTTATGAAATATGTGAAATATGCTTTCACATTAATTCGCTTTCAGTATATACTATCTTACTACTTATTTTATATTTAGTACACTATTTACATTAATTTCAGCTAAACGTCAGTAATAAAATATCACGTTGCAGCTAATGGACTTTTCCCCTTGGATAAATTATTATTTCACATATTAAGTCTATTTACTTGACAAACATTACCGCGATGTATGTTAATATTACATAGCTAGTGATATCCGCTTGAAGTTCCGGTGCCGTTTCTATAAGATAAGCAAATGTTTTCTTCAAATATTCATTTGATTTAGATATGAATTAATGTGCATATATGAATTGGGAAAACCAATAGGAAATAACAAATACGAAGTTGCGCCGCCTTTTATTTGAACGTTATTCATATAGCCTGTACATGTAATAAAATGGCAAGAAGCCCGAGTCTGTGCGCGCATCACGCAATAGCAACTGAATGAATTTTAACGAAATCGTGTAATTTAACAGCTCAGAGTGCCAATTAACATTTGATACAGGGACCATATAAATTATTATTGAACTTTATTTTTATTTATGTAATTCAAAGTAACGTATATTTTTTGTACGTAACCATCGTAAATGCCTAGCTTTATAATTAACCACTAATTGGTGGTACATTTTTTTTCTTTTTCGATATTTTTTTAATAACGCATTTACGTTTACATATTAGTCGCTATGCGGCAGACTATAGAATTTTCATTGGTGTTTTTTATAAAGAATATGGCAAAATATTTTCCCCGCGAAATGCGAGAAAAATTTCTAGTTCAATTCGAAGGTAATTAATCTGACTTAAATATATATATATATATATATATATATATATATATATATATATATAAATATATATATTTATAGGTACACAAAATTATCACTTGCAGCTAAGTTCAACGACATAAGTGTTAAGATGAGTAAAAACTTCATAACTGTTAAAGTGTTGTTAAAATTAGTGTCATCGTAATGGCAAAGACCTATAAAGTCGAACGCTGAATTGATTTAAAAAACTAAGGTAAGATGCGTTATATATAATCTTATTTGTTAGATTAAAATAATAAATACAACGAACCACAATCCGAACTTCTTTCCTACATTCACTCAGACTACATAATTCAATAATACAGTGAAGCTTTTTTAATATAAAGTCACAACGCGTTTTGAAAAATTAAAAATATGTTGAAGCGAAATTATTTCGAAATTATTTTGATATTGGAGCATGACACTATCTAGGAATAAAGAAAGACAATGATGTTTGTGGGCGCGTTCAACGTCGTCGACGTAAGTTTTAGGTTATGAATGGATAATAAGAAATATGAAGTATTCATAAACTTCAAACAATACTCAGGTACTTCGTAATATTTACTACAATTACAGTTTATTTACTTTAATATATATTATATAAAAAACAATTATGAGAAAAGTTTCCAGCTTTATTATTACCAATAAAAATAATCGCTTACAATTGTCTGTGAATATAACTAATTACATTAAAAAAATCAATGGACATATCCATAAATCAAAAATAAATGTATCTTCCTAGCTGGTAAAAAAGTAACAAAACTAGAAAACAATTTTGCTTTAGATCTTCCTTTATTTTCATGGCAATAAACTCTTTATAATTGAGTTCCTTATGTAAATTATGTACAAATTATTCATTTTTAAAATAACATTTACTGTAATATTTTTGTATTTTAACTATGATTTTAAATATGTTTGCTACGATGTTTTACCAAACCTTGCGTACTCCCAGATATAACAAAGAAGCCAAGTGAAGAGTTAATAAAGTTGAAGCTACGCCTTGAAGTTCAAAGGTTAACGTCATACATATGTTTATTGCGAGCATAAAGACTACTTAAGATCCACTCTTGAGTTATTTGTGTTTGCACATACAAACTGTAACCAATGATTATAACTGTTAGGCAAAAATGTAACTGAAAGTTTCTGTGACAGATTTTCTTAGTTTTATTACATTCAAAAGATGTAAATAATAATTATTGTTAATAACGAAAACAGTCTACAAGGAGAGGTCGTATTGATTTATTACCAAGTGCGTAGTAGTGCCTAATGATACATTAAAATAATCATAACGTATATTTAGCTTTGTGGATTTATTTAAAAATCAAAACGCATTATGGTCAGTTTTGTTTCGCTCAGTAAGCATTTTTGTTCTTTGTGTCTAATATGTACAACAAAGAACAACAAAATTCTACATATTATAAGGCAAATAGCGACAGAATGAACAGAGTGACACCGACAATCAGCATACGAAAAGTGAAGCATTTTAATGCGACATTTGAACTTGAATACTGAGGGAGCATTATATAAAAAAGCATGGGTACTGGTAATTCTATAATGTTCCGGGATGGAATATAAGAAGGCATATAAGATGAGTATTCTCATCTCAATTTAAAAATGACTTAAGATATACTGATGAGTGTTAAAATCCAGTTCGAAGATACTTGGCATAATAATTAAGAATATTAAAGATATAGAATAAGAAGGCAAGAAATTATATTGAAGATTACTTTGCGTGTGGAGATGTTACAATTTAATAAAAGATCCTACTAATATAGTGATAATAAATCACATACACGAGTTTTTGATCCAATTTAATGTCTTATATACATAATTTTATGAATAGCCAATTAAAATAATTTATAAGAAGAACTCCATCAATAAACCCATCTAAAAATCGATCCAAATAATCCCTTCTTGCCCTTCTAGTACTTAACCACATCCCTGCCATCCACGAGTACTCTTTCACTGTAAATGCTGCCAAACTCTGGAATAAACTTGATCCAAGTTTTGAAAAACAGCCGATTTATGTTTCCCTGCCCTTATTGGCACCCGAAATATGTTTTGTATAGGCACTAATAGATTAATCTTTTTTACATACTTACATTAAAAACAATGAGAAGTTTATCTTACAATCTTCCAGAACTGTTGGTATTTTGGCCAACTGGAATAAATTGATCATAGAGCTATAATTTCATAAAATAGATAAATTCGAGGGTAGGCTAAAAATTAATGCACACATGCTTGTCGAGCGCGAGCGAAAAATCATCAGAAACGCTTTAGTTGTCACTTCCATGTGGAAGTGACATTTCCCCTCAATCCACATGCGCAGGTTTAAGATCGTTGCGTTTATTTAGTGTATTTCGAGAAGTGGAAGTATGGTGACGTGTTCTAGTGTTATGTCAATGCGAGTTAAACATCGTGTTGTTAATGAATTTTCAACTACTAATAAAGTGACTCGTACTGAGATTAATCGTCGTTTAAAGGATGTTTATGACGATGATGCAGTTGATAGATCTACTTTAAATCGATGGGTAATACAATTGCAACAACAATTGTTCATCTATCAACAATTGTTGATTAAACACGCAACGTACGTCCGACTACTGCACAGGCGAAAATCATCGGTTTTTCCTCTACTCAAGAGAAACCTCATTATACCTCGAATGATAAGGTCTAAGCAGCTATCGAGGCCTGGATTGGAGAAAAGTTTTTCCGTGACGAAATGAAAAAACTTACTAGACGTTGGACGAATATGCTAGCCTTAATGGTGGCTATGTTGAAAAATAAATATGTGATTTTGAAACTTAAGAACTGTACTTCAATATACTTTTTGCCCTATCTTGCTATTTGGTTTTGTTCGCACTCTACCAGAGTGTGTGCATTACTTTTCAGCCTGCCCTAGTACGTAGAAGTTCGAAATAATTTAATACCCTCACTTTCTTCCGTTCCCTTTAAACATATTTAGATTTATGTGGTTTAGAATTTAGATATTTAAATTTACCTACAATTTATCCTTAACTGAGTCACTAGGTGTTGGAATTAGTATTAGTTTGGTTAAATAGTGCTATTTTCGCTTTATTTTTTTCATAACGTAAAGTATATAAGTAACTAGATACATCATGATGATTCCGTTAAAAATTAAAGTTTTTCTTACAAATAGGGTTAATTAGTCGTTTTAAAGGCATAAGTATAGCTAAAAAGTTAACTAATAAATAATCATAAAGATAGATTAAAAAACAAAATAATCGCTAGAATATCAAAAAGGGTTTCGTTACAAAGGATCTAACGTAATAATTTTTTTTATAGTTACGATGGCTCATTATTAGTAGATATAGTTTTTAGATTTTGGTCTTGTACTATCACTAAGATTATTTAAAAAATGTTGTCATAAAGGTATTTTTATACTCATTTTTCTCATACGCTGTATAAGTTTAATGTATGAATGAAACATTTTTTTTTAACGAATAATTCAAAGAATATTTCGTAAAGTGACAGCGAACGTATTGAAATACATAGGTACATATATTTTTGTGATCACCGCCTCAAGAGATCAGTAAACAAAATTTAAATAAGAAATGTATTTTCAATTTTCATGTTAATTTTTTGATAAATCGACAGAAACACTTAGTGGCATTAACATAAGTAATTTGCGATTTTTTTTTATTAATAATTGAAGATCAAGGTCTAAAATGTAGATTTGAGTTCTCATGAGTACACACAATATTTTGAAAATATCTCTGAGGGGTATTTCACAATGGTTTTCACGTTCATCTCAAAAAATTTTCTTTCTTTCATTGCAGCCAATTTCTATTTATAACTTTTTGAAGCTGACGTTTCACAATCTGCTTAAGAAGTCAGTTCAATTTTATTTATAATTATATATATATATATATATATATATATATATATATATATATATATATATATATATATATATAAATATATTATCAAACATTATTTTACATTTGAAATGGACTAAACAATCGTTGCAACGATTATTTTTGTTATGTTTGTAATTATAAAGTAAATATAAGGGAGAAATCCTGTTCCAAATTTATTTCACACGATTGTCATATGCAAATATTTAAATTTCCTTTTATATAATATAAAGATGTTACATTAACGTGCCAATGCATATAAAGTTTCATCTTTGCTATATCGGTGTGAATAAAAAATAACCTAAATTGTTTAAATTGAGATCCTCGTTCAGTGAAAACAAATATTAGTCTTGATTAAATCGTCAGAAGTTAATAAAAAAGCTGTTTTGTAATAAATAAATATGCGTAACATTTTTAAGGGCTAATACTTTCAAAATAGAGAAATATTATAATTCAAACTGATTAAAAATTGCTGCTGACAATTGAAATAGTAACATTAAATTATATAGTTAATTAAATAGTATAATAATGGAGAAATATACAGTGTCAGTTCCTGTTTAATAATAAATATTCATTTTTACCTAGAACAAGTTATGTACAGTAAGCTAGCGACTATATTAATCTTGGAGGAACTTTGCCACCTACAGCTTAGTGGAGGCGCCACCGATTGTAAGTTATATAGTTGCAAAGAGGGCAGCTCAGGAAGGAAGTGAATTTAGCGGGGAGAAGAAAAGATAATCGTCTGTTTCACTTTCTTGTTCCATATCTATATGCAGGAATAAGAGGAAACTGGCATAAGAATTATTTGAATTTGAATAATTTGTATTTAGTATATAAGATGAGCGATAAAAATTATTACTTCCGCTACCCACCGTGAAAATCGCTTTGGCTTCTCCATTAGAGAGAAGTTCGTAACTCCTTGATATTAATCATTTCACATTTAAAGTAGTCTACGGAGTGAGACATAATTTTGTATTAGCAAAACTTTACTTAAAAACCTTTAAAAAGAAAAACTTTTCACAAGTTTGCAAATTGTAAAGAGGAATTTTAATTTTATTGATAAATTTCAAAAGAAAGTTAAGGATATAGGATTTAATTATCTGAAAAGATAAAGGTAATAAAGGACTTGTCTGGAAATAAAAACTAAAGGATATTACAGAAGGGCAAGGATAGGTGTCTTAAATGCTTATTACAGCGGTCCAATATAAAACGTGACTTATGTGTATTTAGAAAAACGAAAGCGGAAAATAAAGAGTGCGATCAAATATTCAATATCCAAGTATATAATTTAAATAACTATATCACATAAATTTCAATTTAAATAGATAAAATTATTGTTAGAGTAGTTGTCGAACAGAATAATGTACGCTAACAAAGATTAATCTTCAAGACGTTTCTCAGTTCTATACAGAAGGGCTTAAAAACCGAAGTGGATTAAAGAGGCATTATTAATAAAATGAAAAATTATGTGTAATTTTCAGATCTCAAAATTTTCTCGATTTTTTTAATACAATTGAGTTACATGTGTTTCCCGATTTTTTTTTCTAATAAAATTGAATCACATTGTTTTCAAATTGTCTATTTTTTCGACTGCTCCGTTTTAAAAAGTATAAAAGTTATGAACAATTTTGTATTGCATATGTGCATACAATGCTTTCAGTGATGTGAGCGATAAATCTAATTAATCCACAACAAAAAGTGTCTACAACCAAAAACAATTTACTTTTTTCACCTTTCGGTCAAACCTTTATCTATATATTGTGTAATATAATAATTAATATATTACACGTCAGTTTCAGACATATAAATGGACAACAATCATACTACGTGTAATCCACACGAAATTACTAAACAAAAACGCGCACAAAAACCATTCACGCATAATGAACGAGCAAACAGAATTATATGATCGTTTTTAGTAGATAGATGTGTGTTAGATAACATTTGATGTTATTTATATTGGACAAGTGACAATTTCGTTATCAAGGTTCAACTCGCCAAGCAAAATTATATTGCAAAATGACCGAGGCAACATCGTGTTAATTCCAAAACAAACGAGACAACACGCTTGCGTGTTCCGATGTCGACTGCCGGCTCGGAGGCTGGGGACGGAGAGTAATTCGGGATTAAATCACTCGGCGGATGCCACATCACGATCTTACCCCACTTCCCTAATGCGAGTATAATGCCTTACATAATTAGGAGGCGCTTCTTAATCAGTCTTTTAGTTTAATTAAATTGTACGGCGCGGGTCTATTTCTGGGATGTTCGTGTGGCCGGTTGCAGTTAGTCAGTTCATTGGGGCTGTGCATATTCTTAATGTAGCTCTGATAACGTTGTTGACCTAGTTTTCATGTTGATTTTTAAGTTATTTTTTTCTGACTCTTTTTAAAGGACACTGTTTTGGGAAATCCCATTAATATTTAAAAATTTGTATTATCATTAGATTGGGTGAGTTATCAAAAGAGATGTTTTGAAAATCGCACAAAACTGCATACTTCGATATTTATTTATTTATTAAAAATGCCATGTTCAACTTAAAGGTAAAATGTCATATTTTAAAGTACTACTGAACATAAAATCAACTAATTATTAATCCGAAACTACCAAGCAGCTTCACATTCGCATTACTAAAGTAGTCAACGAATCAGAAAAATATATAAAATTGAACGTTTCTCGCAATATCAATAACAGTTAAGCGTGTGGGATGTTCTTCCCCTCGCGTTTTAATCGTATATCAAAAATCGTTTTTAAAGAATATGTGAACAAATTTCCCGTTGAAGTTATCATATTATCACATTAGTTTAGTAGCTCGATCACGCGAGCAAGTTACCTTGTAAATTGTTTTCCTTTATTTTTATTTAAATCAAGGAATGCTCATAAAAGAGCATATGTTAATAGTTACGAAGATCGCTCACAAATAATTTTGCAAACAATCCATCTATGAATTGCTTTTACTACAGAAAACCGGTTGTCAAATATAAAATTGCAAAGGTCTTTTAAGGTAATTATTTTTGCTTATTTGCCTTTTTTAATATTTCCTTATTTTTTTAAATATAATATTTATTGAGTATATTTGGCGTTAATTTTGTATAAATTAATTATGCACAATTAAATGAAACTACGTGATATATATTATTTCTACTTTTATGACAACATCTTCGTTTTAAAATGAAGAGGAAAAAAGTATAATTTATTTTATAACTAGTAAGTTATGTTCGGTGCATTGAGAAACTTTTATAAATATCTTTTGAAATTTTATGGATTTGCAAAATAATTTAAATATTTGATTGAAATAATTTATTTATCTTATGTACGTGTTTAAATTTTATATCTTATCGAAGATTTAATAATATAATAAAAATATTCAAAATAATATTTTTTTACATTGTTAAACTAAACAAAAAGTATTTTATCACGTCCATGTTTCCATCTGCCTACCCGTATATCAGTATCGTAACCCTTTTGGTTTAACGTGGAATGTGACATAGTTTTAAAAGAAAACGTAGTTTAATTACGTTAATAAAGTGAAATGAAGAAATTACATTTTAATTTTTTATGGATTTTCGAGTGGAGTTTTAACTGACGCTTTAACTTTTTAATTACGCGTTTCAAGCATGTAAAAAATGATAATAGTTGGTATTTAGTAAACACTAAAAAGAAAAGTTGTTTTAACTCACTTCCTAATATAATAAGGCAATCACTTTACTTTTCTTTCTTTTATGAAATATACAACAGGTAATAAATATGAAAAATATTATTAACAGATGTAATAGTTTTATAAAAACATCATCCACACTCAATTTTTTAAACTTTCATATGTACCGAAATGGATATGGAACCCTGCTATTAGAGTTGTACCCATAACTAACAAGTTTATTTTTAAATATCTGTACAGTTATTTCTCTTAAAGATAATTAAAACCAGAAATATGTTTTAAAGACCAGAAGTTGAACTAAACTTATAAATACCTGCTTAATGGAAATGTAACCAGGATCTTAGTGGTTATATCCATTATCCATTGATTAACACCACCCGTGTTGCGGTTCGAAATATTTCGAAATTTATGTAGACCGTTTAAATTTTTGAGAATCATCTCAATCATAAATCATAGAGATTATTAAAAACAAACCGACATTGACTTTCGTTCTGTGTTGTCAAAATAAATACTTCGCTCTTTTCTAGATGTAAGGAGTTTCTTCCTGCCACCCTGTTGGACCTGCGAGTTTCAGGAGTTTTATATTACATCTGTTTACATAGGACACAACCGACCTAGACTCTGTTTAATATTGGGGGTTCAAAGATTTGTGTAGAAATACGTTTACAAACTGTTATCAAAAACGGAATTTTTTGAAAAAAAAAGACAAGATTTCTCGATTATATTATTGATGATTTAAATTAAACATATGAAGGGTTCCCTTTTTCTTTTAATTATCAATTAATTATATATTCTCTTAACAGTTAATCACTTAAAAGCTAAAAATACGTATTTCTAATAAATATACATTAGAAAGGCATAACGAATTAACATTTCTGTTGCTTTCATAGCTGCAAAACTTACGAACAATCTTCAACATGAGCGCATAGAATATCTTCCAACTTTCCTATCGTACAATCTATTATAATCTGTATAATGCAAAAGTTTAACCTTATAAACTTATAAGTAAGACGTACTTTAGACCGAGATTTTAGCAAGTACTCGCAACCTCCTACACCAACTGTCTCGAGCACTGGCCATCAACGAGAACATTTTCAAGGGGCAACTTCATACCAATGCGATTTTATGAATATTACAACACTGAAACAACTTCATAATTTGGGTTGAAGTAATTTATCTCGGCAAAGTGATGTCGCTCCGGACATGTGTTCAATCGAGTGACGTGACAACTTCTTGTTTAATTTCAACTTTCTAATATTTTAGAACGTGAATACGACTCTCTGTATTTACAACACATCAAACTTTGTCATTCGTGCTAATAGAAATTTGCTGCACAGATTTACTATTTTAAAATATGTGTTAAAAATAGTAAATCTGTGTGCTGGTATATACATTAGTTTATTGTTAAAATTTTACTTGTACTTACATGTAATATGTTTTGAGGTTCTGAACAAACCATGTTTTTGAGGACCTTACGTCGAATGACCGGTTAATTTCTGCGAATATTTTTTTAAGTTTCTAGTTCGAAAGTAGTTAAAGTTAAAGCTTCATACTAAGAGCTACTGTAATTTAATTTCATTTTAACTGTAATTCAATTTCATTTCATCACATTAAGTTGATCAAAATTGTGTGCGAAAATTTAAAGATAGAAAAAGTTTTGAATATATTTGGCGTTAATTTTTCCTTTTGAAGTAAGTTTACTTCCGTTTGAAGTTAACTAATTTGTTTAACTTACGTCTTTTAATCAATGTAAAAACTCATATTTTTATTTTCTATAACTTCAAACAAAGTTGTACGGTAAATAACATCACTTTAACTCCCAGTTCTCGTTGTGTATATTTACCTCACAATTGTTTTGATGCTTCAAAATTGTGTTTTAATTTGGTTCTGTTATTTCTTTTTAGTATAATTTTTATAAGTGCTATTGTACCATCTCGACACGGAGTACCCAACAGTATTGGTTAACGGAGGTATAAAGAAGCCAATTTTTTTTTCACCGCCGATTGTAGGGAAGTATTAAAATGTCTCCTTGATCAAAGCAACTCTTTCGTACATTTTTGTTACTCGGTTTACTTTGATAATTCCTGGTCCTAGGTACACGTGTAATTCTCGATCATAAGTATTGTTACATATCACATCCTGATTACATGCATTGCAAACTTATTATAATTACTTGTACAATGTTTTCGTCTTAAATTTCAGTTATAATCTGACATGATATTTTACGTGAATGATGAAAATGAAAATAATATAATTCAACATCCATCAGCAAATAAATTCAAGCTAAAAATATTTATCCCATTTGCGACAGATCTATACTTAGCGTCAAGATTTAAATTGGAATGCGTCCAGGCTTAGGTCTCTATTATGTATTGCTTATAAATCTAAAAGTGATATCGTAACAAGATTTCCTGATGAACCGTTTATTTCGTCTGATCTTTAACAAATAAATATCACGTAACAAACATAAATCCCAAGGTAAATTGTGCACGTGTCCATGTACTTGTTTACTTCGCTATTCGACGCTTGTAAATTAAATGAAATTCCCTTCGACTCGTTTATATAGTTTATATTATATATATATATATATATATATATATATATATATATATATATATATATATATATATATATATATATATTATTCAGTAGATATTCGAAACAATAACAATGTGACGAAAACAACCAAAACACACCGGACTTACTAACTTAAGTAATTGATGTCAGGGAATTAAGTGGAAAATTAAAGTTTCATCAAACGTCCTAAATCTTGAATTGTGCGTTCGAGTCGAGCTGAGTTTTATTTAATTTACAAGTGTCGAATAATGAAGTAAAGAAGGTCGTATGTGTGTACGATTTGTCTTGGGAATAATATTTGTCTGGTGACATTTATTTGCTGAATACTTTACGGATTGTTTATTGCAAAATCTTGGGACGACACCTATTATAAATTTAAATATACACCATAATCTTAATGAAAACTTAACCGGAAAATCTAATTGTAATTATGTTGCAAATAGGATAAAGAATTTTAGTTTTAAATTATAAATAGTCACTTGGAATATCAAATCACGCATACCTGAAATTTAAAAAAGAAAAAATAGGAATTGCAAAAAAAAATAATTCGAACATTTACTTGATCGGATAGCAAAATCGAGCAAGATCGCCAAAATATTAAGATACGATAAAATGTATGATCTTATTGTAGAGAAAGATCCTATATACAACAAAAACACAGGATGTCAAAAAACACAGGATAAATTATCTTTGAAGAAAAATACATCGTTGGACTAACAAAATTCTTGAAACCCAAAACAATGCAAAGTTTATAAGCATTTCTCCATATGTTAAACTTAAAATGCTGTAAATTTTAAAAATTACTTTCCATTAAATTTGAACCTTTTCTTTTGAACCTTAATCATGTTTTAATGTGACAATAAAATAATCTTGTTAACTAATCAAAAATAAAATTAAATTATCAATTAAGTTGTATCGTAGTAAAATGTTTGAGAAAAACTGCATCTATACATTTGTCGACGGATTTTTCGACCAACCTAACTCATATAATACACACACTACACGCCAAATTTCATTGTGCCAGAATTATTACAAGTGACTTAAAGATTTGTGAAGATATGTCAGTTAGTGAGACAATCAGTAAGTCTCTAATTTTCTTTGAGCCATATCTTAGTATATATTTAAGTTATGATAATGAGATGTGGTATTTTGCACGAATAGAAATTTAACTACAAGAGGATGAAAAAGGCTTGAAATGGTTCGCATAAATAAAGCCCGGCGTACGTAATAACTTACACAATCGCGCACTTAAACATGTTACACAAAAGTTTTACAATTTTGACAAGTTTTGCGATTATGTAAGTTTATATTTTATACAGCACTAAGAAACAGGTCATTATTTATGTTACAAAATCTACAAAAGAAAATGGAACTTAAATGACATGTATATAAGGAGTCCTAGTGTAATGTGCTATATGTTATTAAATTATAACGTTAAAAGATTTTATTATGTATTTTAAATAAGAGGTTGTTTTTTCATAACTTTATTTCAACTGGAGAAACTTATGGATATTTTCGAAGTCTTTACTTGACAAGAACATTTGTTATTGTAAAGAATTGTTTATTTATTTCTAGATAAAATAAAAGTTGGAGAACTTTTTCACATAAAACGGCCACAAATTTTAATGTCTTATTTTATAGCATCAATATATGACAAAATATGCGAAATCTTAACCTTTGCGACCACATATATAAATATTTCTTAACCATGTTTAGTATATATCTATATACCTATAGACACAAAGTTCACACTTGATTGATTTGTAAAACAATTATAAATACACTTATATTAATGGATATATATGTATATATATATATATATATATATATATATATATATATATATATATACCTATCTTCATATTTTTTTTATTTTTTTTTTGCTGTTGCTTTAAGATGAGTGTTGGGAAAGTTATTCTCTTTGCCTTTGGCAAAAAAATTCGCGCGAGAAAAATTGGTGACTAATTTTACCTCAAAAGTGCCTCAAAAATTAAGTCCTAAAAGTAATTTTGTAACATGTACACCTAGTAAAGATACGTTACCATCTTTAAATTTTATAGAAATATTTACTAAAATCTCAGTAATTCATGGTTGTGTTAGGGTAATTATCCCAGTAATATTATAAGAACAAACGTTTGTATGTTTGAATGGTTATTACTCAGTCATATCTGAATTGTTGAACAAATTTACATGGAACTCGATACCGATACTTTTTAAACTCAATAGTAATAAATTTAATTCATGAATGAACACCCAGAACGCCAGACGGTGTTTTTTACTCAATAACAAATATTTACTACTACAACATATCAATAATTGGCACCACGAGTATATTAAGCAGATAAAATGTTTCATATTAATATAATTAATATTAATAAATAAGCTGAAATAGTCTCAATCGAGTAGGAAATAGTCTTACTGGACTGAACTTAACGGTAACTCCACGTGGACGGAAGCTAGTTAAGCATATTTAAATTTATTTCGTGACTTGATTTTAGGAAAAATAGATTGTGATAAATGGACCGACGGACAAACAAATGGCGACTTGCATTAGTGCCACGTTTTTCATGTAAATAGAAACGAAATCTAAAAAGCGAATGTAGGAAAGTACCTTATAGGAGAACAATTATTTATTATTTTCATATGTGCAAAATATACCTGTTCACTCAGTATCCGTAGTCTTTTTCAAAAGATCTCAAAGATGTGTAGTAGCAGTCAAAATTGCATCCACCATATATGTCAAGAAAATATTGAGATGTTAAATATTTAATAAATAATAAAAATCTATTGTGAACATAGCCTAAGCTTTTAACGCTCGCGCTACGGAGCGCTCGCCGTTCGCCACGTGACTCGCCTCGTCAATCGCGACGCTCATATCAATGGTAGTTTTTTGAACAAGATGGATGGAGTGAAAAAATTGGGTATTGTGTATATATGAGTTTTGACAATTGCGTATGTTTAAATGACAAGCATTTTCAACATATCGCCCTCCGTTTTCAACACATTTTTGAGACACAGAGAGATTTCGCAATCAACTAAATTAAAAATTGACCTAACCAAGAATGCACTCTCGTATACGAAAAGAGAGTGGCAACATAGACCTCTTTCTCTCTCTTTATTTATTTAATAATAATAACTTTACCTGGCGGTAAAGTGTACGTAATAAAATATGTAAGGATTCGTGCAGACAGTTTTTCTTGAAATTTGTATCGTGCTATAATTTCTAAACCCCTTAAAATAACAAATTCTGATTTTCACTACAGATCTACATATAACCAGGAGATTCATTGGTATTCATTTTCACACAGGGGTCGCTTATACGGTGTATATAGCTATATATATATATATATATATATATATATATATATATATATATATATATATATATATATATATATGTATACATTACGCAAACGAAATAAGACAAATTGAAATTATCACTGAATAATGTTAGCACGGCATGCTCTTAGTAAATTATCGACCAGTAATTGGGTTCTTAATAAATCAAAAATCGAGAAAACAATAACGTGACGAAAATAGCCCAAGTATTAAGGTGGCGTAAAATTTCATAAGACGCCCTAAATCTCGAATTGTGTGAACGCGTCGAAGCGAGTTTCATTTAATTTACAACTGTCCAATAACGAAGTTAACAAGGACATGGACACGTGCACAATTTTCACGATAATGTCATGGAGGCCTTAGCCGGAAAATATTCTAATTTAAATTTTGACAGTAGATGTATTTACTATTTAGTATTATTCAGTAGATGTATTATATATTTAGTATTGTAAATAGAAGAATTATTTTAGTTTGAATTTAATTAGTGAAGGATGTCTCCAGTTGAATTAACTCATATTAATTGATTTAAACGAGTTTTAATTTATTAAGAGTCACTTGAAATATTAAATGACATGTAACTAAAATTTAAAAATATTTCAAACATTTATATATGGCATAGATTGATAATGTAGCGAAATTGAGCAAAGTTTTATAGAAATTAGAGAAGACGAAATGATGAATATTTATGTCCAGGTAAAAAAATTACGATTTGCTTTTGACGTCAAATGGCCACAAATTCTAATAGCTAATTTTCCAGCATTCATAAATAACAAATAAAAAATGGAGAATATATTATTATCCAAATTAGAATTTTTGACTACGAATTATTATAAATTTAAACTATAAAACTGATACAATTTGTGGATGGATAACCTGTTTTCTATTCAAAAAAGAAGTAGGTCTGTGCCAACTTTCTGTTCTTCAATCATTCTTCAATCATCTGTTGATTCAACTTTCGTTCAATCAACAGATTTTATACAAAGAATGGGTCTATTATTTATGCCGGTGATTCTGTGCATCAAACTGCTACCTGCTACTCTATACATCAAATGTTAAGGAATGATAGAAATATAAGGGTATTTTTCCGAAAAGCATACCTGGTAATAAATCCCATTCATATTAAGATCTAATCACTTAATATTTGTATTTGACCAATTATCCAAGTGATATCATAAATGCAAAATTTTGTAAGTTTGTTACTCAATCACATCTGAATGGTGGAAGAAGTTCATATGAAACTGAATACAAATATAGCTTATGATTAGAGTTAGGATACAGGCTACTTATTAACTTCAGAAGCATTATATTTATTGCAAGCTCGGTGTTTTTTTAATTATTAATAAACATTTAGTACCACAATATGTCAATAGATGACGCTACATATATATTAAATCGATAAAACATTTAATTTTGGTTGTAGAGAGATGTTGCAATGGTCACGTTGGGTAGGAAATGGTTCGCGTAGTCTTGATCGAAAATCCGCATTGGTGAAATCTAGCTAAGTATAATTAAACTTTTTTCGTGGCGTGATCTCTGAAAAAACAGGTTGTGATGCATGGTCAAACTGACAAAGATATGCCAACTTGATTTATTGGTGCTTTGTTTTTCCAGTTTAAACTCGGAATTCTAAAAATCAGTATCTACATTATTATATTATATATAAGTAGCAGTCAAAATTGCCTCTACCAACTAGATCTTATGAAATCATCTATGTTTGGTAAGATTTACGAGAGCATTTCACAAAAGAAAAACATTACCTAGAAATCCTTACCTGTGATATCTAGGAACTCAATACTTTTTGATTGTATTAAGGTAATTATACCAGTGATATTATAAACGCGAATGTTTGTATCTTTGAATGGTCATTACTTAGTCAAACCAGGATGTTTAAACAAATTCAATGCAGACATATTTCATTACTAGAATTAGCTTAAAGGCTACTTTTTTAAAATCAGAAGTAAAAATTTAAATGAACGAATGACTCGAAGAATAAAACTTGGTATTTTTTTATCAATAATAAGTATTTTCTAACACGGCATGTCAATAAATGACAACGCGTGTATATTAAGCTCATAAAATTCATACATATATAACCTGTGAAATTCTTAACCCTTTCTCTGCCATAACCGGGCAAAAAATAGATCTAATTCACTCGGTAACCGTAACCTTTTCCAAAAGTTGAAGGTGTGTCGTAGCAGTCAAAATTACCTCCACCAAACAATTAGATCTTACGAAATCTATATTTTGTAGGATTTACGACAGCATTGCACAAAAGATAAAATAATTTTCAATGGTATAGTATTTACATGTTTTGTGCATGGTGAAGAAATACAAACGCAGACAGAATACAATTGCCGCTTGGCGGAAAACTGGGAAATTGTAAAAGTAAAGGCCGCGCGATTGCGACGGAAGTGTATTTATTCGCATACGCCGATCATGCTTAACTTAATTTACGTCTTTCCCACCGTATCTTCGCTGCAAAGCAGCGGTGGTGCTATGTAACAGACTGCCTTTTTCTACATGCTATGTGCGTTTCATGTTGTGGAATAATAAGCAGCAAATCGTGAATGGAACTGGATATGTTTAAGAAAAGTTTTCCAAGATATATTTTCGCAAATATCACTGGAGTTTGTCGCTCTTTGTTTTGCGAATGAAGAGTGGAAATGAACTGAGCATTTTTTTTAGAAATACTTCATAACAAAATTAATAGAAAGCAATTTTAATATTGAGAATAAAAGCTTTTTACTGAAGCTTTAGGTACTATAGAATTGAAACTGTTCAAGAAAGCTTTAACAAAAATATTCGTGGTTAACATTAAATAATTATTTGGATATTTATTATGTTTTTACTTAAACCTTGTACGATTTAAGCTTTTATTACGATACGATACGATTAAGGCTTTAAGAATAAAGGAAACGATTTATTATATTTCATAATTTTATTACTTAAAAATTTTGTCACAATCAAAGAAAATGAGTGTTATATTACGATCAATTTCAAAACCTGATGAAAGAAAACGATATAATTTATTTAAGTTGAAAGAAAACATTCATCTGTGAGCATCGCTAAAAGTGTTAGTTACGTTTTTACAGGCATGATAGTATATAAGGGGGAAAATTCTCCTCTTGAATTAAAAGGATGGCAAAATGTTTATGAATTTAATATATCAATCTGGCAATTATCTTTGCAAGAATGTATTACTCAATTAATTCTTGCAGATGGTTAAGAAATTAAATGCATAGAAGCGTGCTTTGATTGTATTATAAAAATAAGTTACATTAAAGAAATATTTACTGAGAAAATATTTCAAAAATAATAGTTATTCCGCAATTTGATCAATTTAGTCAATTTGGCAAAAACTAATTAAATGTAACCACAATAGCCTCGTTAACTTGTCGTATTAGTAAGAATAATGTCTCGTCCAAAAATCCAAAAATACAGTTGTAAAGGTAATAAAATCCAATTGTAAAGGTAATAAAAAGGACCTTTAATAACAAATAAAATTTGTTGAAATTTGTTTATTTTTTATATTCCTGTTTCTTTACTTGACGTAATACAGAATACAGTTTTAATTGAATAATTATTGTCTGATATAAATAGAATATCTTATAACACAGTTCTTTGAAATTCTATGTAAATAATTTAATCTCTATTAGAAGAGGTAATTTCCAATTCCCTTTATGTTTGTTTTAATTACGCATTAAGAAATACGATTAAATCTTTGTTAAAAGCATCCAGATTTCGATTTAGTTACTTAATTCAGTATGGGCGGTCAGAAATAATAAAATTTAGTTATTAATAAAACTGGGATGGTGAATTTATTAATTGTAATCGTTTCTTTCGCTAAATTAATGAAAGTTTACTTATGTTAATAATAATTTACATTTCAAAAGGATTTTCTCTTCTAGGAGTGTTCATAATAAATTGTTTTTAGAATTAAACTTTGTTTGTCGATTGAAATTAAATTAATTCAATGTAAAAGTTTAATCATTCGATCTGCTTATTCGCTAAAAGATGAAAAGTGTTTATTAATCAGTTTATTCTAATTTAATTTTACCACAGGATATAGTCAAGCACGTGGTTAGAGAATATAATTCTAAGACTGTGACTTAAATATTGTTGGATATTTTTTGGTGGATGATTACTTTTTAATTAAAAAATAGGAATATAACAAAGATAAAGTGCAAATTATTGCTATATGAGTGTGGTAGCGTTGAAAATATGGTATAAATTTAAATGTTAGTAGACTAGTGTGGCTATGTTATAATACATCAAAATTTTCCACTTGTAGTCGATTCGTAAACGATATTGTGAATAGGCCCATAATGTTTAAACAAATAACTTATTTTATTTTACTTCAAATGACATTAATGTAAGTTATATCACTGATATAAGCTTTATAATCGAAGGAATAAACTATAAACTCGGCCTGGAAAGTTGAGGAACTGACTTGCTACTCTCATGTTGTAAACAATTCCAACAACAATTCATTTGGAGCTCAAGAAAGTAAATCTGAATATTAACAGGTACTTGATTCAGTTCAGTAATTTTTTCCAAAAGTAAGCAGAAAAAAATACCTTTTGCTTATCTATTTACCTTTTTTCTAGCAAAGGTTGATATTTTATAACTTAAGAATTATGATGTTAAGTTATAACAATTTTATTTCCTATAAAGTCAAACCTAACAAAAGACACAAACTACAGAAAAAATGCAAATGATATCATTCATAATGATTAATATTAAATATTTACTACATTCAGATAGTCGCTATATATTTTACTCTTACTATACTTCATCGGGGTTCATTTAATTTTAGTTACTATCACAGACCACTTAATAAGAAGACGCCGCATTGAGTAATTTTGTAATGAAAACAAACGTGCCAAATACTGCGGGGTGCGGGGTGGTGTAAGTGAAACGCTGTATTTGGATTAGTTACAAACTTTTGTTTAATAGTTGTGGATTGGTCACTTTGAAATGTGTAAAAGAGAGCTTGATATATCAAGCTCTCTTTCACCCACTTTGAAATGGCCAATCACAGACTTCTGTGTGGCCAATCCACAATGTCAGCGACTTAGGGACGAACTTTATTATCGATTATCGATATTTTTGACGTAAAACAAAAAAAAACAATAATACAAAACACAAATTTATTAAGTAATTGTGTTTACATATTTAATCACAAGTTTTATTAATACACTAATATATGAGATAAAAACATAACTTATCGAATTAATGTTGTCAATGCGACAGGTGTGTTCGTATGTGTGTATATTTGAAAGTTTGAATCATGTATGTGGGTTCGTAAGTCTTATATCTCTCATTAGAAGGTAGTATTTCTATTAGTGCTATGTACAATAATATATACAGAACTAAGAAAACTACTCTAGTAAAAGGTTTAACAAAATTTATTACGAATTTTTTAAAATAAGAATCTCATGTAAAAAGTGAAATTATAAAAAAAATGAAAAATTCTGGCGTGTACTTAATTTTAAAATTAATGTGTGTATATAATTACATTGATATTATATGATGAATATTGATTCGACAAATCAGGAACAATGCGAGATCATTATTTTAAAATACAATATTGTACGCGCATTGTATTAAACTACTCTCAAATAAAAAAATATTCACACTAATAAAAATACACATAAAAAATACACCGAGCTGGCTTTTTACTAAAGCTTTGTAATACGCAGACGCATACACACGTATTAACACACATACTCGTACTAATATACACACGTGGAACGCATGGATCAGAGCATGTATTAGATAGTATGCAATATAGATACACACTGACGCTTGCTCTCTCGCTTTAGCTCGTCAGTACTCAGGCGCACATATATGTAAAGTACTTAGTAGACGAGATGGTAATATTACGAAGCATGCATATTAAATAATTTGCATTTTAAAATTTAAGTCACAACGATTCTAAGGAAGCTTCACTTGTTTTATTGTCGTGATGCATTTTCGTTTCATCGAGTTTCAAATCACAATTATTCTAAAGAAGTTTCACTTTAATTGCACTATTGTCCCTTAAAATGAATTAGTTTTTTGTATACACGTCTGACTTCTTTTTTGAATTCACTTTTTTTGTTAAATAAACTAGTCGTACGTTAATGTATTTTTCCATAACATCTTTGGCTAAATCTATTAGGTGATTGCTATTTTCGTAACCAAACTGATCATGTAATATATCCGAAAATAATTTTTCGTTTGCAAAAGTCAGTAAGGTTTTCGTAACAAAATACAGAGTTCGATTCTCTGGTTTAAACTTTCTGTAATTTTCATTATTTCGAATGACAACTTCGCATCGCCGACAAATTTCGACAACAGATTCAGAAGGATGTATTAAGCCATCTTTATTTCTTAAACAAATGAGGCTATTTTGGCTCGCTTCCATGGAAATTAAGGTTTCACAACATTTAATGCACTTAATTTTTTTGAGCAAAGAATTAACTATAAATCCAGCAATATACTCTACATTTTCTGAAAATAGTGACAAATTAATTTGTTGTAAAGCGTAAATAAAATCACTATTTTCCAAGTCGACTTCATCTAATTCAGCTCTAGAGGTTATATTAATTTTGTCAATGGAAGAGGAACAATTTAAAATTGATATATTTTCCAGAGGAATACAGTTTCCAGTGCCTGTATTGCAGAGTTCGGTGTGAATTAGTATATATTTTTATAAGCTGCTTCAAATTGACGTGGTGTGGGGTTATCATTTGCTCCCAATTTCGATCTAATATTACAAAACAATAATTCTAAATGATTTTGGCTGATTTTATGAAGGGTGATGTAATTTAATAGAATATTTTCGTTTTGAATTAAGTTTTTAAAAAGAAATTTTGCACTTTCGATGCATATGCACATGTCTAAAAAGCCAGTATATCACGGAGACTCAATCTATTTAAATATTTTATTGTTTTTTGACGTCATGTGTACCTTTAACGTTTTTAAAAAGTTTTTTGCTTCATCTAATTTTTGAGAAACTGTCGCATAGTTGTCTATGTTCATAGCTAGTTTTAAACCGTAACCGTGGGTTTTGGAATCTAGAATATCAGAAAGATCATTCAGTAACAATAGCATATTAGCAGTAGGTATGACTCCTTCAAAACTATGTAATTTCAATTCTCTACAACAAAACAATAAAGCTGTGGAAACGCTTCTACTAAAGAGTTGTGTTGCGAGTTTTACTTTCATTATATTATTTTTGAAGTTAAGATGCTCCAATCAAAGTTTATTGGCTATATGGAATGATTCTTTTTCCTGCATATTATGCAGATTTTTTATATAAGACCACTTTATTGTGTTACCCTCATTGTAAATGAAATTTTGATAGAATTCAAAACTATTCCTTATAAGTTTTATCATGTATACTGGGTCTAAAAATACTGCTATTTGTTGGTTATCTATTGCAAAAGTTGTTTCCATGTCTAAAACACTCAAGTTACAACCAAGTTTTTTTGCCATGGTAATGTTCGTTGGGTATCCATCAAAATTCAAAGCTTTGACGATAAAATTTGCTTCTTTACACATTTGTATTGCCTGACGAACTAGCATTGCTTTTTGATCCGCTGTTACTATTTACCCAAAAATAACCAATGGGCACTTTGAACATAGCATTAAATGGAACTACCAGAAAAACTAAAGACTCAGTACATTCATCGTCACAATCAGCATCAAATCCACTTCCAAAGTCAACATAACCGTGAGTTCTTTGAGTGTGTGGAACATATTCAATTTTTTTCTTAATATTAATTTCATCAACCATTAGTGTGCCATAAAATACAATTCCACAGTGCTCCGATTTCAACTTAATGGCATCAAAAGCTTCCTTAGTAAAACCGGGACAACCATCGACTCTTTTGTACCATTTTGATAATGTTTTTATTGAAGGTAATGATGTATAAAAGGTTTTTCTTACATATTGATAAGCTATTGCCGAATAAAAGTTCAACGTTAGAGCGAAAGTTCTTAATTCAGGAGAATATTTGCTGCGATTTACTTTGCCTGTTGTAACATTGAGATGTTGTCGCTTTACAAGTTCTCGAGTTTGGACACCAATTTTACTTAATAATGATGCATTTTCCTGGGATATCATATTTTTCTTCTCTAATTCCTCCAGTGTCATTTTCAGCGAATCCGTTTTTCTTTTCAGTCTGCGATTTACCTCACGTAAACGCTTTATTTTTACATTTTTAGTTAGAAGTTTAGTTTTTAGAATACGGATTGTTCTACTCATCCGTGTCTTTCGTGGAGAGCTGTGATTTGATGGTGTTGGCGAGACGTCTTCAAGTCGTTTGATAGCTGAATCTTTATTCTCAACAAGATCCTTTAAAGATGAACAAAAATAGAAATATTAAACTAAATTTCAAGTACTAAACTTTTTAAAATAATTTTTGGAATCTGTTAAAATGTAATCAGTTTTTTTTAGTTAATTGGAACGTAAATCAAATTAAAAAAAGCTTACAAAAACCTTTTTTTTTCTAATAATAAATCTGCACTCGTCATATTTTGCCAATTCATTGAATTAGATGGACCTGGAATAGACATCTGAAAAATAAAAATGTCATTCTTAGTAATCATAAATCTTTGTTCGTATTTTAAGGGCAAAATAGAAATAATTTTGATATAATTTACGTACAACCACTGGTATATTAAACGTTGGGATGGCATTGTCATATAAAAAGCGTCGTTTTTTATGAATTTGAAACAATCTCCGGTGAAATGTCGAGAACATATAACACTACGATTTGTAGGAAACCAATTGTCATCTCGTGCAGTAGAATTGATCCATTTTATTTTCATTTCTGGACACTTCGGAAATCTAAATAAATTAAAATATTAAATTAGAAAATTAAATAAAAAAGATGTCAATAGATCAACGAATTTAAATTAAAAACTAAGTCATCTAACTCTATTACATTACGAACGATATCGACATTTTTGATAGTACTAATACATCACTAGCAAAACACATTTTAAATACAGAATACTTGAAAGAGCAAAATGACAGCGATCGAATTAAACGGGCGCCATTTTTGTTTATCATATTAAAGTTTAGATTTTATGAAACTAAATATTAATTAGCCACATTAAGAACATGAACTTTCCGGTGAAATGTAATGCCATTTTTATGCCAACTTGAATTTTTGCAACTTTTGCCACATAATTTCACTGCGCAATAAGGCATAGATACGAGTATTGAAAATATTTAAAGCACAAACTCTCACTAAAGCGGCCGGGTCGCGAATGAAATGAATATTGTGGGCGGGCCGCAGGTTATCCTCTGTAGATGAAAACGTTGGCACTCGAACGTACACTAATATGCGGCGTATATTTGTTTCATAGTCTGTGGTTACTATGTAATAGGCTACCTTGAAAAATGTATTAAACATTTCGATTTGTAAAAAAATAATTAATCCTTGATTACAGAATTATTGTATTACCGTTCAAAACTGAAACTGTTTATATGCATGGTACACATATAAACAGTTTCAGTTTCAAGAAGACAAAAATCAAAAACCACATTTATTTAGCATACGTTGGTTGAAAAAGTTTCCTGACAGTCTTTTTTTATATTTCAATTTTTTTGGTATTCACTTCTTACCAGTTAGTTTTAGACTTTGTTACTTAAAAGCCAGTATTCACTTCTTACCAGTTAGTTTTAGACTTTGTTACTTAAAATAAAAAGGGTAATTAAGTAAAGAGTATTGTCTAACAATAAGAGAGTCCTTAAATTCTACTGTTCATAGGCGCGCATGTATAATACTCTGTATAATACTATATGAATAAATTCCTAACCATAACTTAGGCTCTCTTCTATAGATAAATTAGATCACATTTGGTAACCATAAATTTAATTAACAACTATAAAACTGCTGATGTGGAAACTGTCTTCTAAAATAAGGTTGTCGGAAAAGAACAATTTTATTAGAAGTTATTTGAAATAGCACAGCGATTGATGATCAGAGTGAGATTAGATTGAATTATTTCTATTTGTGAGTTGAATCATCAAACAAAATAATTTTGAATAAAAAAATAAGCTTTATGCCCTCATCATTTATCAGACAGCTAACACATAAAGATATGGTGAGTTGTCATAATTAATATCGCATTGCGTTATCCAATTAATGGAGTTATTTATTGTTTCATCAATGTAATTGAGTTATCTATTGTTCCCATTTTTCAATGTACAATGTATTCACTTCTTATATTACTATGGCAAACAATGTATTCTCACTGATGTTTAAAACAAATTTTGGCTTGACCAAGATTCAGCCTTTCATTATCATTATTATATTATACTATCACAAGATTTGACATTAGATAATGGTATGAAAGCTTTCTGAACTTTAACTTAAAAACTACTTGGACATAATTAGTAAAAAGGTGATTTCACTGCCAATCGGTATTTTGCATTTCAAAATTGGAAAATGCCATTTTGAAAAACCTTTGTCCTCTTTTGAGAAAACCTTTAGGGTAACCTCTATCCCATTCATCTTTATACCAATGTGTCCAGATTTTCTGATAGTTCAGTCCTACTTTTTCTCAAAAAATGAACAGAAAGCTTCAAAGCAGTGCAAGTTTTGTTTCATATGCCCATGCTATTTTTTTAAACAGTTTTATTATCAACTCTCGTCTATAAAAAAAAGCCTAGTAATATTTTCCGCAACTCATTCTGAAAGTAATATTTATTTTGCAGTATATCACCTATAATATAACAAATCACCAATAAGATAACAAAACGTGGAATAATAAGACAATTGAGTATATCATAAATTTTAGGCGCACACTAAAACTAAAAAAACCGGGATATAATTGGATTAACTTAGTTTTGTCTATCTATCTATTTATCTATTCATCCAACCCTTACTAACTATTTCCTCAGAGACGATGTTAAATATAAACATTAAAACCAAATACTTAATTTGCCATTGATCTATCGAGGAGGAGGCTAGTTGTATTTAAATTGAATCGTTAGGGGTATTAAAACGAAAGGTGGTAAAATAAGAAAACATTTTAAAAATGTAAAAATTGTAGTACCGTAGCTACATTTCTGATAAGGTGAGATCCAAAAGTAATAATTAGTGTAACACAAAATATGTTGTCTCATAGAATTTATATTAGATAACAATACAAAATCACATAAACAACATTTAATTAGTGGACAATCGAAGTAATAATACTAAAGAGAAGACATGTGTGCATTTAAAGCATCCTTCCTGGTGAAATTACATGCTCCAAAAGAAGAAGCAATTCGAAATCTGAATTCATTATAGGGAAACCTACCAAGCTGGTTCGATAAATATATGCCATGATTTTTTTTACTATGGGCGGAATCTGATTATTTTACTACGGTTCCAAGATGAAACAATGATCGATGACTTGGAAATGACGATTTCGAAGTCACCTAAGGTTTCACAGCTTGAAAGCCAAATTTATGATGATCTTTCCTTTGAAATACAGAAAGTGTAACCTCGGTAGATTGTTTAAGAAAAATAATTATTATCAGTGGCCCATATTACGCAAAGTTCATGAAAGGATTAAGGAAAATGATCAAGGAGAGCAGGTAGGGAAACTAAGAGCAGAAATTTTTCTTTTGCCAAGACAACACGCATCCAAATGTCCTAAGTTGCTACGATCACCATTCATCAATCTGGTCTCTAACTATTATATATGCGATACACAAGACAAATTAATGTGGCAAAACTTTTGCTGTGATCTCAATAGACAAAAAAATTATGATCGACTTCGGCTGGAATTTTGTTTTAAACCCCTTTCCGCTCTACCGTTTGCAATCGTTTTAATGAGTTCAATCGTAGTTGTACCAATCTCTGTAATTATTTGCGTGTAGGAAGTCTCCTAACAATAACTGCTGAAGAATGCCATGCAAGTCATGACAAAGGCTGAAAAGAGAATAATCCTCTGTAGAGGGTTATTCTCTTTTGAGTCGGCAAGTGTAGGCATTATTATGAGATAAGTGCAGAAAATTCTATATTAGCATTCAGTCGTCGGGAAGCTTTATGCAAGGTGGATATCAGATGATTGGACCGAAGCTCAAAAACACAGTAGTGTTATCGTAATAGAAAAATTCGCCAGAATTTACTCAAGTTTTGAATTCAAAATCGTCATGTAAACTGAATATACTATTACGAATTTGAAATTAAAAGGCATTTTACGCAGTAGACGTGTCCTTCTGAAGATTGACCAACAAAGGTAAAGAAAGGTAAAATAATGATCGCCTCATTCTTCGAATAGTTGCGCTAATATGCGCAATGAATGTTAATTTGCGCTAATATGCGCAATGAAAATTGAAATCTAGCAAAGTTGTAAAACATATTACTTCAGATATATCCGAATTTTCACCACCCAAACTTAAAAACCCGAACGGCATATATGTTGCGGTTACAATTACCAAACCGAAATCTATAAATTTATTCGTTTGAAATACAATAATCTTTTCATAAAATTTTGTACAATAAGTTTTAATTTGTGGGGGAGCACATATCGAAAAACTACCGTTTCCAAACCCGGAAATACATTGTATCATTATATAGGAGTCGGCAAGCACAGTAAAACAAAAATAATCAGCCAAAATTAAGCTCGGCTCAGTTTTTAAGTCCTTAAATACGCACGTACATACCTATGTATATAAATACAAATTGTCAAATTAGAATCACAATAGTACTATTTATCGATTGAAATAAATAAAAAGTTATACAGATTTCCGATACGATTTTGGAGGTACTAAATATAAAGAGCGAACAAATAGCCGTAAGTATATGAAAAATAGGTTATTCCGCCAATACCTAGAAACTCCGTATATGAATATTAATAAATATAGAGACTTTATGTCAGAAAAAAGCGGACATAGAGATCGTGTAACTGTCAAACGATCATCATTTCCCTGCAGTACTAGTGTTATTTTTTAAATTACCCCAAAGTTGTTATTCTAAATGTATTGCAATTATTAATTATGTGAATACATATATGTCTGTCAATTACATCTTGTTCAGTCAAATACAGCATTATCTAAATAATGGTATTTTATTCTTATATTTACACCATGAAAATAAAAAAACTTGTCTCATTAATTTTACTGTATCACCAATAGATCTGATGTACTTAAATTCTTATAAAAATGTAGCAACTATAATTTCAAGAAATCAATTTAAAGACACAAGAAGTTCATCTTTACTGTGTGTAACGGAGTTTCGATAAATTAACAATTTTATTCGGTCGACATCAACGATTGACTACATAGCCGTCAAATACATATTAACATCCTCACCTGTATTTGTTTCATCGACCGAAACTAAAACCCAACGCAATAACATAGCTGTCCAAACACCCAATACTACCTCATGTGACATCACCAAGGGCGGGCGGTACTCGCTCTGCTCTGACCTTTCGACCTCTACGACAGATAATGCGCTTCCGGTTGGAGTCTACCAAATGAACTTGACGACGGTCCTTTTTATAACTCTCCCTCGGTTTACTGATTTCCGCGACCGCTTGGAAGGCGAAAGTGTAACTTGGTTCTACGGTCTTGAGATTATACTACTTTTATCGGTATTCATATCACAGTTTACGGTTATGCCGAGTTTTGAAATATATTTCCTTCATAAGAGCAAGTATCTTACATAATATCTATCTTACAAAAACAAGTGTTGAATATTATTTTATAAATATTAAACCTATACTAAGACAGATCTTATGGGAATTTCATGAAATATAACTATATTTAAATTTATTATACTTTATTCAGACTGGTTTTTAAAGTCAATAGAACATATGTTGTATAGCTACAATCTTTTTTCTTTTTCGGGTTTAACATCAAATTTTAAGAAAAGAATTGCACCAAGGTGAAAGAAAGAATTAATTGAATTTTTCTAAAACATCAGTATTTATTTTTCGAGAAAAAATTGTATCTAATTTAAATTTCATTTTTTTATTATTAAACATTAAAGATAAATGTATTTCTTTCTGGACTACCACATACAAGAATACGACATGGTGACGACCTTTATTTATAGCGAACGTAGAAACAGAAGTTACCACTAATACATATAATCAAATAAAAGGTCATAATTTACAAATTATTTAATTAGATTAATAGTACATCACTTTAGCCAAACCTACAACAACGTTGTTTTTTTAGACAAGTATGTAATAGTCGCTAAGTAGAAAGAAAATTTAAATTGAAAACATGATTTCGATAAAAGGACTTAAATACAGACACGGAAAATGTATAGAGGCCTTTTATGACTGAGTACATTTTTCTCAATTCTTAAAATTTTGTACTTAATGCCTCTTAATCGATGCTCTTACTGATATAAGTACTTTACAACAAGTATCGTATTGTATCACTCTCGAAATAATTTAATACTCGTAATATAATATTCCAAGAATTCCTTTCGAATTGTAAACAAATGATGGCAATACAATACTACAATAGTATTATAATATTGATGACGCTTCATACTATATATGATTGGAGGTAAGACGTCATTCGTTGGTTCTAGTACAAGGAAAACAGTCAACTTAGCACTAAAGCTCGTTCAGTGCCTAATCCGAACGAAACAAAAAATGATAGCACGTAACAAATATAAAAGAGAAGAAAGTATAATTTTTCTGCTCATATCAGTAGTAAAAGAGATTTCAAAAGCACATTAACTGAAAGCACAAACTGAAAATTTAAAACAGAACCAAATAGAAAAAAGGAACATTAAAATAATTACATCAGTATTTATAAATATAAATGAATTTTATTTCCACCTAAATAAAAAAAAGATGAATTGACAAATTTACTTATTTGTTGAGACGACGTTAAAATAAATCAAACCTTTTCCATCTATCTATTTTCTATTCAGTTGCTTTATCTATGCTTGCAATTTCTACTATCTATTCCCTATTCTGCTAGACCTCTTTCGCTTCATCAATTCTCCTAAATGGTTTCATGCACTTTTTTAGTCATCTTTTTTCTTCCATTCTTGCTGACAAGGAAATGCAAAATGTTTTATGATATTAATTGGTATTTTTACTTAAATTAATTTAATTTGAAACTTTTTCAAAGCGTGGAAAATTTATTGTCAAAGTATGGATATTAATGACTGATATTTTTAATTTTGGTATTATCAAGTTTAAGTTACTCTTAAATTACAAAGTTACAGAGAACTGCTGTGAATTTATACATTTTTACTATTTTCTCTGAAACCTTCCGTTATAATTCACTAGTACCTGTTATTATAGTCCCCTCATCTTCTCTCTTACTTTTTATTAATATTTATGTAGATTAACCAATAGCACTAAATAGCGTTATATCTCAATGATATGCTGTAATATTAGTCGTCAGCGTTTCATCCATTAACATGATAGAAATATCATTTCAAATAAAGAATTTCTAAATGAGTATAAAACACGAAAACTGATCTAAATCATCGATATTTTATCATTTTATTGTAATGAATTTCAGACAATTCCTAGACAAAACTTACATTTTATATATTTTATAAGATTTCAAAATAAATTATGATAAACCAAAAGAAGTTTCAATTTTATATAATGAAAGAAAAATTGCCATGTGCTATTTGTATGTACAAGAATACCAAGACTTTAATAAAGACTCTCATTATTGAAACGCCTCCTTATCAGCAAGTTTGCAATTAATTGTACGTAATTTTAATTTCATAATAATGTATAATGAATTATGCGTTTTTCGGTTCAAACGAATTCTTACGCAATAAATTATTTTAAGGAAGAATCTTTCAGAAACGATATTTCAATAGTGCGTATTAAGCTCATCGACCCTTATTTCAAATCATGAGTTCGACAAAAAGCATCTACTTCCGGTACATTACTAGGCTACGGAAACTCAATTACTCAAACTACGTCGCCCGTCAGCTAAATATTTGCCGTAACTAATAATTCACATAACGCCTTAGTCGGTAATGTTTTATGATGTGATCGCTCATGAGCTTACGTGACATGTACTTAAGTATTACTAAACAGTGGCGTCACTAGGGTCGGTGGCTTTCGATGCGGGCGTAAGTGGTATCGCCTTTATAATATCATTATACGAAGTATTGTTGGAGAAGTAATAGATGCTTTTTTTTAACATAAAATATAAAAGTAGAGTCTAATTATTCATTTGTTTTCTATTTTGTTAAGTCTCAAACTATCCATTAAAACATAGTTCAACTATTCTAAATGAAGTCAAATCGAACAACGTATTAACAATATAATTTCTAAAATATTCCTTTTCTCATCTCAAAAATAAAAAAGGCAAATCTGTTTAAAGTCGATTTTTTTTCAACCTTATGCTCTGTTACTGACATTTCAAGATTGCTAAATTTTATTTTATCATTAAGGACTAGAAATAGTTATTACGCTGGTTAATTTGTTAATATTACTATCAAAATACAACTGATACGTAAACTGTCAAAAGTAACTTTAAAGATGTGCGAAAGATCAATTTAAAATTGGATTTCAAGATTTACTTCAAATGTCTGAAATAGTTCAGTCTTTAGTTTTTAATAAATCAACAATGCCAGCTTTCAAATGCTTTCTTAATCTTATATTAATAATAGAAATTCTTAATATATATTAATAATAGAAATTCTTAACTTAATAACATTGGTGCAATCCATCTATATATCTATATATATACAGGTCCAGTGGCAGATTTCAAAGTTTGAACAAACATAGTTTCTGAACGCAACACATAAGAGGGGCGCGGCGTCGTTAGAAGCGCAAGCGGTACGGATGTTTTAGTAGCCATGGAACAGTGGAGTGGAGAGCACCGCGCTTTTGCCGTCGAGGCGTACATTTCGAGTGGATTTTCGCTGTCTGTAGCACGCCGTCGATTTAATAATCGTTACAGTATTCGTCCATTACGTAATGGACCATCGATCAACCTCATTCAGTCATGGGTAGCAAGGTTCAGAGCTACAGGATCAACATTAAATAGGCCCAGGCCAGGACCTACACCATTGGTAGCCACGGATGAAAATGTCGAGCGTGTCATGGTTTCTGTCGTTGAAAATCCCCGTTTATCATTGCGTACACGTTCATCGATATTGGGAATTCCGAAATCAACTTTACAGGTAATAATGCAAAAAAACTCAAGTTCCATCCATATAAAATTCAAATTGATCAAGATTTACACGATTATTACTGACTTTGAATTAAGAAAAACTTACGCGGAGGTGATGTTGTTGAGATTTCGTACTGCCACCCGGATGGGCAACATATTTTTTAGTGACGAAGCTCACTTTCACATTGGAGGATTTGTGAATAAGCAGAACTTTCGTTACTGGGACATCCACAACCCAAGACAAACGCATCAAGAGCCTTTACATAAGCCTAAAGTAACTATCTGGTGTGCCATGTCTGCATCTGCAATCATAGGGCCTTATTTCTTTAAAAATCAACGTGGCCAAACTGTAACTGTGAATTCGGAGAGATATGCCCAGATGTTAAATGACTTTTTCAGAGTAGAACTACAGAATAGTCCATCCTTCAACCAAAACACATGGTTCCAGCAGGACGGGGCCACAGCTCACACTACTAATGTGTCCATGAATGCAGTGCAGCAGTTATTTCCAGAAAAAAACAAATCCCGTAACGGTACCGTACCGTGGCCACCTAGATCACCCGATTTAAGCCCATGTGACTTTTTCTTATGGGGATACTTAAAATCCGTTGTTTACAAAACAAATCCGAGCACTGTGACACAACTTAAAGAAAATATTCGAGCCGTAGTCAGTAGGATACCCCAGTCGCTCTGCAAACGCGTTTTTGAAAACATGCGTGCTAGACTCAAAGAGTGTGTCAGTCTCGATGGCCGCCATTTGGAAAACGTAGTTTTTAAAAAATGAAATCCGCATTTGTTGTTATAAAGTTAAAATAAACCTACTTTGTATTAGAGGTGTAGTTTCTTTTTTACAATTTTTCAAACATTGAAATCTGCCACTGGACCCCCTGTATAAAAAGCAATATCCCGATCGATATATCAAACCGCTAATGATAAAAATTTTAAATTTGGAGGGGGTGCTGATTTTATAATGGAAGTGTGGTTTAAGAAGAGATTTTTCGAAATTCATCTCCTAAGGGACTGGAAAGGAGGTGTGTTTGTATGAAAAAAAATATTTTTTTGAAAATGTTTACTAAAAAGTGGGTGTTCATGCTCTATACCAAAAAACGTTACCCATGTTTCAGGATTTTCCGAGATACAACTTTGAAGGGGTTGAAAAAGGGTGGCTAAATTTGTATGGGAAAAAATATTTTTATGATAATTTTCACTTCAAACTTTGTACTAATTCTCTTCGATTCAAATAAAGTAACGATAATATCTTAAATATATTATATTTTCGGAAATTCCCTAGAGGGGAAAAAGGGATGGCAAAATTTGTATGGGAAAACATTTTTATGACCATTTTTATTTAAAAATTTGTATTAATGCATTTGAGTACAAATAATTAAACAAGCGTTTAACCATTTTCCGATATTCTATCGATAAAATGGGGTTGCTAAATTTGTATAGGAAAAAAAATGTTTTAGTAATTTTTACTTAAAAATTTTTATTAATACTTTTCAATACAAAAACTGAAACAAGTATTTAGGCATATTCCTATATTCAAACCCTAAGTGGGTGAAAAGAAGGGGCTAATTTGTATATCAAGAAAACTGTTATGATCATTTTTACTTAAAAATTGAATCAATGCTTTGCAATACAAATAATTTAACAAGCGTTTAAGCATATTCCGATATTCAGCCCCTAAAGGGGTAAAAAGTGGTTGCTACATTTACATGGGAAGAAATTGTTATGGTAATTTTACTTAAAATTTAATATTAATATTTTCAATACAAATAATGTAACAAGTATTTAAGAATTTTATAAGATTCAATCTCTAATCGGATGAAAATTGGTAGCTAAATTTTCTTGTGTTTGAAATTTCTATTGTAAATGTTTACTTGCCACTGTGAACACTGGTGGGGGGAGGGTTTCAATTTTCATATCGCTAATACCGTTCATACCCTATTATTATGTTTTTGAATTCAAACGACTACAATTTCCCTTGTAGTCTTTTTCGCAACATCGATTAATAAATCTTAGGGCCAGTTAGAAAATGTGGCAGGTATTGACTTAGGGGAGGATTGCTTCTCACGTGATTTTAGCACCAGACAGTACAACCACCAATGGTTCACAAGGAAGTGCTGTATCCTAATTTCTTCTCTGATGCTTTATTTTTATAAACTAGGTATATACTATTTGTAGAGTTTGTTGATATATAAATAAACAACAGTGTTAACAACATACAAGTACGTAGTAATTTAATAAAAATGAAACTGACTTTTTATTTTACATTTTAAACTACAAAACCAGTTTTTATAAAATTTTCACTATTCTCTAAGTCGAAATATACTTAAGGCGACAAAAATAGAAAAATCTATAGACAAATAATCATAAAGTGTGGAAAAATCTATAGACAAATAATCATAAATTTTTGAAATTTTGTACATTTGTTTAGATGCCTTAAAATATTAACACATTTAATAATATTAAATACATTTGGATCGAATTTATAACCTTCTTTTTGACGTTAATTAAAAATTTTACTGAAGTTTAGAAAACGAATCGTCTACGAGCAGACGAAAAACTAGTTACTTCAATTTTGCTTTGTTTGCCAATAGTGAAATCTTTGTTTTCACAGTCTCAGACTTTGCGATTACATCCTGTGTTGTTTTAATCGTATCTAAATTTCGGTATGAAATTGATCACAACAGTCTAATGTATCTTTAGTTTTCAACTAGTAAAATGTGTTTCCCATCGGCTGCTTATTCACCAGTATTTGTTTTCTTTTATAGCAAACTCTTCTATCTGTTTTAATTTCAATATCTTCGGTTGCATACAATTCACTTATCCAACCTCCAATTTTGTAGGCAATTACATAGATTGGACTGTTCAAAAACCAAAAATTGGAGTGTCTCATCAATCTTGGTATTCCCAACAGAAATTCTACTTCTGGTACTATGTCATAAAAGAAGTTTACTTTGAATTGACTACTTTTATCTTTGCTTCACTTGCCAATAGTAAAATCTTGGTATTTACAGTCTCAGATTTTGCGGTTACATTCTATATAGCTTTGATCGTATTAGAATTTCGGTACGAAATCGATGAAAACATTTCAACGTATCTTTTACTTCTCAGCTCGTAAAATGAGTCTCATCAGCGGCTTATTGGTCAGAAATTGTTTTGTTTTATAGCAAGCTCTCTATTTAAATGTCAATATCTTGATAAATGTGTCTAATATTCCTGTTGATATGATGAGGGTTCAAACTTTTGGTTTACCAGATATTCACGTACAATTTACTTATCTAACCTCCAACTTTGTAGGCGATTTCATAATGTTTTAAACCACTACCACAATCTGATTGATATCTGATATTATATTTACCATAAGGGAATGAGTTCCTGTATTATTGAGATTTTTTATGAGATGTATCGCTGCATTTTGTCAATACTTTCCATCGGCTAATGGTACAGGGGAAAATGTTAGAATTATTTGTTACGTTCTGTTGAAACATGTTCGATCTTTTGTAGAACCTAGTAAAATATATCGCAAATTAATTTGATCAAAGTTGTTAATACAGAAAAAAATCTTACTTCTGTTGCGCGTAATTTAAAATAATAATTAAATAATGTCTTGAATCCAAAATTTAATTAACAAACTATAGAACTATGAAAATTATTTCAGCATTTAGAAGTAATTCAAAAATGTTCATCATTTACCTACATTTCGCTTAATAAGTTCAGTATGTATGAAACTTTCAACAAAAATAATGACCCTCGAATGCTTTGAGGATTCGAACAAAAATTTATAATATATTTAAACTATTTATCTATATAACACATTCTGCTTTTGAAACTTAATGTAATATTTCGGGGAATTCCTGAGTAAAACCTATTGTTACGTTCCCATTATCACATTAATATAGTGCACCGATGTCTATAACATGGCGTAAAATTTCAAAATAGTTGCTTTAAATCTTATTCAGTGAAACTTTAAGATTTTTTTTCAAATGAATACGAAGTCACTCTTGAGATTGAGTCGCCTGGGGTGGCCACCTCCCCTACCCTCCCCAGGCGACGCCGCTATTTCTGATCACTTCATGGGGTCGTTTATACAAGGACAAGTACTTAGAAAAAAGAGCTTAATAATGCATAACTTGTTGAAACTTTATTTAAGAATCGCCAGGGAGCTTTAATTTAATTCCATATTTTAGCCGTTAATTCAATTTATCGAAACGAAATCGAAACTTCCGAGCAATTACTGAACTCGGTTTTATCGTTGCCTATTATTAATATTTATCTAATATTAAATAAGTCAACTTTTTATTAGTTTCAATTTATTATGCATTATTCAATTAGTTTTTCATTTCAAATTTTTCGTTCATCTCAAAGGTAAATAGAAAAAATTTATCTTCTTTTACAAATCGTAAATTTCCAAAATATATATATAAATATATATATATATATATATATATATATATATATATATATATAGTTTCCACTTATAACGATGGTTTTAAAAAGGTTTTCGATAATGTTGAGTCATGGATACTGATTTCAATATTCCAACTCTGTCACTCAAATTACCGACGTATTGACATAATTAAGACCATCTTATGATCATATCCAGATATGCTGAAAAAACTAACAGCAAAATACAACCCGATGAAGATAAAAAGGAGATTTTTTAAAAATTATTTTCCAATTATTATTCTTTTTCCATTTGCGCTCTATAACTAAACAAAGGATAACCGGAAATTTCCTGAAGTAAATCTAAGGTAAATTTCCCTAATATTTTCAATCAAGTCTGCATATTGAAAAACGAAAGATAAATGAGTTCTTTAAGTAAATAGTTACATTTGGAGAAAGTAGATTAATCATAATAAACCCGCCATACAGTTCACAAATTTTATTTTTTATAAATAATTAATAAAACAAATCTTCAAAGCTAGAAGCACCATCGTTATCTGTCACTTCTCGCTAGTGTGCATAATTTTTTGCAGTTTTGACTGAACAATAGGTAAGAACAACCTTAAGATGATGTGCACTTTGAAAAGTTTTTATAACAGTCTAGAAATCGCTACAAATATGGTGAAGTTAGGAATTGCTAACTTAATGTTGTTAATAAATCATATTAGCATATAACTTTTAAGGTCTTAAGACGTAAACACATTAGGAACCTTGCAAGGAGAACCGGTTGTGGTAATTTAGTTTGAGATCAACTTTTGTGCAGTTATTGGCTACACTTAAGTATGGTTACACTAAGTGAAAATTTGAGCGTGCAGCATATCTGTCTAAAAATTGCAGGCATGGTCGGATCGGTCCATTGCGATCAAATACAAGGTCACAAATTGATTTTATCAATTCACAAACCGCAAAAAGTAACTTCCTTCCGTTGAAAAATATTACCTGTCACGTAGCAGTGGAAGAAAGCGCTCCTTTATTTGAATAGCTTTACACATGTATGAAAAGTTGTGTGTAGTATATAAGTCATGAGACCTGAAGGGGTTTTCAAAAAGGTTGTTTTTCGTAGAAAACCTTGTATGAAAAGTTTTAGATGACGTAGTGTGATAAACTATATGTAATATGTTGACCTAACACAAACTATAACTACATTTAATTTCATTAAAATCCGATAGCCTTATATGTTAAAAGAAAAGCAGGCAAAAATATTTAAAAATATTTCTTTTGGCTTCCCTTATCCTTCAATATATAGAAATTATCCTTTAGGGTATTATTAAGTGTAGGTACAATTTCAATATCATCTCTATAAAAAGCGCAATCGATTTGATGATATATATTAATTAAAATGAAAAGTAATTTAAATGAATTTTATGTGGTAGTATATTATAACTTGAACAAATGGATCAATCATATAAGTCGTTAAATAATTGTGGACGAGGTTCGGAAATAAGCAGCTTATTTTAATTACGTAAAAATTATTAGATTGCAAAATAATGATATATTAGAAGAGACTCAAGTAATTACTTAAGATACAGCAGTATCCATTGTACGTTGAGCGTTAGTTAAAACGTAACATGGCCTTCCTTCCACGTAAAAATTTCCAAATGTTAATTAATTTATATTATTGCCAAGAATAGCTTTAGCAACTGCTCGTAAATTAAATAGATATTTGTTACATTTCTAATAAATAAATTATGGCAAATGAAATTCAAAATTAAGCAGCTAATTTTGATTGCATGAATAGTATTATATTGTAAAGTACTGATACGTTAGAAATTATTCAAATAATTACTTAATATATATCAGTATTCATTATACAATGGGCGTTACTTCAAAAGTGACATAACCTTCCTTCGATGTAAGTCTCCAAATATTAATTTATATTATTGACAAGAACAGTTTTAGCAACTGCACTTAAATAAAGTAGATCTTTGTTATATTTCTAGCAAATACCATAGGTAATTTAAATAAAGAATTGTGATGAATAACTTATTTTTAAATCGTGGAAACTTTCCAATATTATAAAGGTCCACATCATTTTTAGTATGAGCAGAAACCTTACCTGATAAGTAAAGTATGTGAAAGCATCATTTTCAAATTTTCTACTTTTGAACCAACGATATTCAGAAAACAATAAAGTCTATTTGTCTATGGTTTAAGTTTCGAATAATATTATAGTGCAGGTATGTACATTAATGAGTACATGTGTATTTGCACGCGTTGTGTGGTGTGTTATGTTAGTTAAATATTAAATAGTTTGTACATTTATATATTTAAAGGTACAAAGACAGGTAGTCATAATGAAGATAAATTATTACTGAACTAAATACGCGGTATGGAAATTAAATAATTTTTTTCAATACTTTAGTTTGCCCGAAAATTATTTTAGTTAACTATATCATTTGTAATGTATTTCTTTTTATATAATACACAGTACGTAATGAATTCATATTATAAAAAATATATACCAAATGCAAAGGGTGATAGTTATAAATTTAAAAAAAGAAAAAAGGACCATAAATTAAATATTTCAAGATAGTGGCTATATTCGGTCTATTTACACACCTGTGACGTCATTTGACTTTTAACCAATAACAGGGCGTTTGCGACGCTGCTTGAATTTCTTGTGATTTCTTTACGTTTTTTTTACAAAATATAAACGTTTTCTTTCGAAAATTAAAAGAAATACGCTTCTTTACGTTATAATCTAATAGGATGACCACTAATTGTGGTATCTTTTCGATGTTGTCAAATAGCCTATTGCAACCAGTAGATACCTACTAAATATGGCGCTATAAATAACACCGTATAATTCCCAAGATAAAAAAGCAAGTATATTTTTACGACATGTTGTCCAAATGTGAACAGTAAATCTGATAATATTGTAGAAAAACCATAAGCGACTGATGCTACGATTTGATGTATGATGCACAAATTTTATTGTGCACGTTTCTTGTGTGCTTGATCTATGGACAGGATCTATATAGTTTTATTTATATTTTGGGATAACAATTACAACTTGAGATATTTGAACCTATATAAATTCGTTTCATAACGTCCCTTTTGGTATTAGAATAAAGTGTAGCCCTGCGATTAGGAAATAAACAATTTTTTTTTCATTTATATTAAAGTCCATGGAAACATTAATTATTCACTTCACAAAACTCGGCAACTAGCCGCGTTTACGAAATACTCAGTTTGACTAAAATTTCTTATTGCGTTATCAACTTCTGACTGCGTACCATTTTTTTAATTCAAATAATCAAAGAAAGTATATTTTATAAGGGACAACATTATTTTGTATTTCACTACTTTTTGTATTACTTTTTCAGGTAGTCATAATGAAAATACATTATTTTTTATTGATTTCGCAAAAAGATGGACTAAATGTAAATAATTACAACCATTGGAATAATTATAGTTATATTTTTTCAATACGCTCTTAGTATAATCGTTCTCTTTTCCCTTCCGTTTCCAAAAATTCACACCACAAAAAAAAATTATAAAACATCTTACAAAAATATATCTCAAATTAATATTACTGTGCGAAATTTTTAATAAAAATAATTTCTAAAAAATTATTTTTACAAACAAACCCCGAAATTTTCGAAAGACTAAAAAACGTGCCGCACTTCAAAGTGACGTGGCGTTCGAATGTAACGATCCCCTAAAAAATGATCAATGAAAAAAATAGAAGTTTGTCGACTTCCTTCGACATCGTTGATCTTATTCTAGTCTTGTAAAAAATAGCTTGAAGATATAAGTTATATATATGCAGAATAATGGATATAACCTACTTGTCTTGCTCGATATTACTTACACCACGGGAACTTTCTCACACTTCGTCGCCTAATATTTGCCATAACTAATAATATAAGACCATCATCGGCCACGCTTTATGACCTGATCGCTTACGAGTTTATATGGCAAGAATCCTGAGTGTTTCTGAACACTTTATGAGGTTATTGACATAAAGTCTTGGATTAAAAAAAGAAAGTCATAATTCGTTATTTGTGGAAGTGTTTTTAAGAAATACGCCAATGTGCTTTGCTAATACTTTTGCGACACATTAAATTTCAAAACGTGGGCACTAATTTAATATTTTAATCAAAGTTTCTTCAAGTTATTAGATACTTCGAATTATTTTGTTACCTATTAATAAATTTTATAATTAAGAATATAATTTCAAACAATCAAATTGATTTTAACAAGGTTTACTAAAAACAACAACTTTAACTAAAACAATAAACACTAATTAAAATTCCCGTCGCCATTTTCACACTTTAGGGATTTTCCTGATTTAGTGATGTCTTATTTCTTTGAATCGTGTTGTCTTTATCTTTGTGGCAAAATACAAGGGCGAATTGCAAAAGACCGGGTTAAAAGTTAAGATAATAAAGTATAAAATAAGGTGATTTTGTCAAACAAGCCAGGATGAAATTAATACCCTTACATTACCATGTAAAAAAATAACTTAAGGGATGGAGGTATATCAAAAACTAATTCTCCATAAACAAAAAATGTCATCACAACATAAATATAATCAAAAATTGTCCATCAAAAATCATAGAAACTGATAATATTTTAGTTGCTGTTCATAACAAAACTTGTTAATAACAAAAGTACTGAACTGCCTAGAATCAATCTTTCTGAATCTATTGCTGCATGAAGCAATATTCACATAATTTTTTCACTTAATTATTTCTTCACTTTATTTTTTTTATTTTCAAAAGTAATATAAGTCTATGTTATTTTCCTACTATTGCTATAAACATGGCTTAATAAGTGCCATTAATAGGCAAAATTATTTACGTTAACCGGTTTTTGAAAAACTAACATGACAGACGAACACACGAGTAACGCTATATGGATAAAAACGATTAAATGGCATCGCGGAGTGATCGTGAGTATAAATAAAATGGTATCACTTCAGCATTTTAATTGCTTCATGAATAGTTGTATGATCAAACAGTTTAATCTATTTAGACATTAGCAATTTCAATTGATTATTTCTTCTTACCTATCAGCCTTACTTCTGTTTGTTCGATGACTTAACGATTGACCTATACTAATATAAATATAACCACCAGCTGGAAGGCGTTCACTGCTAAACATAAACTTCGCCGTGGATTACCATATACTTCACTTACTAAAGGGCCGTTCCACTCTGCGTCTTCCGGTATGTGGTCGCCATTGGAGAATTTAATGATCGTCGATTTTGTGTAATATATCGCTAGTCTAGTCCATTGCCACTTCGAACTGCCAACTCTACGAGCTATGTCGGTTATTTTATTCCTCGTACGTATCTCCATATTACTGATCATAGAAAAACCCCGAGCGTGACCCTTTCCGTAGTCCGCTAAATGATTTGGAATATTTTTGTGGAGTCAATCAATCTATACTAAGATATTAAACGAAAAATCTTATTTGTTTACTTATTTGTTCGCCCTAAGTTTTGTATCCAAATTATATAAAGAGCCCATATATTGAAGAAGATTATAAGTCTCTATGATTCATAGAAATAAAGCAGTGATATGAAATGTAACACAAGTTGGGGAACACTGTATAAAAATGAAACAGAAGTCTAAGAACGTAACTTGCGTCATACAGGATAGAAAGAGACAGACTTATTTATTTACTAACATAGGCTGCATTTAAACCGATTTCATGTAAATGGGTTGCGGCAAAACAAATGGTTGAAATAATAAAAATAGGAAAAAATCGCTTATATTTCACAAGAAGATTTTAGGATTAGTGACATAGTAAGTTAAAATTTACAGTTATTTCTAGAGTTAAGTTAAGTGAAACATATATATATATATATATACACATATATATATATAAACATATATATATATACATATATATATATATATACATATATATATACATATATATATATATCATTTGATTGGAAAGGTATGTATCACTAATTTATGGCTTTAGCTCAGTAGCTCAATATCTCAGTCCTCGAGTTATTAATGAAATTATTTATTGCGCATACGTTGGGCAATGATCAACGTGGTGATAAAAAGTAATTAGTGAACATTATGCGTTATTGTTTTTAAAAACAAATATAAAAACAAGAGTATCTTGTATTTGTTCCATACTTTGCAGGTTTAGGATTCAGAACTGCCAACCTAGATTCAAAGAATACATAAAATAACTTTAATGTTAATTAAATAAATTGGAATAGGTTGGCGCATTTAAAAAAAACTAAAACATCTATTTAAAAATTATAATTTATTATTTTAAATTAAAAATATTACAAAAAGAGTGGTTTTACGCAAATATTTTGAATGAACAGTAGTACACTTTAACTCCACATAGCACAGCGTTCACATTAAATCGCGAATAGCCACGTCGTCTAGATAGCTACAGTTCCGACAAATAGACCGATAGTTCTCTTTATCTGTCGTGTATAGCCAAAACATATACTTTTATATTTATCTTCACAACGCGACGAGTGAGTGAAATGATTAATTTGGTGAAACAAAAAAGTCGCCGATCGCTCCCAAGCTAGTGATATACTGATACATTTTGATTTCATGTGAACGGGTGATATATATTATCGTAACACATGAGCTATATCTTTTATATCTCTCACTCGTGAATTACACATCTCTCAAATAAACTCCTCCGCTTCCTCCATTTCCTCTGTCCCCATCTGTGGATCGGGTCCACTTGTAAGAAGCGTGCCGCTAACCGATTCCGTTGTCGGTGTTGGTTGCGTCTACTGAGAGCATAGGAAGGACAGTAGACGTTATTGAAACGTATAATCCGCATATCTCAATGAATCCTATCGATGTACTTATCCGCTTTCAAGTGGTCAACAAATCAAGGTATAAAACAAACAACGCTAGAAACGATCTTTCTTAAGTAGGTTATTTCTGTGCATAAAACTGAATACATTTGGAGCGTGTTTATGTAAAAAACTCTGGTTATGGTTTTTTCAGAAAAAGTTGAGAATGTTTGTATACTTTCCCTAATATTGAGTTGAAAACTCAATTTGATTCACAGAATCACTTGTATGAATAAGAGACACGTTCTTTGTCACATTCTGCATATATTTAATTGAATCTTTCGAATGATGAGAAAAGCATTTAATATCTTTTCATTATTCATAGGTTAATAAATCATTTTTGGTCATAATTTATGGAGTTATGCAGTTTATTTTTCAAGAAAGTTAAAAAAGATATTTGACAAATTGTTATGTACATTTTACTGTCTATACCTTTTGAAGTATCGACTCGTACATGGTATTTAGGTATTTCACTTCACTTATTCTATTATATGCTTCCATATATGCTCTTTCTTGTTTACAGCGTCTCTTTCTTGTTAACATGTAGAAAACTGCGCTCTTTCTTGTTAACATGTAAGAAACATTGAACATTCCTCATCCGTCTTTTAGTGTTTTCCTTTATCTTCCACTTTATCTTTTTTCGCTCGCTTTTTCTACTCTTTTTCGTTTATCTTTCTTTATAATCTCAAATTCTTCTCTATACTTTGCAATCTAAATTCCTTAATGAGTTTTTTCATATATGGGTTTTTAATTCTGACACTCAAGAACCTTTTCACCAGATATTATACAATAATTATATTTGAAGTACCAACATTCACTTTATTTTCATGCTTCCTTTGCATTAATCTATACTCACACGTGCACACTGTTAGCACTGACGCATCATTGTGAACATAACTGTTCACAATGATGCGTCAGTGTCATACAACGAAACCTAGGTCGTGGTAAAGAATTTAAATAAAATAGAAATAATACAACATCATGTAGTTTCATTTAGTTCCAGAAAATTAAATTATAATTAATTTCTACAAAATTAATACCAAATATATTCAATATGAATACTACCATTATTCTTTAAAATCCACGTGCACCCACAAAGAAATTCTTTCAGAAGATTATTTAGTGTTTTGTATATTAGTTCAATTGACATAAGCATCCAAAAACTAACGAAAAAAAAGTTTAGAAAAACCATAAAATAATAAAGGAAAAAATGTAAATATTGACATTGTGTAGGAGAAGCAAATTCAAATTAACATTTCTGGCAAAATATTTCAACTAATGTTTCTATTCAAATATTTATTTAAAAAGTTGTAATCAATTCAATCAGAATAAATCAAAATAATAAAAACATTATAGAAATTCTGACAATTTCCAACAATGTGCGAGGTAAAAAAAGATTTAAGGTAAAATAGTGGACTATTATTTCTAAAAATATAAATTTATTACTATACCTATGTATTTAATGTGTAAGTACACCATCTAGTTAAAACATTATGAATGGGTATAATACTGGACTACTGACACTGCTAAAGTGAAAATTGTAAATACTTTTTCAATTTCTAATCTCAACTCAAGAACTCACCATTTCTAAATGAAAAATATAGTAAAATAATTTAATAAAAAAATCATAATTACTGGTAAAATGCTGATGATTAAAAAGGGTAGTGGTGTTTTATTTTTGAGCTGAAGACGTATGGTGTAAATGCAGGGGCAGGGAATGTCATTGAGACGCGCGTCACTTCATGGAGTTTTAGTCACAAAGGAGCATAATATATAGGGATACTTTCTTTTTTCTGCGTTCTCGACTATAACTACACGGATTATTCTGTGGTAAGTGCCCAATGTTTATGTTGTGCAAGATATCGCACATGTAATGTGCCATGCAACAATATCATTAAAAAATTAATTATAATGTTTGAAAACACGGGGTAAGGCTAAAACTTCAAAATGCAGGTAGCCCGCGAAGTAATTGAGATGAAGAAATGAGAAAAAATGCAGAATTTGACTCGTCCACCTGTGACTACCAATTCACAAGAGAAGTCAAGAACTTAACGTTGAAATGTTGTCCCTGCACTTAATGTTGACGACCAACTTGCATCTTAAGGCATACAAAATTCAATCAGTTCAAGAACTGAAAGATACTGACCAGACTTATTAACTTTATCAATGACAGACTATAGCAATTCAACAACTTCGAAGAATATTATGTTTAGTGCCGAAGCAAACTTCCATTTGAACGGCTGCATGAAGAAACAGAATTGTCCCTACTGATGAAAATAAAATCCTAAAAGATCTCCTCCACATTCTGAATGTTATTGTGTGGGTTGCAATGTCCTGTAAAAGCATCATTGGCCCTTACTTCCATGAAGATTGAAGAGGGTGAGCGCTCACTGTAAACTCGGACCATTATTGTTGGATATTTCGACATTTTGTGACTTCGACTTTTTGGAAATTTTAATTCAAGAACCTGCTATCACTAGATGGTACCACTCACCATACATCTGAAATAGAAGCTGTAAACCAATACACCTGTTGCCAATAGAAGCTGTAAACTATTTACTTATCGATATTCGTGACAATAAGATCAATACGATATTGCTAAAGGTAGTCTACTCGTCATAAGATATTTTGGCAACTTTGGCTCTTTCTTTTATCCAGTATCTTTCTGTAGTAAAATCCTTCTTCAGTTTTAGAATCCTCTTTTTGAATTTCTATATGATTCTCTCCTCTACTGTCAGCTTCATGGCCAACTTTGTTTTCGCATTCCTTATCAGTTTCTTTCAAAAACTTATGGAACCAATCTTCTTTCTTCCTATCCATCTAAACACAAAAAGTTTAAAAAAGTCCTTGTAAAATAGGAAATTCAACTCGTGCCAATCTTATAAGCCAAAGCAAGTCCTCACAATACACAGACAATGCGCGCATGCAATCCCACTGTACTATCGCTAGTCGAAATCACTTGAGAAATAGTATGCAGGGATACAAAGAGGGGCTTACAAAGAAAAACACAAATTTTAAAACATTTGGTCGGTCTCATAAACTTGTATAATATAGAAAAATTATATAAAATACTTTGTGGAAAATTCTTTCACTGTCATAAGAACTGTTTACTCTTACATTATTAATTAGTATAAAGATTCCTTGGGGTAGCTGTGCCCTTGCAACTTCTTAAGGGAATATATTTTAACCTACGACAAAATTAAATTAGTGATTTAAGAGTTAAGACAATTTTACTAACAGGGAAGAAGTATAAACAGCAAACTTATTACCTTTTTGTTATAAAAATTTCATGTACCCCACATATATGAAATGTTTATGGCAAAATGTAGTTATAACTTTAATCTTACATGTTTTTCTTTTGTAAAATTGAAATTTAGTGGAAACAAGTAAAATTATAAAAAAAACCAACTTCACATTTTAATAGCAATGTTCACTAAAATATTTCACTTTGGTTACATTATTCTCTTTTACTTAACTACATTAAATTTTTAACATTGGAAAATTTTTATAGTTTTAGTCTCTACTAACTGTTGCCCATGACTTCATCAGCATCATCCTCCATAATATGAACAAATACAACACATATTTTTAACAATTTTAATTGATGTTAAAAATCCTAATTACCAAACAAAATGTTTAATTTAGGCCATCGAAAAAATAATTAAAACCAAGAACACGATATACAAAGATAATTTACAAAATCCCTTAACAACATGAATTTTGCAAAGATTGTTTGCAAGATTCATGTTTTTCCTTCTGAAGGAAATAAAATATAGACTTTAATAAAAAAAGAACTTTTTACTTTAATAAAAATAAAATATAGACTTCATGCCCGAATTGACTGGTCCATAGGTTGACAGCAAAAACTTTAAGCACTTATCCTTACGTCTTGGCGAAGCAGTCAACTACAGGATATTATACTTACTTGAATCAAAATGGGAGATTGTTGAAAGTAAGAGTTATAAGTGGTATAAATACCATTTCACCTGTGCCACATTCCATTAGATTATCTGCTTCAATAAAATTTCTCGGTATGGTACACATTTTGAGTTAGGTTCTGTTACATTATTTACAAGAAGTCAAAATCTGAAGAAGCATAACAAACTTTAACTATGATCCGATGGACAAGAAAATGTTTACAGCAATCTTTATACGAGAGCTTAATCTCAAATAAGATAGACACTTTGTACCCTTTAATACTTTTTATTAAATTGTAATCAAATTTTATATCATCATCATCATCATATATATTAATACGCTAAGGTTAAGATGTTACTCTCCCTTTTTAGAAAAAACCTCACAACTAATCCACATAAATTATATATCATTTTATAGATAATTGCTTGCTCTACCGGCATCCACAACTAAAAAATTTATTATTGCTATTGTTTTTGCAAATTAATTTATTATTAAAATCATATACACAAAACAGCAATGCTGCCATCTAACGGCTCAACGTCAATATGATTGACGGTCGGTAAAATTTTTGTTTAATTTCAAATCCACTCACATATAAATAAAGTGGCGCTTTAGCTCAATGCTTTTGATACTTGCGCCTCTATATGTCAATTTTATTAAAATAGAATAAATAATGCGAAGACTTCGCACGGGTCACGCTAGTACATATTATAAACATATTCAAAATAAAAAATAATTCATCCTTAAAAGATAATTTTATCACGTCAAATGAGCAAATCTAAATCATAAGAGTTCAAAATTATAATTTTTTGCATATTGAATATTACGAAATTTTAAATAAGATTGTAAATCAATTTATATTAGCTTAAAAGGAATTTTGAAACATTACTTTAATAGAAAAATCACATGGACAGAAATGGTTTTCATTCTGTTTGAGAAATGGTTTTCATTCTGTTTGTTCTTCATTTCTGTTTCAGAAATGGTTTTCATTCGTTCCAAATATGTAGAAATTATTATATAATGTTTCAATGTGTGCAAATCATACCAGCTGAACTGTTAATCAATATAAAGCATGTATTTTTAAATAGTATAAAAGACAATATCTTTCTCTTTGTCAATTTTTATATTCTAATATACACTCATAATTTTAACCAGCGAGGTTTTAGCAATATATCACTGTGCTGCAACTTAAGATTACTGAACTGTAGATCATTTTTGTGAAACAAGCCAAGGTAAAAATAATCAGGATACCTGAAAAATGAATAAATATGGTATTTTATGTTAATAACAAATGGTGTATATTGCCTTTACCGTTTTACCTTTACCTTTTTTTTGTCTCTTAAAAAAACTTTAATTTGTATACATAAATGCTATATACATAAATTAAATGAATAGCCTATACATAACTTAAGGCTTGACCCATTATGTATTTGTTTTACACAGTTTACGAACAGATATAGTTATTATTTGTTACTTTTTCTCAGATCAGAGCCAGTTTTGACCAAAACCATGTGGGCGCTTACTCAAATAAACTATTTTAACTGCGGGTCCAGAACTTACCAAGTCATGCAACCAACTGAAGAAATGCCAGGTGGTCTGCCGACTAAACCTGAAGTAGGAAGTACTATAAATTACTTTTATACATATATTTTATATAATAACTAATCTTTCATAATAACATATTGTTTAAAAATATTTAAGGTTTTGACCCTTCGTTTTGATATATCTTCTTCATAATATGCTTAATTTTTTTACTCAGTTTACTATGTAAACTAAGTAGGACATGCAAGTGTGACTATATAAAGTGTGAATATATAAAGTATAAAATTAACATCAATCTATACCAAAAAAGGTTAAGAATATTAAACATAGAAAGTTTTATTTTGATTAAACTGCTAATTTTTAAATGATTGAACGGGAAAAAAATTAAAAACATTTTTCACTTCTACATAAGTAGTAATAAATACATTTACAAACATTAAACAATTCAATGAAAGTAGTAATAAATACATTTACATAAGTAGTAATCTACATAAGTAGTAATAAATACATTTACAAACATTAAACAATTCAATGAAAGTAGTAATAAATACATTTACATAAGTAGTAATCTACATAAGTAGTAATAAATACATTTACAAACATTAAACAATTCAATGGAAGTAGTAAAAAAATACATTTCCATAAGTAGTAATCTACATAAGTAGTAATAAATACATTTACAAACATTAAACAATTCAATGAAAGTAGTAATAAATACATTTACATAAGTAGTAATCTACATAAGTAGTAATAAATACATTTACAAACATTAAACAATTTCAATGAAAGTAAATTTGAGTGAAATTTTAAAATATTAACTAAAAATAAATTATTTTGCCGTTTCATCCCTTATGTATCTTTTAAGTAAAATAGAATAGCATTTGTTTTCATAACCACAATATAATTTCGACACAAAATTTTCGACGAATAATTAATTAATCTTCAGTTTATTTTTGTAATTTACCTTACTCAATTTTGATGATATCTTTCAGATCATTTTCTTTATGCGAGCTAATAAAATTAAAGGAGATTCTTCTACAGGTATTTATTGCAAACTTAATCTTATAGAATAATTGTAATTTGATTAAAAATTAATAAATTGCTGGCATAAGAATCAAATTAATCAACACAATGAACTCATTACTTTGAAAGAGTTGTTTAAATCAGGAGCCTTGTTAAATCACTTGAAATAGTTTACAATAAAAAAAACCAAGTTAAAAGTAGTTATCTATACTTTATTACTGTTTACACAAGAATAGTAGAAATAGAATAGAAATGTTTGATAGTGGTCTATAAATTGTTTAGGTCAATGTTGGTTATGAAGATGACTAGACCTTGATGTACGCATAGTTCACAATTATGCCATTTTTAATATCTACAAAACCTAATTGCAAATCAATTAAGATTTGCAAAATATTTTTTTTTAAAATTAGCCTTTAAGAAAAATTTTTGGATTGAAAAAAAATTCTTTTTTTTCACAAATACTTGGATAAAATTTGAAGGATCGTATTTCACATTAACAGATCTTATAAATTATGTGGTACACTCTACGCTTACAACTGCACAATTTTTTTTAAACGTAAGTTTGATGCAATATGCATGACAATATATACTGAAACAATACAATTGATATAATTTTACTTTCAATAATGCAGCACATGATAATATTGTTTCAATCATTTATAAAATATAATGCCATCTAACCATGCAAAACTTACACTTAGTTTTCGTATTTCATTTAAATTTAAACTGCTTTTCACAGGCTCTAAAGAAACTTCAAACTACAGCTTACATCAAGAAACAAATAAAACTTCTAATGAGGCATTTAAGAAACTTGTGACAGATATTCGAAACAAAGATGACTGTTATTTTCGCACCAATACCTCATGTATGGAAAAATTTACTTTACATTACAGTAGAATTATTACGTTACATGCATACTCATATAAAAATATGAAGGAAATATTACTGATAATGTCGGGTTTTGTGATGTAATTTATGCACATATAGATATATTGACGCTGACATTTTTAAACTTGAAGCTTTACATCTTGGTGTTGAATTCAATTGATCCATTGGACTATTTTTTATTAAACATCTATAAAATTTCTATAATAACCCAGTGTAAATTTGTTTTTTTAATTATATATAAAAGGTAATCTCAGAAACTATCAAACAAATATTAAAATTGTTTTTTCTATTAGAAAGCTACTTTAATTCAAATTGACAGAAAATAAGATTCAGTCCGAAGTACATAGTTTTCTTCACTTAATTGTGATATTTATGAACCAAATTGTAGAAAAAATCAGCAGTATTGGTGTTTCCTTAGTTTTAATGGAGAATTCAATTGATCCATTGGACTATTCACATATAAAAATTTTTCATTTATAAAAATTTTTAATAAAAATTTTTATAAAAACCTAGTGTAAATTTGTTTTCTTATTATATGTAACAGTAATAAAGTATAGATATTCTTGTGTAAACAGTAATAAAGTATAACTATCAAACAAATATTAAAACTCTTTTTTCTGTTAAAAAGCTACTTTAATTCAAATTGACAGAAAATAAGTTTCACTCCGAAGTACACATGTAGTTTTCTTCACTTAATTGTGATATTGATGAACCAAATCGTAGAAAAAATCAGCAGTTTTGGTGTTTCCTTGGTTTATAGTAACAAAAGCATTAAACCAAATAGTTTTATGCTTATACTAGGAGCGCCGTCCATAATTATGATGCAAATTACACCAAAAAATTGAAACGAAATTCAGCGTTCACTAAATAATATTTATATTATATAATTTAGATATATATTTCTAAAGATATTACAGTTTTTATTGGGAAAATATAAAAGAACTACATTACTTTGCTATGCCACATCCAATGATTGGCATTTGAGTTGGCTTACATTTAAGTATTGTTAAAAACCAGTAAAGCAAATATTGAAGTTCTAATTACAAATGAGATTTGATGAAAATTGGTTACGTCTTTATACAAAATGAGATTATTAACCATACTTACCTATCTGTCTACTATTTTAAACCTTAGATGGATATTCAACTTATATAATATGTTAAATAATTTATAACCACAAAGTCTTAAAAGAAATTTTAAATAAATTAGTTTGCTGACCTGTATGAATATAATATATGGAGTGTATTACTAGGTGAGCTCATGAATGGAAGTGCTATGAATTCTATGAATTTTCAGTTTATAAGCATTGTAAGGACATGTAACACGGACTATGTTGTGTATGTATGTGTCTGCACATAAAAATAATTGAATTGTTAAACGTCAATGGACAAACTTTAATAATATTGAATATACAAATTTGAATAATATTGAATATACATAATGAAAAAAAGAAATATTAATGTATTCAAAACACCTCAAAACTATGTTGTTTTATCCATTAAAGTTTACTGGCTAAAAGTAATACATATATTTAAACTGCTTATAGCTGTCCTTGCAAAAATAATTAAATTTTAAATGGAATGGGCTCAAAATAATGAAAATATTTTTCCATTGGAATTTAGGATGGATAATTTGTTTCTTCCAATATGTCTGATTTGAAGAAACAAATTGTATGATTTTTTATTCCTCCAAAAAGCAAGAAAATATTTAAAAGAAAAGTATTTTTAAAATATAATAAATAAGAAAATAGTATTTTTAAACTTAAAAATGTATTTGATACCAAAGCCAAGTATTACCCAAAAAAACTTACAATTTACTAGCTGCAAGTGTAAAAATTCAATACAAAGTTTTTGACAATGAGCCTTCCTTACCTAGACAATTATAAAACGTTTTTCTATATAAATTGAATTGTTAATAACTACTGTTTTAGACTTTAATATTGGCTATTAAACATTAACTCTAGTTGCTTGCAAAATATTTCTTCCCAACTTACCAAAACATTCCTTAAATCACAGCCTCGATTAATAATTCATTGTGGATTACCATTTTTAAATCAATATATTGTCATATATAATCGTTAGTGCTGTTAATGATCATGTAACATGACCAATTGAGGTCACATTCACACAATATATATGTTTTGCCAAGACAATGGTTCATACAATACAATGGTTCAGACAGAGGACGCTGTAGTCATAGTTATTAACAAATTCTAGTAGTTATTAACAAATTCTTTATTTATGGACTAAAAAGTTGGTTTAGTGCCAAAAAAGGAAATCACAAAATCTGGACCCGATAGGTGGCACTGTGTTTCAAAAGGCAGAACAACGTCTGCCAGGGCAGTATATATAATATTTAAGTCAATGTAAATAATATATAATGCATAAGGTTTAAAAGTGTATTAAAATAGAGTTTATTTTAAAGCCTTTGAAACCATCTACTAGAAACTAAGAGAAAGGGTATAATCCCCTTTCTTTTATTTTCTTTTAAACTTTTATTTTTTTTTATCCCTTGCTCTTTTTAAAACTTACCCATACTTCATACAAATCAGAAAAATATTTTTTCATTTTATAGCGTCTGTGGAAGTAGAAGACAAATTAATCTGTGAAATAAAATCCCTTGACTCATCGAGTTGTGAAACAAATGAGATATACAACAATAAAGACCGCGTGAACGACAGCTCAGTGGCTGGAGGAAGTATCTTAACAACAGGTTGCATGTTTATTTGTAACTACTTACAGTACTGAAATGTTTTATTAGGTTGGCAAGAAAATAATTTCGGTTTGGTAGTGTGAAATAAAACTCTTAAATGTTTTACACAAAGAACTTATCAATTATCTATTTTCCATTTTGTTCAATGACTTTTTCCCATCTTTCGAGCACCTTCATGATTTAGCACTCGTAAAACTTGTAGTCTTTATCAGCAAAAAAAACTGAATCAAGCGCGATTTCAAGTCATCATCATTAGTGAAAGATTTACCATTCAAAAAAATTTGCAAAGTTTGAAATAAATGTTAACTTTCCAACAAAGTCCCAATAATTTTCTACGATTTACCAAAAATGAGTGAAGGTTTGAATTGTCATAGTCGACTATTCCTTTGCTATTTATCAATTCTGACCGTTTTTTCTTTGGATGCCTCTTCATGAGCAGTAAACATCTGAATTAATCGTTTGCTTCTTTGGAATACCATAACAAAATACACAACATCTCCACAAAGCCATGAAATTGACAGCATGTTCTACTTTTTGTTCCTTTTTTTTGTGTTATACGGCATTTGTTCCTTTTTCATTACAAGTAATATGTTTAAAAAAAGTGACAATTTCATTGCCTTTGAGATGAATATTATAAAAATATTGATTCATTCCATTAAGTGAATCTCTTTCAAATCATGCAGAATCTAAATAACTAGCTTCTTAACGAGTTTTACACATATGATACATTTAACCTCTGCAATCACTCGCACAGCCATGTGACGATCCGATTCAATTATGGCTTTGATTTGATTATCAACATCAGAAGGTCGACGAAAACTTTGGATATCTTGGAGTGATAAATCTTCAGAACAGAATTTTTAAACTAATTCTGTGCGTTCTGTTGAGCAATCAAAACCATAATCTCAATAAGCCTCATCAACTTTCTTAGATGTGCAGAAACAATAAGTAAAATTTATCTAAAACATTTGTTTCAACTTGTTTCTCTCTCTTTTAGCTCTCCTCATCATTTTACACCAGACGCGTCTGTTCTGGGTCGTCGAGACTATTGAACTTTCTTTTTTAATTTTCATGAGGTTGTTGTTGATAACAGACATGAAAATTAAGTGAGGTTTACCTCATTACTTCAGGTTAGTCTTTATACTATTAATATCCATTCTGATTATGTTACCTTCTGGCCCCCTCGTAACATGGCCATATCGGCCGTGTTTCTGAGAGTTTGTCTTTGATTAGGCGGATCTTAAAACTACCAAGGATATAGTTGTTTCTTGTTCTGTCAAGCAGTGATATCTCTTGTCCATTTTAGTATTGTCGTATCCATTGTGTCACTTTTGTGGTATGTACCTTTTCCTGAGGTTAGCATTCAGCACCATATACCAATACAGGGCAGACTGCAGTTTTATATACCTTTCCTTTCAAGCATCTTAGCATTTCCTTGTCACATAGCATGCTAAATGCTCTCACCATTTCATCTAGCGGGTATTGATGCTATGTTATTAGTTGGTATTGATGCTTTATATCAGCATTGGTCATGTCATTATTGAAGACAATATACACAACTATGCATAAGTGCTTGAAGTGGATGACTTCCCTAAGGTGGTGATTTTGTAACTTAACCATGCTCTGTTGGTTGATATCTGAATAGCAGCACCACGTGTACTTCATCTTTTTCGTACAGATTTTCAGTTCAGTGGTCTCATGCGAGTCTCCAAAATTGAAAAGTATGTAGTCGGGATTATCCCTAATAACGACAATATCGTCCACATGAAGTAGATTATAAGGCGGTTCTTTTGTATTCCAATAGTGTGATGGTCCTTGATAAGGTTTAAAAGTCATGGACTTAAAACCGATCCTTGGCATACACCTCAAAATCATACCTGCTGGTCTCCTTACAATGGTGATGATGTTGTTGTACTTATCAGAGATTACTTTCCCGTAGCTTTCAGATACATTTTGTGATCTCAGTGATTGCCAGATTATATGTCATGGAACTTGGTCAAATGCTTTTACAAGATCTTTAAAAGCTAGGTTTTTCTAATCAATTCCTTAAAGTGTGTAGTGTGTCTATTGTCGATCATCCTGCTACAAAACTGCATTAATTTTTAACAACAAAACTTCTAAAAAAATAATTTGATTGATTTTCTTTGTGGACTGCCTGTGGCACAGCCCACGTTGCGTATTTTATTTTCTGCCTAACCTCTAGCACTTCTTACAAAACAGTACCAGGCATTCCTCGATCCGCCACTTGGGGATGCGTTCTTTAAAGGCCAGATTCGTCTGGAAATTCGCAATTTGCTTCTAAAGTAGGTAAGGTAAAAGTAGCAGTCATAAAATGTCAAAGGAAAAAATGAAAACAAATGTAAAGTTATCTATTTATGAAAAATAAAATTATTTTCTTGCTATCCCAATAACAAGATTTTTATTGTATCAGTAAACATTGTCCCAGAATACATGCTAAGCTACACGACTACTTTATTACTTATAAATTATACTAATAAAATAATATGAGGTTTCTTAGGCAGTTACGGACCTACAACAGCAAAATCCAGTTACGATTGTAGTTCTTTTAAAAATCCATGTTGCAAAATGTTGAAATCATCGAATGAGAACCCTGATGCCCATGAAGTCTTATGCCCAAGGTCAATTCTAAAGAATGAAAGCAAATATGACAGAAGACTTTCAAACACCTCAATTGACTTAAAGAAAAATGAATGCCCGTGAGTAAATCCATAATGATATGGCATTGTTTAAAGAAATTTCAGAGGGAGAATTAATTGCATTGTTTTTACGTTTCCATCAATATTTAGAAATATTTGACGCTTTTAACTCTTATGTATGTATAGATGTATTTAAATCATAACCTTTTTATGTAAGATATTAATATTTGGGATAAATATTGTTACCTAAATAGAAGTTAAAGTCCCAAAATAGTTATAAAATGTAGGCGCCATGCAAGAAATAGAGATTGCTTGAAAACAATAAAAATAAGAATTTTTGTATAGATTTTTGAAAAACTAATCACTGTATTGTCCACAATTAAATGAAACTACGTGATGTAGTATTATTTCTACTTTCTTTAATTTCTTTACCACGACCTAGGTTTCGTTGTATTACAACATCTTCAGGTGGGATATTAGCAAAGATTAACTCTATGGAGCAACCAACAGTATTTATATGTTTCAAACACAATAGCGGAAGCCTGGTTTGTGAGTTTATTGCAGGGGCGCAGTGTAGGTTTTATTATATTACCGAGAGTTATACAATATACTAGTATTTTAGTGAGGGTAATAAATTCAATTGTTGTTATTATGTGAGGTTATACAATGCAAACTTTACAGTGTATGTAATAATCGGTAATATATTTATACAAAAGCAAGGGTATTTGAAAGTAAGGACAAGGTAATACACTAATTCTACATATGTCCGGTTTTGTGTATTCGTATATTTATTAATTTATTTCTTTTAATTTTTTGTTATTATATATACTTATATTTATATGTGTATTAGTGCTGAAACAATTTCCAGAGTACTGTAGTATCAATGTTGTATATTTATATTATATCTAGAAGATATTAAGAATGGGTGATGATATTATATTTAGTTGTTCATTTAATATACTAACCTTGGTATCTTTTTTATGTCAGTTTATTTCTAATGTTTCTAGGATATTAAGCTTATTACCTTTTGTATTTATTTGTAATATATAGGGGGCATTATCAGTATGGGGGTGATGGTTACTTTCATTGAGATGTTTAGCAAAGTGAGATGTGTCTGGTTTATTATTTCGCCAGCTGGCAATGTATTCTTTATATCTTGTATTAAAATCTCTTCATGTTTGACCTATGTATACACTATTACAGTCGTTACATTTAAGATTATAGATACCACTCTTTTTGCGTTTATCTATTTTTTCTTTATTATTAATAAGGGTTTTACCCAAGTTATTTAAAGTACTATACGTACATGTTATATTATTTATATTTTTATTATTAGTTAAGAGTTTTCCTAATCTGAGTGATACATTACCTATGTATGGGATAGATTTATAGTAAATATTATTATTATTTGGTACGACCGGGTATATTTCTTGTATTAGTATTTTTCTTAATTTATTATGGTACAGTTTTGTGACAATTGATGGGTCATAATTATTATTTATTGCGATTTGTTTTAGTTTTTATTTCTTTACGTAGATTAGGTTTTTCTAGAGGGATGGTTAAAGCTCTGTGAATCATGGAATGGAAGGCTGCTAACTTATGGGACCAAGGGTGTTGAGATTGACCATTAATTATGAAGTCTGTAAATGTGTCTTTTCTAAATATACTAAATTTATGTTCATGATTTTTGCGTTCTATTGTTATATCTAAAAAGTTAAGTTTATTGTCGGATTCTACTTCTGAAGTGAATTTGATATTATTGTGTAGGGAGTTCGCAAAGTTAACAAACTGGTCTAACTATCGCTGTGTACCTTTCCAGCAGATAAGGATGTCGTCAACGTATCTATAATAGTATAATATATTGGTCGCTAATTTACTGTTTAAGAGGCTGGTTTCTAGATTGTTCATAAATAACTCGGCTAAAATGGGACTGAGGGGGGCGCCCATTGCAAGGCCATTGACTCGTTGAAAAAGATTTTTATCGAATAGGAAATAATTTTGGTCTATGCATAATTTAAAGAGGTTTTTCTTTTCTAGGATATCTGAAATGATATTTAGGCAATTTTTTGGTGGTATATTAGAAAATAAGTTTACTACGTCGAGTGATACTAATTTACAATTGGGTGTTAGATGTATATTTTTAATTTTATTACAGAGTTCAACAGAGTTTTTAATGGTATATTTAGGCGCAAATCTGGCTTTATTTCGGAAGATCTTATTCAGGTGAAAAGCTAATTTTTTTGTGGGTGCGTTTGTGTATGAGACAACAGGTCGTATGGGTATATTTGGTTTATGAATTTTAGGTTGTCCATATAGTAATGGGGGTCTAGGGTTCATTATTATAACTTTATGTTTCGCAAATTCGTTAGGAAATATGATGTTACAGGTTTTAATTAATTGTTTTACGTTATCTGCAAATGTCGTGGTGGGGTCCCTTTGTAGTTTTGTGAAGTTATCTGGTTTAAGGAAATCGTACACTTTATTTTTATATTCACTTTGGTCTAGAATAAATATAGTGTTGCCTTTATCTGCTTTAGATAGGATGAGTTTATCTTTATTAATTTTAATTTGTAAATTACGTTGTGTCAAAATTTCGTCATTAATGTGTGTCTTGGTTTTAGAGTATTCTTTACATATTATATCAGCAGCTTTGTGTTTAGTAAACGTTTCCTGGTTACTGCATGCAATGGTGGTATCTACTACTAGTGATTCTATGTTTTTTCTTGATGGTGCGGTAGGAATATTATATTTAAATCCTTTATTTAAAAGTTCTAGTTCTTTCTTATTAAATGTTGATTTTGAAAGGTTTACTATTCTGGGATAAAACGTTTGTTTGGGTGTGACTTTTGGTTTCTGGGTTTTGGCTTTTAGTTTTTTAATTTTGTTTAATTGTTTTTGTGTTATGTTTTTTATTGTCACTGACATCATTTCTAATTTTATAGTCTAAAGTATCAAATTCTATAGGGTGAAGGAGATATGTTAGAGAAGAGTGTATTACCTTCAGACAGAGGTTTATGTTGTCTCGTTTGATGGTCGATTACCGAATTTCTTCCTTCAGCCAGTTGGTGACAGCTTTTGCTATTGCTTTCTGGGCTGCTCGAGTTGTTCCACTAATCTTTATGTTCACGTGACTGGGTGTAAGATTACACTTTATGCACGTTTTGTTAAACAAATGCTTTGTACCGCCTTCCGAAATTTAATTCGGAGTCGACAGTACAGGTATAAATATATTACCGATAATAACTTCCATTTAATTTTATTACATACACCGTAAAGTTTGCATTGTATAACCTCACATAATTGAATTTATTACCCTCACTAAAATACTGGTATATTGTATAACTCTCGGTAATATAATAAAACCTACACTGCGTCCCTGCAATAAATTCACTAACATAAGCAATGGAAAAATCTGCACAAACCAGGCTTCCGCTATTGTATTTGAAACATATAAATGCTGTTGGTTGTTCCTAAGAGTTAATCTTTGCTAATATCCCACCTGAAGATGTTGTAATACAACAAAACGTAGGTCGTGGTAAAGAAATGAAAGAAAGTAGAAATAATACTACATCACGTAGTTTCATTTAATTGTGAATAATGAATTTCTACAAAATTAACGCCAAATATATTCAACACTGTATTGTTTTTACGAATTATAAAATGCTTTTATACAAAACATTACACCACATTTAGGCATAATAATTTTGATTATAGGAACTTGACACGATAAAATGACAGCAATGTAATGAAAAGCTTATTAATTATCACCAGATGGCACTAATAGCATCATGCATAGCCTCTATATTATTAGAGTTTGAGGTAAATATAAAAATCAGCAACTAACTTTGTTACTTAAATATGATACCTGTTTTAGGATTTTTTACATTTAAAATAATACAGTCTTATTGAACAAAGAAATGCTTTTCCTCATTCTAAATTAAAAATCACTTAATATATTTCTTCACTAATACTTTAAATTAGCATTTGACAGTGTTAGTAGAAAGCATTTAACAGATGCAATGTATGAATTCAAAAGTCCGAGCAAGTTAATTAGACTTGTAATGTGTTCTATGGAGACGACAAATTGTAAAATAAAATTCAATGGTGCCCTCTCTGAAGATCTCAGTGTCAATAATGGTGTTCGACAAGGCGACTCACTCTCGTGTCTGCTTTTTAATATTGCACTAGAAAAAGCTATTCGGGATTCAGATATTAACACTAGTTGTACCATCTTTTACAAATCAGTTCAGATCCTAGCGAATGTTGATGATATTGATATAATTGCTAGAAACCTACCAGCCTTGAGAGAGGCCTTTCTGTCTTTGGAGATAGCTGCAAATCAAATGGGTCTGGCAATAAATTACTCCAAGACTAAGTATATGGCTTTATAAAAATCTCCACCAAACAATGCACATAATCGTTTGGAGATTGGCTCACATACATTTGAAACGATTGACTGCTTTACTTACCTTGAATCTTGTGTTAACAATAAGAATGACACTATCTCTGAAATTCAGAATCACATATCATCGGCCAATAAAGCATTTTTTGGACTAAGCTTCATCCTTAAATCTTCTTTTCTTACAAGAAAAACAAAATTATTAGTATATAAAACTCTTATTAGGCCAGTTCTAGCATATGGTTCAGAAACCTGGCCTTTGACTAGAACTGGAGAGAATAAAATAGCAGCCTTTGAAAGAAGGGTTCTGAGGAGAATTTTTGGGGGTGTCAAGGAAAATGGTATTTGGGGGAAGACATCTTAACTCAGAAATCTGTAGATTGTTTGGTGAGCCTGATGTCATAAAAACCATCAAAATCAAAAGAATGAACTGGGCTGCCCACATATCTAGAATGAAAGATGAAAACCCAGTAAAGAAAGTCACATTCATCGCAAAACCTCTAACAACTCGTAGAAGAGGTAGATCAAAATTACGATGGATCGATTCAGTGGAAGAAGATTTTAACATTCTCAGGATAAAGAACTGGAAAACCCAGGCGAAGAGTAGAACTTCCTGGAAGAATCTCCAACAGAAGGACTTGGCCCACCCTGGGCTGTCGTGCCAAATATGTTGATATGATGAAATACATTTCAGTATTCAGAAATTTACCTATCAATACCTACGATCAATGTTATTATATTATATAGACAAATCATTAGCACTTTAAAAGAGGTCCTCAAAAAACAAGACAATTGTTTCCTCTTCAATGCAACTATCTTTTTTATATAAATACTTTCTTTGAATCTTTATTTCTTTCATCATATCTCCATGTATTTTATTCTTTTTATGTTGATATTAACATATTATATTGAACACTGAACGAAAGAAGTCCTTTATTAATTTAAATAATGTTTTTATTATGTTGTTCGTACTTTTATTTTTTTAATTATATTCTTTTTTCCTCATGACATATCTAATTTGATTCATTTTTTTTATAAAAATTTTATTAATTTATCTATTATCAACAAACTTTTGCAGTTTGACACACAATTGTTCATTTAAACTGCTTTGTTATAATTGCTTAAAAGTGAATGCTCGTATAGTAATAACACAGTTATGTATATTACTATGCGACTACAATAATATTTATATCATTAAGCATTCAGTACGTTACCTCTTGTTCTTGCAGATATTCACCTAAAAAATCCAGCAAAGAATTGTGTCAGACTTCATCATTCACCATTAGTGATTTGAGTCAATCTCATAGCTCAAAGAATAAAAACAAAGCAAAGGATCTATGTAACAACTTTCTCAAAAACTCTTGCCGGATATTAGTGTCAGATTCCGGAGATGATGCACTATCACATGGTAAGAACGAGCTTCATAATGTCACTTCTTTTAATGAATGTCTTTAAAAAATGTAAATTATGATTGTAAATGTAACATGATAAAATTGTCATAAATTACTTAAGATGAAATATTATTTTTTTAATGACATATGTAAAATTGAAATTATATACCTATTCATTACCATTTTGATTACTATAATTTTATAAAATTAATTTAGCTCTCTAATTTTGCATCTTTTCTTGGTTTGTCATGATGATGAATAGCATGATTAAAAAAATTTTAATATCATGATTCAAAATCTTTTCTTGGTTTGTCATGATGATGAATAGCATGATTCAAAAAATGTAAATTATGATTCTAAATGTAACATGATAAAATTGTCATAAATTACTTAAGATGAAATATTATTTTTTTAGTGACATATGTAAAGTTGAAATTATATGCCTATTCATTACAATTTGATTACTATAATTTAATAAAATTAATTTAGCTCTCTAATTTTGCATCTTTTCTTGGTTTCTCATGATTCAAAAAATTTTATAAACATTTTAGTTACGATGCAATCAAACACTATAAATCACTTCAGAATATTATAGCTATATTGTTCTTGCAATAATTTTACTTATATATGCTGAGTTCCCTTACTCATGTCGAACTAGGTATATCATTTAATAATATAAAATTCTTCAAGGCAGTTCCTGCTTAATTTCATCATTAGACTATCTTCAATCCATTTCCTTTTTATGTCTCCTAATTTGTTATAACCATCTTAAGCAAGTTGTTGGTGATTGCCTTCATGAGAATAAAGATCTTTCATCATGTTCACACGTATCTACGTTGTTTTCTTGTCGGTCACGTTAAATGTGTAGTTGCCACATTTTATGTGACCAAAAAGAAAAGCCTACTTATACATGACAAATATCTTGGTGGTGATTGCAGTCGTGAGATAAAGGATCTCTATTTCTCTATCCAAATAAAAAATTTTACTTTGATATATTTCAATTTCTCCTAAATCTACTTTGTCATTTCTTTTATAATAAATATATATTTCACCCCAACATACCTTCTATAGAAAAACTACCCGAAATTGTTAACAAAAGCATACAAATTTAAGTTTATTCATCAAAATTTAATTCAGGATCACCTTCAAAGTAATCAACAAACTATTATTACTCCGGATCCCCATTTTCATACCCTTCTTATAGGCTGAAAGTGGAATGGCCTTTAATTCTCAGTGCGAATTCCGTTTGACGTCTTCAATCAATCAATCAATGTCTTCGATCTGTTCAATTATTCTTTCAATTCAATCTATCAATTGATGTCTTCAGTTGATGTTGTTGATGTTTTTGCAAGAAGTTAAACTCTTTCAGAACTCGTCTTGCAGCAACATGTCTCATGTGCTAAACATTGGTTAAAGTTCCATGAACTGTCATTTTATCAATGTTCAACTCTGGAACACTGAAATGATCAATAAATAATAATAACTTTCAAGCACTTTGAACAATTTGTACCACTCGTATGTCTGTCTTTTCAGCATAGTCGAGTCACAAAGGCCTTTTTTAACATTTTTAACAATCAGCATAAGAAATTATGTTTGAAAGACAAAATTAAAGGCAAACTCTTTGTTCCACTAATTTATCCATACAAAAATTCTCAGAGCAACTTTGAGGTTGACCTGTTCCAACAGCTACTGTGAACACTGCACACTAGTTGACAAAACGTTCAAGTTTGGCTTCGTAATTAAATAAGGTTCTAGCAACTTAAAAAAAAAAAAATTTTACTGAATCCTAAATTATTAATTACTTTTTTAACAATTCCGGATAGTTTTTATACAGAAAGTATAACAATCATTCCACATGTTTGTTTTACTTTTTTCTATATCCTCTCAATTTTATATTACTATCATTTATGTAGATTTCATTTATGCCACCTTCCGTTATGTAATTTTTTTTAAATAATTTATTATTTAGTTTACTCATATTAATGACTAAAATATAAATATACAAATTTGTATATAATAGATGCAAAATATAGTGAAAGACCAAAAAAAACAATAGAGACAATAAAATGACAACATAAATCAGTATGTACGCCACTGATATATGAGTCAAGAACAAGCCAAACGCATTTAAAGGAAAAGTTAGATATGAAACATTTTTAATAATAATTCATTTAATACTAATATTTACTAAATTATGTAATGTAAATGTTATCATGTAAATTTAAAATGTCTATAAATGTGTAATATTTGGTCGACGACGACATAGGTTCCATTGTATGATAACATCTCCAGATGGGCAATTTGTAAAGATTCTGCTATCCAACGAAGCCTAGGTTGTGATAAAGAATTTAAATAAAGCAGAAATAAAACTACATCACATTCATTTAGTTGTGAAAAATTAAATTATATCTTATTGGTATACATAAAATGTTCATACATCTAAGCCCTAGCTACAGTCATAATCTTCTTTGAAATTCCTCTTTACATGAGTCTCTGGATCTTAGTCCTGCAAAATATTGAATTGCATATTTTTGAAGAATAAATGTTCTATTAGAATCTGTGGTAGCATCATAAAAAAGCGACCCATAAATCATTATGCATGCTGTAGGAATAAACAAAATAAACCACCACTGATATTTTTTACTTGATCCCAGAATCCTATTGCCTCCGAACCACCTAAATCACTTTCTGATAATTCCTTCCATATCTTTAAGAAGATTTTCATAAATAGAACTTTTCATAATTAAAATTGTATTACCTGCAAACGTGAAAATATCAGTCTTTCCATGAAAACAAACACTAAGATTGTTTGTGTAAACTAGGAAAAGTAAGGGGTGTAGAACCAATCTTTAAAGTACATTATACTTTTATAGCATATGGTTCAGTTTTGGAGCCTTTAAAATATACAACTTTTTGACCAATATAATTCTCAAAACTTCTGACTGGGCAAACCGCTTCCAATGATACAAAAACTAAATTTTACTTATATATAATAAAAGTCAACCCCTATAATTTCCAAAAAATTTCATGTGCTAGAGTCAGTGATGTACGGTGTGTGTCGAACAAACACCCAAACAAAAATTAAAAGAACAATTTTTTTTTCCACTACTTTTATTAAGTTCCTCTAAACCATTCTTTCTTAAATATCTTCAATATAGAGACATGCCAATTCTACAGTTTTATTATTTTGTAGTTATTTTTTTTGTAAGACACAAAATGCATCTCATGAAAAAACATCTACAAATTTATGTGCCAATAGCTAGCATACTATTAAAATAATAATAAAGTGAAGATACAATACAAAACTTTAATAGCATTCAAACAAACCTTTATTAGCATTCAAACAAAACTTTATTAGCATTCAAACAAAACTTTATTAGCATTCAAACAAAACTTTATTAGCATTCAAACAAAACTTTATTAGCATTCAAACAAAACTTTATTAGCATTCAAACTTAATAGGTACAATACAAAACTTTATAAGCATTCAAACTTAATGATTATTTTAGTTTTTCTTCAACTACCGACATCAAAAAATTCAACAAACCATACGTAAACTTTTAAAAACTTTTATCTATGTGACATTAATAACTTAAAAGTAATGAGTAATAGCCCTTTTTTAAATTTTACTTTTCCAGTTGAGCGCCACCAAAGAAAAACAGACACCGTAAAGAGAGTAACAGAAAATTTCATTTGTAACTGTGGCATGACTGAAAACAATGAAAGGTATGCGAAACATTAGAAGAATCGTGAATTGTAAAATCGCTTAAAATACCTCAAACTCACGTTATATATTTTTACTAGTAAGGTAAACAGTTTTCGTTTTTATGGCTTTCTGAACGTGCGATTAAAAAATTAATTTCCTCAATTTTATCACTGCTTTGTCAATCTATCAAAAAGAATTTCTGTAATGCTATATAAAATGGAAAAAGACTTAATAAAAATATAAACTTGCGTTCTACTCATATGTGTACACAAGATTAAGTTTTACCAATTTTTCAAAATTCTAAATTTTGAAATCAATAAAATTTGTAATTAGAAGTGGACAGTGGAAAACATTCTAATATTTGGTTTACATTGAATATCTGGGTTCTGTGAGAGATATGCGAATATTAGTATGACAGAGACAGCAAAAAAACTTCAAAAGAAAATAACGAAAATATATCTGAAAGCTATTCAAAATATGCTTAGTTTGTTCGGAAATTCACTAAAAAACCAAGTATGCGTCTTCTGAGCCCATTATAGAATTAGACTCACCAAATTATTTCAGCGAAGTAAGTTGAGTTGGATTTAAAGGAAACTTTTGATTCAAGGGAATTTGATGCCGATTCTTCTGCGAAGATTTATTTGATATCAAAATCGATCATAGTATTTGAATATTTGCTATAAATCATAATTTTGGCAATTATGTACAATAAATGTTTATAAATCAATTAAAATGAAAATACATTCATAATATTTTCTAGAAATAACTGTGCTGTGCAACACTTCTGTATCTTAAATCCTGAAAGTGCTAGTTGTAACTGCAGATGTGGATTAAATTCTCCTACCTACAAAGGTAACAAAATTAATAGTAACAAAGTAATATTTTGACTCAAAAAGAAATCCCGAAACGTTTTGACTCCTCACATCAATTTACAAATATTCAGAAATATACAAAGTAAATATAAATGTGTGTAACACAGTTTCTTTTGCTATAGAAATTCATTGTAATAAGTAGAAATATAGGCTATAGTCAAATATTAAAAATTTTACCATATTTTGAATTTAATTTATAACTTTTAATTTTAGGAGAAAAAATGTTTTGGAGTAAAAGTGCCTTTTTTTAATAAAATCTGTCAAACTGTAATAAATTTATGGTTTATTTATACAAAATATTGGGAAAATTAACAAAATATTGATAACTGGACTAAAAACAATTTTTGATTTTATTTTGTTTTAAAATTATTGATTATTATAAGAAATAATGTTTTGAAACAAAGCTTGTTACTAGCTTTGTTTAAAAACCTTTCCAATGAAATTTAGTGTATATAGTTATGTGGGTCGTTGCAGTTGTTTATCTGTCGATTGTGTACATAAGAAAATTTATATCATATTTGGAAATTAAACATGGTGACGGAGAGAAACACTTTACGAAGCTCTGAAAAGTACCTAATAGAAGTAAATGTTACATCAAAAGACGCAAAACATGCAAACAATTGTCAAATTTTTATAGAAATTAAATTGCAATTTTACAATTACTGTCAGTTTATATTAGTATTATTATCTAACGATTAATACAAAATAAAAAAATACACTACTATAATCTCTTTATTTTTGTCCAATACCTGCCATTTACTGTTAGTTATGAATGTGCATTATTCATAACCCGTTCCACTTGTACTGACAGTTACGTCGTTGACAAGCTAGTGGAATGAGTATAATCACAGTTACGGGCGCAAGTGTTGTGAGCGGCTAGTGGAACATACTCAATGTTTCTTTTTTAAAAAGGTAATGTCATAAAAATAGCTGACATCTTTTCTGAAAGCTTCGTTGACTGAAGGGACTCTAGTAAGTCTACCATCTCTTCTTTAGAATGCAGAAAGGCCTCAAAGCATGTTTCGTTGATATTCTGTTTAAAAGTGTGATATCATTTTTTGGTTTGAGCTTATACAATGCGTCAGACCGGTATACTCCCAGTTCACACCGAAACCACTAAACTCGTCCTTGAGAGATATTAAAAACCTTTCTGAGGTTAGCAGCAGTTGCAGCTGCACAAGGTATCCTCCCGAAGAAAATAGTTTTCCCCTCCAGGAATGTCTTGACGGGTCTGCTCATGCTGATGACATATGAAGAAGACTCACAAGTATCCGGCTCGAAAAACCAAAATGGTGACATATCTTATCCATATGGTCAATTCTAAAATTACCTAATATATAGTACTAATAATTTATTAACCAGGTAACTCGAAAGGTATAAATATTTAATGGATATGTTATATACATATAGACATATTTATATGTACGATTTGAGAATCTTCTTATTAGTAAAAGTCACGAACGTGTAATAATAATTTAATTACTACGAAACTCGATAAGTATAAATACTTATTATATATGCATGCATGTAAATAGTAGTTGCACACATGACAATGTAAACAAATTTAATAGTTTATTTTGAAGATTCCCAGAAGATTCTTTTAACTTTTATATGAATAATTCTGTTTAAATAGTGTCTAGATTGTGCGATGCATTGAGTATTGCTTTACAATCACAAAACAAATAATAACATAGAAATGGCATATTCGTCTAAATGTATGAAAACACACAGAATAAATAATAACATAGAAGTGGCATATTCATCGAAATGTATGAAAACACACAGGACAAATAATGACATAGAACTGGCAAATTCATCGAAATGTATGAAAATGCACAGAACAAATAATAACATAGACCTGGCATATTCATCGAAATGTATGAAAACACACAGAACAAATAATAACATAGAAGTGGCATATTCATCGAAATGTATGAAAACACACAGAACAAATAATGACATATGCTCTGTGTTTGCAATGCTAAGTGTTATTGATTGCTGGAACACTATGAAAACTATGGTGATGATTGAACCACTTGATGTTTATTCTTTCAAAATATGAAAGACATTCTATGAACATTTTCCAATCTTGAATTACCATGTTGATTTACACGCACAAAATAATGCAATTAATTTATAACCTCTTATTCAAAATTAATTCTTTTCACCCAAATATTGCATGCTATTTCGCATATGCATGTTATAAAAGTAAATATATTGAGATTGAATAGATTTTGCTTCTATACAATAAGATTTTATGCATACTTCTAATTGTTCCTTATGTTGTGGCCATGCGATCATGTGATGTGTATAATGTAACGGATTTCTGTGATTTAAATATTTCTTCAAAGAGGGAAACTTTTTGTATGGAATAAAAATTTATATTCACGAAGCCAAATACAGCTCGATGATTGAATGTGTGCAAGAGTCGTTCATACGATTTCTGTCCATAACTGTACAGTTACCTTCCCTTTCTATTTCCCTCTGGTTTTGTCCTTGGTATGCTAGATTTCTATTCCTTGCAACTCAGAATATTCCTTTTGAGTTATTAAATTACGATTATGAAATTTATATGTACATATTATTAACTAGAGTTTCATTCTTCTTACCCGACATTTTTCTATGCTTTCGCAATCATATTACCTTTATGCTATACCACCCTCTACAAATAAATTTTACTGGAACCTTCCATTTTGCAGCTAGAAATAGTATGTCGAAAGAACCCATAAGCAATCAGGTCAAGCCCAATTGACACTATGATATTTTAACCTCACTATGTTTAAGAATTCTCATAGATACAATGTGAACAAAGGTGCAGATACAAATATTTTCAAGTAGAATAATTAATAGCTAACCTAAAAAACTTACATGTCATAAAACTTAATTCACTTTTACTTCCATCAAATTCACATTATTTTTTTCCTAATTTTTTTACCCGTCCAGAATAATTATAACAATAAAATTGTTGCGTATATCTTATGCACATGCTTCTCCAGAGCTAATTGTAAAATCAATATTCAAATATTTTCATAATGTTCATTATTTAAATCAATATTGTTTTTCTTAATGTGAATCATAAGAAATTGTACATGATAAGAGAAGAATGGAAAAGTTCACTTTTATGATAATTTCTAACATTTCCAATCATATTGGAATATGAGCTAAGTTTACTACTTAAATATTTGTTTGTCAGATGAGAGATTTGACATTGTAAAAATGTTAATCCTAAATTTTGAGGATACTAAAATATTGAGAGAAAATTGTGAACAAAAGTACAATGTGATACTAAAATATAGAGTGAAAATTGTGGACAAAAGTAGGATTATTCCTGACTGCAGTGCTGGTTTTTATACGAAGCTTTAAACTTTAAGGTCTGCTACGCAATCTACGGAACAACAAACTCTTCTTGGACTAGATTTCTTGTAACAATTGTTAATTAATAACAACAGCAGAGATGAACTGTATCATGTGCCTTCCAAAGCACAGAAGAATTCGTAATATTTAATTCCTCAATCACCTGATCGAAGTCGCATCCGACTATAATTTGTTTAGGATGAGTGAAAATAAATTCTTATATAATTTTATGTTAAACCAATTATTCTTTAAATAATGATAAAAGTAGTTTAGCTACAATGTATTGATAAAAGTGTGATAAATAAATAAATAAATTCACATTAAATATGAAATATTTCATATTAATAGTTTTTTCTATCATTTTTCAAAACCCAATCATTCAATATGTTCAAATAAAATCCAGAATATTTTTAATTACATTTATCAATATTTTTGTAAATTTTTTGTAATATGCATAAGTAATTTATAAATTTATTACAACTTAATAGATCTGATTAAAAAAGCAACTTTTATTCCAAAATTTCTCCTCTATCTTTCAGAATAATTGAGTTAAAAAGTTTAATCAAAAAATGCTTTAATACCGAGAAGTATTTTTTTGCTGCTTCTCAGAGTGAATTTCTGCAGCGAACCAAAATTGTGTAAACCACGTGTTTTATACATTCCTAAAATTTCATATATTTTGGAATTTCCAGTTCTGTAAATATTACATCAAATCAACAGTAATAATTTAGTCTAAAGTAAAGAATAAAAATATAGAAAAAAGTTGTGATCAGTATAAACATTTTTATGAGAGTAATATAATTAAAAGAAAATTAAATTTTTTGTTTTACAAATTGTGAAATATTACAAGTATAATTATTAATATAAGTTAATTAAGTTTCACTATATTTCTTATTATTTCCAAAGTTCCAAGTGTTAAGTACCCATATTGATACCATCAGTGTAAAAATATACAGATTATATTTAAGCAAAATTAGTTTTGATCTTGAAAATGATAAACTATCTTTATATATACATTTGACCCATTCAATGCAGATTTCAATGCGCAACCATTAATATTCACAAGTCATTGTGTTAAAAATCATTGTTAATATTTTCAGATTGAACTTTTATAGAAAGCATCACAACTGTAAGCAAGTCTGTGAGATGGCATAATAAAAAAACCACTACCCTTCGAAGAATTGGCTGCATCTAAAACACTCAAATCCCAAGAAATCAAATTTTATAATATGGTGAAGTTAATTGCAAACAAAATGGAAATATTTACATAAACATATGTACTTTTTTTATACAAGACATTTTCACAAGTTGTGTATATTTATTTCAATAGAATAGTTTGTTATATAATTTTCCTTATTTCAATCTTTGCAAAAAATACAATTGCAACTTTTATAAATCGTACACAATACAAGTTTCTGTCATAAATCCATAGTGGCTGCTACACTGCCATAGTTTGATATAAATTATATACTGGACTGGCAAACCTCTATGACGAGTCTCGCAAGACAAAGGCCTTTGCAAGACAATAGGCCGCTTATAATTACCATAAATGTTACAGCGTAACGTTTATTCATCTATTTACCGATAACACTGTGGTGCGTCACGTTAATCACAACCATACCGTTGTGTGTGATTTTCACGGTATCATGGTCTACTGAGTTCGATTCCCACCTGCTTACCGAGCAAGTATGCAGTGATGTTTGTAATCGTGTAGCTAAATTCCACAGACCAGTAACCGGAAGCAAAGGCACTGGTGCGAGAAGCTATGTAGTGTGATCGTCAACTTGCCTGCCCAACATGGTAATTATACACACATTAAGAGAGCCGTGTCCATCAGTAGACTGAGATAGGCTGTTGATGAGAAATCTCTTAAACCAATTTTACCATACTCAATTGCATTTACCATACTCAATTATCATTTTGCAAGATGATTTTTAGGACAACCATTTAGAATAGAATTTTCAAATATTAAAAAAAAAACACGTATTCTATATCTCACCTAGATATAGTATTGTAGTAGTTTGTATCTTCTAAAATTGTTCATATGATCAATTGAAGTAATTTTAATGGAAAGGAATTTCCAATCATATGACATTTTTAAACTAATGACTGACAAATTAGAAGGTGACACACAGCATATTATGTTAACTCTTAATACTTTACAAAAGGACAAGTTTACAGAGGTCAAGACCTGTGTAAGAATATTCTCTCTTATATAATTCGCTACAAAAAATGTACCCTCCCATTTTACAATGGACAAAAATTTATTTTGAAACACTTTACTGCATATTATTTAACATCTCTGAAAAATTATGAAAAATTCATGCACACTGATCTAAAACTATAGAGACTATGAGACTGTGACAGATATAGCAAAATTATAAAAGTTCCTTGTTTTACTAAAAAACTATAAAAATGGTTGTTTCTTGCATATAAAAAATATTAAAAAGACGAATCGATTTTTGAGAGTTCTTTTGTAAATTTGTGTAAATTTGTAAGTAACTGTAATATTTTCCTGATTTAATATAGAAATATTATACATATATTCCTGATTTAATGTAGAGTGTAAATTTTGTCCTTTTGTAACTCGAGGTCTTCTGAAAAAATTGGATGCTATTTTCACCATCGTAAAGAATTTACTATGGAAAATTTCACTGTATGGAATTTCGAAAATTCCATAAAATTCTAGAAAAGTATGAGAGTATGCCAAGTTTTTGAACATCTTTTGGAAGGAAGCAGAACTGCACATGCAACTTTCAAAATTCCATTAAATATTTTGGAAGATGTCTCTCGTATTTATATGTAATATTTCAAAACAAAGTGGTATTGTAAAATTACTGAAGGTCTTTGATTAATAGCATAGAAATAAATCGAGATTGATTTGATTTATTTCATAAATAATAGTATAGGACGAGGCCACCAGGTCAAAGAAAACTTCCTTTGAAGCACTGAATGGGTCCATGCGTAACTCACGCTTTGTCAATGTTTTGACCGCAGTTTTGGGGGGGAAAATGGTGTTTGGCCTCGGTGGTACATGCTTATGCTAGTGGACATGGACCTATAAAAAGCTGAGCTATAGCCGTTAGCGTACGCACAGGTGTGCATGATTGGGCTACTAGACGCGCACCATAAAGTCCTATCTCTCACGTCCTCACCACTGCTGAAATGTCGTCGCAATTCAGTAGTGGACCTGCTTCTTGCGGGTCGTCCCACTCCCCGGGCAATGTCGTGATCTCTAACGAATCATGCACAATACATCTACTTCGTGATCATGGCAGCAAAGTGAGAAGGGCAAGGGCGAGTCCTTGGCGCCTTAAAACTGAATATCTAGCTGAGGGAGACAACCCCGACAGAAAAATCAATGTGTAACCCGGAAGGGCTACCCCAGCAACGTAAACCTGTGGTCATGTCTCGCAGGAACGTGGGCCTCAAGCTTCGCCACTTGGACTACGAGGAAGGTAACCTCTTCAAAAATCCCCTAATCCCACGGTGCGGGGCGCGCCAAAGGGATGAATGACTGACAGGTGAGACAGTCGATAGCGACCAACCTTGATGAAACTGGCGAACATCATTGGATAAAGCCTTCTCACAGGAAAGGCGTCACCCTGCGAGCAATCACCAATCGACCATACTCGTGGGAATCGTAATGTGTGATTCAATAAAACCAAACAAAAACCAAAAGACCTACATCCAACAAGTATTTCACAGAGGAATACTAGAACATGGTCAAAGATCATCTTCCTACAGTGGAAGTACAGAATATGATCATGAGCAAATGGACACAGCCAACCCTCACGAATCCATTCTCTCATCCATGTCAAATGAGCCTGTGGACCTGGAACAGCTACCCCCACAATGGCAAAGAGTACCAACAACCAAAAAACGCAAAATACGTGAGGACTCTCCACCTTCATCACCACCTACGCTGATAGAAAACAGTTTCACTGGTCTACCACTAGACCCGGTGGATGAACCTGACTCCAACATCACTCGTCCAAATAAACCACCACCAATAATTTTGTATGGAATAGAGGATGTTAACGAGCTCACCAAGGTAGTAGAATCAGTTATTCAAACCTCTGAATTCAGATTCAAAATTGTAAACAAGAACCTTTTGCGCCTGATGGTGAACTCGGCTGAGAACTACAAAAAAGTAATCGACCTAATCAGACAGAAAGGGTTGATAGGGCACACCTTTACTAGAAAAGAAACTAAGCCCTATAGGATTGTCATCAAAAACTTGCACTATACTACACCTCATGATGCAATACTGGAGGAAATAGAAAAGACGGGAAATATAGTTCGTGGCGAGATTATCAATGCACGATTTGGTGCAGATAAGAAACCCACAAACACATTCTTCGTCAATTTGGATCCCAATGTCAACAATAAAGTCATTAAAGATATGCAATATATTTTCCACCAACGAGTCAAAATTGAAGATCCTCACAAGCCAAAATCAATTGTTCAGTGCCAACGATGTCAACAGTATGGCCACTCCAAAAACAATTGTATGAGACCATACCGTTGTGTCAAATGTGGAGAAAGACATAAAACGTCAGATTGTCCCAAAAAAGACAGGAACACGCCAGCAAAATGTGCCTTGTGTGCTAGTGATCACCCTGCAAACTACAAGGGCTGTCAAGTTTATAAGGAGATCTTGGCTAGAAAAATCAAACGAAGCAGTCCCAAAACAGAAAACGTGACCATTACCAAATCTTATGCAGAAAGCTCAAAAGCCTACAACCCTTTACCCAAGACTTCTTCTAACAAACTCAATAAAACCTATGCAGAAGCTACTAAAATCCCTAGAAACCATGATGTAACAAAGGAAGCAAGTGATAGCAATCATAGTCAACAAACTACCACAGTTGAACAAATACTTATCAAGCAATCAGAGAAGATAGACATACTTCTACAGCAAATCAACACACTGCTTAGCCTCCTCACAGCTTTAATTCCTAAACTTACCAAATGATGGCATCACTTCGGGTTGCAGCGTGGAATATAAATGGACTATCCTCTAAAATAAACGAACTCGAAGCTATGATTACTTCCAACAAGCTGGATGCAGTTCTTATTTCCGAGTCGCACTCTACCAGCAGAAGTTCCTACCGTCTAAAAGGGTTTCAAATATACTGTACCCCTCATCCGGTTGGTGGCACCCACGCTGGATCTGCCTTAGCGATAAGATCAAGTCTAAAACATTGCCTTCTTGAAGCTTACTCAACTGAACATCTACAAGCCACGAGTGTACGACTGGAGGACCGTGCGGGACCAATTACCCTCTCGGCGATCTATTGCCCACCAAAGCATAAAATAACAGATAGTAAGTTCTCATTGTACTTCAAAACTTTGTGCAACAAATTCATATCCGTCGGGGATTGGAACGCCAAACACATGTTCTGGGGCTCCAGATTGACTCTCACAAGAAGAATTCAGCTCAAAAACTGCATTGATCAGCATCAGTACCACCCACTGTCTACTGGAGAACCCACTTTTTGGCCAACGGATCCAAACAAGGTGCCAGACTTACTAGACTTCTTTGTGACCAAAGGTATTAGCGATCTCTATACTGGAATTGAGTCAAGCCTAGATGGATCATCCGACCATACACCATTAATATTACCATTAACAGTGAGCTCATCAGCAGTGGTACGAGAAGAACCAGTGACACTACATAACGGGAAAACCGACTGGGAGGGCCTTCATTCATATCTTAATGAACACATAAACCTGAGGATCCCTCTAAAACCAACTGACGATGTTGATGAGGCCTGCAAACATATTACGAACATTATCCAGGTGGCCGCATGGAGAAACACCCCGTCAGTAAACAAAACCTTTGATCCTATAATAACCCAACCGATAGAAATCAAAAATAAAATAGCTGAGAAAAGGCGCCTGAGACGAATCTGGCAGCTGTCACGACATCAAGTAGATAAGAGCAATCTTAACAGAGCAATAAAGGACTTAAGATCAACCCTTAAAGAACAAAAAAATAACTGTCTGCGGAAAACCCTTGAGCTAATGTCACCATTTGCCCGTGGAGAACATTCTTTGTGGAAGGCTACCAAACACCTCAATAAACCCCAGCAATCATTCCCTCCAATAAGATGCCAGTCATCTTGGGCACGGACTGACATAGACAAGTGTGAGACTTTTGCAGCGCATCTGGCCCAAGTATTTAAACCAAATGAGGGCGACCAGGAGGAGGCTGATCTGGATGCTATACTTAACCAAGACATTCAACTGTGCCTACCCACCAAGCCAACATCACCGAGAGAAATAGCGTTTGAAATCAAATATCTTAACCCCAAAAAGGCACCGGGTTTTGACCTAATCACTCCGCGAATCCTCAAAGAATTACCGAAAAAATGTGTTACGTACCTAGCCTGTTTATTCAACACCATCTTTAGACTCGCTTACTTCCCAAATATGTGGAAAGTCTCAGAGATTGTCATGATCCATAACGACGGAAAACCGCCCCACGAGTGTTCCTCATACCGACCCATAAGCCTCCTATTCTATCGAAGCTGTGGGAACGGCTTTTTCTGAAAAGACTTAGTGAGGTTATGAATGTTAATGATATTGTCCCCCAGCACCAGTTTGGCTTCCGTAAAGCACACTCAACCGTCGAGCAGGTTCACCGTGTATATCATTGTGTTCGACAAAGCTTCAAGAATAAAAAATATTGCTCTGCTGCTTTCCTGGATGTACAGCAAACATTCGATCGAGTCTGGCATAAAGGCCTGCTGTGTAAAATCAAAGAGAAATTGCCACACTCCACACACAGTATTCCACATCTTAGAGTCCTATTTAACTGGCAGACTATTTCAAGTCAAACATGGGGAGGCTAGATCTACCCTGTACCCCATCGAAGCTGGTGTGCCTCAAGGCTCAGTTCTTGGGCCGGTGCTATATAATATATACACATCGGATCTGCCAACTACAGATGACGTGACAGTTGCTACCTATGCTGATGATATTGCCTTTCTGGCGGTAGACGATGACCTTATGACAGCAAGTGAAAAGCTACAGCAATTACTTGACTCTAGCTCAGATTGGCTCCAAAAATGGCGAATACGAGCCAGTGCTCTGAAATCCAGCCACATAACGTTCACCTTGAGAAGAGAAGACTGTCCCCCCGTTCACCTGGGAAATAATATCTTGCCCGCAACTGACTGTGCGAAATACCTTGGTTTTCACCTAGATAGACGCTAGAAAAAAAAAAAAAATTTGTTTTCAGTGGATTTTCATCAAACTTTGGTTGTTATCCCAAGGTGAAGCAGGGCCAATGAAATTAACGTTTCACCACAATTATTTCCACTGAATTGAAAATGTATCTTTATAACAGATATACATATAAACTTTGCTTGTTAAAAGATATATATATATATATATATATATATATATGTGTGTGTGTATATATATATATATATATATATATATATATATATATTTTTGATTATAAATTGCAGCTCAAATGGCTGAAAATATGTGATAGTTAAAATTGGTATATTTTTTGTAATCTTTTTTGCAATATAAAGTATGTATTCTGTGGTTCTTTCTATTTTAAATACAGATTTTCATAATTAGCTGCTCATGGGTTGACTTACATTCTAGAAATTTTTTTTACTCTGTATTCCAAAACATTGTACCGATAGTAAATATTGCTTTATTAAATATTCTGCTAAACTGTCTAATAAATTCTCAACTCTAACATGTGAAATGCACTAGGATCTTCCTACTATAAACTATACTTCCTACTATAACTATAAATTCAAGTCATAGTTTTATTAACTTATAAATATTCAAAACATAAAAGAAATTATAGACGCTCTCATCTATAATATTGAACTTGTTCAAAATTCAATATTAGAAATCATCTCATTAATATCTAAAACTTTTTTTAATTTTTACCAAAAATATAAATTACCGCCAAAATATCTGTAATACTGATTCTCAGAGCTCCCTACCTTAGCAGTTTGTTATGAAAATGTGAAACCATTTACATCAAAAACATGGTGTATTCTAGAAAGTTACCTATAATTTTATTTCCATGTTAATAATGTCATTATAATTATAATTAAGTTGATACAAATTTGTGAGATACTATTTTTTTTTAAATGAAAACTTCTTTTGATCACCTTGTTTCAAATTTTTTGACGGGAAAAGATACCTAGATTTCGCATCATGCTTGGCTTCAGGTATAGGTATTCAGCAGTAGGTGGAGTATGTATGTCGCATGGTTCGACTTAAGATATACTTAGTGCCAAGCCAATTGCAACTGAACGAGAGGAATAAACCGAGTTAGTAAGTATATTTTTATTTCGTCACTTTGCCCAGTGACTCATTGGCGCAGCAATAAAGCACTGGATTACGTACGGAATGCAACGAAAGTCTGGAGTTCATATCTCCATGCTGGTGATTTTTCTAATTGATTATTTTATGTAAATGTTTTATAAAAATATTATATATAATTCAAATAAAATTCCCTCCCTCCTGCGCTCGGCGTATACTCAGTACATAAAGTCCACACTTTTGTAATAAAGACATATATTTTATGTAGGTAAACGTATTTATTTATTATGTGGTTCATTTTGTAATCAATTGTAAAACTTTTATAAAGTAATTTTATGTTTTATAAAAGTATTTTTATGCATTAATATATAATATTTATTATACTATGTAATATTATTAGGTATCAAAATGAACAAAATATAAAAAGTTTGTTCATGTGTCTCCGTGATTGCAAAGGTAATACACAACTACTTTTAATGGTAATTATTTTTTTTTATTCTCATATTGAAAACTACATTTCCTTTCAAACAAAAAAATGTTGTATTCAAACTGATAATAATTACCTGTAACATTTTTTTCACAGAGAAATAATTTATTTCTCAATGCAAACAATTTTCATTTTCTCAATCATAATTACATTTTATTATTATAAACAAAATTCCTTTGAATAAAAACAATGAAAAAATAAATTGAATGAACTGTCAATTAACAGTTTGTTCAATTTATTATCTCATGTTGCTGAATATTCAAATCCCAGTAAGAGGTTGATTGTTTAGTATCATTCCTTTGACAGCACTGCATACATCCAATGTACAGTATCCTGTACAAGATATATTTAAAATTCAAGAATACATTTATGAAATTTTATAGTGATATTTGTAGAAATTATAAAGTTGTGGTATTATATATAAGAGCAGGTAGGACGACCGGAATAGGATACATGGGCAATGCGCTCTTAGCAAGGTCTTTTGTCAAGTACATTGTATTTATAACTATAAAATTTGTATTTGGTTCATTGAAATGGGTAGTGTGTATATTTTTAATGTTGTACCACAAGACTGGAAAATCCTCAGCATTATTTGTGCCTAGAATGTGTAATCCTAATGCATTTTTAGCATGCTTTCACTATAGGCCATTTGGAACCATTTGTCGATAAACCACCAACTCCTAAAGATAGTGTTGAAGCAATTATCCCTATATGTGAAGACCTTCCAAGAGACTTATTATTAGAGAAGCATGTAGGCATTTACCCAAAATAATTCTTTAGTATGACAATTAGTGCCTACATCAATTTCTGACAGTATTGTCATTGAAATAGGGCTTAATTTATCGAATATATTTGGCGTTAATTTTGTAGAAATTCATTATTCACAATTAAATGAAACTACGGGATGTAGTATTATTTCTTATTTATATATTAGCTTTGCTAATATCCCACCTGAAGATGTTGTAATACAACGAAACCTAGGTCGTGGTAAAGAAATTAAAGATAGTAGAAATAATACTACATCACGTAGTTTCATTTAATTATGCTTAATTTATCCACGATAATTTTCTAAGAAAGGACATAGAGCCTCCTAGGCTCCTGTGTACCAAGTATAATATAAGAACCACAAAACAAAACTAATCCTAGTCAACATCAATATTATGTGATAGTAAGCATGTCATGCTCGTACGAACTGTTCACTACAAAGGAACGATTGTGGGTCTAAAAATAACAAAACCTTCATAAAGACCAAGAGCAATGGTGAGGGGGAATCTTCTTACGGACCTAGCACTAATGATATAAATATATGTAAAAAATGATGATGGAAATGTGTTAATTTAACTTAAAAAAAATTGTACTTGATATTTTAACCATGTTTTTCCCGAAATTACTTTTTTCAACCCGGTTGACATAATAACTCAGACACCAATTTTTTTACCACAATGACTATAGTTGACTATAGCCTGATAGTTAGCGTAGCCTTTTCATTTTTGGAAAATTTTTAATTTTTCCTGGCACTTTTATGCAGCAATTTTACAAATACTTTTAAAGTTCAAAATTTTGCCACGAATATAAAAAAAAATAAAAACAGCTACGGTTAACAATAGCAACGGTTCTCTACTTTAACACACAATTTCATGTTGTCAACTAAAAAAAATAATAAAAATTTTTTTACAGTCAAAGTGATTACCCTCTAGATCCATAGACTAATTTATATATTGAGTGCATTCCACTAGACGATTGCAACGCTCAAAAGGCTCACTGTATCGTTCCAATTGGCGGTTCTGGTCGTAATCAAAACGTCATTGATCAAGACCGCGACGATCCACGTATCGAGGTGGGCCGTTTATCTGTCAATTTGACTGACACATTGATACATGAAATTTACATAAATAAATTTAAATAATCTTTGCAGATTAAATATAGTGATGAAGAGAGTCACTTTATGCAATTTTGAGATGTACCTAATAGAAATAAAGGTGACACCAAAAGACGTAAAACATACAATCATCAAACTTTTACAGAAATTAACTTGCACTTTTACAGTAAGTCTAAATTCTTGTCTAATTATTAATACATCGAAATTAAATTGCTCTTTTATATTTACCGTAAGTCTAAATTATTATCTAACGTAATAAATATAATATCTTCATTTTTGTCCAATACTCGCCATTTACTCATAGTTACAAATACGCATGTTCTTATTTCATTCCACTTGGACTGACAGTTACAACGTTGACAAGTTAGTGGAATAGGTGTGATCGCGAGCAGCTAGTCGAAGGTACTCATTGTATAGTCTGTAGGTGAAAATGACAAATATAAATATTTGAAGTTAACCGTTTGAGTGCCAACAAGCGCCATCATGCTCGTCCGCATACTAACTAAATTTGCCACGAGCGCGATGGCGCTCGCGAAATCAGTTGCTGGTTGAGGTCGCTCGTATGCATCGCAAATTTTTTATCTTTCTACGTGTTACATAAAGTTGAAATTATAATATTAGTAATTACAATATAAAAAGGATCCAGGAAAAGAACATTTTTAACCCATAATGTCGGAATACGAAAATAATTAGAGTGAAAATGATCGTTTTTCAAGTTGTGAAGAAAGGGATAGTGGGGGAGTGACATCGTGGTGCGCTCACTATTTGGCGTAATGCAAATTTTGAGTGATAGTGACGATCACAATTATTTTGCTTATACGGAGGATATACCGGACTGCAAAAATGACGATGTGACCTTGATTTCAATTTTTGTTATAATTTCTGTTTTTAATATTGATTCAGTTTTTGTTCACAATATATATTTCCATAATTTTCTTTGTATTTTGTTATCCTTGTACAAGTTTTTATTAAGAAAACACCGAAAAAATTATTAAAATTGGATAATTTTTGGAAGAGATGCAGTTCTTTTTTTCGAGACAAGGGTAAATGACATCAAAAACAAAAGATTTCTTTGGCATTTTTAAAAATGCAAATTATACATTTGTTGCCTTGTTATATGTTTTTTCATCAATCCTGTGCCAGACAACTTATTCATCCAGAATATAAGCGGTGTAACCACTGACTCAGTCTACATGCCAAAGAGTCATTAATATACTTTATTTTTCCTCACCAAGGGCGAATTTTGATGGAAATTAAGTGTTTTAATCTCATTATTATTTGGCTGTAATGCTTTTATCACCTGAAATTGATTAAATATTTTTTTACTAATGCAATCTATATTTCTAGACTTATTTCTTTATATAATTAGCATGTCAGCTGAAAACACATAGTTAGGCCAAATATATTATTTTTATAAAGTGGATAACAAAATCCACTTCTTTCAAACAAATTTATTTAACACTTGTTTTTAACACTTCTGTTACTATGTATCATGAATAAATGTATAATTGAAGACCATTGTTTGAACAACCAAGCTATTTGAACAGCTTTTTGATAGTTATTTTCAGCTGACAAAATATACTAGTCCATAAATAAAATACTTGTAAAATGGCTGCCAGTTTCTCAGATTTGTTATGTATTCCTTTTTAATACAATTGACCAAGGTGAATAAAAATATAATGTTATTTTACATAACTCAATTTATTGTAAATTATTTGAGTACATTTTCTATACAATTACAAATTCGTTACGCGTTGATAAAAATCTTCTTGCTACTTTACTTATAGGCAACTCGATTAAAATGCATTATAGAAATAAAAATATATAATTTTCAAATTATTAATTTAAATTGAAATACAAATTTGGCACACTCTTTTCAAGATGAATTCCAATAAGGAACAATTAAAAATTTATTATTTATATGTCAATTTACACTTTCATATTCGTCAATTAATTCAATTATATTACTTTTTGCCATATAATACATAACAAAAAAAATACTAAATAGCAAAGTATTCTCTATAGCATAATTATTTTCATATTTGTCGTTAAAGCAAAATTTTTCAGAATTATGTAAATCCATTTATATATGTTTGTGATTATGGATATTTTGGCATCTGCGGCTTGAAGCGATACTTTGAAATCATACATAATATATTACGTTTATTGTAATACAATGTATGGCCTTATCATTTAATTAGTTCTGTTTCTGTCATTCACACGAAACGTGCAATTTTTTTTGGATGCTTAAAAAATTATATCAAATGAAATCAAGGCTTGTCAAATCTGCTATAGGATATAACTTCAATTATAAAATTTAAATATTTAGAAATGTATAATTGACTGGCAAGCATGACTTGGTTCATAATGTTTAAATATAAGTTAAAAATAGGATTGTATAAAAAAGATTGCTTTATCTAACTATACCACATCTAGTCACTTGTAAGTAAAGTCAAGATATTTATACATACATTTATTATAATTTGATTATCAGATATAGTCATAATTACAACAGTTCTGTATGAGAGTGGGTACTATTAATTATAAAATTGTTCACTATATGTTATTATAATCAATAACATATTAATTATAAATATCAAAGATAACATATTTTGGAAAGCTGCCAATATATTTTAAATTGTATTTATTCATTTTAAGCCACACTGGAAGAGTGCACAAGAGAAAGCAACGCATAACCATATTCAGGAAATTAATTAAACGAAATATTGATAAATGGAAGAGAGAAATGTCAGGATTAAACAAAACTAATACCCATTTTCATAAACAATCCCTAACTTTTGTCAACAGTTCATACACGCTACAAATATATACACTTTTATCAAAATATAGTGAAATAAATTAATTTTTGAAATATGGATATTTATTGTAATTTTTTGACAATATTAGTTATCTCTCCTCGAGACTAAAATAAAATCACATCAATATAATGTTAACCACATAATTAAATTATAGTTTTACATTCATTACAACAATGCAAAAAATGGAAAAAGATTGACGAAAAAAGACTTTGTTTTTACTGAATTTGTGAAGGTTATTTGTATATTTTTCATAGCAAGATTCTTATGACTTATATTATTCACAATAATGTAATAAGTAGTATGCAACAAATATTTAACAAGTAGGTAACACAGGTTTTTTAATTCCCATCGCACACATCAAGATATACATAAACAAAATTTTAAATACAACCTAAAAAAATCTGCTTTTTAAGATAAAACATTTAATGTTACGGTACTCATTTTTTAAAATTGACGAGATAAACACAACTCTCCATTATTATATGAGACATTAAAATAAAACCTTAAACATATTATAGGTTATGCCTCTTAATGTTGCTGATTAAAAAACGATACCACCTAAGGAACAATCACGATTTTGTAATGTCAAAATAAAGCTCTAGTTTTGTTTATTTTAAAATTAAATGAAAACTAGTTTTACAATATTTTTTCATTATCTTCCCTCTTGCGTAATTATTTTTTTTCATTAAGACAGTATTGTTTCTTAATCTACAATATATTAATCATAATATTTTTAAATTAATTTATACCAACATTATCATCTCCATATAGCAAATTCTTTTTACACGTGGTTATATATTTGGGAACTTCTAGCTATATATAAATTGCAACTTTCACACTAAACTTATAAAAAAATTAATTCAAAGATGACTTAGAAGACTCTTCAATAAAAGTCTCAATAAAAACAGTCACAATGCTGCTAAAATATTGATAAAAGCTATTTATAATGAAATAAACACAGTACTGTATCATTTTTGAAAATTTCTCTGTAACAAATATACACAAAGACCTATGTGTTGAACTCAATTTAGACATTTAACTCTTTTTATTTTTAATATGACAACATTTTAAAAAACTGTCAAAAATTACTTGAACGTTTTTAAAGCTGAACTAATCAAAATTAACATTTGTAAATTTATTTCTATAAGTGGGTCTTCGAACAGTTTTCCAGAGTTTAAAGTAAAATTATTTTGTGTGGATAAATCAACCAAAATCAAGTCAACTTTATATCAATGTAAGTTTGGGACTCAACATAGGAAAACAACATATTATATTTGGGAATAAATGCAGTTTAGTACCAATAAAAAGTTCACTATTTCTTCATTATGAAATGGAAGAACATACATTAAAAGCAATGTATTTAACAAAAATATTTTCTGACCGTGATCGTTTTGTTGTAAAAAATTTATTTGGAAAATAGTTGTAATACATAGGTATACCTCCTCCAATATAAATGTATCCAGTACAACATATAAACGTATTTTAATAAACAAAAAGATTGCATAAAGAGAGGTCACAAATTAAATAAACAAAAAGATTGCATAAAGAGAGGTCATAAATTAAATAAACAAAAAGATTGCATAAAGAGAGGTCATAAATTAAATAAACAAAAAGATTGCATAAAGAGAGGTCATAAATTAAATAAACAAAAAGATTGCATAAAGAGAGGTCATAAATTAAATAAACAAAAAGATTGCATAAAGATAGGTTATAAATTTGATGTTGGGCAACTAAATTACAACTGTTTTTTCATAATACCTAATACAATTTTTCAAATAATTTTTTTTATTAAAATAACACAACCAGAATGTTTTTATCAATATGTTGTTTTACTATTTCGATATACACTTTCATTTCAAAAAAGAAAACATGTGAAATTGTCATTGGTGCTAAACTGTAGTCATATCTATATTCGTTTAATAGCAAGCTAAGAGGCTAAGCTATTAAGATATATTTCACATTTATGTGACATATCATAAACAAACATGACTTTGATCTATTTTTATTATAATTATTGCCTTTTTGCTTCAGCCTATTTATTCTAGAACGGTTCAGTCCTTTTCGTTTCATTCTTCTGCCAGTCAACCTTTACTATATCCTTAACACAAACTCAAATAAATTTTGTTAAGTAAAATCTTGAAAACAAATTACTACAAATTATTAATGTGAATATATACTCATTACTAATATGAACTGAAAAGCTTTATTTTTATAAAAAATGTAAATTTAAAATGCTAAGTTGGAGATAGTTGAATATTAAACTTTTAAAAAAATAGATTAAGAAATAAAATTGGGAGGTAAAAAAATTAGCAAACATTATTCATTATGAAAATCCCCTATTACCGCAATGTTAAAACCATGTGCTATTTAAAAACATATTTGAAAATTTGGCACTCTTTTCTGATAGGTAAAAAGACAAAATATTGTCTAAATTAGCTTGTAGCTAAAACGCTAGCGTATTTTATAGAACAGAACAATCATCAATTTAATAAAATTACTTCTAAATATCAAGTACACTGAGTAAATAAAAAATGCTATAATTCAAAAATAAATTCTATATAAAACGGAATATTCGGAGTCACAATAATATAATAAATAAATTTGTTTTTAAAAGATTAAATATTATCCTGTTCTTAAATCTAAGTCTCATATACACTTTTGCTTAAAATTATAATATATATCTTATAACATAAACACCTCAATTGACTAAAGACCGGGGTGTAAAGACATGCACCAATGAATCCCACCCGCAGTCGGCCAATTGATTTTTCCTCAATACATTCCAGTCTAAGCCATAGGTGAATTCTGTGTGGTGTTTTATAGTTTCCATTGGATCGGGGCCCCTTTTGAAATCCCAAATTCTGAAAGAGAATATGAATATAAATTAAGTATACTCATATTTTATTTAATACAAATTTTTATTGGCTTAACAAAAAGAAACATCGGTTTTCACAGATAGTTTATGTTTGTTTTCAAAGACTCCTGTCAATATTATGATTTTAGCTTTTCACACTTAACAGCTGTCAGTTTTAACTTTAGTAGCAAATTTTGAATAATTTTGTTTGCAAGTAACAGCTGTTAGCTTAAGATGAATTTTAAGTTAAATAATATTTTTACCAAATTTACTTTCTTATTTCTATAAAATTTATGGTGTCGTTTATGGTGCTGATTACTTAACAGAATGCACATATCCCACTTCGTTTTAAAATTTCTGTCCTGGAGATTTTTCACTTAAAGATGTTCTGATGTTCTGGTCGATCTGCTGAAGTTGGTAATGGACAAAGTCAAAACCATAATTGTATCATATTGTCATATAATTGTGCAAGAGATTGTGGAGAGATCAAGAGAGGTATCATTCATAATAAATGACAATTACTCCAAACGACATGGACTTATTAAGACACCTGATTGGGTCTACACAAATTGAAGGAAATGCACTTAACAAAATGAATCAATATTTGCAATAATAAATTGAAGTACACCACAAACTGGTGATAGCAAATGGATCGTTTACAATAACATAAATTGAAAATGATCATGATCCATGATGAACCAGCACAAACCACGTCAAAAGTTGAATTATATTGAAAAAATATTATCCTGTTAGTTTTGCAGCATCACAAAGATGTTGTATATTTTTAGCTGCTTCCAAAGAACCAAGCAATCAATTTAGATATTTACTATGAACAACTAATAAAACTGAAGGAATCAGTCAAATAAAAACGGCCTGAAGTGGTGAATTGCAAAAGAATCGTGTCCACCATGGCAATGGCAGGGGTCAAACATTTTAACTGGTAACTTGTGAACAATTATTGAGATTGGTTGTAAAGTGACATTATATCATCCATACAGCTTTGACCTTGCACCATCAGATTATCATTCGTTTGACAGTTTTCAAAAACTCTATAAATGGTAAAAATTTCACTAAATATGATGGCCTGTAATTACACTTGGTTCAGTTTTTTGTTAATATGAAAATGAGTGCAAAATCTTAAAGTTACCAGAAAGATGGCAAAAGGTTGTTGAACAAAATAGAAAATATATAATTTGTCATAATTTCTTTGTATAAAAAACTGAGTTTTATTTTACACCACAAAACCGAGATAACTTTCTTGCCAACTCAATATTTAAATAATGTCAGGAAACCGTTCAAATGCATGTCGGAACAGGCATAAAGTAGGCTTCTCTAGTTGTCTCTGTTACTTGAAATTGTTAATGCAAATAAACTGAAATATTTTTAATGAAACGTTCTAATTGAAAAGTGATATTTGGAATTTTTGCAGATTTTTCAAATCCGCTGTAGAAAAAATGGAGGGAACTTAAAAATAAAAAAATGAAAATAAATTGAGAAAGACATGTCCGATGACAACTCACATATTGACACATGCATAAAAAAATTGAATCCTGCTTAAAGTATATATGGGAAGTGTATTATATTTTTTTTAAGATTCTGCTAGATATTAATTGAAAGGCCCATGTTTAGCAACTACATCTTAAATTTCATGCTAGGTCTAAAACCATAGAAACTAAGATGAGCATTCAATAATTTCCTGGTATGGGTATAAAAGAAAGACATTTTTATTATTTTTCTACATTAAGTTTTTCAATGCTTTGAAAAAAATGTAACTACTCTACGTCCAAAAAATGGGCATATATTGCCGACTTTACTCCTTCATTGTCAGAAAATTAATTTACACGTAGGTCTTTCTTCAGTTAGAAAGCGGGTAGTAGTGACTGAGGACCAGATCAGGGCTATGCGATGAATGGTCAATTTCTTCAAACATCAATTTCTTTGGTCACGCAAATTGCCATGGGTTGCCTAACCCACAGACTTGCAGTAGCCCTGGCAACTTGCCATTGGTACATTCCACTAGCTGCTGATAAAACTCAAAACGCTCATTATATCATTCCACTCGACGACCACGGTTGTTGTTGTCGTAAACAAAACCTCATTGATGTCATCTTTGTTTACGAGCGCTCCGATCCCATGCTGACCCATGTATCGAAGTAAGTTCCCGTAGTCGGTCATTTATCAATTTTTTGGTGCTTTAATATGTAAGAATGAACATAGGAATGGAGGGAATCATTCTATACAGCTCTGAAAGAGATGTAGTAATAGAAATCAGAAGAAGAGGTTAAATCAATAGATGTAATCTCAATAGAAATAGGAGAGAAAAAATGGAATAGAAAGGTATACTTTTATAATTACTGTGATTATCAGCTGATAAATATATAAAAAATACAAGTTTCTTCAATACCGACCAGTTTCTTATAAATGACGAATTAGCATTACTTCTAACCCCTTTTGCTTGAATTGTCCATGGGTATGTACCCCGTGTTTGCACAGGCATGTCAAGAAAAAGCACCTTTGGTGAGTTTTTCTTTTCTTTTTCATTGTTTATCTTAAATGCAGCTTGACAGCATAAGATAGTCCATTGATGGTTTCTCCTCTAATTCTTCATCAAAAGATTATGCAAATAATTTTTCTAACAGACTGAGTGAACTTTTTTGGATAGACAAGGCTCTTTTTATGCCACTACCTATTAATTCACACATAATAGTAAATCTTTGTTTTATCGCCAGTTACAATGTGCACTTGTTTTGAGGCACCATGAGTATTTGCGGGATCAAATTTGCATTAACTTGACAAGTTAAAATGGTCATGAAGAATAATGTGTATGATAGTAACAGACAGGCTAGTCATCTTTATTGATATATTTACTCTTCAAAATAGAAGTTTTCCAACCTTATATACATTTTCTTGCCTAGCGATTTCAATTCTCGAACCCAGGTGAAGACCACCTTCGATGAATTCACTGCATCCTTTAAATTTACTTGTTCATTTTTGAATGGTTAATAATGGCAAAACAAAGTCCTGGCAACAACCATCATCTCTTAGTTAGTAGTTTTTTTACTTAGTAAGAAATTTAATCACAGCACTATTTTCAATTTCATTCAACATTGCCAATTCACTCATTATGGACTTAGTGACCACTAAGGATTACAAGAGAATTAAATAAGATAATTTTTTTGTATTTATACTAGAGTTGTAATAAATAGTATATTTGGCCTTAAACGGACACACTAAATATTCGGTAAAGTCATTAATTAAATAGCTCGATATTTGGCAACACGATTAGATCAAGACCAAAGAACATCATTGCAACTAAACTTAATACGTCACATGCACATTATAACATATAAAAAGAAGTAAAAATAGGTTTGGCAGCAGTTAAAATACAATCATGGCAACGGTCAATAAGCGTCGCAGAGTTAAAAATACTAGTAATGCACACAAATTCATACTACTATACAATAAACCACCTCTTCTAACAAATTATTAAATTTTGTACAAGTAGCGAAATAATTAATGAAATGTTTATGAAATATTTTAAAGTGATAGGTATAAAGTATTTTATTCATATTATAAAAAGAAACTATTTTACTAACACCCCGATGATCACAAAAACGAAACAATCATCCTCTTCTTACTCAAACATATTTTACTTGGGCATAGTCGGATAACCATCTCCTTCAAATAACCATGCGCGACTAAGATTTCATAGGGACATCAAAATAATACAGCCACCTGATAATAAAAAAAATCTCCGTAGAAATGTCCTGATTCAAATTTAATGAACAAATTTTCTCACAGCACCTTATGTATGGCCCATACTTTTATCTTCAGAGTCTCTTCAATTTGTTTATAGGTGATCTGATAATTTTCATTTACAAGTCTTAAACAGCTGCCACTGTTTCACGGGTAATCATTTCAGTAGGTCGACCCAGTTCAGTAAGTCGTGGTCATTTCCTGATCAAAATCACCCCTTTCGAATTGTTTGTACTGTCTTTCAACAGTCTAAAGGGACGGTGCAATCTCATCTATTTTATTATATTGAGATGGAATGCTCATTCCATCTCAATATAGCATTCTTGATATTCAAACTTCTCTACATGTTTACACTATGTTTACACAATGATTTTTGTGAGTTTACACCCACAATTTGTAGGTATGTATATGTACTAATTGACTATCTTTTGATGTAACATTCAACAACTAAGCTTATGTAATTACTCATGTATTATTAAGACCAACTTTCCAATAGAGAATTTAACAAAATAAACTCAGCAATTTAGGCTTTGCAGAAGTAGAGGCGTATAGTCTATACAAGCAAAAGTGAAGAACGCAGGGTATGACATAAAAATTGCAATAAATTCTTGTTTTATCAATGAATAGATATTATTTCTAAGATGTTAATCAATTTTGTAATTTTTGTGAGGCAGTACTTGTAAACATAGTAATAAATACGCTTCTGTTTATAAGTTTATAGAAAATTGCATAGTTTATTATATTTTATTCTCATTTTGACATGTAGTAATGTTAAGTAAAATTACTGTATAAAACACACTTTTCAACCTACAGTAGAAACGATATTGGCTACGTAATATGTTACACATATTTAAAAGTATACACACCTTGTAGTAAAATCATAAGACACAGAAGCTAGCACCGAAAGGGAATGTGGGGAAAATTGCACTCGTCTCACAGCATATTCACAACCTGAAACATTACACAAGACATCAAAGCAAAATGTGAGACGTAAGATATAAAATATTAAGGCCACGGACATAAATAGATATTCCATATATTATTTCCATATTTTCGTATTATTTCTGTATTCATTTTTAATAGAATAATTCTTGGTATCGAAGATTACGACTAAACTTAATATTATCTCTTTTCATCAAGAAGCCAATTCATGTAGTCTTTTCTAAAAGTTAGAAGCAATCGGTAAACTCCATTGCCACTAATAACAAATTTCAGACCAAAAAAATTACTACCGTATAGTGAAATATTTCTTCAATAACGTTGCAAATAAGCTTTTGTTAACTACCAACATTATATTATCGCGCAGAAAGTGTGTTACATAATCTAGAATGTTTACATTTGTAGTACGAAATTCAAAACAAGTAAAATTTTCTTCAGTAAGTGTATACACTTTCTGTTCAAACTTTTCTTTAACGGACAACTGAAAAGAGAAGGTTTTTTATATTCCAAACAATGATGGACCCTAAAATATCACACTAACTCTTATTTTTATATGCGAATTTATTCCAATTTTATATCTGTAACGAGATCAGTTTTGTATTCTAGTAATATATCAAAACCGCACAAAGGGTTTTCAACCCAAAAGAAAAGCCAAAACATTCAACAACCTAACAATTCATGTAGCAACGGTCATTTGGAAAATTTCTTTAAACGTCTTGAACTATCCATGTAAAATGGGCATTAAATTTTCAAAAACTTCCTAAGAAATTACAAGAAAGAATATTATTCCCAATCGGTCTCTAACAGAGTACTAACCTTCACTTAATCATCTGAGAGAAAATAATGAGAAAGTGACAAATTTAGGTATCCATGACATATTTTAGAAATTACATATAAGTTATATTGTTCTATACAATATATAATTGACAAATAATAGAATCATTCTTGTTTTATTTATACATACCTTTTAATTCAAATATGGCATTTGTCAAATTCCGAATATCCCAACCTCGGATGAGACCATCCGAACCAGATGTACATAATATATTCTGTTCATATTTACACCAATCACAAGACAACACCTGTAAATACAATGAATTATTTGTTAATACCGTAACATTATTGTAATGCCTAATTATATTCTGAAAGCGATGCATTTTAAAATTAAGCCGATATGTGATGGTATAGCCGACTATTATTATCAAGCCGCACTGCATAGAAGTCTGGCAACGTAGTAGCAGTCCGGTTCATTTGCTGTTACTTATGAAACTCTTGCACATCTCAGTACGCGTCTACGAGTTTGTATACCAGGTGTACGCATAAGTTTTTTTCCGGTTTTTTGGTAAAAAAAAACACGTAATTTTCAAGGGAAGTTAATTTTTTTTTATTCAAAATATTAGCCATCGGCTTCTACACATTTCGCCCATCTTTCAAGTAATTTATGAATACCATACCAGAAAAACTGCTTATCTTTTGGGGCAAACCATTCGTCAAGCCATTTTCCAACTTCCTAGAAATTGCTGAAGTGCTGCTCTGCGAGTGCGTGCCCCATTGATACGAAAAGGTGATAGTCAGATGGCGCCAGGTCTGAGGAGTACGGCAGGTGCGGAAGGATGTCCCATCCAAGCGATTTCAAGGTGTCTTTCACTAGTTTTGTTGTGTGAGACGGCGCATTGTCATGTAACAAAATCACTTTCCCATTCCGGTCGTCTTTTGATTAATGTTTACGATAATGTCTTACGATTAATGGTTTAAATTAATCATTTGTTGGCGATAGCGTTTTGTATTAACGATTTCGCCGGGCTTCAAGAGTTTATAATACACAATACCGCTTTGGTCCCACCAGACACAGAGCATGGTCTTCTTACCGAAGCGATTTGGCCTTGGTGTTGATGGACCGGCTTCGCCTGGTGAATGCCACAATTTTTTCCGCTTCGGGTTTTCAAAATAAATCCATTTTTCGTCACCCGTCACAATTCGATACAAAAATGATTTCCTTTCGTGGCGTTGAAGCAGCATTTCACAAGTGACTTTGCGATTTTCCATTTGACGTTCATTCAAATTGTGTGGGACCCATTTGCCGAGTTTATTGATCTTTCCCATTGCTCGTAAACGTCTGCTGATTGTTTCTTGTGATACATATAATGCTTCTACTAATTGCCGTTGAGTTTGAGTTGGGGCATCACCCAATAACTCCTGCAATTGCTCGTCTTCGCATTTTTGTGGTCTACTAGAGCGCTCACTGTCTTTCACATTGAAATCACCACTTTTAAATTGTCGGAACTATGTCTCACATGCTCTAATCGATGGAGCGTATGTTTGTACCAGCAAACGATGACTTGCAACAGGCTTTTTCTTTTGATTAAATAAGAAAAGCAATGCGTGCCGCAAATGTTCTTTTTCAGGCACAAAACTCGACATGATCGCTGAACGATAAAACAAAGACACTAGTTTTTGGCGGACTCAAACTGTGTATGTTTGTAGTTTTATGTCAGATGAACAAAATGACGTCAAAAATAATGTTAAGTAACGTCAAAAATAATGTGTCAAACTAATACGCTGCGTACTTTTCACTGGCACCATCTCTTAGTTAAACCGGAAAAAACTAATGCATACACCTGGTATATAAGCAGGTTCGTATTTCTGCATGCATTTGTCATTTCAAAACTTACTTTCGCTTCATTGTGACTGTGACAAATGTTTTAAAAAATGTTTAGCTTTTCCAGTATTAGCCCTTCATTAGGAACTGCTACCAAGAAATAAGGAAATCAACGTAACAAGGTAAAAACCTCAAAATAAAATAACCTCAAACAATGTTGATTGCAGGAGAACGACTCTGTGATATCTGTATATTTTTCAGTGAAAATCAACATGTTTTGTTTAGATAAATATAGCTATATAGTAATTTCAACCTTTTTAACCATTTTAGTGCCATGGTTTTTTACTCATATATACTTAAAAGTGCCAAAGAAATCTTTTGTTTTTGATGTCATTTACCCTTATCTCGAAAAAAACTGTACCTCTTCCAAAAATTATCCAATTTTAATCATTTTTTCGGTGTTTTCTTAATAAAAACTTGTACAAGGGTAATAAAATACAAAGAAAATTATGGAAATATTTATTGTGAATAAAAATTATAACAAAAACTGAAATCAAAGTCACATCGTATTTTCGCAGTCCGGTGGTACGTCCTCCGTATCAGCAAAATAATTGTTATCGTCACTATTATCACTATCAATCAAAATTTGCATTACACCAAATTGTTAGCGCACCACAATGTCACTCCCACTATCACTTTCTTCACAACTTGAAAAACGATCATTTTCACTAGAATTTTTTTGGTATTCCGACATTATGGGTTAAAAATTTCCTTTTCCTTGATCTTTTTTAAATTGTAATTACTAATAATATTATAATTTGAACTTTATGTAACACGTAGAAGGATAAAAAATTAGCGATGCGTGCAAGTCACCATCACGCTCGTGGCAAATTTAGTTAGTACGCGCACGAGCGCGATGGCGCTCGTTGGCACTCTAACTCTAACTTTCAAATATTAGGAAAGTTGGTGTAGATTCCTTTTTATTTTTATTTATTTATTTTATGTACTTTAATGTATCTAATTAATACATATAGTGGACTTATTGCTATGAGAGTAATCTCTTACACCAAGACCAATCTCTTACACCAGAACACAAGTCCAGCCCTGCTCAACAAATTGCCAGGCATCGAAACATAAAAAATGGTCATTTAAAAGCAAAGCTGACAATTTTTTTTATATTTTATATTATGATGCAGATAATGGAGTGAGTGTTTATAGTGTGTAAAAACCTTTCAGTCCGTATATTTATTTGTAAACATGAAATTTGATATAATTTAAAATACATTTTTCCAAAAACAAAAAAATTAACATCATGGTCCCAATTTCAAAACATTTAACATTTGATCACGGATCATACTTTAATTAAAAATCTTGATATAAACAAATTAGAATCATTAATAAAAATCTTGAAATAATTAATAATCAAACTAATAGAAAAACATACAAAGTGGTATTGACAGTTTTTGATATATTCACAGTTATGTGATATAATCACAATCGCCTAGTGCATATGATTTATTGAACAATTTTTTAATATTACCCCATAAGAGGTGGATCCAAAATATTATTGCGTTATTAAATATGACACTTGACAATATTTATAATATTATCTACATCACGTCATAAGTTTTTTGTTGGAACAAGATAAATTTTTATCCCTCATAATAGATGAAATACATATAATCACATTGATTATAAGTGCCAACTTCTGTCAGGTTTTCCAGAAAATGTGAGTACATCTCTGCTTGCAAAAACATTCCTGTTTATGATTTCCATAAAATTTTGGCAATTTTATAGAAGTCATCTGATTTGTACCTGCCAAAGCTATATATGGACTAAGGTGAAGGAGCTAACCATTAAAAATCTTAATTTCATTAAGAAACTGTGTTCAAACATTAATAGCATTATAACCGACAATAATAGAATTAATGGAAATATGTATAGTAGTCTCGAGTCATCCAAAAGTTTTGATGCTACACAAAATATTTTATTGTTATATAACACTACACATTTTTAATAACATTAGAAATAATTTCATTAATATAAAAACCCACACAAAAAAGTTTTTTTTGTGATGTTTTGAAAATAGCAAAATGTAGACATTTGTGTGATTATTATAAAAATGAACAATAAAGTTTGGTTAAAAAAGCACTTCAACCAAATTTACAAACCTCTGTAACCTAATAAACTATAACTGTAGACAATATATTTCATGACAACTATTGCTGCTTTAAAGACACAAAAATATATACAACTTACAGCAACATGAGCTATATAACTAATAAATGTATTAGATACACTTAACATATTGAATTATATATAAATACAAATAAACGTAGTTGATAAATTTTCGCTTCATAGTGATCTTGTTTCCATGAATTGTAAACTCAATCTGTTCAAATATTTTAATAAACTTACTGATTCGGGCCACCAGGTCTAATTGATTTGTTTTAATATTAAATGCACACACTTTTAAAGATGCGATTTGACTTTGCAAACCAATTCTAAACGAGTTGTGGTTCAACCAATTTACATCTATGTAGAGATGTATACATATATAATAAACTTAGTTATAAAGGAATGTTTGAATTTTCAAATTATTCATTATATAGAAAAGTCTAGCAACCTATTTTAACGTAAGAAATATTACTGATGTAATCCCAAGACCCAAGAAAGTAAAACAATTGTAAATTAATAATGTGTTAAAACAGAATTGAAACCAAAACATACATATTTTAATTTGATAGCTGTTTGTTAAACTATAAATCTATTTTTATAAGTTGTTTAAAGGTGTCTATCTCAATATAACCATTTTTAATAAATTAGTAACACTTTTATTTTCCAACAAGCCGATTAAAATGTTTAAAGAGTTTAATCGAAATTGAAACAAAATTATCGATTCATGAAAATATGAATTTATATGTCTATAAAATCGATTTAATCAAGTGCAGTGGTCTAACAGACCAGTAAGACCGTATGTTCAAAACTTTACTGCGTTGCGAAACCGTGGAGCAGGGCGTGTAATATAATAGTTGGCTAAGGTAATGGCTATTAAATATGTTTGTTATTTTACTTCCATATCATTTTCCACAAATACTAAATTTACAAAAATGTTCTAACTTGTAGAAATTCACAAGTACAATGCAACACATCATTAAAGACACTACACAATGTAACTTATAAGCTATTTAAAGCATTGGAAATGAACTAATGTAAAAATCATAATGGGAAAATAACACATATCCAATTAAGAAGGTAATTTCATTTTCATATTTATTTTCATTTTGAGGATATATTCTTCAACAACATTGTATTATTACATTTCTTCAAGAATTTAATCTGATACCATTAAACGAGCTATTCTTGTATATATATATATATATATATATATATATATATATATATATATATATATATATATATATATATATTTATGTACTTGGTTTTTCGCAAACAGCGCTAATGATTTCGATAACATTCGGTGGACATATTTTTTCGGTAATCCAATTCAGTTAATTATTGCGGAAATGGTGGCCTTTCAAAATTTTCAAAATTGTGAAAAATGCTCCGCTGACTGTCTCCACTGAGTGACTTCAATTCTTATGTATGAAATATGGTGACAATTGCATATTATACATATATATTTGTCCATATATCTAATCTATCTATTCTAAACAAATCTAAAACCATTAAACCAGCAATCTCACGATCGTATGGCACACTCGAAATACGCCGAGCTAAGCTCTGTTATCTCGTTACTTAGATTTTATTTAAGATTGGTACCAATGCAACACCTTGTTCAAATATTACTATGGCATGATACATTATTCAGAAATTGGGACTAATATAACAAAATAAATAATAGACAACATTATGACTATATATCTCATAGCATTTTTATTGTGGTTTAAATTTGGCAATTAATTAATAATATAAAAGTAGAATTGTAATATTTTTGTTCACAAATAAAGAAATTGAATATATAATATATTTAATTTCTCCATATTTAGGTAAATTATCATTATTGGAGTTTTTAAGCTTTTTTAATGCTATTTCAAGTATTATTTTATTTCTCACTTAATAATATTACAAGTGAAAAAATATGTATTAAAAAAGTATTTTCTATTAGGGTTAACATTGACATGATTTTAAATTAATTTTGATTTGGAACTTAAGAACACAATTGTAAATTAAAATTTTGTAGTGATGTACAAATGAAACAATAAAATTAAAAGCGATCAAAAATAATGTTATTATTAGTGAGACTATGTTTAAACACATTAGTGAGACTATGTTTAAACACATTAGTGAGACTATGTTTAAACACATTAGTGAGACTGTGTTTAAACACATTAGTGAGACTATGTTTAAACACATTAGTGAGACTATGTTTAAACACATTAGTGAGACTGTGTTTAAACACATTAGTGAGACTATATTTAAACACATTAGTGAGACTATGTTTAAACACATTAGTGAGACTGTGTTTAAACACATTTGAATTACTACTTGTAGAGACAAAATTGGTATGAAATGACTGATCTAAAACGTTAAGAAAGAAATGCCTACTTTCAACTGATATGGATGAGTAGGAGATAAAATATAGTTCTACATCAGAAGACTGAAAATACAAACCAAACTAATATTCTTCATTCCTAAAGAATATTAAGATTATTTAAGTGAACTAAACTAAATAAATTTAAATCATATGCAAAATTCCATCTCCAAAAAGATATTTAAATGTGCACTTACTTCAGCATCGTGCGCTTTGATACTGGTAGATGCTCTACTCGAATCCATGCAATTCCATATCTTCAAATAACCATCGCCGGAGACAGAAGCAAAAGTGTTTGGAATGTGTGGAGAGAACATAGCATTGTAAACTAATTGTGAATGTCCAAGGAATGTGTTGAGGGAATTCTCGACGTTAGGGTCCCACTGTAAAATAGAATGATTAATTTGTTATAATGGCAGCAAGTTATCCGATCGATATATTTAGAAGCAACTATCTAAAAATATCTTAACATCAAGCTTAAAAATAACACAGTTCAGAAATTATGTATAATTGCCTCAACAAAAACTTACAGTGAAGATGTCTCAACACACTGTGATGTCAATCCCACAAATCAGATTTGTCACTAAACATACTAATTAAATAAAGTATTCAAATGCTGTGACATTCCCAACTTTCACTTTGACTTGTTCAGTCAAATAGGTACCTATTAGATTTTTCATACACTGATATAGCACTGCATTGTTTTATTAAGGTCCTTTTTTAAAAGAATACTGCATGAATTCATTCAGCCTGTTTGTTTCCATTGAGATGTGATGTTTTATAGACAAATTAAATATAACTAAGCAAATAATCTTTCTCTGTTCTTCTACTATTTTTCCAAAACAAGTAGGGCTTTAAAAAAAATTTAAACTTTGATCTACTGTGAATTTAGGCAGTGAACCATGTTTTAGTATTGGTAGACTCAATAATAATTTTTATATCCATAATAACACATTAACTTTTCATTAAATTTAACTATTTCTCCAAGTTAAAACAAAAGTTTTCATTTTGTTGAAAAGAGGAGCAGAAAAGTATGGGATGGAAAAAATAATTTTAAAATTTTAATAAACGTATTTGCTCCACAGTCCCTAGATGACAAGCTTAACCGAGTATAGGCCTAGCAGTTAACCTGTTTAATAAATTGATGCAAAGAATTTAAGATTTCGCTGGAATAAAAATATTTTAAAGTTCAACTAAATTCACCAATTTTAATTAAAATTATTGTAACATGTTTAATACTTTTTCCAACTTTTATGAGTCGTATGTGACACAACAATCTTAGAAACACCCACAAATTTATGTCAAAAATCTTAGAGTACTAAAGTATTATTGGCACATAATAAAAATTTAATTATAGAATATATAAGAAAGGAGAGACCAGCAAAAGCCCGTATAGTGTTGGATCTAGAGGTTACAGACAAAAAAAAACATAAAATTTTAAAAAGCGAAAAGATATTATTTTGATTACACACAAAATTAATGTCAATGTCAGCTAAAAGGTTGTTTTTATTTGGCTTAGGCTATGGCTACATATTAGAAATGTGATCGATACTGATTATTTTTTTAAGCATTTCTTAATAGTTATTTTTAGAGTTCTGTCCCCCGAAATGAAAAAACCCTTTTTTTCAGAAATGGCTCGAGATTAATATCATATACTGAGGCCTTTAGGCTTAAATTGCTGTAAAAATTACAAGTTTTTTGGTTTATACAATAAAAAAATATGACCCTTTCATTTTAAAGTGTATTGTTTTCTTTATTTTTTCCAAAATCTTAGTCACTGATCATCAAAACCTATGGGGTACTCCCAGTCAATTTACAATCTCGAAAGTTGGCATAATGGGAGATGTTATAACACAAGGAAATAAAAATTTCTAAAAATCAATGATTTCTAACTCTTCGCGGAATTATGGATTGTTTTTAAATATGCGCCTATGAAGAAATGTGAGAAGAAACAAGAAATTAAGATATATATGAAGAGATTATATACAATAGTAGAGAATATTTCTTTATTTATACCATAATCTTATACACTGATCATCAAAACCTGTAGTGTGCTTTCGATCCATCTACAATCTTGAAAGTCGGCATAATGGGAGGTTTTATAACACAAAAATCAAAAATCAATGCTTTCTAATTCTATATTAAATTATACATTTTTTTTTTAAAATTAATCTTTGATAATCTAAAAAATTAATAGTTATAAATAGTTTAAATGGAAATACTTTTTACCCTTAAATGTTTATGTGTTTAAATGTGTACGGAATCCTCATAGCGAGAATTTTTCTCGTGCAGGTTTTTATTTCTTATTAACCATTCTACCATGTATATCACCTTTCTTCTATACAATAAAAATAGTAATAAAATGTATTTACAATTCTATATACAAAAAATAGATACTTCTAGAAAGATCTTTTCTGTCAATCGTGGAATTATTTGGTTTTTGAATTCTAAAAATACCACTTTTCTTAATTTACATTTTATTTCTGTAATGCCAGACACATTTTTGTATCTGTCTCCTTTTTCACCTTTTTGCCATATAAATAAACTATTTCATTTCTCACTTATAGAGTACTGAGCATTATTTTAATAGTACTCACTACTAAAAAATAATACAAAAATACTTGTATCATCTATCTAGGATTCACGTAATGAAATTTTGCAATGCAATAAGTAGTTGATAGAATTACAATCATGTCACAATGATACTAAAGCAATCTACTATTCAGAGTCAACTAGTTTGCTCACAAGCTTAACGCTGCAATCCCATGAAGCACTGAGAACATGATGCGCTCGCCTAGTTCTAGACCAGTCTACTGAATACACCTCCTTGCGATGTTCTTTCAGGACTAGCACTGGTGCAGTGCCAGCACCTACACGCCACACCTGTAGTCCACCGTCACCAGAGCCGGATACGGCGACTCCATCTGTCGCTTCCGACCACACCTGAACATTTGGAATTTAATTATATTAGTTATTGTTTATTTAATACACTTTATTGATTCATTTTACTAAGGTTCTCGATACTTATGAAAGATTGTTTCCATTATTCCTAACACAATTATATGTCAACTATCTATTGTCAACAATTAAATGAAATATTTGCTCTATTATACGTGAATATTTATATTATTTCATATTGCTAAAATTCCCATACTTTAAAATATTGTTTCCATTATTCCTAACACAAATATATGTCAACTATCTATTGTCAAAATTAAATATTTGTTCTATTATACGTGAATATTTATATTATTTCATATTACTAAAATTCCGATACTTATGAAAGATTGTTCCCATTATTCCTAACACAAATATATGTCAACTATCTATTGTGAACAATTAAATGAAATATTTGCTCTATTATACGTGACTATTTACATTATTTCATATTGCTAAAATTCCGATACTTTAAAATATTGTTTCCATTATTCCTAACACAAATATATGTCAACTATCTATTGTCAAAATTAAATATTTGTTCTATTATACGTGAATATTTATATTATTTCATATTACTAAAATTCCGATACTTATGAAAGATTGTTCCCATTATTCCTAACACAAATATATGTCAACTATCTATTGTGAACAATTAAATGAAATATTTGCACTATTATACGTGAATATTTATATTATTTCATATTACTAAAATTCCGATACTTATGAAAGATTGTTTCCATTATTCCTAATACAAATATATGTCAACTATCTATTGTGAACAATTAAATGAAATATTTGCTCTATTATACGTGAATATTTATATTATTTCATATTACTAAAATTCCGATGCTTATGAAAGATTGTTTCCATTATTCCTAACACAAATATATGTCGATTATCTATTGTCAAAATTAAATATTTGTTCTATTATACGTGAATATTTATATTATTTCATATTACTAAAATTCTGATACTTATGAAAGATTGTTTCCATTATTCCTAACACAAATATATGTCAACTATCTGTTGTCAACAATTAAATGAAATATTTGTTCTATTATATGTGAACATTTATATTATTAAACAACTATGCCATATGTATCGATCCTTCCCACTTGCTAGATTCAAATTATTAAAACTTATCGTTATATGTGTTAAACTTATGTTTGCAAAATACAGTCTGTGAAAGGCACAAACACATCTCTCAATAGTTTCACACACAGATACACATCTCTCAATAAACTCTAACCTAATACTGAAAACCCTATTTCGTTAAATAATATCCTATTTAAATTTGGAATAATTATTCTGATGAAACAGATGTATTTGGCTCTCTGTTGATGCTCTTTGTTGTTAAGTACAACTAAACTTCAAACTATTGATCGGAATAATTTCCCCAATAAAGACATTCATTCAAAAAATCTTCACTGCCTCTAAATCTTTGAAAAAAAGTCCTAAAGACGTATTCATTATAATTCAAAGTACAAACATATGTAAATCTTTAAAATTTCACTATAAGTATGAATAAATTGTATGGTCATCGCTGATAATGAGATAAACAGAGCTAAAATAATTATGAATTAAATTCTTTACAAATCATTTCTTTACAATGTTTATGTAACTTCAAATGTACTGAAACTATACCAGAACTTTTTATTTTTGAATTGTTAGTCTATATCTACCTATTTAACAATTTATTTCCTCAACTAAACAAAAAACATAATCACCTCATCATTTGAGACCATAATTGATGTTCATTCACGTAAATAATACAATATCAATCTTCAATTACCCTAAATGAACACGGTGTACATAGGATATTTAATGTCTTACAATAGAAAATAAATGTTTTTTTTCTTCAGAAAACCATAAGCACATCATCACTTAAGATCATTACTTAAGATCATAACTGAAGCTCTTAAAAGCCTTCATGCAAATAGCAGGAACTAAGTGAAATAAGGGTAACTACTAGTTTTACACTTTATTTCACATTCTGTCAGTGAAAGGAAGAATATTTTACAACATTCACTTCATCACTTTAGAGATATTATCTAGTAAACGAAAGAAAAAATAATAAAATTCAATTAGAAATTTGTTGATTCAATTTGATACAAGACACTTCTAGAAAGATAATTTGATAACAGCCTGATCGCAATACTGGAGTAAATGAAAAAACTTACTGTAAATTGTACATTATTACCGAGTAACTAAATGGAATCAAAACTTTTTTGTTCTGCTATAATTCAGATTAAATATTTAAAGCACAGAATAAGAATTTAAAGGGTACAGAATCTGATATTTTTCCTAAAATATCAGATTCCGATATTTTTCCCATTTCTTGAAGCTATGGCTAACCAATAACAAATAAAGCAATGAAATTATATGTAAAACGAATATGTAAATTATAACTATAAAAGTGTAAGTATATTTTACCTATCTATTTATATATATTGTTATGCTGTTCCTAAATGATACAAGAGAAGCATATTATTTCTTATATACAACCCTGGCATACTTCCCATTTCTTCTTTACTGACACACAATTCTTACACGAAACTCGTCTATTTCGAAGACTCCATATGGAGTTTATCCTATATATAAGACTCCATATGGAGTTTATCCTATACTCCATTATATTTTACAATTACATTTTTTTATTGCATATTTATATTATTTAGAAGTGATCAAATTTGATCATTTGAATAAATATTTTGTTTATCTGTCTATCTACCTCCTGCAGGTGTAAAGTGAATAGTTATGAAACGCTTCTATTGACATGGCAACCTATCCGTATTGGAATGAGGTACTTCTTATGTACCACAATTCGTAATTTTCTATTCATATTTTAATCAATATATTTTTGTCATTCATATTATTTTACTTCGTAGATTTTTTTACTCTTTCATATAATTGGTCCTGTATCTTCATTACATTAGTTAGAATTTTATTCACCTCTTCACATATCTTTATTTAAATAATCAACAGATTCAACAATTCCATACATAATTTAAAACGAGACGCATATCCCGAATTTAGTTTAAGCGAGGTTCAGAGATTTTCTGTTTCCAAATATACAAATAAAAATTGAGGCAAACAGCACAATAACAATATGCATAGTACAACAATGTTCCCTTAATAAAAAATACTAACATTTATAAAGCATTTATCATTTCACATCTTTCCCTTTGGTTTTAAATTTTTTTAACAAAATCTTCTCGAGGAAAATCCTTTTATTGAATATATTTGGCGTTAATTTTGTAGAAATTCATTATACACAATTAAATAAAACTATGTGATGTAGTACTATTTCTATTTTCTTTAAGTTCTTTACCACGACCTAGGTTTCGTTATGTTCGTTTCGTTTTTCCTTTGCTAATAGCCCACCTGAAGATATTGTAATACAACGAACCCTAGGTCGTGGTATAGAACTTAAAGAAAGTAGAAATAATATTACATCACGTAGTTTCATTTAATTGTGAAAATCCTTTTATTAAGTAGAGCGTCCAGGTCTCCTGTATCCCGCTCTAAATACTTTCCTGTATATATGTAAATATATAACTCTTTACATTATCCTTTCAATAATTTAAAAAGATCATAAATTTGTTCTTGACTATTTTATTTTTTATACATTTCTTTTCCTAAACTTAGAGATTCTATTTACCCGATTTCTTTAAATAGCGGAGCATCGCCATACATCGAATAAAACTTTTAGGTATTTTCCAATTTTACGCGTTAATTTACAAAATCTTATCCAAACTATTCATAATAGTATTCTATTCAAACTATACATATAATTTCATTGCTTTATGCCACGAATGTCAAATTTATACTTACGACGTCAAACAGGCCGTCAGTCCATTCAACCTTGTGTGTTTTGACAATGGTGACATTATCTTGTGATAATTCTAGGAAAAACAGGGTCCCTCCACCGGCTAAGCCAAAATATTGACTCGTAGCCACTACGAGTCTATCGGGATTGTACGGTGAAAATCTAACACTATATCCATGTCGATTTGGAGTAAAATAAGTTGGCATTATGAGAGTATAACTGAAAAAAGCAATTTATTTATTTATTATAAGACTGACTAAGAAAATAAAATAGAAAATCACTTCATATATATGATGAAAGAAGAAAAAAGCGACGTAAAAGCATAAAATTAACCCAACCACTATAATGATATCCAAATTTTTGGAAATTTTAATAATCCATCATATGCTGTAACATTTTGTCATATTTAAATATAATCCAATACGAATCCAATTGACTTCGAATCAGTTACTTTTGCTCAACATAAATAATAATAGTTTTGACGTTTGTCGAATGACACCTAACCTATATTTGGTATTTAACACGAAAGGTGCAGTAAACGTCACACATGGCGTGTTCACGACTTGTACGACTTCGACAAACGGATCAATATATTATTGAATATAGTCCAATGCGTCAACAAATAATCTTGTTAACAGCTTGTACGAAAGTAAAATCTCATTAAAGGTACTCTAAGCCTTGAATCCTTACATATGTTAAGATATAAAAGGAAGAAATGTGGTTGGAATCGTCACTTCTGGTGCACATTCCAACAGTGTTTCAATTATATCTTTCACAAGTTTTACGACCATTTTACATTCCAAAGTAGTATTTTCATTAATAGCCAGTTTGGAAAACAAGCTGCAAAATGCTTGCCTTATTAAGTTTAATTTGTGTGGTGGCTGTGAAAGTATTCAAGAAAACAACACCAAATGGAAAGGTTACCGTTTACCTGGGAAAGCGTGATTTCATTGATCATTTAGATTATTGTGACCCCGTCGATGGAATTGTCGTTGTTGATAATGATTACCTTAAAGGAAGAAAAGTTTTTAGTCAGGTAAAATGAGTGACAAACAGTATAATGTTTTCAAGTGTATTGTGTCTGCTAGTGTATATATAGACACATTATGAAAGAGTGCTTTATAAAAGTGAAAACTCAATTTTTACTTACCTGTTATCGGTGTGACAACTTACATTTCAGTGATCTTACATCTCTTATTAGTGATACACTGAATATCTTACTAGAGTCAAATAAATTAAACAATATTGATTATTAGCCAAAGAATTAACACAACCTAAACATTTTCCTTTATTTTAGCTCGTCACCACCTACAGATATGGACGGGAAGAGGATGAAGTTATGGGTGTCAAATTTTCGAAAGAAATGGTCATAGGCCAGGAACAGGTAGTGCCAATGATAAACAGCAAAATGGAACTTACACCTGTTCAAGAAAAGCTTTTGAAAAAACTCGGTCCGAATGCTTTTCCATTCACCTTCACATTTCCCGAAATGGCTCCCAGCTCGGTAAGTATTTAATGCTTCCTGATATATGTTATCATAATAGAATTATTTAACCAAAAGAGCACTTAATAAATCTTTTCATTATAGGTAACCCTCCAACCCGGTGAAGATGACCAAGGTAAACCAATGGGAGTTGAATATTCTGTTAGAACTTATGTCGCTGAAAACGAAGAAGATAAGACACACAAGCGTAGTTCTGTAGCGCTGGCTATTAAGAAGGTTTGTTTTAATTTAAATATCCACCAAATCTCATTCAAATTATGAGAGTATTTTTTTTGAAACCTTTAGTACTAAGTTTCATATTCTGGAATTTCTCATTAGAATTATAAACGATCTGTATATTAATAGCTCTTCAGCAGACAAGTCTGTTATTTGATTATTTTTGACAATTGGAGATAATGTATGTTATCTGAATCTTTTTGGCATATATAGGTGACATACTGTTTATTCATTTAAATTTTCTCTCCTACGAATCTCCCGCACAAAAATGTAGTATTTTTCGCTGATATCGAAATTTTCATGCATAATTATACTTTTCTGATATTTTTTATACTTCTTTTTTGCTTTTCATTACTGACACTTTGTTCGTTCTCGTGGGATCAAATCATTTCAATATATATATATATATATATATATATATATAAATATATATATATATATATATATATATATATATATATATATACATATATATTTGTTGTTTTCAAATTCATTTCCTGTAACTTTTTCTTACATGGTCCGACATATATGTCCGAAAATATTTTTATTTCTGCGTATTGACTGAAAGATCTTATTTTCACTTCAATATTTCTTTTCTCCTAAAATTCTTTTTGAATTCTTATTTTTAGCTGCAATACGCACCTGCAACACGAGGTCGCCGCCTTCCGAGCTCTTTGGTGAGCAAGGGCTTCACCTTCAGCAATGGCAAAATCAATCTGGAAGTAACGCTGGATAGGGAAATATACTACCACGGCGAAAAGATTGCCGCTAACGTCATTATCTCTAACAACTCCCGTAAATCAGTGCGCACCATTAAGTGTTACGTCATCCAACACTGCGAGGTCACCATGATAAACGCTCAATTCAGCCGTCACGTAGCTTCGCTCGAGAGCAGGGAGGGATGCCCCGTCACGCCCGGGGCTAGTCTGTCCAAGACTTTCTATCTCGTGCCACTTTCTCGCACTAACAAGGATACTAGAGGTGAGGTTATCGCATTTCAATTTCGAGGGTTATGTCGAGACATGTAAACTGCTTATGTGATTTTTGTGGAATGATTATGTAAATTGGCTTATTAACTTTTGTAATGTAATAGACGCAACATTAAGTCGTTTGACGGCTTCACTTGTGTTATTTAGTAGGGATGGCAGTTTACGCCATATTTATATGAATAATCAAAACGACACACTATTCTTTTTAATTTAAACCCATTTTGTAGTAGCTTTTCATCAGTTTTCCTACAGTTAATGAAAATAATTATATTCAAAATCATTTCCTTCCGTTCCGAGGATTAGATATGTTCAATATATGATTTTACAGACACGTATTTTACATTAGTTGCAACTCCTCAATATTTAACCATTACAAAAAAGGTTTTGGTCATAAATGAAGACTGAATAGTAGTTTTCAACAGACCTTGGACCTGTTAACTGTTGTCATGCAACACTTAATTAATTGTTTTACTGAGTAAATGTTTTAAGATGACATCTTACATTTCAAAGGTGTCGCTCTGGACGGCCACCTGAAGGAAGATGATGTTAACCTGGCCAGTTCTACCTTGGTAGCTGAAGGAAAATGTCCAGCAGATGCCATCGGTATCGTGGTCTCCTACTCCGTTCGTGTCAAACTTAACTGCGGTACTCTGGGTGGCGAATTGGTTACTGATGTGCCTTTCAAACTATTGCACCCCGCTCCAGGTATAATATGTCGTGAAAAATGTAATACCCATCTCATTTTCCCCAGAATTAGTGTGGGCCTCTACAAATTAATAACGTTATTTTCACTTTCAATATTTCCATTTCTCGAAGTCTCTTAGACATATTCTAAGAGAATACATTACGATTCTTCTGGAAACTTATTGTTTAGGTATACTGTTCTTAAATTACTTTCTGTTCTTTAGATCCGTATGCTCAAAAAATCACAGAAAACTGTTTACTTTTATCTTTTTTTTGGAATCGGGTCTCTCATTAATGGACTTTCTTAATATGTGAATTTATTTTCCAATTTTATAGTTTTACCATCATCCTGTTTATTTAATTCTCAATATTAATTTAAAACTATTTGAAATATTTTTACAAATATTTGTAATCGCACTTGTGTGGCGTTATATACCGAGCTTCAAATTGCTGAAGATAAGTGCAATTAGTGTAATATACTATTTTTTGAAATGTATATGTTATGTTAGTCCCTTTAATAACATGAATATATAAACTAAACCATTATTAAAACTGGAAGTATAAATATTACTTAAAAATCAACCATATTCTAAATACGTCATTGTATATAATTAATGCGTAAAGTTCAAATTTGTTGAATTAGGTGTTTGACCTGTTCTGTTTCTTTTGAATCTTGAGCAAACTTCTATGTCATAAATGCATAAAACTTGTTTATACACTAAGATATGTTTAATGATAATGAAAGAAACTGAGAAGAGAAACGGCAACTTCCATTATTTACAGAATTCTTATTACATACGACTTTTTTTATAATTGGATATAGATATGCCAATTATTTTCACGATATATTTTAGGCACTATTGAACGCCAACGCTTCAACGCAATGAAGAAGATGCAATCTATTGAAAGACATCGCTACGAGAACTCTCTCTACACAAACGAGGAGGAAGACAACATCGTCTTCGAGGACTTTGCCAGACTGCGTCTGAACGAACCCGAATAAAGAGAGGGCGGAAAAGGAACGAAATTAAATAAACTAAAAAAAAACGCAAAAAAATAAGCAAAATTCCGAAAAAGAAATAAAAAAAACGAAAAGTAAAACCAAGTGAAGATAACGAAACTCACCAGAAGTGAAAAAATATTTTTAACCCTTTGCCCCCTAATACCATTATGCTTTTATGCTATACCGACAAAAGTGTCGTATATTTTAGATTAATTACTTTGATTATGCTTTGATAATGTGATTCAATACAATGAAAACTGATTAGAAATCATTCAAGACCACAGAGTCACTTACATAATTTGCTTAAATCTGCTTAATTTGCACTTCGATGTTATTGTTTTCGCACCTTGCTTTGCAAAATATTTAATGACAATAACGTAGCTTAATAATTATCTAATTATTTGTTAATTATAATCACTACTTATTAGCGCAAAATGCAAATAGATCATTACTATTCGACTTTCTCACTAGGAAATGTTCTTCATAATTTATCTGTTCATCAACGAAATATATTTAAGACTCCAGCTTCGCCAAGCTCGTTTTTACTTATTCTTAAATATTTCTTGTATAAATAACCAATAGCATTATTTTGAACATTAAAATTAATTAGTTATAAAAGAGTAACAAATTGTAAAAAATGCTATACATACCTGATTTTGTAAACAAAATAAATTGTCCTAACTTATAAACAATATATTGATCCAAATAAATATTTTAAATCCTCAACTTAAATCTATTTTTATTCATAATTAGTGACAGTTTAAAACCAAAGAAAAGTTAAATACTAAGAAACGGTTGTTAGATCTTGGATTACAAATATCACAGATGTTTTCACCATTGCAGTAAATGCAACACTGACCTAGAAGAGGCTGACATTACCAGTCAAATGCAAATCAGTACCTGTCTTGAGAATTAAAAAAAGGCATACAATCATACCTTATTTTTATTGGTTGGCGCACTGAAGACGGGTTCCCCACAAATGACCACGTAGGCTTTTTAAATCGTTAAGGAAGGGTATTTGCATATTGAACTGAGGGTTACAGTCCACTAGAAATGGCGAAGGAGATATAGAAAGAACTATATGGTTGAAGGGGAGGCACATTTTTCGTAAACCGGGTTGACCACTTTTTTTTTTTATTGTTATTATCAAAAACCGTTACTTGCATAAAATTGTATTTTCGGCCAGTTAGTGAGATAATTTCAAAGAATACAGATATATTCATAATTATTATTATATTAAAAGTGACTATTAATTTACTTTTAAATACCGAGCTGGAGTGAAATTATATAGATGAAGCATTTTAAAGCAGTTTGCATAAATTGATTATATTTTTATATTTATATGTAAGCTATTGGCTTCAAAAACAGCTATTTATATTATATTAACATTTAAAAATAACCTTTCTACTTTTAATATATTTAATGAAATAATGATGACATGTTAATTCAATAATTTGATTAATTTAATCCTTTGATGATAAATTTTCATATTTTTCTTTTGCCCTTTTTCTCAATTGTCTGTAGTCATTACTTAGATTAACTTCCAAAAGCTGGTTAAAAAAGATATTAGTGGTCTTCTTTTTCCTGGATTTCTTAGAATTCTGCCCTTAATTGTTCTGAAACTTTCATATTTTTATCATTTTCATTACTTCTCTTTTCTTTCATTTACACGTTGACTAGTATATAGTGATTCGTAATTTTATCCTACAATCGAATGTTTTCTACTCTCCTCCAACACTACTACAGGAAAATGTACCTATAGTTAACGTGACGGGAAAAGATATATATATATATATATATATATGTATATATATATATATATATATATATATATATATAAATATAATATTTATGAGATCGAAGTATTTCATATAAATACATATATTAGTAAAAGTATATAATACGATGATTCACTACAGAAATGTATATATGACATACTCGTAGATACATAATATAATAGATGACGAATAGTATGATGTTTAGTCTAAAAGTTTAGTCTAAAAGCTTAATAAAACTTTATGGTTTAACAAAGTTTAAGTTTTTAGACTAAACATGAATACAAAAGTATACAAGAATTACAAAAGTTAACGGTACGGACGCGATCAGGTGTGACACTCTAGTGTGACCGCGATCAAATGGTTGAGTAGTTGAATATTGCGGGAAACTGGAGAGATCCGATATAATTCGGTTCCAGAGGATGGTATAATAAAAATGTGATGGTTGCGTGAGCGCAGGAAATTGTTAAGATTTTTCCGTTTAATAGCTGGAAGATCAATTTCATAAGCGCAACGTCTCTTCTGAGTTGCAAAGTACCTTCTGAGTTGCAAAGTACCTTCCGAGTTACAAAGTACCTTCTGAGTATATAAAATTATAACTAGGACTAAATGTTAAGTGACATAAGATGAATGTCGTAAGAATAATTAATGCATCAAATCTATTTAAGCTGATGTTACGATCAGGAATAATTTATGTACTTTGTTACACTCGATGCTTTTAGTAACTGTGAGTATTTATACAGTATACACTGTACACTACACTATAGCAAAAGTGAATAATAGGGAAGTGAAAAAATTAAAAAAAAATATTATAATATAATTGAGAAAGTATAAAATATACAGAAATGTACCGAATGTTTATTGGCTTTAAAAAAGATGAAATTTATATCTGTTACAGAATAATATACTTTCGAAACAACCATTAAACTGTTTCGCAAATAATTTGTTTAAATAATATTGTAGTTTCCCTTGATGGTGATTTATTTTTAAACCAATTGTCTGATATTTATTAGAGTTCTGTTGAAAATACCGACTTTCTACGGCCTGTCAGTCCACCAGTATATCTGCCTTTCTCATTACATCAAGACAATTAAAGCTAGAAATTTGAAATGAATTACAAATCCGGAATATCAAAAATAGTTAAAAGTGGGAAAGGCTAAAAAATAAACTGAAGATCGGTGCTGCTAGGGTTGCCAACCTTCCCGTAATTACTCCCTTTTTACCATCTCCCGTGTTACAGAATTTATAAATATTCCGTTTTAACCTGTGCATGACGTCGCAAACGAAAAAAATATTGGTAGATTCAATAATTATTTACTTTCAATAGATTTTCAATTTGCTTTATTATTACTAGATGAATACTTTTTCCTATAATGTGATATTATATTGGAAGGAAAGTTTTAAAAATGATTTTTAAATCATTTTTATTATAGATTATGTATATCTCAATAATAAAAAAAATAAAAGTCAAGGAAAGTTGTTAAGGTAAGTTTTCGTCCGACATGATTTCCTTTTGAATCGATATCCCTACGTGCTGTATTTTCTTTTTCGCGAAAATACGTTAAAACAGAACCATACACATATCATTTCGAAACATTTAAAAACAACTATAAAAATGAGTATATCTTAAACCTCTGAAATATCAAAAGTCTCAAATCAATATGTAATATTGGATTTAATCTCAAAATCGAACAGAAAAAAATGTAAACTCCTGTAATATCTATAAATTTATGTCTCTTTATGATTTCGAAGTGTTTCAGATTTTTAAGACCGGTCGAAAAAACTTTGTTTGTCTTACAAATTACCAAAAAATTTATGCAGACCAAAAGTTTTTCTTAAAAGTTTTTGTTTATTGATTACTGTATGACTATTTCTTCCTTAGTTATCTCAAGTCAAAACAAAGACGATTTTATAACTTGGAACGACAACAACTTTATGAAAAATCTAAAAAATTAATAGATATTATGTAATTAGAATCTGTCTGCTTTTCCTTAAAATCTATAAAAAATATAATAAAGGAAAAGATAGACTTTTGTAGCGATTTCCATATTTTTAATGACTTAAAAATTCAGATAAAATATAGAAAACCCTAAAAAGAGAAAGCTAATGATCAAACTATTTTTGAAAATAAAAAAAAATTCTTTTCTTTTCATATCACGTATAGCATAAGACAGTTATTATTTCAACACGTCTTAAAACGCAAAAAAACCTATAAAACTCTTATTAACATGATGACTATTGTTAAATAATAGAGCGTTGTCTTGTATGCGCGTTTCTTATGGCGGATTCGTTCGTTTTGTTTACCTATACAAATCTCATTAACATGACCTACAACTCTTCTTAACATGATGACTAGTGTTAAATAATGCAGTATTGTCTTATATGCGCGTTCCTTATCTACCTATAGAGATTCATAAGAAGTCATGATCTACAGTCACAAGGTATTTGACTAAACATCATATGACTCAATGTGGATTACATTGAATTTGAATATCTCCATATATACCTAACAAAATGAAATTCCTATAAGTAATGATTTTATTATGTATTCACTTTATGTATGTATTTATTACAGATAACCTATTCGTAATGAAGAAACAGTTGCTTAAAATATTTTTTTATAAATAATGAATTTTTAACGATAAATTAAATGAGGGCTATAAAAGATAATGACGACACATTTCTACAAACTACTTTAACTCACCATAAACAAATCACACTCTGGTGCAAGTGCGATCAGGCGGTTGAGCAGTTGAATACCGCGGGAAACTAGAGATTTCCCAGATAATTCGATTCTGGAAGGTGAAGTAGCAAAAAGGCATGTGAAGGCGGGAAATTATCAAGTACCAAGGATAAAGGTTTACACATTTACACAGAGGAGAAGATTTTTCATTTTAACAGTTGAAAGATAAACTTCACAAGCGTAAGGTCACTTCCGAGTTGCAAAAAATTAAATATAATAACTAAGATGTATTACGATTCAAACGTATTATTATTAAAATAATTAACCTGTTACCAGCAATATTTAAAAAAAAAACCGGCAAAGTGGATACGGCACTGTGAGGGTTTTATATACACTTAGGTGCATATAAAATTGTTGAGTATGTGCTATTTCTATATGAGTTTTTAGTTACTAGAACTAGCTGTGCTTAACCTGACTAATATTGATAAAATGTAATGTCCTTCGGGAGAGTGTCCCGAGAGTGTTTTCCTGTGTTGTGGCTGTCGCCCTCAAAAAACGTTATTTTATCATATGTGATATTCTCACAGCAAAAGGGTTAAAACATAAATCACTCGATCTATTGAAAGGAGGATATCCTGACATTTTACTTCAAATATAAATTATCTACTGCGTAAAATACCACCAGACGGCGCTATTTTGCAGTCTTTACCAGGATGAGATTACTCCACACAAATATTTCAATTAAAACGCGAAAGCCCTATCACTTTCGCACTTTATATATATATATATATATATATATATATATATATATATATATATGTATATATATATATATATATATATATATATATATATATATATTTGTGTGTACAAAATTGATTATAGAAAAAAGAATATTAATTTAATTAAAACTCATGATGCCAAATTGTTTCTTAAATGGTTACATTCTAGGAATAAATAGAATCTATAATTTTTTCATTGAATATGATGATAAAAATACTTCTGCTCTTACATTTTTTTGAATAATTTATCAGGCGATTTAAAAAAAACCTGACTACGTAAATACTGAGTTAAAAGCACAAAAACAAAATAAATGTATTACACTAATAAAATGATAAAGGCAGTAGTCAGAAGATTTTTATTAAAGACTACCGAAGTAAACGGAACATGCCGACCTGTTCCATTTTACCGGGTTAATGAAGTGAATAGTCCCTACCTTTCCGAATTCGCCATGGTAGGGTAAAATAAAATTATTATAATAATAAATAAGATAAGTGAACATAAAACTCAAAAAAAATGTTAAGCATGAATAGAATACACAGGGTTTCTCAAACATTTAGACATTTATAAACATTTAATGATAAATAAAATTCCTATTTACAAAATTTTATTTTTTTAAAACGAAAATATATTGCCTACTTTATCTTTCACAGGCGTATATTTAAAATAAATATTTTTTTATGCGATACAAAGTAACGATTTTTGCTGTGAGACCTTGCTTCTTGCCAAATTTCATGAGTCTAGATCAACGGGAAGTACCCCATAGATTATCATTTACTTGCGAGTGTCAAATAATGCGGCATAAATGGCCGTATTTTTAGGGTTTTTTTTATTACGTTGATTTACAAGCTTGATTTTTATAGCTATTTATAGCTACCATAGACCTCAGTATTTGTTATTAATTTCAACTTGACACCTCCATGCTTTCCTGGGAAAAAGGGTTTTAACAGACAGACGGACAATGAAGGGATACTATAAGGGTCTTTTTCTCCTTTTAAGGTAAGGAATCCTAAAATACTTTAAAATTAAAAAAAATAATGTAGAGTTTTGTCAAATATACGAATCAAAAGATAAGAAATGTTCTATATTAAACACTACGAATCGTTCGTTCTATTTATAAAAGACGGTTAGTGTCGGTGCAATTGCTTATATACAGCGCCAAATACAGTATATGAATGCCATCCAAATATATAACCGAATAATATAATATCCAATAGCTAGTCACCGTAACTTCGTGTACATGCGAAAACTTGATTTGTACAAAGGACAATGCATGTCTAATACCGAAAAAGTCTATTCATTATGAAAGTGGTCAGTCAAGTTTCATACGCATGGGAAAGGACATTGCGTGGAATCAGCAGATGGACTCCATATTATATTGTCCGTCTTTTTGGCAAGGGTAGTTATTTCAAATTACACTTTCGCATATTGATAAAGGCTAAGGGTCTCAAGAGTGTGGACAACAATAAAGATTCACCCCTTACAACAGACCCTTGCGAAATATTGTGGGGATCTAAGCAGGTAGAGCGAAACAGGTTCTACTCTCATTTAAATTTTGGGAACAATAGTGCACTTGTAACTGGTGCAAATAGTTCGACTATATGAACTTGTACATTTTAATTAATAGAATTTACATTTTCAGACATTTTTAGACTTTTTAGAATTCTTTACATTTTTATAATTCTTTCAAACATAGTATAACAATTTATCATATTCGCTTTAACTGCAATGAATTGTAGTTTTTAAAATTATTTAAACAAAACGTTTACCTAATCGATTGAAGCATCGAGTGATAGTATTTTTCTTTGTGCTAATTTAGTGAAATTAAATCGTTAATGGATTTTAAGATATTTAACTACAATCTCCTTACTAAGTAGCTTAACAGTATATTCACGTGGAATTTGTCCAGAAAACTTGTACTGAAAATTTTACAGAAAACACATGTTTTAATAGATATTATTATTAAATTACACCAGTAATGATGTTTGATATGAAAATTTTATTCTCCAAAAATGAAATTTTAAAAAACTGAAGTTGTGACAATGTTCCACTTCGTTTGAACTTGATTATTTTTTTTCTATTTTTAAAACTTGATTAATATTACATTCTATACTAAAAAGAAAATCTAGACCGAATTAATCAAGGGTTAGATAAGTAATTAAATCGTAGAAGTAGATAGAATTGTTTCCTTAGCGGTTCAGATATTAAAAAATAATTTCAAATTTGGGCCAAAAAGCCATCATAATGATTATAAATTTCTACATATGTATATAAATTACAATACTTATCGATTTGTTTGTTTAGCTGAATACAACAATTTTGAATACAGCTGAACTGATTTCGATCCTTCTTCCACAACTGGATGCTCAATTTACCCAAGATAAGATAGATAAAGATAGAGAATTTTTGACCATATTTTATTACATTTTGAAATGCCAAATCTAAAGTTTCATTATATCCAACGAAGCCAAGAACACAGTCCTTCATACAATATGCAATGAAACCAATTCATAAAACAAACTTTCAAAAGTGATCACACAAGCCTTTCGGATTTTTTTCCTTTTCCGCGTATAAAGAGGAAAATAAATGTAGACCAAGCTTTTTATTGTTGAACGTAGACATTATCTTTTTCATATCTGGACTTTTAAAATGGAGAAACTCAATAGGCAATTAAATAAAGTAGAACACTCTCATTGTATTCTGGGCACATTCACAAATGTTTGTAACAGACTTTCCGGAAACTCTCTTATAATTAATTATATTTCTGTTGTACAGAGAATGGATATTTTTATTCAGATACCACCATAAAGATTAGCATATTTATTTCAGTAAAAAAATTGCTTTTGTTACTTTTTTATATATTAAATAAATTTATAGACTTGATAGACGTAAGAGACAATTCATAATATTTTTCCAGCAGGGTCTAACTCATAAAAGAAACAAAGTAAAAGCTACAGTGGACCACAACAGCTAACAGTAACTCTTTGAAGCACAGGATTTTACGAAAAGAGGGTTCTCGCACATTGAGGGTTCTGTACCTCATTACCTTCCGTATCTCGTATTAATGTAGATTTCCTAGTGCCATATTATCATGAATATCTAAAAACCGATGACAGATAGAGTCATCTCTCTAGTTTTCCTTATAATTTTCAATAGGTTTCTAAAAAACCTGTTTTTCATAATTTCAGGTTCAATAATTTTCGAAAAAAGGGGAGGGATACAGTTTTTTTTGTTTATATCTCAGTAGCAGTAGTGGCCCAATGGTCCCGCAATGGTACCGCAATGTACTTACCTACTCACTTAGTTGAAAACACTAATAGGTAAGCGGGAGTAAGTCAATTCAGATTGCTGATACAAAATTTTACTTTTGTAACAGGTGTATATTAAGCAAGCTGTATTTCACTAATGTGTAAACACACACACACACACACACACCCACACACCTATATATATATATATATATATATATATATATATATATATATATATATATATATATATATTATATAGTATTTCACTAATGTGTGAAACACATATCTATTACACAAAATATAAAATAAACGCTTTTTTGCCTTGACATACTCCCCACAGACTATTGAAAAAGGAATATTTGAAATTACACAAAATGCACAGCTCGAATCTTATTAAGTCAATCTGACAATTTACAATTTTTTGGCGGTAATCTCTACTCTGTGCGACTGTTTGACCACAGACTATCATGTGTTTGATGTTGACTGTATGAACATAAGCAATGGATTTTTAATGTGTGATATTCTCACACTCCTCCGTGCGCGCAATATGCGTAAAAAGAGGTTCAAAATTTTCTCTTTACGTATTAATGTATAAAAAAAATTTGAGACATTTATAACTAACCCTTTGCAGCTATACCCAATACTATATAAGGAATTTAATTTTTTTTCGAGTACCTCATTTGCAAGCTGTGAAATTTCCATTTAAACATTATTGAGTATTAAAGTATGTGCGGGTTAATATGCTAGTTATTGTTGTTGTTTTATTCGTGTCTATGTGTCTGTGTTAAATGTCTCCAAAAGTCTTGATGAAAAGGGTCGCAAGTTTCGGAGCTTGATAGCTGTGGAGTATTTCATCCGGTGGTGAATCAAGTGGGAAACGTTTGGCAGTTAAAGATGTGGTCCGATCTTAATTGAGTTTGAGGACAGTTCCTGCATGTGGGATAGGATTTTGAGCTATTCTCTAAGGATATTTTTATGTCTTTAAAACGTCCTGCGCGGAGTTTTGCTTATGGGGCCGAGAGATTTCTTGAACTATCAAGATCTGGGATTGTTGCCTTGCCAAACCATTGATTAAGTTAGGTTTGATGTAGAGAAACAGTATTCCAGAACATACGCTTTCTACCTACTAAAGCTTTCCGAGAAATAATCCGGGATTAAAGTTTTTCGAAAATCACTTCCAAACTTTAAACGGTAGTGTATATTGAAACAATTACGTCCATGATTGAAATACAATTTATTGCGCAAGCAAAGTGGGACCTTGCATATGAACATAGACCACGAGCTGCGAATTTTGTTCTTTTTGGTACTACACAATACGTGTTTCTTCTGAATAAGCTGTTCTAGTAGATACTTTGATTCCTTTCTTCTGATTTGTGATGAAACTATGGTTTTCCACCAACGTTTCTGTCTACTAACGTTTGAACGGGATGCCTCCATATATTATCGTTAAAAAACTTACACATATTAATTTATCCACATCCTTATGGAAAACAGTTTAAGATGGAAATAGGAAAAAGATACATTAAGCCTCCATTTTTAAATCCTACAGGCTGATCTTTACTTCGAAATTAAATAGCGAAAGTTGTTTACCGAGTTCATGTTTTCATTACATTCTAAAATCAAGACTGGACAATTAATCATTATTCTAGACTCATCATTTTATCTCCTTTGCAAGGGTTAACTTAGTATGAATACTAGAATCAATAATAGATTCGGTATATAGCGGTATAAATATGGTTTATGTAGCACATTTCAAAATGTTTTTCAAAAATGTTTATTATTTTCAGCGTCGTTATTAAGTAATACATCGTACGATTACGTCATCCCTAAAAGACATTTATGATAAAAAATCTGGTAAATACGTCAAAATTATAAAATCTTTTCTTTGTTTTTGACAAAGTTTTTAACGAAGTTACAGTCATTTCAAAGTGACATCATTTGTATTTTAAAACACTCAATGATAGTTTTATTTTCCTGAGTGATCCTTTCATTAGTATTGATAATGAAATTCATCAAATCAAACCTCTATATTAAAAGCGCCATCAATATTTCCCATTTGCGTTAGACTTTTCGTTTATTTCTCCGTTCCTAAACACCTCAACGTCATACATCTATGAACAAAGAACTCGAATGTTTCAATAATTTTAAATGAAGATCTTAAAGCTCTCGATAACCTTAAAGCCAAAATGCAAATATTCACAGAAATTTCTTTATCCCCATTTCCTAAAGAAACACCAAATTGGAGCTCAAAAAATCAACCAAATTGGAGTTCAGACTGATTACGACTAACTAAAACATAAACATTTCTATAAATGGTTAACAAGTTTACTCAAACAACTAATTCACAGTGTTCTAGACTATACTACAATAAATAAAACCGTTGTATACTCGTATATAAGACAATTATAAAGGTTATCAGGGTTAGGTATCTTCCCAAAAGTGGTCAGTCCACTTTTATACGCATGAGAAAGACCACCAGACCACCGGCCCATGGAAAGGGTCATGCTCTCCCTTGCCCATATAATTGTACGCACCCTATCATAAGGGCACCCGTATCGTTTAAAGATGAATACCTGTTGTCGGTAGCGGACACCCCGAGATAAAGGGCCAGCATCTCGAAGAGGTGACGACGCCATAAAAAGAAAGGGGACTCTAGAGGGAGACGGGTCCATTATATGAAATGTTTATACTCGTACTGATGTTGGTATAGAAATAAATGGTGTTACGTGTCTGGCACGTTCGCTATTATTACCAAAGTTTAGTGTGTATTATATAATTTAGAATTAGGAACCGTCATAATGAACATAATGTGTAATATCGGAATAAAATAAAAATGAATATAATAGTATTCACTTTAAATGAAAGTCAGTTTTTCAAGATTAATTTAATATAACAGAAAATTAATTCTATTTATATAAAATATAAAATAAAAAATATTTTTCCTGCTACTTAAATTTCAATTTTCAATATTCTACATAATAAAATTTCAATATTCTACTTAGCCCCTTTTTATATCCCAGTTTTTAAGTTGCATCGTAAGTTTTTAAACAATAAAAAGGCGAACAAGAAAAGAAACAGACTAGGCAATAAAAATTCGGACGAAACGTTTTGTCATATTAAGAGTTCTAAAAAATATATTTCAAAAACACTTTTAAGAACATCTTTTATGTACCAATATACTCCCATAATAATATTAAAATACAAATAAATTGACTTTTAACGTAATCGAAACTAACTTATAAAAGCGAAATTTGATCAAACTTGTCTGTTATTCAATCAAATAAAAGGTGCAAATTCGTCAATTCAAATTTCTTAGTTTTAAATGAAATAATTTAGTTAAAAAAACCATAGAACAGGACTTTACAACAATTAATTCAGTTCAAAATATCCGATCCAACTTGCTAAATTTTTGTGTCTAAAGAAACAAAATAAAAACAAATATTCTGTTTTAAAACTTATTTAAGATAACTACCGTTTTTACCTTTTAGTCATAAATCTAAAAAAGTCTGAGCCCTCCTCTACTTACTTATATATAAACACTGCGATTCATAGCAAAAAAACGTAAGTGACATTAGGCTACATTTTTCTACAAAATTCTTAATTTGTATCCAAATTTGTGCCTTTGTTTTGAAGCTAAGTAAAAAGTAAATAAAATATATATAAAAAATATAAAAACAAGTACGATTAAAATTATAAATACGCTTCCTCCTGGAATAAATTAATGTGACTTGTATTTGTTTATCGTATTTGTTATAGTGGTCGCCTAGACTAAAATTCGAACGTATTTCATAAAATTTTTAAGTCTGAGCGTTATTGAGTTTCATTTATCACAAAGTATACCTCCACAATCATTGCTTATAATTTTTTTTTAATTTCGGTCTATTACGTCAGCTAACAGCGTGTACTAATACGTCCTTAGCGGGTGTTGTTTACCTTAATTCCCTGCAATATTTACGAAATTTTAAATTTAATGTAACAGTTTAAAAGGATACTTCATTACAGCTTGTATTTGCATTTATTTATTAATACAATACATTGTCAGTTTTAATTTTTGCATATTATTATCGAATCAAATAAATGCTAATGAAAATGAGACTTGACATTCATAGAAATATAAGAAACATTGTTCATTTAAATCATGAAATGTATTTACCTAATCACTTTGTTGAAAACACTAATAGATAGGCGGAGTAAGTCAATTCGGATTGCTGCTGCAAAATTTTCTTTTTGCAATAAATGTGTATTAGGTAAACTGTATTTATTATAATAACTGTATTATGTATAAAACAAAGATAGCTATTACACAAAATATAAAATAAACTCTTTTTACCTTAATATATTCTCCACAGACTATTGAAAAAGCAACATTTGGAATCACACAAAATTTACAGCTCGAAACTCATTAAGTCACTCTGACATTTTAAAACTCTTTGGCAGCAATCTCTACTCTGTACGACTGTTTGACCACATACTATTATATGTTTGACGTTGACAGTATGAAAGTAAACAATGAATATTTTAACGTATTTGTAACACATATTTTATATAAATGTTAACTTTGACATATTTTATATAAATGTTTGTCACCCTCCTTCGTACCAGCAATATGCTTAAAAAGTGGTATAAAGTTTTCTCTTCACGTATTGATATGTTGATTTTTATAGAACATGCTCAAAGTCAGCCAAAAATGAAAATGATGCTGTAAATATTCCCAAGACGGAATGCGCATATTACGAGGAATAAGAGCACAATAGCAGAAGTTAATTTTTTACTCTTCTTTTAATTGAAATAAAACTTATACTAAACCTTGTTTAATGCAGTTGCAAAGGATCCTTGCGGCACATTGTAAAAAAATCAACGTAACAATTTTTTAATTCTAAGTGTTAGCATAGTTTATTAAAAATTGAAAGAAATGGTTTAACATCTATGCATTTCTGCGGTTATATTTAGGTGTGTTTTTCAACGAACTACTGTAAAAGAATGAAAATACATACGTTGTTTCGTTCAGCTGAGACCGTGAATAAACGAATGAAGCCGGGATATTGAATGTGAGATCAATTCCAGTTTGTTAGAAAAAGCCGATAATAAATAAGTTAATGTTCGTAACGCTAAGTTTTTGAACGTGCATGCTTGTTCTGCCGAGTAAGACGTTGTAAGGTCAAACCCACGAAAACGTAAGAAAATGAAAAAAATTGAGTGGAAACGTTTTAAATTTATCATACTGCTATTAGCACTTGTCAATGTCTTGTACTTTATGAGCATTATTTTATTTAAGAAAAGAAAAACAGTCAAAATTTTACATTAACTGAAGTGCACTTGCACACCGCTGGCTTCGTAAAAGACTTTGGTATTGAGAGTATTGATATACTCGTAATTTCTTACAGTGAAACTACATGCATTCAGTAAAGATAAAGTGGAAGCGTGCACCGATATAAATTGCACATCAGAGAAGAATTAAAAAAGTATTAAAATACGCTATCTCGTTATATGTTGTTCTTAATGCATGACTGCTCTGGTGTGAAATTTGGCGTTAATTTAGATTGCCAGATAAATAAAATGAGATAGTCGTGAGTTCCTCGTATGCAATATTGCCATTAATCACGGTTTCTAAATATGTAATCAGCATGTCAATGCAGATTTATTTAAACAGCATATCTAGTTGTATTTCATATTTAAAATGAGGTAGTAATACATTACTGTAATCTAGTGTTTATACACGCAACGGTAATCACGAGCGAAATTGAGTCTCATTCGAAACAGTAATTTTTTGAATAATACTTAGCTTCCGGATCGATATTTGTAATTGACACCATCTGTACATACTTAAACTTCGTTTCATTATTTTCAACAACGCAATTGGTCCAATCGGATTAGATTGTTGAAAATAAGTCTAGTTATGTGTTTTTTAAGATTTGAGAAGCCAATTCAATTATATACTGACAAATACATGCGTAGATGTTAAAACGTGTCTTTCAATTTTTAATAAATTAAGCTATGCTATCACCTTAGAATTAAAAAATTGTTTCGTTGTTTTTTTTTACAATGTGCCGCAAGGATCCTTTGTGATTGCATTAAACAAGGTTTAGTATAAGTTTTATTTCAATTAAAATAAGAGTAAAAAATTAACTTCTGCTATTGTGCTCTTATTCCTCGTAATGTGCACATTCCGTCTTGGGAATATTTATAGCACCTTTTTCATTTTTGGCCGAATTCGAGCATGTCCTATAAAAATCTATGTATCAATACGTGAAAAGAAAACTTTATACCCCTTTTTAAGCATATTGCTTGCACGAAGGAGTGTGAGATTTGGCAAAATTGAAGTTTATGTAGAAAAAGAGTGCAGAAATATGTGTTACAAATACATTAAAATATTCATTGTTTACTTTCATACTGTCAATACCAAACATATAATATTCTGTAGTCAAATAGTGGCACAAAGTAGAGACTATCGCCAAAGAATTTTAAAATATCCGGTTGACTTAATGAATTTCGAGCTATGAATTTTGTGTTATTTTTTCAATAGTCTGTGAAGTGTATATTCAGGCAAAAAAGTGTTTATTTTATATTTTGTGTAATATGTATCTGTGTTTTATACTTCAGTAAATACAGCTTGCTTAATAAACACCTGTTGGAAAAGGAAAAATCTGCCAGTTTACCTAATATACGCCTGTTGTGAACGCCTATCTATTAGTGTTTTCAACAAAGTGAGTAGATAAATACATTTTATTATTTAAATTAACAATGTACCTTATATTTCCATGAATGTCAAGTCTTATTTTCATTAGTGTTAGAGCTGAGACTACATACTGAAAACGTGTTTACGAGTAGAGTATCATTTTTCTGTGAGCCACACAAGTTTGGAATAAAGTGGATCCTGACGCAAGGAACTCAACCTCTATAAATATTTTTAAGCATCTTTTGGGAAATATCGTACATCTCGTAACATTTATCTGCCACCGTCCCTTAATTCCATTCTGCTCGTTTTTCTTAATCTAACCATGTCAATATTTGGAAACGGTTTTCTTTATTTTTGTCATTTTATTGTTTTATTTCTTTTAAATAGATTTTCTTTTTATTTCATAAATTCCATAGAAGGCTTACCTAGATAGATGGCTTACCTGGAAAACTCACATCAAGCAGAAACGTGACCAATTAAATATCAGGTACAATAACTTGCACTGGCTGTTTGATCGTAACTCTGTGCTATCGGTGAACAATAAACAACTATTATACAGCTCACTCCTTACACCGATATGGACATATGGCATTCAGCTGTGGGGTGTGTCTAGTAATAGCAACATAGTGTGTCTCCAAAGAGCTCAAAACGCAATTCTAAGAAACATAGTCAGTGCACCTTGGTCCAGAGGAAATTGTAAAATTCACGAATACCTCAACACTTCCATAATTCTACAGGAGATTAACAGATTTAGAAAAAGATACGAAGAACGGCTTACTACCCATCCAAATCCTCTAGGTACTAAATTGCTGGACAATACCAAATTGATTAATAGGCTCAAAAGAAGCCAGGTATTCTAATTGAGTAGCAGTGGCTTTGGCCTCTGCACTCTAAACACCAAATTTATCACTCAACAAATCTGATAATAGTAAAGGGACTGATCGCAGTTATATATAAAAAAATGAATAAATTCTATAGTATTTTACTAGTCTCATTAAATTATTTGTATAAAACTATTGTTTACTATTTCCGTATATTTAGTTCACTGACGGGGATGAATTCAAAATTTAGAGCCAAATAGGCTCTGAAATACCAAATGAACAATCAACAGGAAATTGCAATTGAAATATAACTGATGTAGAATTATAAGTATTCAAAGAGACAATCCATCATGCCAAGCTCTATAAAAAAGGTTAACGGGATGCTGCATATGATACCCGGTCAGTACTGTTTGCCTCACTCTAGAGAGACTTTGTACCATGGTATAGGTATCTACAGAAAGTTAGAAATATCTAAGTAACTGTTTATCAATAATTAGTGTTGGGTAATTTTGAAACTTTGCCAGTTCACAATTTAAGAAACAGACCACCTACAGACAAAATCTTTAGTACCTATGTCAATCAGTTCTACTAAATTTATGAGCGTATCCAATTTGTGGTCGGAACTTTTCACGGTTTCCTCATTTAAAAAACAACAAAGAGGCATTGTTTATTAGAGTAATTTAAACTAATTTATTGTTGCAGCTTTGCTAAATTTATCATATAATGGACAACGGAAGAAAAACAGAATGTAAGAGATGCCTTTGAGGTGCAGTTTTTTACAGAGCCAAACATTTTAACTAATCATATATGTCATTTACAAATTAAGATATTTTTTATTATGAATTTCAATTGTATCTTTTTATTTTACACGAGCTACTTTTAAATAAAAAATACATGTGTGACATAGGCAAATGGCTTTATTTTATCAGTAGGAGTACACTACTCAATAGGACACGATCATATAAAAAACGTGAATCTGCAAAACTGTTAGAGTCAGAATCAAATGAAAAAACCGCATTAATAAAAGTTTATCGAAAAATTACTTAGCGATAGTTTCTGAGAGATTCACGATATCGGTACAATGAAAAACAATTTTAATTTTTCTGAAAAAGTTCAATGCACCCTTAAATGTTTAATGGAAATAATACTTCCTTAAATATTTATACGTATTTAAATATGTAAGGAAACCTGGTAGCGACAGGTCTTTTCTGTTAATTACGTTGTTTTTAGGGTTCCATCCCACAAAATTAAAGAAACGGAACACTTATAGGATCACTTGGTTGTCAGTCGGTCCGTTGATTCAAGCAACAAAAAGATTTAAAGTTGATCATCAAAGCTTATGTTGTACTGCTGTTGATCTACAACTTTGCAAGTTATCATGATAGGAGATCTTATAGCACATAGCACAAGTAAGGAGAAAATCTAAAAATCAATGATATTGAATAATTTATATATGGAATTATATATTTTGTTTTGAATGATATATTAAGCAATATTTTTCCGTTCTGAAAATTTATATTTGTAAATAAGTCAATTAGAAAGACTATGTGCACTTAATTGTTTCTAAGTATATAAACTCGAGAAGGACAGGTTTTACTATTGCATTTAAATGTTTATTATTAGTTTCAAAAGGCATATAAAATGTTTACAGTTTATCAACTTTATTAGGCTTGCAAAATATACTTCATTGAGGTTATAAAATTAATATCAGTTATTAGTAAATAAGTTAATTAAAAATACTATGTGCACTTAAATATTTTTAAGTGTCTAAATATTTACTATAGATTGACAGGTTTTACTTTTGCATTTAAATGTTTATTGTCAGTTTCAAAAGACATATGTTTACAGTTTATAAACTTCATTAGGCTTACTAAATATACTTCATCGAGGTTATAAAATTAATATCAGTTATTAGTAAATAAGTTAATTAGAAATACTATGTGCACTTAATTGTTTCTAAGTATATAAACTCGAGAAGGACAGGTTTTACTATTGCATTTAAATGTTTATTATTAGTTTCAAAAGGCATATAAAATGTTTACAGTTTATAAACTTCATTAGGCTTACTAAATATACTTTATCGAGGTTATAAAATTAATATCAGTTATTAGTAAATAAGTTAATTAGAAATACTATGTGCACTTAAATATTTTTAAGTGTCTAAATATCTACTCGAGATTGACAGGTTTTACTATTGCATTTAAATGTTTATTATTAGTTTCAAAAGGCATATAAAATGTTTACAGTTTATCAACTTCATTAGCCTTACAAATAATTTAGCATTATAAAATTAATATAAGTTATTATTTTTCCCAAAAAAAACGTATATATACTATATATGCACGGATACACATGCACTGCGTACCAATTCCCTTTAACGCCATAATGAATTTCGATTAAAAATACTAAGCATTTAATTTTAACAATCTCAATGAACATGGTGTATAAAAATAAAATACTTCGAATAACAAGATATAAATTATAAGTTGTTTAATGATAATTTAAACTTATCCCTTTAAGTTTATTCTGACACTTGTAACAATTTAATAAATAATCTTGATAAATACAGTTTCAAACTTAAGCACCAGGATGCAATAAAGCGCTAGAAAAAATATAATTGTTGTCGTATCTTTGTATTTGTTTAAATAACAAAAAACGTGTTACGTGGGGATTTTACCCTTCAAATAATAATAGACGCCCTTCCACAAATCGTACCCTCATTGTCAAGTAAAACCTATTGAAGCTTGTATAATAAGAAGGGGTCTTCCTATGGGACAATGTGGGTCAATAGTCCATTTGTCTAGTCCTTCCTGTACTGTCCTTTCCCATGCATTGCAAACCGGACTGACCACTTTCTCTGTGGTAGGCCGTTTGGTTCGTAAGAGGTCATAAACGTGACACTTTTTAGGTTTGGGGGGATTTATTTGCAAAAAGGGTTGGAATCATTTCATTTTCGCACGATATGTATGGTTTGATAGCCTTTCAAATTTCAACTGACGATTTCTTTCGGGTATCGCTTGTAAATTTTATAGTATTGTTGTATAGTATATAAAACGGGTTCTCATATAGTCGCTCACCTTACGGACATTTAAGTTTTATATTAAAAGTTAAAAACTTGTAAATATGATTTACGTCCTTTCACTCTTTTAGACATTTAATATTGAACATTTATTTCTTAATAATTGTCGAATTTATAACAGCACTATATTTCTTTTGCTATACATAGAAATACAGTTTCATCATTTAAGGTCTACTTGAAATCAAGTGGATTGAGGATAATATAACCGACATTACCCTCTATATCTGGTGCATGATCCAGTTTACCTGGTTCTTATTCAGACATATTGTAAATGAACCACTGAAAATCATTACTGTGTTGCTTTTCTCGGATATCTATTGAGTCACTCAAAATTGAAAACTCTTCATAGCAAGTAATCCTATTATGATCCCATAATGTCATTTGTAGTATTAATTAACAACGGTATGGATAACAATTGAGGTATGGTATGAAAAACAAATGGAAAACAATTGAAATCCTATTATGATCCCATAAAGATATTTTGAGGATTAATTATCAACGGTATGGAAAACAATTTAAATTTTTTTATATTTACTTTTACGGTTTTCATCCTGATAATTTTCCATTAAATATATTGTACTATTTAAGTACATGTGATTTCATTATGTTCATATTCTTCCAAGTAAATCTTTAATGCAATAACATACCTCAATATTAAATCTAAAACTTATTTAAATAATTGTTATGCTTAAAACATATTACTTTAATTTTATGACATAAATGGCGAAGTCAAGTAAATGAAATGAAGTTTAATAAATACATAATATTTTAATTAATATCTTTGTTTTTTATTCATTTTTTTCTTCACTATTAAATGAAACTACGTGCTGTAGCATTATTTCTACTTTCTTTAAGTTCTTTACCACGACCCAGGTTTCGTTGTATTACAACATCTCCACGTGGGCTATTAGCAAAGATTCTACAAAATTAACTCCAAATATATTCAATATTAAACATTTTCTTCTTGTTTAGATTTGTAGCAACAAAGTCGAAGACACGATATGTATTAATAGCATCGAACATTCCTAACGTCGGGATCTGCTTTATTTTACCGTAATTACTATTTTTACTTTAATTATTCCGTTTGTATGAATTATGCCATGGAATGGAATCAATCAAATTCTTATGACGGAACTTTATGGTGAGATGAACAAGAAATTACTTTCCTCAAGTGAATTATGCATTTTCTCATAGCTACAAGTAATTTTATGGATTGAAATTGAATATATTTTTATTATAGGAATATTATTTCCTTTTTTTGCCGTAATTACCTACTATTCTTACATGAATTATTCCGTTTGTATGAATTATGCTATGTGAAAATTGCGAGTAACTTTATCAATTAAAATTGTATCAATTTATATTATTTGAATATTATCTTCCTTCCGAATTATTCTTTAATTTTCTTTTTGTTTAGAATTGTATCAATAGATAGAAGGTACGATATAGTCGTCCATGAACGGAATCAATCAAATTCTTATGACCTAACCTACTTTATCGTGAGATGAACAAGAAATTACTTTCCTCAAGTGAATTATGCACTTTCTCATAGCTGCAAGTAATTTTATGAATTAAAATTGAATATATTTTTATTATTAGAATATTATCTTCCTTTTTATTACGCTTTAATTTTTTTTCGTTTAAAGTGGTACTAACAGGGACGGACTGTACTAACATAAGACATATATCAATAGCATAGAACATATCCCTACGTCGTAATATATTTTAGCGTGAGACGAATAAGAAATTACTTTCCTTCAATGAATTATGCTATTTTTGATAATTATGAGACACTCATGAACTAAAATTGAATAAGTTTATTAGGATATTATCTTCCTTCTTTGTTACTCTTTAGTTTTTTTTGTTAAAATTTCTACGAACAGAGAAACGATATGATACACATCAACGGAATAAAACAAAGTCAGAATCTACTTTATACTACCATGAGACAAAAAAGAAATTACTATTCTCTGGTATCTTGGTGAATTATGCTCTTTCTCATAGTTATGAGTAATTTTATGAATTAAAATTGAATAAATTTATGTCATGTGAATATTGCCTTTCTTCTTTATAATTATTTAATTTTCTTTGTGTTTAAACTCGTACTAAAAGATACAAGATACGATATTCTTGTACATCAGCGGAATCGAACAAATTTTAATGTCAGAGTCTATTTAATTTTATGGTGAGACGAGAAAGATAGACTTTTCTCAAGTGAATTACGCTATTTATAATAATTATGAAACACTTTATAAACCAAAATTGAATAAGTTTATATTATTTGAATATTGTCTTCCTTCTTTACTACTCTTTAGTTTTCTTTTTATTGAGACTTATATGAATAGGGAAAAGATATGTCATATATCATGGAATCGAACAAATTCTAAAGTCAAAATCTGCTTTATTTTACCGTGAAACGAAAGAAGAAATTAATTTTGTCCAGTGAATTATGTTTTCTGATAGTTACGAGTAATTTTGCGAATTAAAATTGAATGAGTTTATAATATTTGAAAATTGTTTTCTTTCTTTATTACTCGTGAATTTTTTTTTCATTGAGTATCAACAAAGATTACGACGTACATCAATGGTATCAAAAATATCCCAATATCAGAATTTACTTAATGTACAGTGAGATGAATAATATATTATTTTCTTAATACAATTATACTATTTATGATAAATAATAAAGTAACTTTATGCAAAATGTATGTAGGAACGTTATTAAAACTCCATATTATGATCACTCTTAACCAATAATATAGAAATAACTTAAATCTATATTTCCTCTAGTTCTTTCAGTAATAATGTAGGTCAATGAATGAAAAAAAAGTGAAAATAAAACAAAAAGAATGTGAAACTCTAATTTTTTTTATTTAAACTCTCATCATTTTATCACTGTAACTCATATTTTAAACTAATAAAAGCTTTTAAAATTTTAAGACAGTTTAATGCAATACACTGATATAAACTAGTGACGTTATAAGCGTTGGTAAATAACAAGTAATACTGATACACTAACACACACATAAAGCAGTATATGTGTAGTGCAGTAGAGAGGAAAGCGTTAAGTCGGAAAGAGCCGACAAGACGCGAAGCTGACCGAATTAAGTCGGAAAGAGTCGATAAGACACGAAGCTAGACGAATGATATGTCCCAACGTAGCCTCAGAAAATTTTACTTCATTCCAAACCACATATTTATAATATTATAAATCTGCGACCCAAACACGACATTAGATGTTTCGCATCAAATACAATATTGGTCTTAATAGGATATAGCTATGCATATCATGCTTCAAATTAGCATTAGCTCTTTCTGCAAATAACACAAATAAAACACATGAATAAATAGTAGAAATAAACTATAATTACAGCAACTAAACTAACAAGGTAACAAAATTAAATAGGCACTTAAAACTACTTTGTCTCCTCATTCATATAAAGGCTTCAGAACATAATAGAGTCCCTGCTTATGCGCAGCATTCGCATCTTTCATCTGGGATTCCGCACGCGGAGCATTCCGACGTTCCCGTGTCCTTTCGTTGTCATAGTCTGAATCGGAGTAGTCTGACAAGTGCTCACTGCCATCATCGTGAGAGTCGTCGTGCCCGTGTCCGGCGTGGTTGAAGTCCCAGTAATGTTCTCCGTAGCCCCCGTGCTTGTCGCCCCAGCGTACCTTTACGGACAGTTGTCATCTTGATTAGAGCTTCGAAAGTTTTTGTTTTTGAAAGCTTTATATATGAAGATTCAAAAGTATATGCAAAATTTGAAATTTCTTTTCGAAACTTTTTTAAACTATTTTTGTTAATCGAAACTAACTGTATTTAACTAGAGTATTACTATCGAACAAATTTTAACCGGCTTGTAAAGAATAATTAAAGTTTAATAAAACATTTGCTTCATTTTTAAAACTGACTGAAAATATGTTCACTAAAAGGTATGCAATCAATGAAGAATTAAGATTGATTAATAAATGAAATAAATTCTTAACAAAACGTAAAAAAACGTATTATTTCAAATTACTAATTTTGATAGAATTTCTTAATAATTACATAATCTTCATGGCCTTACCTTTACTTTTGGAGCAAACAATTCTAGCGTTAACTCCTAATTGAAAATCTATAGTATGAATAGGTACCTCAAATAAGTTCTCTTTCAAAATTAACTTTTAATCTGTTTTAATTCCTATCCAGAATGTATTAATTTTGATAATCAATTTACTGCGCCGTAATTTAAGATCAATTGAAAATGAATAAACTTTTTACTTCAATTTTAAAAGAAACTTAAATTTGTGGCTAACAAATTTGTAACTACGATGTATAAGCGCAAATTAATTTAAATAACAAGATTCAAATTTATGTTAAATAAAAACAATAATATGAAATACGATTAACTGCTCTTGTTAGATTCCGCTATAAAGATAAATATCAACCAAAGTATTTATTCCAATGTAAAAGACGCGATACCATTAGGTAATTACATAGAATTAATTATGTAATATTACGTATGAACTTAATGACAAATGCAGGTAATTTTAATTAAAAACTCATAAGTTCATGTGCGGATGGTATTAGGGATCATTAATACGTATTTTCTTCTAAAGTTTTCATTCAAAGTTCAAAACCATTATAAATTGTTACTCATAAAAATTGATCATATGATCCATAGCAGTCTTTTATTAAGTACTGTATTATTTTTTATTACATATATAATAACAAGTATTACCTCATAAAAGCCATCAAATATGAAGTAATCCTAGACGAAAAATAATTTTAAATAGTCTTAAATATAGCAAGATGAACGTTTCGTGCTGAATAGTGACTTAAAATTGAATGAATGAGTAAAGTTGTAAAAAAGGAGTAAAGCAAAATGAAGTTGATAGAAAATGAATTAGTCGGGTAGATGCAGCGAATAGCAACGGAAATAAAGTACGAGTACGTCTTCGTAGTTAAAAGTCGTATTGATGCCAGTAATCAGTTTCTTGATGCCAGTAAAAACATAGCTGTCTACTATTAAGTACAGTATTATTTTTATTACATATGTAATAACAAATATTACCTCATAAAAGCAATCAAATATGAAGTAATACTAGACGAAAAATAATTGTAAATAGTCTTAAATAAAGCAAGATGAACGTTTCGTGCTGAATAGTGACTGACAATTGAATGAATGAGTCAAGTTGTAAAAAAGGAGTAAAGCAAAATGAAGTAATCAATGAAGTTGATAGAAAATGAATTCGTCGAGTAGATGCAACGAATAGCAACGTAAATAAAGTACGAGTACGTTTTAGTAGTTAAAATCGTATTGATGCCAGTAATCGTCATAAATAAAGCAAGATGAACGTTTCGTGCTGGATCGTGACTGAAATTTGAATGAAAGAGCAAAGTTGTAAAAAAGGAGTAAAGCAAAATGAAGTAATCAATGAAGTTGATAGAAAATGAATTAGTCGAGTAGATGCAGCGAATAGCAACGGAAATAAAGTACGAGTACGTCTTAGTAGTTAAAAGTCATATCGATGCCAGTAATCAGTTTCTTGATGCCAGTAAAAACCTTGAGAAAATCTGAAAGAATTGCTTAACTAATTTACCGATTTAAATATAACCAAATTTACATTCAATTTACCTAATAAAATATACTAATTCTAGTTTACGAAATGTGTGCAAGGCAAAATGTTAACGTGTAGCTAGTACATAAACTAAATAGTAAAAAACAATAGGTTCTAAATGATAAACAAATCAAACTAAACAAGCCTTATATTTCCCGTTAGAGAATTAAGTGATGAGGAACATGTTATTTATACGATAAGAAAAAGCACTGAAAAAATATTTGTACACACATACATGAAGAACATACGGATTGGACATAGGTGACGTGGAAGTACGGGAGAAGGCAAGGTATATATTGACAGGGAAAAAAGCAGAAATAGAGGATAACCAGCCCCTCCAATAGTAAACAAAAATGTTAAACAACTTTCTCGGAAATATTCTGCTATTAGGATTAATTAATATTTATGCAAAACAAAGGGAAGTGATGAAAAAGCTTCTTGCACACATTTCATTTTTGAAACCGTAATATTTCCGGTCTGTGTTGTTTTTAATGATTTTTTCGACTCAATTTATAGCAATGGTTACCAACCTGATAAGCATGAGAAGAACTATTTATACTAATCATCGTTGGGTTACTAAGTATCCATTGAAATGTCGCTCCTAATCATTCGGCTTCGAACAACCTTAACTTTTAAATGGTTTACCTACTATTATGCTTATTATGAATAAAAAATTAAAGGCTTTGAGTCACTTGACACGCTAAATGTAAATTAACGAGAATAACTATTTTTGAAATCTTAAAAGCATATATTTATATACAAAACTTTCAGAATTATATGTAAAGTGACTTAACGTTTTCCTACTGTTGAAAATTTAACATAAACTGAGTAATATTTGCAATAATTTCTAATTGAAAACAGCAATTACAATGCTTAGCATTTGAATAAAATTGTCTAATATTCTATTAAAAAATCGCCTTCAGGAAGACTCAAAGTTATGAATTAACGTCAAGAAACCAACGAGTACTGTCATAAGTTAGTTAAATACGGAATCGTAACGGTAAGGTCAATATCATACTTTGGCCTTAAACTCTCCAGATTCTGGATGTGCCTTCTCATGCCTCTCGTTGAAGTGATGTTCGCTTCCCTTCCTGTGTCCAATCTCATAGTGGTCCTTATGTGGTACATGCGCGTACCTACGCCAGTCAAGTCGGTTCATGTCGGTTAGTCGCAGCGTGAAATGTTAGTAACGTACAGATGGAGGAAGAAGCACATAGAAAAAAAGAAGAAGTCGATGATGACAGATCATGTGATATTAAATACAAACAAAGTCATAATTACTTTCCCTTGGTCTCTGTGATTCTTAAAGTCCTTCCTTTCATATCGCTGTTCCCACTCGTCAGGGTCTTCGCACACGTGGCCAAATTCTAGTTTGTGTGGGCTCAACTGTACGGAGAAAAAGTCCCTACAATACATGCGAGGTTATACAGAAGATATACAGAATCTACCAATCAACGAGGCGTTATATATCGGTATTATTATTGAAAACACAATCAAGTTAAAATCCAACAAGTGGACAAATACGTCAGCCGCCGTTCATCAGAGATCTGTGATCAGGGATAGGTGCTATAAAGGATATTGACAGCGAACTCCTATAATATTGACCTGGTATTGGATTTCTATTTTGACGCTGGAAAAAATATGTAATTATTAGGACACTCAAACTAATGTTAAGTTGCCTATGTAAAATTTTCTGAAAACAAAATGTTTTGAATCATATCAATAATACCCCGGTTTCTAAAACAAAAAGATTTAACCTACTTATGTCTACTAGTAAAAACGTCAATGCAGAGTTCTGCAAAATCTCCAAAAAATCTGGACATATTCTTCCGATTCTGATGTTTCAGTTCTGCTTCTATGATTTTTCAGTTCTGTCCTGTAATGTGCTCGTATCATTTAAACGCCATAGCTAAAATATGTCCTTTTTAATCACCGGAATTAATTTTGGGTTACTCATGTAAAGTATCCTGAAAAGAAAATATTTTGAAGCACGCGAATCATCTCCCGAGTTCTAAAACAAAATTCTTTAACGTAATTAAGTCCCTGATATAATAAAATCGCTACTGCAAAATGCTGCAAAATCTCTAAAAATGCCTACAGGCATATATTGTTTCAACTCTGATGTTTCAGCTCGGCTCATAACACAAGTTTCGTTATATCTTGGAAATAAATTAATTTTATCAGCATATTTAACTCGGTCTCTGTAAAAATAAAAATTTGCCAAAAATATCACCAATGTAGCACAACCTGGAAAAGAAACCGTTTATTCTCGATTGCTGCTCTCGCTGAACTGCAGTCTGTGAGCTTGAGTCAAAATTCAATTTAGAATCTGTAGATGACTGCAACCTAAAATAATAATATTTAACCAACTGCTACAAGTCGTTCTATTAAATGGAAAATCGCAATGAAACTGGTTTTCGAACATCTGCGGAAAGCCCATCAGTGACTAGTTCTGCACATTCGAGGAATCTGTAGAGGAAGTAAAATATAACCTATCGGAACCGAATTGAAAACATATACCTCCAACAAAAGTTGATCTATCAAAATCATTGAGCAGTTTTTAGGTATCTCATCTTGCCATCTAAATTATTAATTCATATTTAAAAACACCTTGGTATAGATCATAGAACTACACGTGTTGTTTGTTTTGCTTTCTGAACCAGGCTCCTATAATTAAAATGTGTTGACTTCTGAACCAGGCTTCTGTAATTAAATAGTGTTGACTTCTGTAGTTAAAATGTGTTGACTTTTCTGACTGTTTCTGAACCAGGCTCCTGCAATTAAAATGTGTTGACTTCTGTAATTAAAATATGTTGACTTTTCTGACTGTTTCTGAACCAGGCTCCTGTAATTAAAATGTGTTGACTTCTGAAACAAATCAAAAATGTTTAATGCCAAATTTTGAAGACGTTTCTCCTGTAATGAAATCAGCTATTTACTGTGTAGTTAAGAGTCCTAAGGTGCGTGTTTCCACAAGCGCTGAAAAATGAAGATTTGATGAATATCAGTATCCAATAGGAGACAATTCTAAGCGAACTTTCAACTACTGTAATCGTTGCTCTCTATTGCCAGCTTTCTATTGAGTTGCTCTTCGCTGTCAGCATATTATTTAAAGCTTTACAAGTTGCTGAAATTTAAAATGTTTTAAACGAATCCAAAATAGTGCTGCATGTGTAAAAATATCTGAAACACAGAGAAATATCTTCGGAAGACGAGACAGCGTGACGACGTAACTCCTCGTATAATTTACAAATATCGCAAAAATAAAACTATTTTAATTCCTACTCAATGAGAATTGAGATTATTTTTTCACAAAACAATGAAAACATTTCATTCCAAGTTACACATATCAGCACGTCAGGCATGCAGGAATCCATTTGTTCGCCAATTTAATAAAACCAATCTGATTCATTGGACTATCTGAAAACCAATGTCAAACAATTAAAGATTTGCTGTAATATAATTTACAAAGAAATTAAATTTCATCCAAATCATTTTGATGATATTTCACATTCTGCATTATGAGAAATAAATTGATTTGTTATAGTTTTCACTAACCCCTGCTGCTAAATGCTAGATTTGCTGAAAACATTGATATTTGATTTTATTGCAAAAAAGTTCTACATGAATGGTTTCTCTCCCTATTCTGGTCAATCAAGAATTTCTTTATGAAATTAAATCGACTTGATTTTAATTGTTACTAATTTAATCGATGGCCAAATCTTTTCGTTTAAACTCTTAATTTCATTCAAAACAAATCAAAACTAATTGAATTGGTTCCATCTTGTTTATCAAATTATTACCGTGAAATTGCAATGGCCATGAGTTAATTAAACTATTACCGAATTAATAAATTTATTGTATCAAATGATTTTATCTGAATATAATTTTAATTTTGGAGTGAAGACTGGTTTATCATAATGAAATTGATTATACTTCTAAAGATCTAGCCTATGATTCTACAGCTGAACTGAAAAAAATATACTCACTGGAAGAATTTGGCTTGAGCATGTATGCTACCAGGACCATGAGCTGAAGCCTGGGTATTTTGATCAGGGGAAGCGAGCGGCAATAAAGGTTGGACTGGAACCTGCCGTTTATAGTGCCTACTTCTGTGTATATCATGTGAGCTGACGGCTACTAGCGTCGTCATCACGGCAATGCCCAACTGTTGATATGAAAATGATATTTATGAAAAAGTTCAATGCTCAATTTTCAGGCAAATTAAAATTCTAGACACAGTCTATAAGCATTATCCTGTAAAATTTTGAGATCATGTCAATATCATGTGACGGTCTGTACGTAAAAATAAATTAATGTTTGCTATTAGCATTGTATATACACTGTGGGTCGATCAGCTTTTTCTGGGGCTCTTCTGAGGAAAATAAGTGAAGTTAATTTTTAAACTGGCATAATTATACCCACTCAAGCAGTCATAAGATATTTGCTCCGTTCGCCAAACGAAATTTGTCGTCGGGGATGGAAGGAGGACGTAGGTACTTGGGACAATCAATCAATAAATATAAATATAATATTTTTTTCTTACCAAGGTCTCTCTCTACCTTGCGCCATTTATGCAGTGTTTCGCAACTTCCATTGCATTTTTATTACTATTCTGTCTCTGTAAATTATATTGTGATGACTATAGTCTATAATCTTCATAAAAGTATAGCCTTTCCAACATTAGAAGAATTTTTGAGGTATAGTTATAGTTTTTTAATTAGAAGAATTTTTGAGGTGTAATTTAGTATAGGTATAGTTTCAGATATCCGGGGTAATATACATATAAGAAGAGCAAACCATAACATTTTTGTTTTATCACTACTTTACATTTATGATCTTTAACGCAATAGTAAGGAGCCAAAAAGTAAGTAGTAAAAAAGAATTTTTGAAATCAGACATGCGATTCTAGAAATTGGGGCGAACGAACAAACAAACTTTTCCATTTTATGTATTAATAAAGAACCATAGATTTCCCACTTTGTCGCCAGTTAAGATATGTCATAAAGTAAATTAATTAACTACCGTAATATGTCTTATTCACTTTGTTTCGTTACAAGTTACTTCGATAAATAACTTAAATAAATTTACGCTTCCATGGAATAAAATAGATAAAATATTTTCCTATACCAATAAAATATTTGTTTCTTTAATAACATACTATAAATTACGCGAAAAATTGAATTGACGTCTAGCTAAAAATCAGGGGTTGGAAGTTCAAATACCGTTTAGTTGAAACTTTGTTTCTGTACTTAACTTTTCCAATTCGGTATACTTATGACAATATTATACACGTAAAAAATTACTACTTCCAAATTCTGCAAGCATCGCTAATATGGCCAAAACGGAAAGCTATGAATAAGATATGATATGACTTGATATCGTGACAGTTCTCAAAGGTCAAACAAACATGGACCACGAGAAGTTCTAAAATATTTTCTTAAGCTTTTTAAGTTCCACCTTCAAAACTTACTTTAATATACAATATCATAACTCTTTTTGAAAACCGATGTTTTTTTTACTAGTTTTCAATATTTCCAATAGTTTTCAATATCTCAAATGATTAGATGAGATTTAGAAATAAACCAACAAGAAACAAATTTATTTTAGCGAAAGTGAAAATTTAACAAATATTTTTTTTAATTGAAAGAATGTACGTTAATAATAATGTAATTGGGAAAAGAAATTTCAGCTGGCCATTATTTTATATTAAAATTTGATCTTTCTTATATAAACTGAATTTTTTACAATAACATCACATACATTTTTTAATTTTTTGACTTAATTTCCATTCTCTGTGACACCAAAATGTGTGAATAAAAACACTTATTACGTATTAAAAAAAACAGACAAAATAAATTTTAATTAGAAATAAGCACAAAGAATTGCGTTAAAGAAGGCTACAAATTTGATATTTAACATAGGTTTTTTCATAGCGAGAGCACTTTTCAAAATGATTTTTCTCCAAATTTTATAGTGAACGGGGCCAAAACCTATCTCCTTATCTACTTTAGGTTTTTCTAAAATTAAACGAACAAAAATTGAGAAACTTTTACTTTTGCTAAAGCAAATGTATACCCTAACCTTAATTGCATAATTAAAGAAACTAAGGATATTGTACGTAATTCAAACTAAACTTATTTATTTATGCCTAAATGAAAAATAGTTCCATAACAGTAAAATAAACAAAAGCTAAAAGGTAAAATATCTCAAAAGATATGTTCGGACTTTATCGGGCTTATGAAAGAGAAAGGCAATTCTCAGATACATTTATTATATAATTCGCTACCCCGCTGAGCTTGCCTTATATTATACGTGACAAGGCTAATTTATATAAGCTATCGCTCAGCAAAACGAATCGATGTCGATAAATGATCTTATTTTTTCTTACCAAGGTTTTTATCTTTCGTGACAGGCAATGTGTAAGCTTGTTTTTATTACGGATTACAAGATTAAGTTTTATCATAGATCTTATTATTCAGCAACGTTTATTTACATTTCTAATCTACTATGTGAAGGCCTTCGAGGTTTCGTTGGAAATATATTTGCTCTCTACATTTTCTACAATAATAATGGAGCTTGAATCTAATCAGTATATAATTATGCGTTGTTAAACATTTGCCTCTATTTTTAGTAAATTTAAACATTTGCCTCTATTTTTAGTAATGTTAAACATTTGCCTCTATATTTAGTACATTTTCTACAATAATTAATGGAGCTTGAATCTAATCAGTATATAATTATGCGTTGTTAAACATTTGCCTCTATTTTTAGTAAGTTTTACACTTTGTATGTCATCATTTATTTCCTCTACTTCCATAAAACCTTCGATTTATGACCGTCATATTGGCTTCACAAAAATTGTTTAATGTTCTCGTACACATATTCATTGACATTAATATGGCCAGCGCATTGTATGTTTTATTACAATGAAATTAAAATGTGCATATATAAACACCATATCTTGTTTGATGTTTGAGAGTCGAACCAAGATCAATTACAAAATTATTTTACACGCCACGTTCTTAAATAGTGTTGAATGTCGTGATATCATATTAGGATACAATGAAAGCATAATTTCGAACATTACAATTTTTTATCCCTCATTAGTGTTCCAAGTACCTATTTAAACTTTCATTCAATGTTCCACATATGCGAGATAAAATTTTTTTCGAATCGATCTATCAATATTCCATCCATTATCTCATATAAATAGTATTACGTTGCGGTGTTACATAAAATAAGCTCTCGTTCTAAACTAGCTAGGATTATAAAACTTTATCGATTAGCCTGGAATATAAACTCCAGTATATATAAAGATCCTTCGATCAATTTTTGGAGTGGTCAAAGAAAATAATACCTGGAGAAGCTTATATAACAATGAAATTTATACTAAATATGGGCAAGCAAATATTTTGAGAGTAATCACGTCCTACAGAATCAGATGGTTGGATGGACACTTTTTTCTACGGGAAGATCTGGACCCAGTTAAAAAACGGACTATCGTGTAGATTTAATGTACAAGGAGAAGTGGAAGACCACCTACAAGGTGATTGGACAGTGTAGAGAAAGACTTAAACATTTTGGGAGTCAACAGGTGGAGAAACCTTACATCAAGTCATACTGCCTGGAGGGAGCATATTGGGAAAGCCTAGGCCTGCACCAGACTGTAGTGCTTACAAAGAAGAAGAATATGTGGCTTTATCTATATATATTTAATAAAGTACCTAAATTAAACGTGATAATTTTTAATTGCTATGATTATATGATAATTTTTAATGATCTTCATAGAAAATAAATGACTCTTAAATGAAAATACATTATATTAGGTATGTTTGGAGTTGCTCAGTTGCCACTCTCCAGTTCACCGATAGAATTGAGTTTTTGAGAAATTGATAGGTATAGTGATTTGTTTTATACCATCCTAAATTTAATAGAACTTTCACGTTAGATAAATATGTGCTACGTATACCTTAATCTTTTTTTGCGTTCCGTAGCCGAATGGCAAAATAAAAGCACTCATACTTTCCTCAAGTCCGTCTGTCCATTTTTATATTGAAGGGCTCTCTAAATTTGAGAGGAATTGTGATAACATTTTATATACATATGTAGTCGAATTAGTTGAATTTGTAGACAAAACATCTTAAATTTTTTGTAATGTTTCCCTCTATCATCGAAATTGGTGATGGAAATTGGTTTTCCCATGGCCCTCATCGCTTAGGATATCACGGAAAAGGCCTTTTGAAACGCAATCAAAAATGTTTAGCAATGTTTTTCTATAGCTTCTTCTTCGCGAAATGCGAATCTCCAAAACATTTTGAATACCTCTTCCCACATTCTTAACTAAGCCTCACAAAAAATTGAAAAAAAAATCAGAATAACAATGTGTATTAACTACTTCAATGCCAAATACGGTAATTGACTCATTCTAAATTTTGATATTTTTCATACAATATTATGAAATATAAGTAAATTAAAAACCAGTCTAGAAAAAAATTAAAAAATTTATTGAAAAATAGGCTTCTAAATTTGAAGATACAGATAGAGTTGGGTATATCCCTGTCTCTTTTCCTCTTGTAGAATATAATGAGCAAAATTAAAAATGACCTCGCATTGTACCATCAGTATTGCCATCCTTATCAAAAGGTGAAAATTAAACTTTTATAATTCGATCAATTTTTAAGATTATTAAACATTTTTTTCACTCTTCCTGTACCTTGAACTGTACCTTGAAATTATGATTAATGAAATTAAAAAAAAATTAGTCAAATACCCAATTATTTCGGTCAACTGGCATTAAAACTGTAAAGATGAAGATTAGGCAGCAAAACCATTTTCTGCACGTCTTTGAGATATATACAAGTCAATGTATTTAGAAAGTGAGACGTAACATTAATGTTTGCAATAGTTTATTGGAAATGCCATAAACTTTAAGATGTTTAATTTAAATAAGTACTTAAGTGCGTACGGAACTCTCGTTAAATGAGTTCTGCACGTGCATAACGAGTTATTTTATTTAGTGTATTCTAAAAATATAACATAAAATTTAATAGACTGCACGATTTAAATTATTTATTCATACTAAAAATATAGAAAAACAGTGTTTGATAAGACACGATATTTAACTTTCACTTTAAGACGGACGACACCGGCTAGAACGTTTTCGGCGAAATACGTTTAAATAAGCCCAACGCAAAACTTAGTTTAAATAAATAAAACAAAAAGTGTATGCGCTGTCTAAGCTGGTCTTTCGATCCAAATAGCAATTATTGCACAAATTATCCAAATAAAAACCATTAAAAAACGACCATATTGCGTGAATGCAGACTTTAATTAGACTTGAAAAAAAAACTATTTGCTAACGACACAGCTATAATAGCCACTAGAAGGATAGCTATGAGAGAAAAAAGAAAAAGGCAATTAAAAGCCGTTGTCGCAACTGGCAATACTTTGTCCCACATCGTTCGGTCAGCGTTGGCCTTACCACTTATATAAATTTGAAAGTTTGTCTGTTTGAGTCCAGGTAGCCATAGCCTACCATGAAATATAAATTTATTAAAATTTTGTCGTCCCAAAAATGTTTTAATGTACCCTGAATTTATCTATTAATAGTTTACAGCCATAACCGCAGAGGGTTTTGGTACGTTTATGGAAATTTTTAAGGAAACTATTTATAATATAGCTTGAATCTAGACACATGACAATGTGTCAACCAAGTTCAAAAAAGGACCTATACTGACCATATGTATTAGAGGTGGAGCGTATATACTATAATATTTACGAGTACGACGTATTTAAGTGGAACGGACGTACTAGCTTATGATGTTTCCCAACCTGACCTGTTACAAAATACGGAGTTTTCTGTCTCTGTATGTAATAACTCAACTACGATAAAAGTAAAAGAAATAAAACGAAATGGACGTACGCAGGCTATCCCTTTCATGGTATAAATACTTTCTTAGAAACAAATGAAACAGAAAATGTTCCACTTAATAGACTTATATTCGTAATATGCCAACATCTTGGACAAGCTAGTATCTCAAATTTTCGCACTTTGTGCTTGCTATATATATATTGCTATATATTGTGATATTAGATATTCTCTAATTTGTCTAAACTCCATTGCGTATTGACATTTGGCGTGCATATGTTCATTCATAGTCTCTGAAGGACCATGACAAAAGTTTTATAATAATACAACTATAACCATTACATTTTATTTTTTGAACTTTTCGTTTAATTGAATTCAAATATGTTAAAGACCAAAATATGTAAAATTCCTGTATTTAACAAGAAAAAAAATATTGAATAGATTATGACAAGTGTTTACTTTGCGTACTTCCAACTGAACATTCAGGTATACGTTCCGCGCACAAGCAAGTATTTTGTAACAGGTCCAATAACGAGTATGTAAAAATAATAGGTAGGTATTATTTTTTACAGACTTGTAACTGGGTTACCTAATACGAAAAAAATACTGATATCGCATTCCTTTATTGTCTATATTCACACGAACCATTTTTATACCACTATAACCCAAAATCGACTTAACTCACACACTCGTACTTTTTAACAGCATAACAAATTTTCGCACATATATCAACACTGATGATAGAGAAAGCGAAAACTTGCCAAGTTACAAATTAAGTACTTTTTTCTAAATATTAATATTTCCTGTAAGTTTTAAAGAACTTTAATATAAGTTAGCATTCGTTTAGATCTCAATACTTTTACCAACGAAGCCATTAAACACACTTGTTTTTATTAACAAACTTAGCCCTGTTTTTTTCATTTAAATTTTGTTTTTATTCAAACCCTAGTACATATTGTAAAAATTTTATTTCACACAGTAGTATTAAATTATATTCAACTTAAAGAGTTCATTATTCCGATTCAAGAGAAAAGTCGCATATACAAAATGTAGAAAAAAGTTATTATAAGTATTATATATTTAAAACTGCTGTTTTTCTGATTTTCCAACCAACATAACCCATTTATCATTTTCGCGTATTTATTACTGAGAGAAAAATTAATTTACTTTTCATATATTATAGTTTCGATAGATAGATTTTTGAATAAAGGATTCAGAGCCCAAAGAAAAGAAAGCGAAATCGTCGAAAGAAATGCGTTATTTAAGTAGCTTGGAGAAGGACTTATCTCTAGAAGACATGAAGAAAAATGGACAAAGCGTCTTTTAAGTTGGTGACCAATAGTCTGGATCCGATAAGAAGATTGTCTTACGCTGAACTGACAGGATGACATTAGGAGAATATTGGGAGTATCTTGGTTGGGGCTCGTTATGATAGAATCCTTGGTCGGGGAGTAGACGAATACAGGACAAAGAAAAATTTAGATTTTTACCCTTAATACAACTTCAAGTTAATTTTTTCTCATTGTAGTAATTTTAATAGTGAAATGTAACCTCGAACAAAAAGCTGGCTAGTCACGATCGAAAGTACAGTTGAATGCAAGCGTGTTTAAAATGAAGTTTGCAATGCATTATCAAGAGTGCAAGTTGAAAATTGTATCACTTTTTTCTACCAAGCGTTCGGTTTTAGTTGAACAGTTGCACTATTGCAAGTTTACAACAATTTTATAAGGGGTTACAGATAATTTAGCGTGTAATGCGTAACAGCATGCGGCCAAGGTCTATTAGGTGCCGTTACGACGTAGTTCTGCAAGCAACCGAACAGTTAGTTTCTGGTTATGTCGACGATTTAAAGTGACGTGCTTTGAATAATTTATCGAAGTTTTTCTTTTCTTGTATGAAGAAATCCATTATTAAAAAGTAATCGACAAATTAGGTACGAATTCACTGTAACGCCCTAAATTCTCTCGTTTCGGGTCTATGGCGAGCTAGGTTAGAATTTATTATCAAATGAGGAAAATTATTTACAATTTTGGTCACAGTAGTTTGTGTTCAGCCAAGCAATATATTATTAAGACGTGTCTACTAACGGTAGACATTACTCAACCCGTAACCGATTTGACATAATAAGCCTTTTTACCCAAATAGAAAGGAGTAAATATAAACCGTTAGAAATATAGGAGATCTATTTTTGAGATACCGTTAACATTTTCTAGAAAATAATTTGATTAAAAAATAACCCACTGCCCTTAAACAAGTCCTTTAATCGCATTCCTTCGCGATTGAATTTTGATGTAAATTTAATCTTTTCAAGTAATTTTTCCGGGTAAAAGTATGATATGAAACGTGTATCCTCTTGGATCCATCGTATTGATCTTTATGAGAAGAGATTGTTTTTTAAATAATATTGGGACAAATATGATTTCATTTAACGAATATTTACTTTGTTTAATTAATTTTACTTTAAAACTATTGCTTTCTATTGATCTTAATTGTGTCTTTTAGACTGAATTAAAAGTTTGGCAACCAGTTTGACAATACCTTTAGAGGATTTAAATCCACGAAGATTTTCATATGAAATATTAGTTAGGTGAAAATTTGTATATTTCGATATTAAATCCTAGAGTAGAGTAATTTAGAGAAAATGCAAGAGCTTTTTTATAATCAAAACACAAAAAATTCGATTTACATTATGGGTCACAATCGGGAATAACGTAAACTAAATATTAAATTCCTGTTACTGTTTTATAAAATTTCGAGAAAGAAGAAGTTTGATATAAATGAATAAAGTGTATCAAGCCCGTTTTGCATCGAGTGCATTTAATCTCAAGTCCGTTGTATATTGAGTGTATTTAATCTCAAGTTTGTTGTGTATCTAGTGTATTTAATCTCAAGTTCGTTGTATATCGAATGTATTTTATGTCAAGTCCGTTGTGTGTCGAGTGAATTTAATCTCAATTCCGTTGTACACCGAGTATAATGCGTTATCACTGCTGTTAGATCAGCTTTTTATGTCGCAAAACCCATATGCCGATTTTCTACAACGCTCCTAATATTATTGCAATTTTAGTGGTTCACAATTACCGTGTTTTTATAGAGAGACATCATAATTTTCAAAAAAATATTTTTTGAAGGACGCCATCAAAATCTCATGTTTGGCAACCACTTTGAAAATTTTTCCATTTGTGGAATTAAAAAAAATAAATAAAAGTTTAAGGTGAAATCTTCACGAATTTGTTTCATATTTCATAAATTTCTAGAAAGAATTGCTACTATGAAAGTAAAACCTTCTTTATGTGGGGAGAAATGACCTCGGTAATAATCACTGAGACTTCGTGATATAATTTTTAAAAATTTATATATTCATATACCCGTATAATTCTGTGGATTATTTACAATTGCAAGTATTATCTGTGATCTAACAAATTATTATGTTCTAATAAATATTTATTGGCTCATTTCTTAATTAATAATGGCGAGAAACTGTTTTTGACATTGATCTTGGTAACAAAATTAGTAGCGAAAGTAAATTCCTATTTACTTTCGTAAATTAGTAGCGAAAAATAAATTAGTAGCGAAAGTAAATTCTTATTTACTTTCGTAAATTAGTAGCGAAAAATAAATTAGTAGCGAAAGTAAATTCTTATTTACTGTCGTAAATTAGTAGCGAAAAATAAATTAGTAGCGAAAGTAAATTCTTATTTACTTTCGTAAATTAGTAGCGAAAAATAAATTAGTAGCGAAAGTAAATTAGTAGCGAAAGGAAATTAAAATTATTCTCCAACAAAAACAATGTAAAACGTCCTGCTTTGAAGCTAATTTAGATTCAAAATCGTGTTATATACGGGCACTATAAATAATCGATCAGTCAAGTGCAGAAGACATGAGAGAAGAAGGGTGAATGGCTTTCATGATGGCGTTTCCGAGTGGATATGCCAGTGTACCTGAAAACATTTTACCTAAATACAAATCAAACGCTTTGTAAAATTTTAAGTATTCATTATGACTATACTGATCGAATAAGGCGTCTTTGTAAACGACCGTTATTCAGCACAATCTGTCCAAACAAAAAAGGTCATATCAACTAACAATGTCTACAGAAAATTGCATCATTTGAATATACAATAGATAGACGTGATTAGGTCTACGTAAAATTGGGTTAACGGGTAACGAATGACGTAGAAAGTTTGACATCTCAAGTTGGAAAGAGAAAGAAATAAACTGACGTTAGATATATTCAATTTAGGCGGCAGTGTTGCTACCAACGAATATTTAAAATGAAACGATTGAGCGTGAATTATTTTGTGAGTTTTAGAAATGTCGGTCGATTCGTAAATGTATGGAATTCGTAATATGACATTATTATAAAGTAAATATTGAGAAATGGCAGTGCGTATATTGAAATATGAACGATTTCATCTATACTGAATAGGTTCCATGATTTAAATATATTGTTATATCTTAGTTAAAGGAAACAAAGTTATCTAGACTGTAATTCCTACATATTAACCATCCGATGAAGGAATAAATAATATAATCTCTTAATTTTCGAACAACTGTTAAGATCATGTTTATTTTGGGAAAGTGCCACACTGAAATCGAAAGTAAATATTTTTTGTAAATAAATAAAATAGAAGTGCATAAATTTTCCATTTCAATGATAAACAATTTTGATGAAAAATATTATTATTTTTATATTTTCCACTACAAAATTTATAAACATGTACCTTGAAATTAAGAATTGTAAAAAGCTTTTATTAATACTTATAAAGTTTCATTGTTAAATAATAAAGTTATTGCATTATAAGAAAATATAAAAAAAGAAAATACAATCAATAGTTAATCTTGTTATCAACAATTAAATATAAAACTAAAACAATACAATACATCTAACGAACACACCAATAAAAATGAATTAATAACAAAATAACTAACATAAGTAGTTGTCAATATTTGACAAGGTAAAAATTATATAAAAATATTCTTTTGTTGTACAGAAAATTATAATTAAAAAAATATGGTACAACAGCAACTGGCAAACAGATTTGTTAAATCTAAAAAATGAATAAACGTGACAATAAACCTGCAAACACGAGTTCCGACGATCCATGGCGAACACCGACTTCATTGTCACCGGACACGATCGTAGTATTTATAGAAGCGGAAGCAATCGAGCGAACGGTGACCAACCATTGCAAAGAGTCGAAAAGAAAAAGGGAATTAATTGGCTATATGAGAAACCGCATTTCGATTAAAGACACGCTCCAGCAAGTGTACGACATATTCGACGAAATCTACAAACGAATTATTCAAATAATATTATAATTTATATTGTGCGAGATATCTTGGACGAAGGTCAAAAATAATGAACTTCTCGATGTTACGAAATCTTGATACAAAACATCAATTAAATTTATATGTAATAATGTATGTTACACTATTGATTTTTATTAAGTTTTAAAACCTATTTCGAGATTTTTAAAGGCCACGAGTGTTACCATTCTTAAAAATTTGTAAACAATATTTTTCAGTCATGTAAATATATATATATATATATATATATATATATATATATATATATATATATATATATATATATATATACGAATATTTGAGTGTAAAAGCATGGGGTGCTATTTATCGAAATCTAACTGAAACGTTAAGCATTTTCATTCACGTAATATTAATTTGAGAAGCAAAATCATTTATTATTTCGAGAATAATATTTTACACTCAAATATTATAATCAATAACAAACATGGTAAACTAAAGTCCTTACAGCGTAGACAGAGAAAACAGGTTTGATAATTATTTCTTTTTTATTTTTACTTTTTTAGTCTCGTATTAAAGTAGAGATTATTACTCTGAACTTACTTTATACTATATTTAGAACTACTTTTACAAATATTGACACTTTATTAAAATACTTCCACAGATTCAAATTAGCAGAACAGCATAATTGATTAGGCTCAGGTGTTCCTTCTTGATTCTGTATCTGTGAGCGAATGAGCGCGTATCCTCTTCATCTATACCAATGCATCAGTTTTGCGAGGCGTCTTTCTGGTAAGCTTGATACAATCCAAGTCTTCGATCTGATTTCCAGTACAATTTCCCAAGTCTGATCGGAATATTTTATTTTGTTGTCATCAAACCTACACACAACTGCCAAGTTTCATGATGATACAACATTTAGAAGTGTGTGAAATTTAGTTTCGTAGATTCCATTACGTTTAGTTACAGGTCGACCTGCTCGTAATAAAAACGTGTTAAAAATATTACACTCTAAATGTAATGAAAAAAGGAAGAATACACCGTCTTAAAATAATAGTTTAACCGTACATTATGATTAAGTATTATAAGATGGTAAAGTTAAGGATCCAAGAAGTAAAATAAGGTTAACATTATATCAATAGGATGCCGAAAGTTGAGAAATAACGTCTGTTCATTTATTTTTTGTACTAAAATCATATAAAAACTACTAAGCGAATTGAGATAAAATTTTTACAGCTGTGTTACTTAGAACTTAGAAAAGAAACTAAAGTATGTCGGCATAGCAATATCTCGATTGAACGTTAAGAAATGGAAAAAAGTCGACCTATTGTCACTAAAAACTAAGTATACTATGAAATACGCAAAAAAAAAACTAATCAACCAGAAAGACGAAGCGTGTTAAAGCTATATTTCTATATAGACCTATATTAATATGATTGATGAATTCCCCAAAATTTTATACAAAATAGTGTCATATTCTTATACTGAGACTATTCAAAATTTAAAATAAGCAAACATAGAAACAAAGAACAAGAATAGAGAACAAATATTAACTGTAAGCTGAATAGAAACAAACGAATTATTACAATTCAATTGAGTACTTAACATTTCTAAAATATTATTTGGTGAATCATAATTTCAAGCCCAGACAGACAAAGAACGACAAAATTTGATGAATCTTAAAAATTGATTTAAACTTAGTGTTTAGACAAGGATAGGAATACTGAACTATGACGTCATTTTTAGCAAGGCTTATTATATTTTATGAGCGCGAATGAGACTGGAAGATAGCCTTCTCCTAATATAATGGTACGAATCTATCTTCGCACTAATATAATAAGTTCATAACTATTTTAATAATTTTCACATGTTGTTTAGAGTTAATTAAACTGCATATAATTTATTATAATATTTAATTCAATTGAACTATATTTTCGTAATACTTTACAGAAACTGAAAATTTAGGAGTATTTGTAGTTGAAGTCTTTTACCCATTTGAATAATGTCATCCATGTACTGGGAATTGCATAAGTTATTATATAATAATAATACATTTCGCATTAATGAACATCTATTTTCCATAACAAATATTAGTGAACGGTAGTTCAAAAATATATAAAAAATGAAAAAAAATGTAAATATGATGTGAAATACACACTGTCACATTTTCTGACATTAAATCCACTTCACTAGGAAATATTTATAATAAAGTTTTGTAACAAATTTCATCGAGAGATTTTAATATTCAGTAAGTAATCAAATCACAGTATCAATAGATCAGATAACTTTTCATTAAATACTACTTAACCACATATTTACTACGTTCCAACAAATTTTAGCACCAAAAACATTACAAAATAGTCTGGCATTTTCCAAGTAAATTGAGCATTTTAAGTAATAATTAATGCAATGATCATTCTATCTTCTAATAAATCCTACTGACATGTTGTATCTATTATGGTTTCACAAATTTACATAATACCGTTTCTGGTCACCCTAACAAATTTCCGAGAGATGAACGCCAGTCACTCGCGTCCAAAACCTACACAATAGTAAGAGATCGTCAACTAAGCCTCTTCATTAAAATACGGCCATTCTTTGTACTTCCACCGCTGTGCATGATATTACAAATAGCGTAGAAGAAGGTCAAGAAATTGGGTCTTTTTTTAATAGATCGGAGATCGTAACTAAAGGTAAATTTGTCATGGGTTTGATTTGATGGAAAGATAGAGGTCTAGGGCATAATAAAAATGACCCTTAAGAAACGTGATGTGCCCACGTTTTCCCTAAATATGAGTTAAAATTAACAAGCAATAACCAAAACGAAATATTGTGGTCACGTATTATGATTGTCATTGGATTGACCAGTGGTGGTGTTGTTAAACTAAAATCTAATCAAGTTTCAAATTAGATCAACTGAATAAACTTTGCTTTACTCTGAATAAACATTGATCAGTTGAATATATTTCTGATCAACTGAATAAACTTTTGCTTACTTTAGCTCATTTGATAACGTTGCTAGTTATTCCTAAATCTCGGCAGGTGGGTAAATTCAAACTTATCGCTCACTTATTACTATGATTTTTATAGGTATTTAAGTGTACCAAGAACCAATCTTTCTATTGAATACATCTTTTTTTATTTTTTTTATGGCATTCCAAATTAGAATGGATTTATTAATTTGTAAAAAGTCTCCGCCTTGTTCGATAGGCCATTGTGTGTTCGACACACTGAGTTCCGTAACCGGATTGCTTTGTAATAACGTGTTTAAATTTCCAATTGTTCAAAATAACTTCAAATTGTGAACTAGATTCCAATACTTAATTAAACTATATAAACTTTTGCACTGGAGTAATAATATATTTTGCACATGGGTTCTTATAAAGTAGAAGAAAACCGTAAACTAGAATGAAAAAAAATCACTCACAGTAAATGTAATCAAATTATAAAATGATTCTAATTTTTTTTATAAAATGTTTTTATTTTTCACTTAGAAGAAAAAGAGTCCGTCATAAGCAGCAATAGGAAAAACAATTTCTACGTCTATTTATCCTTTAGCAATTTCTAGTTTAAACAACTGCTTAATTGATGTGAGCGATGATTACTTTTTAATTTCAAAAAGTGGATTCATTGTTACTTTATTTTGTACATTGGAATTACAAGCATACATAATATTCACGTAGACTGAAATGAACCTCTTAACATTTTATTTGTAAATATTGCTGAAGACGTTTAAACTAATAAACATCACCAAATATATCCATAACATTTCAAAATATCCACATTGACGTTATTTCATATATATAATTATTTTATAGGCTCATATATAAATTGCTCCGAAACACTCTCAGACCTATAGTTTGTCAGTGAGTTTGCATACCTCGAATTAGTGTCACATGCGATGTGAAAAGGAAAGTCGAAGGATAACCCAGATGACCAAAGCCGCAATGAACTAGTTTGCAAGAATTTTACAATATAAAGACATCTCTGATAGCAACAAGAATCAAGAAGAGTCGTATAGATTACACGACTCCGGATGTTGAAAGATAGACGCATGTTTAAGATAAAAGATTGTCATCTTCAAGGTGTACTCCTGTAGACAAATGATGTGTACAATAAAAAGAACCGCCACTTTTGCCTTCGAATGATTCAGTATCAAAATACAATAATATCAACAATCTGGTAACTAAAATTTTTCAGTTATTTTGGTCGCATAGCGCAAAAATATACAAATAACCTCGAAAATCATCATCATATATATTAATACGCTAAGGTTAAGATGTTACTCTCCCTTTTTAGAAAAAACCTCACAACTAATCCACATAAATTATATATCATTTTATAGATAAATGCTTGCTCTACCGGCATCCACAACTAAAAAAATTATTATTGCTATTGTTTTTGCAAATTAATTAATTATTAAAATTATATACACAAAACAACAATGCTGCCATCTAACGGCTCAACGTCAATATGATTGACGGTCGGTAAAATTTTTGTTTAATTTCAAATCCACTCACGTATAAATAAAGTGGCGTTTTAGCTCAATGCTTTTGATACTTGCGCCTCTATATGTCAATTTTAGTAAAATATTTGTTTGATCTGTCATCTGAGCTTCATAATGGAATAAATAATGCGAAGACTTCGCACGGGTCACGCTAGTCTAATTATAATAGCTAAAATAAAGGGAAAACGACATCGCAAACCTTATTTCAACTACTGTTTTCACGTATTGGTTGCTAACAGATTTCCTTTCTACTACCGCCTTGAGATATGTTGCACAGTTGTTGACAGAATTGCAGATAGAAATATTTTATGACGTCATAAAAATGTTTCAAAAAGGGACATGACTTTCAAAATGATGACGAGTATCTGATATCGATGTTAGATTAAAAGAAACAAGTCAGATCATTCGACTATGAGGCAACATTGTTTAAATCGTTTGGACTGAAATTTCCTTAAAACAAGCCTACGTTCATGCATTGGTACCTATATATAATTTATCTTCTTTCATATATGGCTGTCGGATAAAAATTTTCTTTCGGTATGTACGTTTAAAATTATCATAAACTCTATCAGTTTATATGTATACCTATACTGTATAACTGACATATTTTATAATAACTTATGATAACTATATGATATACGCGTAGTTTAAGATATATTATAATTTGTATTTTCTAATTTGACTATAACAATGAAATTAGAAACCAATAAGACCACTGATCTACAAGTTTCACAATGACTGAAAATCAACGTAAACTAGCAGATTTTTTTAAATCTCTTCCTATGGATTTCTTATTTGATCAAGTATTACTAGAGGTACATAAAAAACATTATACGATGTTTGTGATGGAGCCCTAAAATTTTAATACTTGAATATTGTTTCCACTTAACTTTTAATAATAAGGCGATATCCACACCTTTAAAAAAAAGTTTCATTTAATTTATAAAATATTTAATTTCAGATTATCTTAAATGGATGTTTACCAAAACAAACATCTAAAGTTTCAATCTTCGGTACAAGTTAATTGGAAAGCTTAGGTAAGCGTAACATATGAAACAGCACGTAACAAAACAATTAGTTGCAACATCACATGTTACCTGTACAGCGAGAGATCCACATGACTTGTCATTGAGAGCTGTTTAAATTTAAACGCGACGGTCTAGTTGTTAAAATGCAGCCGCGATGCGCGTCCGGTTGAACTGAATTTAATAAAGTTGACGGGTGCGTGCGATGCGATTTAAGAAGCAGCTACTTATGTACATCTATACTTTTCAAAGTTTCATCTTTTGCAAGCAAAATGTTTTAAGTACAGTACTATTATTGGATGGATAATTAGATAGTTCGACCCAGTAACAGCAGTTGAGATAATACATTTTGATAGTTGTTAAAGTGCACAAAATTGTATAAATAAACATGTGCATGAACAAAAAGGGTCACCCAAAAGTTCAGGACATTCCTATTCAATAATGTTATGTTACATTAATAATAATAAGAAGAAAACTGCCTTTGAAAATAAAAGTACTTATCTTCTGGGCTTTTTTCTTAGGTTTCCTTATACCTAATACCGGATAACACTGTTATATATACCTAATACCGGATAATACTGCAAACTACACGATTCAAAAGTGACATTTAAACTAAATAGGTTAAAATATAATCTCCTGAGTTTAAACACGATGTTTAAGATTATTATATTTAAGGTTCAGAAAAAAAAATCATTTTAGATAGCTTTGAGCTATTTAAGTAATATTATATTTGGAAATAAACATTTATGGTGATACTTTCAATTCTTGAAAATATGTATATATTTTCAACTGTCATAGCCAAAAGTAACACAAAATATTTGAAAGTATGATACCTAGATACTAGATAAAGAAATGTTATAAAATGGTTACTCGGTTTTAAAAGAAGGGCTAGGGCGGGTCGGGGAATTCCGTGGATGCAAGGTAAATCCAAACAAAACAATATATTTATATCGCTCATTTTCTCTCATAAAACGGTCATTATATTTTTTTTAACAGTCAGTACCGAACTACAAATCAAAACACGCAATCAAACGCTATTACAAAGGCAAGTCTTCACAAAGTGATTTGAGCTTTTTTCCTTATAATATTTATGGTGTAATCTTAATAATGCGGCGTTCATTTAAACAACTGGAAGTAAAATCGGTAATATTTTCTTATATAAATAATAAAGCAGTTACTTCAAATGAGGAAACCTGTTCGAGGGTATTTTTCTTTAATTAATCCCAAATTACTTCGAAATTAATTATAAGTAATTAAGAATTTTTGACAGCAAACATAAAAGTATTTGTAACTTAAATTTTAAATATGATATTAAAGGACTCGTTGAATTTTTCTTTAAAGGCTGATTAATATTAGGAGCACCTACTAGTTTTATTTGCCATTTACCTTAAGGGTCTGCAATTCCACTCACCTCTTTCTACAAATGGAATCACTTTTTTCTTTAAAAATGTTGTCATTATTGTGTCAAAGTTTTTACTGAGTATCAAAAGTAAAAATTTAACTAAATATAGCAGAATATCTACGAATAATAACTAACTACAAGTAGTAAGACCAAGATTTTTTAAAATTTCGATGTAATAAAAAAATGTCTCTTAAAATCAACACATTTAAAGTGAAACCTTTTTTCCAAATATTATATTAAATAATCTATACTAATATTTAAAGCGAGAAAGTGTGTATTCATTGCATTGGTGTTAACTGAACCAGCCGTAGGATCAACCATTCTTATACATCGCCGATTTATGTGTTACACCAACTGATTTATCTTTGATTTATCTTTTACGTTAAACAGAATCTAACTCTCGATTAAAGTATGTTTTACTATCGACGTAAATAAACATCAAAGATAAACCTTCAAGATTGTTGGAATCGATTTTAAAGGAAATATTTTTTCTCACGACCAACTTTATACTGTTTTGTCTAGATCGAGCAGTAGTGAAAACCAATTTATATTTCTATGAAAGGGAAATAAAAGGAAAAATATAGTATACTCCACAATGAAAACTGATTGTGTACATAATTTCGGAATATCTGATTTAAAAGTAATTAGACCCATAATTCAAATGATGCCAAGTAGGCGAAAATACATATAATTTCTTTAAGAGTAATAAATTAAAGTGATTTAATATAATTAAATAATTTGACAAAATTAATAAAAGTATAGCACTCTTGCCGCGTTATTCCGTTACGCATTTTCGTGACAATGTATGCAAAAATGAACTCGTTTGGCATACTCCAATTGACACTTAAGTTCATTTGTATGGCGAAAAAATATATTTATCTGCAAACTTATAATTTTAACCAACAAATTTGACATAAATATTTCAATCGCAACCCACGGTTACAAACCACTGCCACACAACATGACTAATTTATAATTTCTACTTCGCGGCAGAAACTTGGTGTTTAAAAGAAAATAAACAAACCGAAAAGTCAAACTACTAGCAGGCAGTGAACCCGTTGCTTCAACGGAGGATGAGAGCAGCGCACGCTTCGATTCGTTGGAGCGTAACGAACGGCGATACACAATAACGATTTAGATAAACGACGAAGCGGAGAGACGGGGAAAAAGAAAAGCAATGGAATAAAAAAAATAATAATGGAGAAAAGTTTCGATTCGTTGCGTAATCGTTTAATTTGCCGTTCCCCACTCACTCTTAGATTCCAATCTAATTTCGGCAAAAACAATAAAACAGTTTTTAATTGGATTCTTATGTCATTTTTCCATTTTCAATTAAAGACCTTCTCTTCGTGCTTATTTTTTTATTGTAAATAGTATTTCTTTTCACTACTGACTTAAAAATAGGTATACACTTCTTGTATATGTATTAGTAGACACGTGATATGAACGAATAGTTTCATTCATTACATATTAGCATTGTGCAACACATTACACATTACCACAATAAATGTGGTAATGTGTAATATGTTGTAAAATGGTAATACGCAAGATCAATCGTAAAAACAGGACGAGTAGATTAAGAGGAAGTCTGGAAGGAAAATGGCTGTTTGCGGAACTTTCATTACAGATGTTGCTTAAATGGTTAAATATACGTATATCAAAAGAATTTATGCAAAGAATTATTGGAAGTCAAAAGTTTTACAGCGCAACAATAACAAATAGTCCGCAATAAACGATTTCATAATAAAGTTTGTAGTAAAAATGCAATAAAATTTAAGGGTAGTTTTTTTAGTGTACACTAGAATCTTAGTCAAAACAAGTGACTTATTAATGGTCAAAATAGCAACGACCAAATCTGGGTAAACAGTAATATCTCCAAGCGCACATTATGTCGCATAATTTGCACGCTTTTCTACTCTGCTGTCCTCTACTGCTTAGAACCTTAGACACTGAAAGCTATAAACAGACAAAAGATTAACGTATTTAAGATGTAGACCTAGATAGCTTCACACACGAATGCCTCTATGTTAAGCATAAACCTAAAACATCAACAGTAATGGTCCTGTTTTGCTCGTGCAGAGTTTTTCCATATTTTGATCACATCTCATGGAAATGTGCTCACAAACCTAAATACTTTACGGTTAGCCTAACCGCTAGCCGTCCATAGAATCATTTATCATATAATATTAAAAGGGTATCTTACAATTAAAATTCCCTGTCTATCTTATTTTAAGACACATCTGATGTGAAATAAATTTCGGAGAAATGACTGCCGCAGATTCATTTCTTTGCGCGTGCCCGCGATATCCGATTTATAATCACAATTTTACGTTAAGTTGGTTGAATGTTAAGAATGACACGAATGATGTTATTCTTTAGATATAACAAGATCTTAACGGTAGTTTACATAATCGTCCCGCGAGATGATCTAACCTTCCACCTCCTTTTTTGACAGATCGACTGTTTTGTAAATAGTATGATATTTAGCATAATCTTGTTACCACCACACATAAATAAAGTCCGTACATTCTAGTTGGAGCTAAAAATAATTAGTTGTCATAGTTCAATATCTTTCGGCACTGGCAGTCATGGCCTTTTTTCCTCTACTTTGAAAAAAATATGGACCGATGTTTCCATGGGATAGAAATGATACCAAACCGTAACTTGTTTTAAATAAAGTAGATATTTGTAGAACTCCATTGGAATTTATTGCTTTTATGCATTAATTTTGTTTGTTAACAAACACTTTTGTTCCTTCAGTAGGACTCTTAGGCATACTTTCAATTTTACACATAACGCGTGAAACATTTGACGAACTAAATATGAAATATCTGGCGTTGGGAAATTGTATAACATCCCACTATTCTTTTTTAAATTTAATTAAAGACTTAGGTGAAATTTAATATATGTCGCTTTGCAACTATGCTCGCCATAAGCGGTTAAAAATTGGGAGTCCCTATTGGAAGACCAAAAGTTTTGTTTAGTGGACATGAAAGAGTTTTCCGAATCATACTATTTTATTTATAATTATTTCTATGTCAAAAATTACCCAATAAATGTTGATAACACTTTCACTTAAAGACTAGGATTTTCACGCGAACGAAGTCTATATGTCTATGATATATATATATATATATATATATCATAGACATATAGACTTCGTTCGCGTGAAATGATGATTAATGCAGTACCAATGTCGTAATATTCATCAAGTCCGGTTTTTCCAGAAAATTAAAAATAATATAATTATTTGTCATCTCTTTCGTACACACAATACTTGCGCACAGTGTTCAGCGACACTCGGGGATATAACCAGCGAACAGTTGCGAAAACATTGCCACTGCGGGTAACCACCGTAATCCGGGCAAGTATTGGGTGTGTTAAAAAGAATTATGTGTAATATTTTTTTGCACTCGGTTAGAAAAAGGGCCTATTTTATGTTTACGTCCTTTATAGCCAACGAGTAACGTCATTCTTTATCTGACATCTAATCGCGGACACGGTGTATATACATATATATATATATATATATATATATATATATATATATATATATATGTAATCGTATAATAAGAGTAAGTTTGAATTTGAAATTTGTTTGGAAAAATGAGTTTATGTGTCTTTAAAAAAGAAGTCGATTGTTTCCAAAATGTATGTCTGCTACTTTTTGTTTTTTAGACACATCGCACAAAAGCAGCTAAACGTTTTTTAGCATTATACAGCTTAGTATCCCAGAATTAAAATAAAAATTAAAATAATTTCGACACAATACCAAAAACTTTAGAAATAATATATATTTTCAGGATTTCGTACCCAAAAGGCCCAAACGGGGATCTATTGTTGTAACAACGTCATGTCGTCTGTCCCGCCTTTGTCTAGCCGCTGTCAGACGAAATGAGAAAAAACGTGAAATTCACATATTATATATAGTTCCTTGGCTCCAAAACAAAAAAAGTATTTAAAATGACTTAAAGTGATATTTCAAGAGGCTCCCAAAATGTTAAAGGGTCTGAAAAACAAATTTTTATTTATTTAACTGAAAAATATAATTTTAAACCAATTTTGATACGTCTATCTCAATAATATCATTTCATAGGAAACTGTATTTCGGCTCTACTATTTCTCTAATCCTGCATTTAAACAAAAATACTAAAGAGAGTTATATACGTAATATAAAAGTTATGAGTTATAAAAGCAAAATACTTTTCAAGAACTTCTGATATTTTTGCACTCGTGAATGACAAATGACATTCTGGGCAATAGATTTTCGTAATGAAAAAGTAACAGTGTATAAATTTTTGTAACTATGTAAGGAACCCTCATAGGACTACTCGTATTTAATTCAACCAAACCAACTTGTATTGACTTTATCCTAATTCTGCTCATATTACATAAAAACTACAAAGTTAAATTCAAAGTTAATTATTACTGTTTGTGTTAGTTAGAGACAAAGAAAAAACTCTCCTTATTTATATAAACGATTAGTTCCCCATATTTATCGTATGGAATTACATCAATGAATAAAGGAATTTAAGTGCAACAACATAAAAATGGAGACATACGCAATTACCACACATTGATGTCTTGTCACAATACTTAGCTTATTCTGATTTTTTTACGTACCCTATACCTAGGCAAAAAATTGTTAATTTTGAGTGTTTTCCATCAGAAAGGTAAGTACAGAACTTATGGAATTACCTCGATGTATTTTCGCCAGTTTGCGGGCCACAGTCATTTTTCTTGGAGATCGTTTGATGAAGAAAGTTAAAATTTTGAATATGGCCCCATTACAGAAGTGAAGTATGAAAAGTTTTATTTTGGAGGGTCAGTCTTTATTTTGAATATAGAAGAAATAAAAACAAGTTTTTTCATTCAAGGTGAGAAATAACAAATGATCTCTTTGCGATAATTATATATTATATAAACCTAGATTATGTGTACCTATATAAAAAGTTTAAACATTTATATTTACAAAATATGTCGAGTAAACCACTTATAAATATTGATATTTTTTGCAATATGTTTAATATGGTTTAGTAAATCTTTTGAAAACGCAAGTGAAATAATTTCATTGTTTATATTTCTTTAATTTATTAATGTAAGTGGATTGAAAAAAATTGGGTTGACACTCTTAAATGTTAAGTTTGACCCGCAAACCTGAATTTACTATTTCCATATGTAGTACGCCATTAGCGGCACTATGAGAATCTGGATACAGGCTATACCTGGCAGCTAAAAATAATAACTTTGAGTCTCCATCGTCCTAAACTTTTCTCTAAACTTTTTAAATATGTCGTACTCGTGACAGGTCATAGTTGTTGAAGAGACCCTGAAAGAAAATTATCGATAACGTAATGTGAATTAACGTGATGTTAAAGAAACGACGAGAAAGTAATCAGAAAGAAAAAAGTCTGACAACAAGACAAGTCTGACAAGTAGACAACGTAACCTTAGCAATGGGATTTTTATATAATATATTATAATAGATTTCCGTGCTCGGAAATTTATAGTTTTTTCTATCCGATGAGCACTCCTATTCGTTTGTCCGTGATCAGTCGACTAGTTCCCTCGGTTTTTATAAGCCTTTGAAAGCTCACATATGTACGTATGCATGCACGAACGTACGTACGTACATTCATACATACACACAGACTCCGATGTTATTCGTCTTTATCAGCCAAAATTTCCTTTAAAACTTCCTTGTTCCCCTTCTTTCATTGACCTTCCCGTGGTTACCAACATCTTATTTTTTTTCATTTTGATTAAAGTACAAAACAATTTTTTTGTTCGGAAGCAAAATTGGAAGCGTATGGAAATATTAAAAGAAAAATTGACATTTCAAGTAATTTCTACATTACGTCACAGTTTTGGAAGAATTAAACACTGCTCTGAAATCTTATCCTGCCCACTCTAACTGAGTATGCATATCGACTTGTTTGTAAAAAAAACATGTCTAAATTTATGAATTAAAAAAATGAACACTTGAAAAATGAACACATTCGCACTCCAAAATATTTTTTCGAATTAAAACGTAATGCGATTAGGTACTGAAAGCTAAAATAAGAGACTCAACAAAAATTATAACAGAGGAAAAATACGTTATAACATTCCAATAAAGATATATACCATTTAAAACTATTTTATTTTCTCCAAACCCAACAATATATTTAACAAACAAAAAAGTATCATTAATATAATATCTTAGTACAAAATGCTAACAGCAAAATTTAAAAAAAAAGATACTGAAAAGGAAATGGGTATAAACAACCAAAACATTCAACCAGTAGTTTTAAATTGATCGAAGACGATTGTCATCAAAGCAAATAACGTCACAAATTGCTCTTCATAAGACGATATCACTTAGCAAAAACCACAAAATGCCGCAAGCAAAAGCTAACAGTAGCGCACTTGGAGAGCACTTGGTTCCGCTTCTTTAATAATTTGGGGCAAAGACCGTTAAGGTATCTTGTGAAGAAAACTTTTTACATGACGTCTCACTTAAAACATCAACTTTTTTGTTACTTAACTTTTATTGCATATTTCACTAAATAGCATCTTATTGTGACTATACTGATGGTTCTCTGCGGGCAATAGAAAATTTTCTTAAGAAGTTAGTTATCGCAGGAAATGGAAAAAAGCTATGCTGAGAATAAAATATAATTAGCATTAAGTATTATCATTACCAACAAGAGTCACATTTAATGGAACAGATGTAATTCTTTAAAGATGACAAACTATATATTTGCAAATATTTATATGTATATATCTTTAAAATGTTTTCATCTAAATATTTGGAATAAAGGCATTTTGTGTGTCATCATTTATATTTTGTTAAAACACACGTTTTCCTGAATTTCTAACAAGCAATATAGCTGAGCTGAAATTATATTAAGCCACTAGTTTTCACGCGGTTTGGCTGACGTGGATTTCGGCAGGTCAACATAATGGGTTTGTCTAAATAAACGCATCTACCTTTATGAATATTTCTAGTTATTTTAGACACCATATCACAACTCCATCTTGACAATTACTTTTTAGGACGGATGATTGCTTCTTCCTTTTGTCACTTGGAGTGCTACCTTCCTATTCTTCAGTGAAATTTTAAAATTATTTTAATATTTTCAAATATATATTAATTTTAACAATCAAAACCCCTTTCAGTATTAGTCCCCCCTATTCAGTCCCCAATGTGTGAAGCATGACAAGATTTATATTGTCCTATTATCAGGCGACTTCGCTCGCAAGAATTTTGCTATTTACATTAAATTTAAATTTTAATATTAATAAATGAGTCACAGCTACATTTACTGAAAATTTCAAATATTAATAACTAAATTGGCAGTTTTGTAATCTTTCTTAAGGTAAATAAATTAATATACAAACTTACTAACGAACATACCACGTAATGTGAACCATAAAAAATCACCTACTTCTCAAATACACGCCTACTAAAGTTAAAAATTGGACTTGCAAGTCTTTTATTGTTGTTGAAAAGCTAACCATTACAATAATTTTGCGGATTAAGGGCATATGTAAAATTTTCAACAAAAACCTCCCCTTTTTCTAAGTTTGTCCTAAACTCTGGGAATATGTAGTATAATGATTTATATACAAAATAGGCGAGACCATCATCTGTAATACGTATAGATCACGTTTTATTGATTTCATACATTTTTTCAGTAAAAAGTCGACTTTTTGCAACTCATTCGCAGCACTATATTATTAGTTAAAATGAGGTAAAAAAAGTAATCTATATAATTTCCCGGCCCGCCAACTATCTCTTTGTGAAGAATCAGATCAATCTTTTTTCTCCGTTGTGACGTGAAAGAAGGAAAAATAAATACACTTTCACATTTATAATATTACTTAGGACTATAATCTCCTTTTTATTGCGTATGCAGCGTTTCAGAAAATCATGTCTACCCGTTGCGACGTTGCTTCATTATGCCATATGTACTTTTTTTCTTTCAAATAAGAGTTTTTCCGGAGGAACAAGATTTCCTTGGATAAAAAGTGACATCTCCAATCTCACTAATTATTTCTATGCAAATTATAATATTTTTTGTATTTGTAACGTTAGTTAAGATTATGAGTTTAGATACAATCCCAAGTACACACCTTTCAACGACATTTTAATTAATTAATAAGTGATAATTACATGACTTATTTCAATTTTGGTTATTGCAAATTGGTCTGAGCATTTTTCTACATACACACAAATACCCCTTTAGGAATGATAAAAGTACAAGAATACCTCCATATTTCACAATCTATAATAAAATTCTACCTATTAACTTAATTTTATATGCAATGAAAATAATAACATGGATTATAAGTTGAGAATAACAATCTATAATGAAATTCTACCTATTAACTCAATTTTATATGCAATGAAAATAGTAACATGTGTAGTAAGTCGAGAATAAAAATGACAAATAAGGAAGATATTTAAAATAGTGAGAAGATATAACAGAAACATCGCTTTGCAAAAGATGGCCAACAACGAAGTTTGTCCTCATAGGACTGCTCATGTTTATATTGCTGATTCTATTACATTGTCGTGCCTCTCGCTCATACGCAGTCGAGCGTTGAACGTCGACAACCTGCATAGGATGAGTCATAAATTATTATTTATCCTTGCTTTATCCATATGTAACATATCTATATGAATATGGTCTAGAAATCAAGGAGTTAGAGAAAAAAAATTTTATTTTTTACCAAAAATTATAAATGTTGGAACTTCATTTTATGTTTGTATGATTGCTTTCAAGATTTTCTATTAATAAATTTCTGATTTTTCGGCTTGCAAACTACAGAGATGTAGAGTAGGGTATTTAATTTTATCACATTTTTGTTATAAATGAAAAACTATGCAACTTGATATAGTTTGAAATATATAAACTAAGCACTTTCATATGATGTCCCACTTGACCTTGTTTAATGCCTCATTGCTGACCTTATTTTAATAAAACAAAATACGGACAATAAAACAGGGTACGGACATATTAGGTATGGAACTCTAAAAATAAGTCAATAGCCTGATGACGATCATAAATTACTATAATAGAATATATCTTCTGACATAATCCAAGTTTCCTAAAGATTTAGTAAATGCAATTTTATAAAACAACAACACTAGAAAAAGTATATAAAAATGTGAGGAAATGTAAAGTAACGTGAAAATGAAATTAACGCGGGGAAATGTTCTCAAAGTCAAGTAATTCTTCAAACCTATAAATATCAAAGCAAGAAACTGTTATACATACAGACACTGTATTTTATATTAAGTAGAAAAACATGGAGGAACAAGATATGTTAGTGGCTTGAGTAATAATCTAAACAAAAAAACGAATTTTTAGTGATTTTAACGCTCAAAAAGAGTGGGTCGCACGATGATTGTTGCATGAAGAAAATTATAGAAAATTTAATATTCTACAGAAATCCATACATATAATGAAATTGTAGAATTGACCTGTCTGTACTTTAAAGGTATTTATGAGAAATTAATTTGGGGCCCATAACAATAGTAAGATAACATAAAAATATTATTTTTGTTTGTATGTTTGTTTGAACACACATCACATAAAATATATTGATTCAATGTAGATGATGTTGTTAAAAAAATATAGAGGTAGATTTAAGATAACATTTAGTTTCAAATAAAACCGGAAAAGGTTCACTCAATCAACATATATACGAATTAAAAATTTAAGAGATTCATTAATACAATAACAAAAACAACAACAATAAAGAAATGCCTAGCTACCCGACGCATAGTTCAGTGTATCTATATATGTCGCAATTGTATAGTGTATCTATGTATGCCACACGGACATACATTGGCGAACTGGACGTGGCCAGAGGTGAAGTGTAGAGTGGTGAAAGAGGTACAGGTGTTTATGAAACCGACGTGAATGCGGTCAGATGAGAGCAGACGTAGTTGTTGGTCATCTTCCGCTCATAACACGTTTTAATCATGCATGCATTCGATATATCCTTGTCTCCTTAATTTGCTTCAAATCTCTGTATCTAGCACTGTATCTTAACAAAATCTATGTCTTTTTCTGAATTCTTCGACACAGTAAAAATCAAACGTATTTTGAAAGTCTCGTATCACTTTTCTCGTACGTATACTTCTTCGTTCGTTTATCCTATCATTAAATAATTATCGAACTCTTCTTCACTACTATAATCCATCGCTAAATCTTACAAAACAGAATAAAACGAAACTATCGTTTGATGACAAATGTAAAGGATAACCTAACTTTTTGACGTAAAGCCGACACTATGTGTTGTGTAATACACCCCGCTAGCTACCTTAGATGTGCGTTCGATTTACGAGAATTACTTTGGTGAGTTTAGTATTATGCTTTATAAATTTGATTACTAGGTACTTTATTGTCTATAAAACTGTGCAATTAGTCTGTGTAATAAAGCTATTTAGTAAAAAAAATATTTAAGGGAACGTAAGTAATAGAGAACAAAAATATTGCTTTTGAAATGTTTGTATATTTGTCCGTGAGTCTGTTTATTTCTTTGCGCGTCACACAAGAACTGTTAGAGATTGCGACGTAGTTTTCGTTAATGAATTTTGTACAAGGCGTACTTACTTAATTTACTTTCATAATTCTATAATAGCTTGCTATAATTAACCTTCATAATTCTATAATTAACCTTATAGATAACTTAATAATATTTTTGATGGTCCACGCGAACGAAATGGCGGGTTCAGTTAACAATTTAATATTTTTTGTCATAGTATCAACTATTCACGACATAACCAGCTCTAAACGTTTCACAATGACAGATTTAGCATAAACTATCAGACCACGCCACCTTGGTAAATTACTTAGGAGGTAACTCTTAACTGAATCGCAAAAAAAATTAATGAAATAAGTCATGTATTATGAACCTACATTTTTTAATAATTTTACTGGACTACTACGGTAATTTCTGATTGATAACTTGTTCCATGTTCTTCTTTCAATTAAATCGTGGTAAAATCTTAGTAAATTCCAGAACGGGCATATTTTTTGCATTTTTAGGGTTCCTTACTGCAAAAGGAAAAAAACGTACCGTCCGTTTGTTCGTCCGTCAGTTTACCAAATTTTGAGGTTCCTGTGTCAAAAGTCTCTCATTTTTTGAGAGACTTTTGACACAGGAACCTCAAATTTACCATAATTGTAAATTAGATACCTGTGAAACTAATATATAGTCTGAAATACATTAATTGTTTTGTGAAAATTTTACAGGGGGTAACTCAGGAATCAGTTTTTTTTAAATTCATGTGTCATACGGGATATCAATTGGAAGCGAGAAATTGTACGATTGGACGAAAAGATTTTTTTTTCAGAATTTTATGTAAGATCACAATTGTGAACCTCCCTCGTCACTTATATATTTAAACATGCCATCTTACATAATGAAATAGCTTAATTCAAAATTTCTCGATGTAAAGTCATTACTATAAGTTTATTTAAAGTTTACTGTAAAACTATAGCAATTAATCTAAATCTCATAATTTTTGAAGAATTCATGACAATTTTATACCTCTACCACATATACTAAGCAACAAATTCATATCAAAATAATATTATTATTTGTAAATAGTTTCATAAAAAGATTACTATGTAATTTTAAATGTTTATTTCTGCCTAAGTGTGAACCGTGCCACAGTGCGAATTGTACTGGCATACTAGCAAATTTGATTTTTTTCCACGAAAAGCAAAATGTTTCCAAACTTAAACTTACTAACATTTCTAATCTTTTAAGGTTATTCAGTACTTTTATATCATTTCCGAAAATATTAACTGAATATTTCTTATGAGATGAGGGATTTGTAGCTGCATTAAGTACTTTATGGAAATATGGAGAAACTTGTAGCTGAAAATGTTATTCATAAAATATTATATTTGATTCCATACTTCTGTCGCGATATATAGAATAGACATCAACCAGTAAGGTATTTTATTGTAGTTAGTATATCTCACGTGTTGAACTTAATCTTCGAAACGCAATGAAAATAATTTTCTATGAGTGATAAATTTTCGTAAAGTTCTTAAAACTCGTAAAGTTCGTATTTTAGGATTTGCCAAAATAAGCTCAGATATTACATTTTTTTTAGAAATACTGCTAATAAAAAAAATCACGACTAAATTCTTAATGTTTTTTTATAAATTAATTACTTACGATTAATTTATTAATAATACTTTCAACAATTTTGTTGTTTATTCTGTACTTTGCCGTGTTAAATATTGTAAGATATAATTTTTTAATTGGATATTGTTGAATTTTTTTGTAGATTATTATATTATATACTATATTTTCAAACTTTATTTTGGGGTGTTATTATGGTTTAAAAATTGAACTCAAAAATTCACGCAACGTACTCCAACTCGTTTTGCTTAAACCATTATTGCTCATTACATACAAGTTCCGAAGAAAAATAAAGGAAACAAACAAAACTGTTCTTCATAAAATTAGTATAAATTTTGAAATTAATTATAGTGAATTCAAAAGCTGTTGTTTTGAATTCACTATAATTAATTTCAATTTAATTATAGTGAATTTATAAAATTATGTCATTTCGTTGTAATCTCGTGTTGAACATAAATGATATTGACGAAACGTCGCATCATCTACATATCCACATATCATATACGAAAGCATATATCCCTCAGACTGACATTTAATTATCGATATATGTTAACCTTTTATATACAATTCTAATACTACACCTTTTTTCCATATTTTATACGATTTTTTTTACTAATATCACTCGCAATTTAATGTATTAAAAATGCCGGCGGGTATGTAAAACAAATGACGCTGTCAAATTTCAAACCTTTCAAATGTATATAATTAAACAAAATGATGATTTACTGTAAGTTTATTTTCAAATAAAACAGAAATATTAATAACTCAATACGACTGAAGTTCATTTGTACACGAAGAATTTATTTTATATTTTTTTACAATGATTTATGTGTTATTTACATTTGCCGAAGTTATTTCTGTAATGCCAACTTCTATATTCGACAATTCTGTACTCTTCATAAAAAACTCGTTACCATATCGATATTAACTTTTTGTAAGGTTCTGGAGTAAGTTTAATCCATTTTTATTGTATTTTTTCTAAGCAAAACTGGCGCAAACGTAAACGTGATAATCAATCACTGATGAAATGACAAGCAATGACACGAGGAATGAAATTGTTGACGTTTCTTGATTTTGACAGAAATGCAAAAACGGGATCCATATTACATAATTTACGACTAAGATTTTGCTATGAAACTGTTCTTTTATACAAGTTTTTCTATTCCGCTTTTTATATATTTCTTACTTAATTAAACTTACTTATTAGGCAATATTGACTTTTAGTTTCGTGCACGTTTCTCATTTGTATTCTATGACATATAATAAGTTTTTTATTTCATTCTAGTGCGGAGCTTAACCTATTGGATTAAGTTTTGTGAAACAGACGTTGAATCAGCACATATTAAAAGTGAGTAAATAAGTAGAGACTTGAATAAAAAAAATACAAATATTTAGCTTCATTTGAAGCAAATTACCAAATTGAAGGTTAGTAAATTCAATCGAACAATGAATGTAACAAACAAAATTTGTGTAATAAAAAAAGGAATAAAAAGTGAAAGTATGTGCCATCACTTTTTATTTGTTACACGAATTAAAATATTAAAAATTTAAGAGTACGAATGAAAATCTAGAAAATTACTTTTGAACTATTACAAATATTAATATTATTTTCTATTATGTAGTAATAATATATCACCCAATACACATCTCACTGGTATAAGAAACAATGCTTGACTCCATATATTTCCTTAATCCTTTAATTAATTTAACACTAAAATGATTTTCCGTTTACATTTTACTTGCAGACTTTTAAATATGTGTAAAAAGTTTATGATTTTGTATCATGAATATAATTGTGCAGTTTGGGGCCGCAATTTAAAATTACTCTTCATCCACTCGAGAGCATACTTAAAAAAAAACTAAAACACATTTTTTCACGTCTTCCTGTTAAAGACCGATTGTGACGGTCTTAAACTTCCGTGGTAAAGTTATTACCGTTCCATTTTTATCATGTTTAGTTACGGAAACTTAAAACTGAACTCGGCCAAAGAGGAAATTCGAATTTGTGGAACTAATTTTAAGTCTAATTATCATTATTAACGGAACGTTAAATTTCATTACTTCTAACAAGAATAAACTGTCTAGCGGCGGCAACGAGGCAATAATTAATATGTGCTTAATGAATAAGTAATCCGTGCTATTAGACGTCTGACTACATTCACTTAATGTTAAATTTTATAACAGCTTAATTTTAAAATTGTATTGTACAATTATATCTTTACTATTTATATAAATCCGCTTAATTAATTTCAGTGTTTAATTAATTATTATATAACCTATAACGGTAGGCTAGTTTCCACTGAGTATAAATAGTATGAAATGTAATTTATTAAGTAATCATGATATGAAGATACCAAAACACAAAATTACTCATTATTACAAATAAAGATTATTTTTATTTTTAGGAAATAAATTTCGCAAAATTACAAATTCAGTCACGTGGCAGTGAACACCAATCAGAAATCGTTACGTCACACCACGCAAAAACCCATTGTTTTTGTTGACATTTTCGTATATAAAAAATATTTAATTAAGTTTTCGTTTTTAACAATTTTTGTCAAGTTGGCGTTTGGTAGATTTTTCGCGACAAACGGTGATTTCTGGTCATCGGAATTTCGCAATATTAATACTTCGATGTAAGTATACACCAGTGTAAAATATGTATTATAACTGGAAATCGTATTATTTCAATTTCGTAGTCGGTAACCGCTTGTTTTCCCACACGTATTGTAAGGTAATTTATACTGGTTTTGAGGTTATTGAGGTTTCAAAGTTGACTGAACAAAGACTGGACTGGACGGAATTGACACAATTCCTGACATAAATATCTAGGTCTTCATTATTTAGTGACGAAAATATTAAAAATCGGATATTGTAATAGAATTTCACTAAACACATAAATTCAATTTATTATTAAGCTATGCTGGAATATATCTAGAAATAAAAAGAACAAAACTTGGTCATACTCATTTTTTTGCAAAACCGTCTAGAAGAAAATGAAAATTCGATTTCACCGCATCATTAAATTACACATCTGTGATCTTTCTTTTTTTTTAAACATAGAGTTTATTAAGTGTGTTATACCTTATCAATTCACAAAATATGTCCGACATCTTAGCCTCTATTTGTCAGTTTTGATTGAATTGCATAATCGTTTTTTTTTTGGACAGACTAAAGTGGTTATTTATAAGACTATAAATACTGACTATACTGAATTTTCTTTCATATCATACTTTTCATCTTTCAAAGTATACAAAATTCATAGAATGAAAATCCTTCAGAAATTCTAAAACAAATTTCGCACGAAAAAGCACGGTCGAGTCGAAACTATTTTTTTTATTTAAATCAGTTAAAATTAACTCATACATCTAAAACATGATCTTTAATATCATACTTATAAATTTTTACCCGTTCATATAAAAATTCACACAACAGATAAAGCACTTCGTCAAAGAAATTTGTGAATTGACGAAATTGTGAAGTCGTCACATTTCGATACGCAATTTTTTTGATTACTCTTTATTAAAAAGCATTGAATATTGAATATATTTGGCGTTAATTTTGTAGAAATTCATTATTCACAATTAAATGAAACTACGTGATGTAGTATTATTTTGATGTTGTAATACAACGAAACCTAGGTCGTGGTAAAGAACTTAAAGAAAGTAGAAATAGTACTACATCACGTAGTTTTATTTAATTGTGATTAAAAAGCATATCAACATGTCCGAGGCTAAATTTGAAGCAATTTTTTGTATTGCATAAATTGAGAAATGTAACCGTATTGTAATTTTCACGATAAGTACATGCTAAAAGCTATCGTCTGAAATGATTTCGCGTTCTTTAATGGTTCTATAGAATAATAAGCGGCGAAGAAAAAATTACAAACGATCTAAGAAATAATGTAAATAAATAAAAAAATTGTGTGGTATTTTTTTTGCATTTTTACAGACCTACCCAGCGACACCCTATTGTCTATCCTAAATTTAAGTACATGGAGAGTTAATTTTAATTTAAAATTAAATTTAAAAAAAACTGTTATACAATCCAATCAAAACTGACACATTTGTCAGTTTTTATCTGTCAGTTTTATCATATGTCAGTTTTGTCCATGTGTCAAGTTTTGATCTGTCAGTTTTGTCCATTGGTACGCTAACGTATTTTCAGCATCCAAAATTCGGTATTATGTTAATTAAATTTAATAATTGCATTTATAATAATCAGGATTCTGCGGCAATCAGGATACTTTATAATTTTATCACGTTACTTCGTCTGTCCTTTACCTCAAATCCTTATTTTACCTTAGTTATTATTCAATCACTCGCTATGAAATTTTGTAGGAATATACTTTTAATTAACCACATTTGTGTCTGAATTAACTAAAAGTATATACGTTGATAATTAAAAGTATATGGTTGCTGCAAAATCCTAATTATTATAAATACAATTATTAAATTTAATTAATATAATACCGAATTTTGAATGCTGATAAAGATGATGAAAACAAATAGCACAAAAACCAATCCAACTTGTAGATGCTCGTAGCCAATTTCCTTACTGGCAATTTTATAATAATTTTTCTTTTATTATGAGATATGTATTTAATTCTATACGTACGTATCTATTCTACAAGTTTAATCTACATTTAATGTGCTTCAGCAACTTGATCGTTGAAATAGAGTTTGTTAGTAAGCCAATAGTATTAGGCCGTTACGTATTCTTATTTTTATTTTTTTTTATTTATTAAACCGTTTTTATAAGATTCACCTATATGTAACTATGTAGGTGAAGAAATATATCAATTCGATTTGCTTCCACTTCTAACTAACATCGTATCCGTTTGAAACCTTATAAACTTATACAATTCTAATAAAAATATAATCACATAGTTCCATTAAGCTAATGTAATGATGGATGTGCTCATAAGGAATTCTCAATGGCTAATCGGAAAATAATGGAAGGCTAGTTTGGTTTGTCTCAATGAGGTCTTTGGTTGTAAAAGTATGTTTTGTAGTTTTTCTTTTAAATTCTAATTTTCTTATTAGTTATGTATTTAGAAATGACGCAAAATTTAAATGTTTACACGTTTGTTTACAAATATAGACATATGCTATAAGGAACCTTATATATAGTTTATTTTAATTTCTTCTAAAAAACCTATTTTTTTGTAAATCTGCTAATACCGATAATGTTCAATGTCCAAATTTCTTCAACTGGGAAATAAATGATGGACGGAAACAATTAAAAAGATTGCTTTTTATGTTCACGTCATTAAAAATATATTTCATTGTTATTAATATTTTCAGTACGCATAATTATTTAATATAATAATTATCACCGAATTGTTTTTTTTTCAATTTATTTCACATTTTTTAAATATTTAGAAATAAGATAAGAAAGAGTTAAACATTCTAATATTTCGAACGTTCAATTGATGTGAGGCAGTAGTTAAAAATTAAACTTTATGTTAGGAGAGCCATTTAGAAAATTGGACACTAACATTTAAAAAAAGATGCTTACGAAATGGATAGAAAGCAAATAAAAGAAAATAGTGGAAACTAATATTTGAAACCTTCAATGAAATAAACGGTAAAAAAAATTTACATTTCTTTAAATTTTGCTTTCAAATAAATTATTCAAAATAAATAGGAGTATAAATTATGTATATATAAATATATAGATAATTTTATTTACTCACATAACATCCAGATGATGCTCTGTCCTGAACATCTTCCACTGAAACTGCCAAACTTACACAATTTCTACTACACCTATAAAACACTTTAATAAATAAAGTAGAGAACAAAATACTGTCATATTTCGAATTTCCAAGGCAATCAAATTTTTTCCACTCCAGAGGCAGATAATTTTTTTTGTAATATGCATACAGAGTGAAGCAAGTGAAGACTTAGTATCATTTTCCTCAAATTTTCCCTAGAAATAAGTATCTCAACACTTAACCAAAACGTAACGATAATCTAAAAAATGTCTTTAATTTATATTTATTATATTCTTTGGTATTTAAATTTAAAACTTCACCCAAAGTCTCGGGAATAAATAAAAAAAATATTTTTAAAGGTATAGCCAAACAAATTTTAATGAGCTTTATTTATTACGACTTATTTTGGGTAACATTTTCTGTGTTTTTATATTTTAAAATTTTTTCCCCGAAATCACTTTTTTTCCTTTCCTAAATTTAACTCCATATTTAGTTTCACAAGAATTCTTCCTAACAATCATTTAACACAAATTTGTAAAATACCGAAAAATGAGAACTACGTGTATGTTACAACTATTCACAAATAATAATTTAATATATAATGATTTTCACAAAACTCGATCAAAATTTAAACTTGATGTCTAGTTGAGATGAGCAACATTCTTAAAATACCGATAGAAATTAGTAACAAACGGAATACCACCAATTTAAATATTTACGATACGATCTACTTCTGCAGTTTAAATTATGTTAACAAACTGTGTCACAGCTACTACACGCCGCGATATTACAATTGCTGATGTAGTCCAACTGCATCCAAAATGTAAAGCATCTTATTAGTAACATCTTGGAACCTTTCACTAAATTGGTAGACAATTCAATACTCGTAACAATGGCACACTAATTTCAATTAGACACGCTCGTCTATTCCAAATGCACGACTTTGATTGAAAAAAAAAGTATAATAATATTACAACGATGATCTTTAGACTGTACCACTTATCTTCCACTTCGGTGGAATCTTCCATAAAAAACTTTGAATTCATATTTAGCTTTAAATGCAATTAAGCTTTAAAATAATATTACGATATTGATCTATAAATTGCATCTCTTATCTTCCGCTTCGGTGTAATCTTCCATAAAAATTTTAAATTCATATTTAGCTTTAAATACAAAGAAGGTTTAAAACCAATATTATGATCTTGATCTTTAAATTGCATCACTTATCGTCCAAGTCGGTGCAATATTCCATAAAAACTTTGAATTCATATTTAGCTTTAAATACAATTAAGCTTTAAAATAATATTACGATGATGATCTTTAGATTGCATCACTTAGCTGCCAATTCGGTGTAATCTTACATAAAAACTTTAAATTTATATTTAGTTTTAAATACAATTAAGCTTTAAAAACAATATTATGATCTTGATCTTTAGATTGCATCACTTATCTTCCAAGTTAGTGCAATCTTCCATAAAAACTTTGAATTCATATTTAGCTTTAAATACAATTCCTAGTTTTTATATTTTCAGTTTTATGTTAGATGAATGTCTCGTTTTATTTAAGTTGAGTAGCAGAATTATTCAAACGTTTAGTATACACTCTATAATATTTTTATTGAGGTTAGTTAAATTCATCTGTACATATAATCAAACTGTAAACTTTGCTTGTCTGTGCATTAAAAATATATGAAAAAAATAATTGGACGGATGAAGCATAAATGACCGAATGCGTCTAAAATTATTTTAGGAATTTTGTATGTTGTTTGTTTATTTATCCACGCTTCACGTAAAAAACCACTGACCCAATTCGGGTAAACATTTAGTTTTTATTTCATGGCCACTGGTTCACTCAATATATGAATGTAATATTTTGAAAAACTCATCTACATTTCATTAGTACAACAACAATGAACTGTCTAGCTATTTGTTTTTTGTCAAGCGGTAGCTAAAATTTTTTTTCAATTATCGATGCATAGTAATTACACAAATGTTTTATATTTTCAGTGTACATCAACAGATGGCGCTACATGTACATATTTTAAATCGCGCAATGAATTTTTCACCCCCGGACATATACTGGCGCCATAGGTGTGGGCTGAGCTAGTTTAAAGTATAATCGAACCTTTATTAACATAATCTGAAAAGACCTTCTGAGTAAAGTGTTTTAACATAACGCCATCTCTTTAAGAGACAAAAAATTATAGGCAATTCACAAGTCATTTACACTAATCCTCTCAATCTTAAACCTTTATTCCGTCAACGTCAGTTTTGCCTGCTGATATTTAACTTTCACTAATCTCTCGTTATCACCTTTTTCCATTTTAAGTCCACTTTGTGGCATTAATTTTTAAATTTCTGCTACATTTTTTAAAGTTTTCCTCAAAGGAAATTAGCGAAAATCCATATAGTGTTGAGTCCAGACGCTATAAGAATAAAAATAGAAACAATTTAAAAAAAAATTTCCCATTAAAATTGTATTTAAATCGTCAATTAGACTAATGATACATCTTGTATTTTATAATTCAGGTCATTTGTTTTATTCTATACCTAAAAAAGGAAAAACAGAACCCTTGTAAGATTACTCACGTGTCTGCCGGTCCTCAAAAACTGCTTGCTTTGAAAACTCCTTGTTTCTGGGTCAAGCAGTTTTTGAGTTTCTCAAAAACTGCTTGACCCAGAAACTTTAAATTTTGTATAGTAATAAAATAAATTAACTCGCACAAACCTAAATAGCTAAAATTTTAAAATATTTATTTCGATATTTTATAAGGGACATAATAACTACTCAATTTTTTTATGTATATCCATATGTAATGAGGATTATCGATTGAAAGGGCTAGTTAGAAGGGTATCAAAAATATTGTTTTCACAATTTTTAATTATGGATCATCAGAGATATACTGAAAAATATACAAAAAATATGTCCCCCTCCTAATTTCCGAAACTACTCGATTTGAAAATGTGAAAAAATGTGGCGCTTTCAGAAGTCCACGTAAAGGTTGTAATAAAACTATAGCAATGGTTTAAACAATGGTATGTATAATTTTTGAAATATTCACGCCTTTATACGCCTACGAAAAAAATATTGGGCAATGTATTTATGTTTTTCCATATTCAAAGTCGATTTTCTCAGAAACAGTGATATGTAGAAACTTGAAACATATAAATACATATTATTAACCCATACATATTGAACTTACTAGTTTTTTTTAAATATTCATATATGAAATTAATTAAAGAGACGGTAAATAAAAGTCTTAATTTTTTTTATTTTATATACCATTCGGGATATTATTTTGAAGGACTTGTTATGAGAAATACAAAAATATTTTTGTATCTTGATTTGCATATTTATAAATATATTATATATAATTAAAATGCAAAAATACTACATACTCCCCTTATTTCTCAAACTACTGAGTCAAACATCATGCAGAAAACAGGGTTTGTAAAATTTGAGTACGAAATTATAACGACAGGGAGCGATATGCGATTATGTTATAATTCTTTAAATATGCATCATTTTTATGTCTGTGAAAAATGTAGTAGCCCATATATTAGGCTATGAAACTATTTAGGTTATGAAAAATTAATATTTGTAAACAGTTTAGTAAAAATACTATGTATCCTTAAATGTTTACATATAACTAAATGTATGCAGAACCCGTTTTACTCGTAATTGACAAGTTTTATTCATGATAATTTGTAAATGCTATTATGTACTTCGATAAATTTTTGTTTCTTATTAACAATATTATAATAAATATTTTCCATTGCGCATTTAAGAAATGAGGTTTTTTTGTTTTGTAGTGTAGTTATATACTGTATTTTCTTTATTGTTTTTTGCTGGTTACCAATCGATTGTTTATTTTTTATATATATCCTAAAAATGCTAGCTTTTTAAAAATTTGTTTCTATTTCTGCACTGCTAAGTTAATTTACACCGGTCTCTTTTGATCTTAATTTTATTATCTCTTCTTTCTATTTCACAGTCCTTGTCATGTACGCTCTTGTTGATTACATTACAATAATCAAAATGTTAATATGATGCAAAATTCTAGATCTGTAAAGTTCAATTTTCGTGACGTTTTTCGTTACGTGACGAGCTGACCATAAATCACAAGATTGATTATTAATAATATACTAAATTACAAAATAAGATCTAGTTTACAAATTATTAGTGAATGCAGAAAAAATCTCTGAGTCTATCCATTCTGTATAACTGATGTATGACTTCGATTAATTTCTTTTGTTTTATAAGTTCATATGCTAATGAAATCTCTTAATTAATTTCTTGTTGTTCGTTAACCATTACACTGCATGAACAAACATTTGTAAACTGCTGCGATAAAAAAATATTGTTCCCGTATATTAATGAATATTTTTCCTCAAATAACGGTAAAATTGGACTATCCAATATAAAAACGAGACCAGCAATAAGTCATTTTGTATAAGAATGCTTAAAACCAGAAATTTATGTAATAATGCTTAATAACAACTTTCAGAATTTTCCAATAAGTATTTTAATTGTGCCTTACATTTTTATCGTCGATCAGCATGTTACTATTATGGCTTATCATACACTTGCTATGCACTTTGCAATTAGGCTAAGTATTACATTACTTACAGGTTCTAAACTTGTTACACAAAATAAGATCTAGTTTACAAATTATTAGGGAATGCAGAAAAAATCTCTGGGTCTTTGTCCATTCTGTATAACTAATCTATGATTTTGATTAATTTCTTTTGTTTTATAAGTTCATATGCTAATGAAACCTCTTCATTAATTTCCTGTTGTTCGTTAACCATTACACTGCTTCAACAAACATTTGCTGCGATAAAAAATATTGTTCCCGTATGTTAATGAATATTTTTCCTCAAATAACGGTAAAATTGGACTATCCAATAGAAAAACGAGACCAGCAATAAGTCATTTTGTATAAGAATGCTTAAAACCAGAATTTTATATAATAATGCTTAATAACAACTTTCAGAATTTTATAATAAGTCTTTTATTTGTGCCTTCCATTTTTATCTTCGATCAGCATGTTACTATTATGGCTTATCATACACTTGTTATGCACTTTGCAATTAGGCTAAGTATTACATTACTTAATAACAGGTTCTAAACTTGTTACATAAACAATAAAATGTAACTAATGATAACATTACAATCAAACTACTCCAACACTTTCTCAGCGGATATGTTGTTAAGACACGTTTATTAACAACGGCAGACACATTCGAAAGTATCATAATATATCGGATATGACTCGTACCATGATGTAGTTTCAAAGTGATCCGCGAACGTGAATGGCAAGCTGTAATTATAATAAATATTTTTTTTAAGTTTCTTTGATATATTATTGATACCTCAGTATGACATAGGAACGTCAAAAACAGAGTAGTACAACAATGTGACATTTATTATATATTAGTATTAAGCTAAAAATATTTTAAATTACTTGTTGTGGAATATTGAGTTTAAACTAAGTTAAAAAACATTGTGTTTTAACCAAGTTAAAAAAGGATACACATAATTCACTATATCCATAATTTGGTATTTGACTAAATTTTGTTTATTACATTAATCATAATTTCAAGGTACAAGCTGATGAAGAGTGAAATATTTTTTAATAATCTTAAAAATTGACCGAGTTATAAAAGTTTAAATTTAACCTTTAGAGAAGGACGGCAATACTGTGTTGTGAGATCATTTTTAATATTGCACATTATATTTTACGACAGGAAAAGGCAGACATACCCAACTCTATCCGTATCTTCAAATTTAGAAGCCTACAACTGGCTTATTTTTCAATCACTTCTTGAATTTTTTTCAAGACTGGTTTTTAATTAACTTATATTTCACAATATTGTACGAAAAATATCAAAATTAGAATGAGTTAACTACCGTATTAAAGCTATTGCCCGGAGCTAACTTTAGTTCTGGGTGACTGCGTTCATTATACAGTGTGCAAAGTTAAATTTCAAAATATTCGTTAAATTCAAAATAAAGGGTAGTTTCAGAAAACAATAATAACAGTAAGTTAACGTAAATGACAAAATATTAACGAATCTCTCTCATAATGTTATTTAATATTACTACCAATATTTGACATTCAACAGGGGTGCTTTATTTCGACGAGCGCGCCACCCTTGTCTTTTGACGATTTAACTAATTATAACTCTATTAATTATACAAGTAATCAACTTTTAATATAGCTTTTTTGAAAGAGAAGTTTTTCTGGTAAAAAATAACAACTTTGTTTTTCAAATTTTTATTATGATCTAAATTAGCCTCAAAATTGTCACGCGTCTACGTCCATTGGTCTCTACGTATTTATATATATACCTACTAGTAGAACCACTACTAGTCGCAATTGTTGACCGATTTTGGGATTCTTCTTTCTGTCGATCGGTTCACTCCGATCGACAAAAAGAAGAATCACTTCGGCCAGAAGAGAGGTCTATTAGTTTCACAATGATTTGTAAAATAGTTCAATTGTTATGTACAACTTTCTACAAAAACTTACCTTTTACATGCTCACCGACTGATCCCACTTGCTTCCGTTTTGTACGAATCTTCTCGTCTCTTCTCGCTGCTTTCTTCCGTTATTAACTTTTAATTTTTTTTACTTTTTATTAGATATACAATCAATATAGCTGCTGATAACTATGTTTTTTTATTGATTTTTGCCTAATTAGTAATTATAATTAAATAATGTACTCTTATAGCATCACTTAAATATATAAACATGAGAGAAAAAAAATAAAGTATAATTAATAAAAAACTTTGTATGCACTTTTGGTTTCACAAACGATTCGGGAATATTATGAGCTGTATCATTTATAAGCTAATCTACGTATACCTTTTATTTTAAAAGAGGCTACAGTAATCTTACATTTAATGTTAACTTCAGTGTTTGTAGTTAACTCTAAAGACCAACATTGTACGTATACAAAGAAAGTTAACTATAATTTAGTTTTCAACTCCACCAAAATCGAAAACATAAATTTTGCATTCCTCGAGTTCTACGTATTTCTAAATTCTAATATTTTTAAGTTTAATACTACTTTTCGTTTATATCGTTTCCATGAATATTTATTTCGCGCACTATTCTTACGACACATGTTGTATAACTTTTTACTAAAATTTAATAACCGTGGTGTTTATATCTTAAACATATTGAAGCATAAGTACAGATATGGTTTTCATTGTTTCAAAGTCAACCATTACACTTCTTGTTCGTTAAAGTATGCCAGATCTGAATGTCAATGCTCTTGTTTATAGAAACCTGTTATTGTATAACTAGTACTGGTCTGATTAAATGACACACAATAAATAACAAAGTTTCAATACGCTCTGATTCCCTATAGATTTCATATGTACAATTTGCACAGATCGACAATCATTTCATTTACACTATAAAAGAAAAATATAATTTTTCACAAACACACGTGTATGTGTGTACATATATATATATATATATATATATATATATATATACACACATATGTATACATATATATATATATATATATATATATATATATATATATATATATATATATACTCACTGAAAACACACCGAATCACTACATACTCGTAGAAAGTAGTACTATATTTGGGAATAATGAAAATGAGGAAAGCTTTACCAAGATATATCGAATTGTGGAGCTTCTTCAAAAGGATAAACAAACACATAGAACATGCGTATATCGTCGTTTACGTATTTCCATTTATTGGAGAAGTCATCTTTACATAGAGAAATAGTCATATTTTCAAAGACCTATATAGCATACTTTCAAAGACATATATAGCAAATAAATAAGTTCAAAAATTCAATTGTTTTCTGGGAGACCAAGATGACATAAATCTCCAAAACCGAGCAAGAATATTAATAAGATTTAACCACTTTGCATTTTAGTATTAACTGGGAATCAATTTTTTATAATATTATGAAGATTGTCTTTTGTTGAAAATCCCTTTTGGATAGCATTTATATTCCTTAAATGTATCAATTTTGTATAAGACTGATCCAGCTCCGAGAGCAAATAAAGACTGGTTGTTGCTAACAAATCAAGAAAGTATTTAATTCATCGGCCAACGATCTTTAGGCAGGAATATATATATCATGTGTTCTGTTATAAACTCCTTTAAGAAGTGACCAATTTTTCTTTGAAATCTTAATCATTACAACCTTAATCATTACTACATTACTGCAAGCCAAAAACGTCTAAATTAGATGAGCAAATAAGCTAATAACAGTCCAACCACCAGATTAACCGTATTAATTAAGAAATAAAGAAGACAGGTACTCTTTCCTATTCGGTTACTTGTAACAAAATAACTTCTAATTATAAGTCATTAATTGTTCACTTTAATTATTAGTTTAAACGTTGGTAACAACAGTAATTAAAAATAAAAATTTATTCCTCGTCTCATTTCAGAGAGTTTTACACTCAGTTTAACTTGAAATTAATCGGTGTTAGTCAGCGCAAATCGGCAAGTGCAAGTGATTACATTGTTTCCGCACGGACAAACTGCCTAATATAATGCTTAACAACTTTCACCGGTATCCATTAATTGCATCATTTCCAATGGGTAATGCTGCTCTGTCGTAATAAAAGCTACATATAAGTTGCTTTTCAATTATACACATTACAATAATTGAATTGGATAACTCTATTATTGCCTTTTTGGTACGGATAAAATATAAAGGACACAAAGAGAATACAACAATTGTATCATACACAATCATTCCTAACATAAAATTCATAACAAATAATATACGTTTTCAGATAAACGTGTGAAGAAGTTTTAATCAAATTTTAATATTCCATTATTCATAATTACATGAAAGTATTTTTGTTAATAGCCCACCTGAAGATGCTGTAATACAACGTAATCTAGGCCGTGGTAAAGAACTTAAAGAAATTCAATCATGAATAATAAATTTCTACAACATTAACGCTAAATATATTCAATATTAAATTTCTGTTTATGTCTCTTGAATATGATCGAAATAATATTCATTCAAGGTTTGATGAATCGAAATAATAAATCGATGAATCGAAATAATATTCATTCAAGGTTTGATGAATCGAAATAATAAATCGATGAATCGAAATAATATTCATTCAAGGTTCCGATCAAATTTTAATATTCCATTGTCGTTTATATCTGATGGAATTGTTGACGCAGGTGAAACAAGATAATTTTAATTCAAAATCCTAATCAAATGTTAGTTCCATTGTTGTTTATATCCCTTACAGTTGTTGTTGCAGGCGAATCGAAATAATTTTAATTAAAAGTTCTGATATTTTTTTAGTATTTCTGAAATCCATAGTTTTAAATTAGAATGTAAGACGAACAATTTGCATAACATTTAAAAAAAGCTTCATTATTCCGCAAACGGGACTTATATTAAGTGAATATGTTAACTATGATTACAACTCAAACTACGAGGGTTCTGAACCAACACATTAGTATTATTTTTCAATATAACTAGTATATACTGAACAGAGTAATAAATTAATTACTATATCTTTCTGATTTATTATCATGAGTTAACCAACCAAGACATGTGTAGTGTATACATTAAATGCCTTTATTCTACATGCATAATTACAAAGTTAGAGGAGGAAGGGATACTATTTAACACTTTGGCGATTAATATTTCTCAAACTAATCGCCTTAAGAAAAAAGCGTATGAAGTTTTCGATTTTATTTGAAAAGATCATTTCTACGATACCCTGTTCGACGAGGCTGGCGGAAAAAAAAACCATCCGGGTAAATTTCATCCCCAAGTTTAATATACGCGGAGGTTGATCGAATAAATTTAAAATAATAGCTTGTTTTTATGTATTAATATATATGTATATATATATATATATATATATATATATATATATATATATATAATCTACGTATTACGACAATTTTATAACGATTCTTTAAATTTCATTACGATCGGACTTCAATTGAAAAAGTAATCATACTTTCACATACGGATGGAGAGACATGACGAATTTAACTCTTAGTTACATTTTTCTCAATTTGACTAGGGAAACCTAAAAATGGTAAATTGTACTACAACAAGTTTCAATTTTAAAAGATCTTTCCTTGGAAATTGCGTTCGAGCAGAAATAAATCCTCTTCACTTAATATGTATGTAACATATTTTTATTTATACTAGCTATGACTGTCCTAAAACTACTAGTCCCTACTAGACCATAGACTACTACTAGTCTATTAGACCCTGGTTCTTGTTTCACTACGGGACCTTAAAAAGAAAGAAATAAATTTCTTCAGACCCACATATTAGTTTTTGAATTGGAGCTTCTTAAGTTATTCTTCTATAATTTGTTGTTTCTAAGCTATTAAATTTTTTATTAATAAATTATCATTTCCTTTACAAACGATTACTGTGAAACCATATAAATGAATTTTTTATAGTTTCATAGTAAATGTGTTTAATGTCACATTTTATCCCCTTATAGCTAATATTTATTATACATTATATTTTTCATACAATTTTATAGCTGAGTGGGTTCTAAAATCCAACCTATAATCATTTGTTCTGCATCAATAACGCGCGACACACATGATCGATAATAATTGGTATAAATAGAATATATCGTATATTCTATTTATACCTATTATTGTCGGTATTTATACCAATCATTTAATACTTTATAATACACGCCCTACTAAGATCGGTCCTAGAAAAAGACTAACCAAGTTGAATTACGCTAACGTAGAAAATAATAGAACATAACTCTAAATACGCACTGACAAGGAGAGGGAAGATATTTAGTTGGCGGCGCATTTAGTCGATGGAAAGATGTCGTACAAAATTCTGCAATTATCGGCCGTCTAAAAAAATTCGTGCATCTGCGTTACGCATTAAACTCTTTAATATCTTTTTACGGAGAAAAGGATAGAACCTAAGTCGAAACACGCACTGGCAAGGTGAGGGAAGATATTTAGTCGGCGGAGCATATAATCGGTGGAAAAATGTCTTACAAAATTCTGCAATTATCGGCCGCTTCAAAAAAGTTGCGTTGCGCATTAAATTGTAAAATTTTATAAGTTACGTAATATCTTTTTACGGAGAAAAGGATAGAACCTAAGTCGAAACACGCACTGGCAAGGTGAGTTAAGATATTTAGTCGGCGGAGCATATAATCGGTGGAAAAATGTCTTAAAAAATTCTGCAATTATCGGCCGCTTCAAAAAAGTTGCGTTGCGCATTAAATTGTAAAATTTTATAAGTTACGTAATATCTTTTTACGGAGAAAAGGATAGAACCTAAGTCGAAACACGCACTGGCAAGGTGAGTTAAGATATTTAGTCGGCGGAGCATATAATCGGTGGAAAAATATCTTACAAAATTCTGCAATTATCGGCCGCTTCAAAAAAGTTGCGTTGCGCATTCAATTGTTAAATTTTATAAGTTACGTAATATTTGTTCTACCCAAATTTCATCAAAATTTTATTAAAATTTAAATTTTGTGAATATAAACAGGTTACTTCAAAATATTTTATAGATCTTTTCTAAATGACTGATGCAAATTAAATGTTTATTATAAACTACTATCACACTAGGTTAATAGAAACGACATTCGCATCTCATTATCAATAGAGCGATAAATTCAAGCATTTCGGGAAACAATGCTGCGAATATCACAAAAATCGATTATGTTTACGTAAATGTTAAAATATTTTTTTAAATGTCAACCTTTATTAATCAGTCTTAAAAAACACTTGAGCCAAACCCACAAAGTTTTTCCAGAGAAAAAGAGAAAACTTTGGAAAGCTAACGATATCATAAACGATATTAGAAGTGAAAACAGGTTAAAAAAACAGTTGTTATTTTGAAACTTAATTTTGATTATCAATAAATAAAAACACGTATGTAATATAAGGAAATTTATCTTTTGTAATCTACCCCTTCTAATAACACTACATATATGGATTTTTAGGGTTGATGATTTCATAATATAATTTGTTATATATTCGAGTATTTTAGAAAAGAACAATAACAAAACAATAGAGATAAGCGGGGCTTTCACTTAGTATTACTCTCTATGAGTGTTTTTGCTACCATTAAAAAAACGTTCCGAAACAAATGTACTGCAACATGAGATGTCCTAGAAGGAAAGTTCAAACCCGGGATCCCATCTTAGACATCTAATGTGTCTAATCGTGATAATCGACTTCAATTAATTCTAACAGCTGGATCAATTTACATGTATCAATTGATTTGGTGAGCCAGCAATATCATATCAATCAACACAGTCAATTTTCGCACAATTCATTTTGAGGTCTTTTTTTGACCTCTAAATGTTTCGCCTACCACAAAACGGTGTCAACAAACCAATTTAGCGGTGGTTTAAATTTCTGTATTTAACAAGACAATTATTTATTTCGTAGTGTTAAATAATATAAATTCATTTTGCGTCTAGAAATTAAGAACTCATTGTTCATTATTAGTATAGAAATTAAGAACTCATTGCTCATTATTAGTATAGAAATTAAGAACTCATTGTTCATTATTAGTATAGAAATTAAGAACTCATTGTTCATTATTTATTTCGTAGTGTTAAATAATATAAATTTATTTTGCGTCTAGAAATTAAGAACTCATTGTTCATTATTAGTATAAATGCAAAACATCAATTGATATAACACGAGAAATTGCGCTATGTCTTAATATCTTACTTTTGCTAATACCTAAGCCATAACTTAGGTTAACTATGTAACAAATGAGAAAGAGTTAAAGTTAAAATCCATAATAAAGTATGTTAAACGTCATTCGATATTTTATTCACATATAATTTATTTCGGATGTATCCAGTAAGATATTATAATCATAAAAATATTATAATATAAATTCTATTCTGCCTCGTCCTTTCTCATTCGTTCTTTTCCCTTTTTCCTTTCGATATTTTGGTTGAAGTTGTTTTAATTGTGAATATTTATAATAAATATATTTATACATAATATTTTTTTTATTTATTCTTAAGAAATTATTTTAACTACAAACTATTTTTATTTACTTCGGAATTTATTGTTTAAAAGACGTCTAAAACTTAATAAACCGAATATGAATACTTATTTGGAAATTATTAATTATAAATATAAGAATTCTTTAATTACGATCACATTTAGTTTAAGTATACGAGCACTTCAAGCAATGTCTAAGCACGTAATGACTTCAAACTCTTTAAGTCCATCTCAAAGGTTTAAAAGATACACTCAATTTTAAAAATACGGCAAACATCATGATTTAAATGAGGTTATCTCTAATAAAACCTACCAAGCAATCTGTTATAACTGAGCCCATAAAAGAAGGAAAAAAATGTAAGTCATTTTAATATTTTTCTCTTCAAAATAAATCTTCGACGCGTTTCAACAAATGCAAACAAATTTATTTATTTTGATCAACGTTCCCTAGTTCAATATTCAATATTATGGCCATCAGCGACCTTTTAAATTTTCTTTTCAAAAATAATTTTCTACAACACGCTAAACGTTATATTTGATGGTTTCATTAAATTCAAGTTTATGAGAATTAAGTAAATCCTTTTCGGCTAATATCTTTTGCGCATAATATAATGTATACCTGTAGATTTTCTCTACAAGTCCTACGTCCGTTTCAACTTCCATTGTTTGAATTATTATCTAATTAATTTTGCTAAAATTTAAGTTACATGAATGAATTTACTAGAAATATGAAAATGTGCGATATGTGCCAACGTCAGAAACATTCATGAATACATATTGACCTTCCTGATACATAGGACTTAAACAACTGAGATCAAAGCGGTCATGAAACTTTTAAGAAAGGCTAAGGTATGAATTTTCGTAACCAGAAAAGGCTACAAAAATTAAGAGCCATCAAGTACTATATTTAGCGTGCCATATAATGTTAATTCCTAAACATAACATTACTAACTATCTAGCCTGGCATGCACGCTTTTCTACGACTAATTATTAAGTGGCTCAATCTACATTTAATTTAAAATTGAAATCCTTACTGTGTATAAATTGGAAAGGTCACCGATGGTCATAAACTTGGTCATCAAACTAGGAAACACTGGCCAATATAAATTAATTTCCCCTTCCGCATTGTGTAACCCATCTCATAATCAGAACAACGATTGCAACAATTTGTTATATTCGCATACATTTCAGACAATCTACAATACAATACCGTTTTGTTATCGCAGAATAGTTTACGCCGTTAGAAAAGATTGCTTAAAGAGAAATTAGCTCCGTCTCACGAACTAAATAAATGTATTTAATCGATTGATACAATATTCTACGAGCTTATAAGAGTAGACGGCATATCGACCGAATAGTTCGACATCGATAAAGATGGTGGACAAGGTTGCGTCACACCGTCGTCCCTATTCAATTTACACGTCAGCAGTTAATAAAAAGATATTTTTTTATTGCGGAAATACGAAATCTGTATATTTAACGTCTGATTTCATGAGAAAGACATACACATTTTTTTTGAGATAATGTGTGAACTATGTATTTAAATTAACATATTTAGACATCATTAAATATAAACGTCAGATTAATAATAAGAAAAATAAAGAACAAAACAGGTTGAAAAAATAAACAGGCTTATGTATTTAACTAGTGGTTTATAAAAGAAGAAAGTTAAACTAACAAACAATAACTGAAATAAAACTGGGGTGATTTATGTTTCTCTGTACTACTAATTTCGTAATTAAAGATACGTTAATATTACTTATCCAAACTTAACTATAAATAAAACGTAATTAATAATACAGTCCATAATTACAAAAAAGAGCAATCTATATCTTTAGGTTTTAGTTAATCATTAATACCAATTGACGTATAAAATTTGTTAGCAGATAGCGCAACGTGTAAATGTAATAAAGAGGTACTTCGGTTAACATAGTATTGTCGGATCAGAGAAAAATCCGGCTACATTAATTAAAAATTCACAGGGAAGAAACCGTGGGCAAAAACTAGTAAACAATACACTCCTCCTGAAAAATGTTATCGGGTTACGTGCAATAAATATTAAAATATTAGGTGGTACTTATTAAGAAGTATATTTCTAAATAATTTTCTATAGTCCAATTCGGAAGAACTAAAGCCTATTTGAAATTACTTTCTGACATAACGGCGACTTCGCTGCATTACAGTTTAATCTATTATAACCCAAAATCAAGAAATAAAATATCACGATAAAATGCAAGAGTACGGTTAGTTTCTTACGTTAAAGAAAGCTAAACATTAGTTTTAGGGTTCTTTAACAGTTTATAATTTAACTTGATCAATTTTCAGTTTTTTGGGAATAATTTTTAGGTACATATTTTGAGTCAAAAGACATATAATTGATAAGAAGTAGTGATAAACTGTAATTTTCTAAATGTAATTCTACGATTAATTTAACTTTTCCCTAAATTATTTTTTTTTAACTAAAATATTGATTTTTGCATTTTTTTACATACTGACTTTTAGCATACCGAAACACCAGATAGTAAATTTGTAATATTTTTATCTCTTAAATTAATGAACTTAACCATACTGTAATGTTTGTTACAAGTACTTGCTAAAACTTGTAATTTAATTTTTTTTTTTAATATTTTTTCTGGATGAAAACTTTAAATGAAAGATGAACGAAATCATTCGTCATAGTACCTACAAATTGCTAATTATGTCTGAGGCTTATATTTTACTAAAAATTACAAAAGGAAAACGTCGTATGACAAAATCTATTGTACTCTAAAAATCTATCCAACGACTCGATAAAGTATGTAAACAATTATTTCGTGCCGATTTTAACCACATTGGGAGGCAACCAACAATCCTTTTTGTATTATTTTACTTCAGGTCTATGTCTGGTATGATTTAAAATATTTACCTACAAGATTTATTCGCAAAATATTAAGAAATGGCCAAGTTCTAAGCTTATGAAATATGGATCTGACGAAATTAGAAAATTTACAGGTTAATTACCAGTTGCTATCAAACTCCAAAAATTATAATTTTTAACAATTATATTTAACGTCGAAAAATATATTTATGTAACTATATTCCATCGTAATTCTTACTTGTTTGACTTTCGGATTCCATCGTAATTCTTACTTGTTTGACTTTCGGATTCCATCGTAATTCTTACTTGTTTGACTTTCGGATTCCATCGTAATTCTTACTTGTTTGACTTTCGGACACCTATAACGGATTCCAATATATAAATTATAGTACAGCGATTTACTATTACATTTCAGAGTATTTTCAAATCGACTTCTTTTACATTTTCATGACCATTGCAAGTTGTGTTGAAATAAACCATTTCTCTTTATAGACTTTCTGTAGTCTCTAAATAAACTTATTGGTAAACACTTGTATTTTCTCACAAAATACAAAATTTTGTGATACTATTAGTAGAAACACAATATTTATCGTAATATTTTAATGTTTATAGCACGCAGTCCAATAACATTACTCTTGTGAAGTGTATTCGGCAGTTGTACGATGAAAACGCCTGACCAATGTATATTGAAAATATTTAAAAAAAAATTAAAATGTCATTTTGACTAGTTAAATTCAAACATTCCTTTATTTTGTGTACGTAGAACCACAAAAAAATTTTTATTGCGTTCAAGAAATTTAAATTTAATTTGTATTCAGTACCATTAGATATGGTGGAACAAGTAAACTTTAGCGATAGGGATTTTTTTTATTAGTAACTTTTATTTAATGGGTGAAAATGAAAACAATGCTTTGAGTAGTCACAAATTGTAGTAGTCACCCATACTAAACATTGTTTTGGATAGTTAAAAATGCCGTTCACTATTTATTTTATAAAAAAAATATTACACCTGCAAATTGCATAATTCCGAACTATTTGACTATATATCATTCTTTGCCACCAATGAAATGATCACTGTGCGATCAATATTTATGGTATGAAATGATCACTGTGCGATCAATAGTATGGCGATCAATATATACTAAAATAATAAACGTAATTACATATTTCATTTTGAAATCATAATTTAAATGAATCGAGATTATGATGATCACGTTTCCCCTTTATGGCAGTTTTCCGTTTATTTATTTGGTATATTTAACACAGACTGGAAGTCTGTGAAACCAGCATTTACTGTATCTTCCAGTATTTACACAATTCACTGTAGAACAATTTCCGTGATCCGTATTAATATTAACGGTTTAGGAAGCTTACTTTACACACACACACATATACGTGTGTGTGTGTGTGTGCGTGTGTGTATATATATATATATATATATATATATGTGTGTGGTTATATATGCGTGTATGCGCGTGCGTGTGCACGTGAACATATGCTTGTGCGTGTGTACACGTGTGGTTTATTAGTTGTTGCCCGCGCATCGTCCGTGCGAATTTTCGATTATTCCCTCACTATTGCATTGTTGAGTTAAAAACATTGTGCCTCATCATTCATCTCATAGGAATTATAATATTTCTCTAGTTACAAGGTAACCTATGTATTAAATTGAATCATTAACTATATTTTTATACGGAGTCATAAGAATCTGTGTACCAGATTAAACATGATTGAGTAACAAACATCCAGAGAATTAGTTTGATACCCAAGTAAAACCGTTTATTATTTTGTTCCAGAATAAATAAGTGACAAAGAAACACACTTGCATGTTCAAGATATTAGAAATAACTCCTCCAAGATGAAAATAGTATTGAATATATAATAGTCACCATTTCAAAAATAAAAAGAATACTAAATGAATTCATACTTAGAAATGGCAATCTAAAGTGGTACAATATCGGTTGAAAAACTTAGTCCAAAACGTTTAACATTGACTTTTCTAGTGGTGTAATGTAAACGTACTTAAATTTCATCACTGCTACTAATAATTATTTTAAATTGCAAACGATGACAAAAAGTACAGAGCCGATTCATATTGGAGGTCATGTTTACTAAAGTCACCCTGAATTAAGTAGTTTTTTGTTGACTATTCATGCTCGATTTGTCACAATGAGAAGTACTAAGCTTTCTCTTGATAATATTCGTATCGAATCATCGTTGTATAATAGCGTAAATGAGTTACCTAATGAAAATCATTTTAAGACTCTTAGAAGGGAATAAATCTAGCATCTTTAAGCTGTATCTATACTCTATAAGTCAGTTCCAGGAAACTGGAATGGAACTGACTTATATATAGCTTTACTGAAGTGCATAAAGCGAACCGTACTCAAATATATTGACGCATACAGTGATAAAATACGATAATACCAAGACATTTACCGCATCTAATTAAAAGATCAACTAAAATTCATGGAGAAATATTAAAATATACTAGTAGAGCTTAAATCAATTCTTTGTATTGCACATCCCACGAGTGTGTGCTCTATTATCAAATAGCGGACTAGCCTTGAGTTTTGAACGTAGAAGTAATTATAGTACGGATAATTTTCCAAATAAACAAATAGCAAACCATCGTTGAGTTTTGACGGTAGAAGTAATTATAACTCGGATAATTTTACAATTAAACAAATAGCAGGCCAGCCTTAAGTTTTGACGGTCGAAGTAATTTTATCTCGGATAATTTTACAAATAAACAAATAGCGGACCAGTCTTGAGTTTTGACGGTAGAAGTAATTATAACTCGGATAATTTTACAAATAAACAAATAGTAGACCATCCTTGAGTTTTGACGGTAGTAGTAATTATAAGTCGGATAATTTTACTAATAAACAAAGAGCGGACCAGTTGAATTTTGATGGTAGAGGTAATTATATCGCGGATAATATTACAAATAAACAACTTTTGACATAGCTTTTAACAAAAATCTTCCCCTAACAGTTTTTATACTTTTTTTTAAATATTTATTATGATTTAAATCTTGCTGTGAAAAATGACATGCGTCTTAGTCAATGACTCCGCTAGAGATCACAATTCTTCAAGGATTTTTATGATTTACTCTTCTATCGATTGCTTAATTAGCAGAATAAAAGCGTATTGTTTTTCACAATGATTTGTCAATTTCTTGTCTCATCTCTCTGCTCCTCACGTTTTTCACTTTTCCATTTTCACCTTTTTCTTGCAATGGTTTTTGAATTTGAAATTAAAAATAACACGGTGTACGCCTTTTTATTTTGATAACGATTTAATAATTGTGAAAAATACAATATATGTCATTAAATATAATATACATAAAAGTAAGATTAATTTAAATTACAGGAGGACAAAGTTCAGAATTAAAAATAAAATTCCTTATTTTTTCATTTAAATTTCGTATGTAGAAGTAGAAAGAGCAGATATAAATATTTTGTTTCTTTTCCTTTTTAATGCCATTTAATAAAAAATCTGTTAATTTTGAACAAAACTTGCTCTGTGGGGTAAAAGTTGAAAATCTAAATATTTCACGATTTATATTGTTTCTATTAAACTATTTACAAATAGATTATTTTTATTACGGTAAATAAATTACCTAGTATGTCTTTGACAAGTGTAAGCAAATAAAATAAATAAAGACGAAAATAAAAATATGAAATAATAAAATAAGAGTTAAAATAAACTATTATGTGAATGTTTTGAAATTTATATTCCATCTGCTTTACAAAATGGGGGGAGGGAGTTATTTTTTTGCTACGAGATTAAATTAATATTTAAAAATCAAAACAAAATATTTTGCAACCCACTTTTACATACATACTGGAATTCTATTTAAACTCTTCGTATACGAAATCCTGAAAATTTAATCAACGCACGGACGGGTAAAATATAACAAGAAAAGTCCCGGGAACTGACTTATATCGAAATTTTTAAAATGCAGCCGTTTCATTACAATATTCTACGGAAATTGTTTTCTGAAATTACTATTTGCTATAATATTTTGTGATGATATTCAAGAATAATATATAAAATTAAGTGATGATATTCAAGAATAAAGTCCTGTGACAGCATTGATGGCAAATATGATATCATCACACATCAAATCTGCGTCGCTTATATTAAAAGCAAATAAATATGTACAATGATATTATACTCAAAAGACACGTTATGATACATTATTCCCGGGTTACACTTTAGAAAATATTCATATTATTCAGCAACGTACGTGATTGCAACAAAATTGCTGTATTTTTAGTTTAAACACCTGAATTCTATGTATGTTGATAAAAAGAACCACCACTGCAAAGACACCCTTTTTTGTAGCTAGAAATATTTAAATACCGATTTCAAAAAAATGTGGGTAATGACTCTTTGTACATGGTAATTATATTGTTCAAAATGGCAATGATTTCACTTGAGATTAATGACAAAATAAGACACTAACAGGTAAAATAAAATGTTTTTAACCTTAATAGAATTATTATGATATAACAAAAACAAAAGTAGGTTAATGTAAGACAAAAAGTGCATTAGATGTTATTTTAACTTTTAGTTTTTATCATCCTTTTCTGAATTTTTTATTCTACCGGTAGAATAATTACATCAATTAGCCTTTTATAAACTTTTGAGCGCCATGCCATAAAAGTAGAAGCGTGCCCTCAGTGCCAAACTACAAATTGGGTACGAGTGCCTGCAAAAAAGTAGGGATCCAAATCACAACGATAAAACAAAAAAAATATTTATAAACACTTTTTAAGTAAAAATTACCCATAACTATTTGATTTTTGTTCGACCTCACACAATCTCACACTACGTAACTATCATTACACCTCTGTTACCCAGTCCTTGACCATTCTAAATAAGAAATCAGAACCAAAATTCAACATAGATCTTTTTAAAAATAAAAAACGAATGCTTATTAACTATAAAAAAATAATATCAACATAGTTTTTTCTTAAAAATAAACTAATGCTTATTAACTATAAACAATTATTACAACACAGTTTTTTCTTAAAAATAAAGAAACGAATGTTTATTAGCCTTAAATTCTCAGTCTCTCAAAAATTATTTGTTACATCTTTGGCTTCTTTTATTCGCTAATATTGTTAGCTGTTAATGTTTAACAGTTAGCATGGTCAACTATTAATGTTCAATTAGATAATATTGCAATTTTTTTAGCTTCATCACTGGATACAGTAATAGGAAATGTTACAGTTGATGAATGGTATTTTTCTTTACTTAAGGCAACAAAACGACATTATCTTCATCTTTCATAAACATTGGTTCAGTTTCTGATGTTTTTTATATTTTCTGGGTAGCCTAAATATTAACCACGAAAGTATTTTTCATCGGTATTACAAAGAAAATAACTAATCGGTATCACTGTGGTACGACTTCTTGATTTATGCAAATAACCTTGTGCACGGGAAAAGTGCCAATGAAAGCTTTCAAAGTTTTTGGAAATCATGTTTCTTTTTCTAAAATGTCTTTTTCTACCATAGTTTTGATAATTATATTCTCAATCCTTTTATTTATAACATCACAAAATTAAGTGAATTATCCAAGATCTCCAAAATATGTCATTCTCTCAGCCGCACTTTTTAATACAACCCCCACTCCATCCGGAGTCCCCTTTTCGTATCCAGCTTTAGAAAAAGAATATAATATTTCAGAATAAGTATATGATATGGAAATCCACGTGTAGTTTGGTTAGAAGAAAAAATTAAAATTTGTTGCAGAATTGCGATGTTGATGAATCCCACAAAATGTGCATGGTATCGGGATTAAAGTTAACAGATCCTTTGACTAATGGAATAATGTGAGTACATATCTCTAGAATATCATGGTGCATACATGAACTTAAATGCATTTAGAATTCGGTGTTAGCCCTAGCCCTTTGCTAAAGTGTGTAAAACTATTGGCTGCTGACTGCCTCTGAAATGAAACCCTTGTACTTCTTTGGCATATTGTTGTTTGTGAAGTGGAACTGTATCATGGCTTCATGAAACTTAAATCTTCTCATAAATTCTTCATTTCTGTTTATTGTATTAGTATTTTATAAGTTTGTATGAAAGCAGTTGGTAGTTGATCTTCTAGTATAGATATTACATTTAATATTTGATGTATAATTTTTTCTTTAATTTTAATATCTGTTTCTTCTTTTGACATCTTTCGAGTGGTTTATTTGGTTAGTCTCTTCCATTCTTAATACGATATCGTTGTATTATTAGAAAATGTGTGATAATCGGGAACTCTTATTTGGGAATCTGCGAAAATTCTTTAGAGGCGTTCGAGTGTTATTATGTCATTGCAAAGAATTTTTAAATTTTCCGTGCTTTTAAAATATTGGCTTTGTTTAGGGATACGATGAGTGAATCTATATTGGTGTGCTTTGCATATAGATTAATATCCCTATTTACGGCTCTAGGAAATAGTACCCAAAACGGACGATGTTTGCACAAGAAAAAATAACTAAGTTGTGTGTGTTTTGCTGGTAGTTTTTATTTAGGGTTGTAAATTCATTTTTCCTGGACAATGATGCTGTTAAAGTCTTCTTTATAAAAAGACTGTATAGAGTAAAATTTCATTTTTAGTATCTTTGGTTATTCAGTATAGTATTTAAGAATCGCTTTCATCTTTTTATATGTATTTGTGGACACATTCGTTACATTGAATTTTAAGTAATTTTATACAATGCAGCACAATACAATTTTATACAATTTTACAACTTTATTCAATACAACTTTACGAAGTTTCCTAAAAATAGCATGATACTGTTATTAATTGTTGAATAGCAGATATAAGGTAAGGGCGATTCTTTTCTTTTTTGTAACGAATATTTCTGAGAATATATTTGACATCAGCAGTATCTCTTAAAGGAGTATGCACTGAGCTTGCCAAGTATTTGGTTCGGTATTGTATTCATTCGTTGCTGTATAAATTGAATTTATTACCTTTAACGTTTTTTCTTTCTTCTTTTTGAAACGATAGCATTTCGTATTTTCTTTTCATTTTTTCCTTTGGACGTTTTATTCTCTCCTAGTTTTATACATTATGGTACCAATTTTCTTTTCGAGTTTTAAAATAACACGCCCTTTACTTTTTTCTCCATCTTCTATACCTCCGGCTCATTTTTATAGCGCCATAACGTCGCCTCTGGGACTGTTGTTGGTGTTCATGACGATCCCCGACGTCAGTCTTCTTTTTTTCGTAGCCATACCTACAATAGATGTAATAAAAATCATTACTCTCAACATCGTATCATTCATCATAGCTTTTCACGTCATTACCTTCTATCTCTTGTTATTACCCTCAACTAAATCAAATGCTTTCACTAAAAAACCAATTCCATTGTTGACGTATTGTCAAGTATTATGATGAAAACCAACAACAAAGCGCATATATTACATCTAAATCTTTTCAAAATGTGACATAGACGCTTCCAAATCGTGCGAAATGATGTGTGCGACTGAGAGCAATGTAGGAAACGTAACAGTGACGAGGCACATGGAAACGGAGTACTATCTTCCAGTTAATCAAATATTTTGAGGGTATCTGATGAATGACAATTTTTACGTGATATATTTTAGGGGGAAATTAAATGTTTTTAACTTAAATCTTACTTTAAATGAAGTAGAATTTTACAAAATTATATAAATATGTATATCGTGAAATTCATTCTTCAGTTTTTATTATTCAGTTTCCGGGAATAATGTTAATTAATCAAACTGATTGGGTTTAACACACGAATGGCGATGACAAATATTGTATATTTTAATACGTAGATTTGTCTATATACAAATCCCTATGGTAAAGTGGGTTTAACATTTAACATTTAATACTTATCCTAGAAACACATGAAGCTTATAATAAGGCTACACTTTATTGTACAAATGCGACCGAACACAATTTTGGACTTTGTCTTGAAACCTTACTAATATGATAAGTATTTTCATTCATTTAATATCAATTTGAGAAGCAAAATCATTTATTTTTGAGAAAGAGCTCCCACGCTTTTACACTCAAACATTATACTCAGTAACAAACATGGCTTACACAAAGAAAACAACTTCAATGATTATTTTTTGTTTTTTATTTATTTCTTGCAGTATTTTGTGAAAGCGTGTTTTTTTAATTTTTGAAACTATTAATTTAGTTTTAATTTTTTCAGTCTTTAATTTTTGTTTTAAGACTGTATTTTTTAATTTCATGAAATTATAGTATAGTTTATAAGTAAAATTATCCGAGTTATAATTACTTCTACCGTCAAAACTCAAGGCTGCTCTGCTATTTATTTATTTCTTAAATTATCCGAGTTATAATTACTTCTACCATCAAAACTGAAGGCTGCTCTGCTATTTGTTTATTAATAAAATTATCCGAGTGATAATTACTTCTACCATCAAAACTGAAGGCTGCTCTGCTATTAGTTTATTAGTAAAATTATCCGAGTTATAATTACTTCCACCATGAAAACTGAAGGCTGCTCTGCTATTTGTTTATCTGTAAAATTATTCGAGTTATAATTACTTCTACCATCAAAACTGAAGGCTGCTCTGCTATTTGTGTATTAATAAAATTATCCGAGTTATAATTACTTTCACCGTGAAAACTCAAGGCTGCTCTGCTATTTGTTTATTAGTAAAATTATCCGAGTGATAATTACTTCTACCGTCAAAACTGAAGGCTGCTCTGCTATCTGTTTATTAGTAAAATTATCCGAGTTATAATTACTTCTACCATCAAAACTCAAGGCCGGTCTGCTATTTGTTTATTTGTAAAATTATCCGAGCTATAATTACTTTTATGGTCAAAACTCGACCCTAGTCCGCTATTTGATAATAAAGCACACTCGTGGGATGTGTAATACAAAGAATTTTAATTAACCTCTACTAGTATATTTTATTATTTCTCCATGCATTTTAATTGACCTTGTAATTAGATGCTGTAAATGTCTTGTTAATATCGTAAATGGCGTGGTTTTGTATTTGACCACTGCATGAGTCAATATCTTTGAGTATGTTTTTTCGCTTTACGTACTTCAGTAAAGCTTAAAGATGCTAGATTTAGTCCCTTCTTCGTCTTAAAATGATTTTCGTTAGGTAACTCATTTACGCTATTACACAACGATGATTCGATATGAAAGAAGAAGAAAATTCTAAATAATTCAGACATTGAGAAGTGGGTGAAATTTTAATTTATAAATGTCCTTATTTTTTAATCTTTTTTTGTTAATTTTAAGACTATTGTTTAGTCTTCATAAACAAACGTTAAAATATAATGGGATTTGTAAATTAATTTTCTTTTCAATTTTATGAAATCATTGCATTATCAACAGAACTACAGTCAACTGCCAAGTTTCATGATATTACAACAATTAGCAGTGCATGAAATGTAGTTTTGCATATTCCATTACATACATAGTTATATACAAGTCTACCTAATAAAAACGTATTATGAGATAGATTAGAAAAAAGCACGTACATAAAAGAGACATTTTTATAGAAAACGAGTCAATTTACTTCGTCTTTTGAGGACCACTTAGAACGCTAATGACACGTCTGTATAATAAAATATAATATAATGTTACTGCCTGTATACAAATGAGTCAAGCATAAAAAATTATACATTAGTATTTACGCGTCAGGAGGCTTTGTGCTTGATAGCTAACTCACAATTTATAGAAAAAATCCTAAAACCTCATGGCGCATTCTACCCAATAATTGAAAATTTTAGAGGGCCAGTTAAATACTGTAGTTGATATTATTGAAAAAAACTGAATATATATATATATATATATATATATATATGTATATATATATATATATGTATATATATATATATATATATATATATATATATATATATATATATATATATATATATATATATATATAGTTATGGTATAATTATGCTAAAATAAATAAGCAATTCGCACATGAAATTTAAAAGGAATTAATTAGGTTTTCAAAAAATATATCTAATTTTTTTTAATTTTTCAAAACCCCGTATCATATATACAGACATCAAAACGTGGGACAAATGAAAAAATGGAAATATTTGCTAACAATTTACTGTTAGCCGACAAGACGCGAAGCTGGCCGAATGGCACGTCGCGACATGATCTCAGAGCTTTTTAAATCCCATCCAGACGCGCCTTTAGATGCTTCACATCAGAATTATTTCTTACGGCATTATAAAATACTTTACTTTTCTTTTCATCTTTATAATCAGATAAAACAAAATTGCCCTAATATAAACAAAATTTGTTATGTAATTACTGGCATATAAAAAGACAAAAAATATAAAATTATAAAAAAAAATCATTTCAATATTAAACGCAAAAGTATTTTCAATTAAAAGAATGTAACAAACTCACGTAACTACATTTGTGGGTGAAATCTGCCCAATATATGTAGTTTTCATACTACATCAGAAGTTTATATTTTAATTCGGTTCAAACTTCATGTTATCTTAGGACTACTCGATTTTATTTCTACCGGAACTACGTGAAGCAAAAAGGCGGTAAATTTTGGGAACGGAAGAAATAGGAGGGAAGAGGCGATCGCGTAAAAAGAAATACATCGTTTGATAAATTCATCAAATGGATTTTGAGCACTGTAGGCATTTGAGGAAACAACTTAACTAAGTTTTGAAATAAAAAAAATACTTATTACTAAAATAACCAAAGAATACTACGTAAAAACTTAAAAGAAAGAACAAGTTTTACGAGTATTGTCAATATTTCTACAATCAATGAATCATTGACAAACTTATTTCTTTATTTTCTGTTTTTTTTGAGCAGGCGGGGTTTATGTAATTTTTAATAATATTTTTATAGCATTTACTTTGTTTTCATTCTTGTAGCATATACATTTATAACAATAATCTTATATTATCTAGTATCTTCGTTTATTATGGTATCATCCATAATTTCTCTATAGTTACACAACGTTTAACAACCTCATTAATATTTGTAATTCTTATTCTTTAGTAGCGATGTACGATTGTATCACTTCATTAGAACATATTAGACCAGAATCCTAACAGCACTATAAATAAAAAAGTAAAAATTTTACTTTAAATCGATTCTAGTAACCCACTTCCGTTGTTAATAAAACAGAATCCAAATTGTTAACAAACATATGTATTTGACATTCCAATAGTACCGCGCGCGAGCGAGGCGGAACCAGTAATGGGGAGCGGCCGCGAGCGTGTGCGTATAACAATAACGGATGAAATAAGAACGATACATAACAGTGCGTAACATTCAGACGAACATACAGATGGCGAACACGTTAGTCAATATAACGAGACTTGCTGAGATGCGTTGCAACATCGGCCGCTGCCGTTCGTTGTACGTTCACACCGCGCCATAATTAACACTTACGACTAACACGCCTTTACATTTAAACCTATCACTATCGCACAGGTCGTCCAGTGAAGTATATAACATGAAGTAGATAATATAAATATGTATAGAAGTATTTAATCTGATAATATTAATAACGGAGATATTTAAAGTTTTATTACTAGCTCTTGCCCACATCCCCACCCCCACTCTATTTAATTTCGTTTAATCATTTTTACTTTAATCTAATATCAATTTTATGTTTCTGATTCGCTCCTAATGAACAGTCGTGATTTTTAAATTTTCAGCATTTAAATACTGTTCCGTTTACATATTCGATTACTAAAATAAATCTAACGTAATGTTTTTGAAGTATAACTTCTTTACGCACGCTTGCCTTGGGGAGTAAGCTGGTGAATGCGTGACGAGAGCGTTACGAAAAGTGTGATCGGACGAGGCGAACGGAAGTTGAGAGGGAGATATAAGTTAGTGAAGACAGAAAGAGAGAGTTACGTTTCGTATATTACTGTAGGGACAAGAGAGAGAGATGCGAGCACACATTTTCTTTCTCTCTTTCTCTCATACCCAGTTATGTTTCGTATATCTAAGACACAGTGCAAGCCTATTGTCTGTATCACACTGTAAGAGCAAGAGAGAGCAGTGCGCGCGCACATTTTCTTTTTCTCTTCCTCTCATAGCCAGTGCATGAAATATATATATATATATATATATATATTCGAGTTTGCTAGCGTTACGCGAACGGTGATTTTTTGATTAGTTTGTAATTTCATTTCGTTCTTGAACAATTTTAAAAATTATTATTTTGTTCAATGCATTAAATATTCTACGTTTAAAGTGAATAAAATTATAAATTCATTTTAAAGTTCATATTTTGTGAATTTGAAGTTTTACTTCAGTCGTGTGGTCTAAAGCACACTCGTTTTTTTATATATATTTGTTTTCTATGTTATTTATCTCTCTTATTATTTTCTTATTATTTGTCTACCTCTCCGTCTATCTCATATACCTCTCCATCTTATCTTTATTTATTATTATTTGTCTACCTCCCTAACTTTACGAAGAGATTAAACTCAAATAATACTGACATGAATATTAGACAGGTTATAGACAGTAACCCTGGAACCTGAAAACTTTTTGAGACCAACAGATTTTGTTTCATCCTGATATCTTAAGCGGTTGCAAAATTATTATGATATTGGTATTGAATAACGTGAATCCATATCTACAGCACATCTACACCCTTTCATAAAAATGAAATGGTGCAAATATGATATGGTACCTACACCTACACGCGAGACTATAGTACCTACAAGTACACCTTGGATAGCCCATACTGAATATCAATGCAAGCCAAATATATATTCAAATGAAGCGGAACCTAGAAATATACTTATTTGAAACCATATAATTACATTAATCTTTGATCGGTAACAAATATATTTTTAGACTATATATCCCTTTTATAGAAAACTGACAGATTATGTAGCATATGCGCCACCTATGATACAGTAGCATAACCACTGGTCACCAAAAGCTTTTCCGATGAAATTCCACTGGATGCAGTCTGCGGCATAGTGGTAAAACCCTTAAATAATTATTTATGTTCATATTTAACTTAAATTTTTTTTAACAGCCTGTGTAAAGAAATCTAAAAGTTAGTAGTGGGCACAGCTAGTAATACATACGGACCACAGTTTTTAAGTTAGAATCTGACTTTGCAAACGACGAAGCTAGCAAACCTGATATTGTAGATATTCGTCAAAATCAGTTTAATATTTTTTGCGTGATGTAAATAACACAATGTGATAAACAAAGTAAAAGATAACCAGAGAAGTAGATAACATTTATCAAAAAATATTTTTAGATAAATATTATCTGATTCTCGTTAATAATCGTCTAGTAATAGTAATAGACAAACAGAGAAACAGGCGACCTTTATCTAAAAGTCTGGTCACTTTCTTATCGTATTTTATTTAATTTAAAAATGATTATGCTAACTGAAATCAAGGTGTGCAAAAGCAAAAGCTAATACAATAAAGTATATACTTCCTATATTCTGATGAATCATTTATGTATTTAACTGTTCATTACCTGCGTTGCATTTTATATGTACATTTACTTTCAGACGAAAAGTTTTTCTGTTCTTCAAACGCAAAAAAAATGTAATTAAGCATGGTTAATAATAACAGCGAACAGTTAATAAATACTTACGAAAGACATAATAAGACTTTGTTGTTAATTATTTCACCTAATCAGTACCGGCTGAATCAACTAAATTAATAACTTTTAAGACAGTTAACTTAAAATCTTACCATTCAGACCAGAGAATTTTACCATTTAAAGTTAACATTAGGTCGTTAACGGTGAAATGTTAACATTTAAAGTTTACGTTGTTAAAATTGGGTAAAGATTTTTAAGTTTTATATTTTTATTTATTTAATTAGACTACAAGGTATTTATACATTTACCGAACTTAGTGCTACATGAGCATTCTTTCCTAATCAACCAAAACAAAAGGCGTTAGTTTTGTGGAAGACTTTAGTTTTATGTAAGACTGCAATAAACTGTCGGTGAGACATTGTATAATTAACTGTTCAGTTATAATGTAACAATTAACAATATAACTGTGTTATAAAAATTAAACTAATGGTAACAAAATTAACAGACAATTCAGGTATCATCATAAACAGATGAGAAAGGAGAATAAGGAATAGGGTGGTGACACTGAATAACGATCAGAATAATTTTATATTACTTTTGTAACCATAAATCGATGATGCATTTCGAAAATTTTGAATGCTTACTCCATAGTTTAGCAGCAATTATAGTAAAGGAGTACTCGTAAAAGGTTATTGAAGTCAGATTCAGAAAATAATCCAAGGCAGGAATTTACAATAAAGGTAAGACGGACTATTATTAAAGAGGAGACGTATGAAATGAAATAAAACATATGAACAAACTATGTTTAAGTATCAGAGTAAAAAGTAAAGTTCTTTACCTTATAAAAATATCTAATAAGTGCTGATAAACTCACAGTTCTGTTGACATACAAGAAAGAAGAGAGAAGTTGAGAAGGAAACTGAAAGTATAGGCTTTTTTCTAAACTGAAACATCTGACATCATTCATAGGTTAATATGATAATGTTAAAATGGCACAATGCCCGTATTAGATTTTAATTACTTTCCATATATCCACATTTTACTATATTTTGGACCATAATTGTTTAACATAATTAACTTCGTCACACACGTGCTTGTATGTTTATTTTATAAATCTGTGAATTAATTATAATGTATATTAAACGAATTACAAAAATAGGTACTGGCAGTGTTAATCGATTAAATAAATTGATCATTATTTATTAATTTTAAAAATAAAATTTAGTAATGTTATTAATTTTCATTAATTACACATTGTTACTCTACTTTTAAATCAACTCTAACTCTTGCGGGGTAAATTTGATATTAAAATGGTTGGATTAACATGTATATCTTGGGCTATCGAGAAACATGGATAACAGATTTATTATTTGTATTATGTCATTGATTAACATCTTGCTGTATTAAATTTGTATTATTTTGTAAATAATACCAAGTTTTATCTTACAAGAATGGAGCTATTTCTAGGATTCAAAAGTATCTATGTTCCGGCCGTTAAAGCAAAGTTGGGTAAAAAATATCAAAATAATTTTATCGTGGCAATATTATTCCACGCGAAAGAAGACATGAGTAAATTTATGTATTACATCGCCACAAGAACATCAAAACTACTAGTGGTTGTAAATTAGTAACTCTACATTGTACTAAGTAATTTCTTACTTAAAACTACATATTCTACTTAACACCAAGATTTTACTTATATCATAGTATTAAGTAAAATCTGTAGTACTAAGTAACTCTACAACTCTTGATTGTAGAATGTTAGGTAACAAACAACTCAATTTTGAAATTTATAATATTAAAAGGATAAACAAAATATCAAATCTGTTGTTGGCATGTTTTGTGGATATTTTTTACTAGAGTTGAAGTTTTAAAATTTAAAAGAATTAAATATTTCAAATTAAAGCTACTGAATCTATGTTGTTTCCGGTGTATACGTTACCAGCATGATAAAGTCCTAAGGCTTTTCGCTACTTTTGTAGAGTCAAACGGTAGACAGCCGCCAGCTATGTAGCAAGGTGAAGGGAAAAGCATACATTCTATATAATTGTTAATTCGAGACGATTAATCTTTATATCAGCCGATATTCGTAAGTAAATCTCGATAGCACTATACTTGTATTATGTTGTAAACGAATATTTGACTTAATTCTTTGTGTCTGTGAATATTAAGCAATTCCTTTGATATTTTAAAAACTCGTATCGAACTTAAACTCAATGCGACATTCAATTTACGATAACTATAAAAGTAATAAATATAAAGTTTAAAAGGAACGTTTAATTTTTTGTTTATTTTCCGATTTTAATTATTTTTTTATATATTTACGATTGTTCAAATAAGAATAACAGATTTGAAAAAATATTCGTGATTATTTAACTAAGAGAATCTATGTGCTGTCAAATATTAATATTACTCGATCCACAATTAAATGAAACTAAGTGATGTATTATTATTTCTACATTCTATAAGTTCTTTACCACGCCCTAGATTTTGTTGTATTACAACATCTTCAGGTGGGCTATTAGCAAAGATTTTTGCTGATAGCCCACCTGAAGATGTTATAATACAACGAAACCTAGGTCGTGGTAAAGAACTTAAAGAAAGTAGAAATAATACTACATTACGTAGTTTCATTTGATTGTGAATAATGAATTTCTACAAAATTAACGCCAAATATATTCAATATTACTCGATCTCTTAAAGATTAGTATACGATATAAACAATGTAATGAAATCGAATAACTAAATTATTTCAATATTTGAACAGACGTTTGAAGATTTTTTCTCTTCGCGATGTATTAATATTTCAATATCTGTTTGCACATGTCTAATTATTTTCAAAGTTAATAAGGGATTTTTCGATACAAATTTTGTTCATAGCCACATCGACTGACAATGTTTAAATAGAGATATTGTAACGTGAATTATGTTGAGTGAACAAGGCGACGTGTTGTAAATTTAGTCTCGCCACCTTGCGATAAAAAGTAAAATATTAGATAAATCGTAAAGTTCGCCAAAGAAAAGAAAAATCTTGAAAATTCCTCAAAAAATTAGGTAAACATACTATATGTTTAAATACTCTAAAAAAGAGATGTTAAATACAATGTTTCAAATTAAGTATCTGTCAAAAGTAAAGGAAAAGTTGGCCATTTTCAACACTAGACCATATTCGACATTTCAAAAAATCCATGAAAAGTTTCAGTAATTTGTTTTTGGATTTTATATCAACATAAGCTCGGTAGCTACGCATATCAAAACATCAAAACGCCACTAGAACATTCAATTAGAGTTAAGTCCTATTACAGTGAAACATTGTGTAATACTTATAGACATTTTTAAGTCAGTACATGAAAGTTAACTTGCAAGGATAAACAATTTAAAATATTTTCAGTGCAAGACTGGAACATCATCCCCATTTTATCAAAGACTAATATAATATAAACTATTTTAAATATCTAAAAGTACACTAAGAGATCGATATTTTGATAAATTGAACCATAGTTTAAATTTTTTCCTAGTTTTTTTATCAGTGTTATGATGCAGCAGTCACCGTGGGTCATACATAGTGAATGGTTTTTAATCCAAGCCTTAAATTTCTATACTTTTGATGTTCTGTAATTGATATTTTGCAATTATAGAATTATTAAGTAACAATTTACAATTACAATGAAAATGCAAATATTATAAATTATTATCACTTCAGGCAGGCGCAGCTTAAGACGTGTGTCCTCCTGCTCCTCTCGCCTCCCTCACATCATCACACGTCACTAATATTGCCTGTGCGTGCACGACGACATAGTGTAAACCTATTAATAGGTCCACAATTCTGTTAGCGCCTAGTTGAAGTATAGAATTTCGTAGAATGTTATTTACTTATTTATAGCTACTATGTTTATAGTGACGAATGTATAACAGGTGAAGAGCATATAAGATGTAATTGTGTTTTTCAATAATACTTTGTAAAAAAACAAATGTTGATAAGGTTTATTTTCGTCCGTAGTTAAGTAAATTATACATTTTTGTATTTTGGTACCCCTGTGATATGGACATATCACAGGGGTACCAAATAAAAAATAATTCGTAATTTATAAAGTTTGCTATTTTAAATTTATTATAATGTCGTATACCTTATATCCTTCCCGAGTATTAAGTTATCTTTATTCTAAATGCCACTACATTTAGTTTAGTGGTTTACTTGTAAAAACAGAACAAACCAATTCAATTTTGTGTTTATAATTTAGTCTTGACACAGGTAACCAACTAAAATAATATCCAATTATTTAGTTACAAGTCTAATCAAAATGGTAAATTTAAAAAAAAATTCAAGTATATGATTTGGAATAAATACAATTGATAATACGGCTTCCCTAATCAAAATAAATAAAAAGATACCTTTCGTCTAGACAAAGTGATCTTTAACCCGATACTATCTGGAAGCTAAATCAACGTTACCTAAACATTTGAAAGCTGCATTGGATAGATTGAAGATAATAAAGTCGTTTCTCTATTTTTAAATCTTCCTTTTTATTGCATTATGTTTAATGTATAATGGATAATGATAACAAGCAGAAGCATATTTATGTAACTCTTGCAATTTATTTCTTTCTGTCATTCGGAGAACTTAAATACGATGCGTATATATCGCTACGCTGAACGCTGTGGATATAACAATAATAGCTAACAATATTTACTCGGAACTAGGCCACATGAAGTGCAATCTACTTTACACTTTCGTCTCTTTTTAAGGATACATATCTACGACAGAAAGACGGAAATATAGACGACCATATAAAAAGATACGTAAGGTTAATAGGGTTATTAAGTCAAAGAAAGGTAATTTAGAAATTTGTTAAAAAATAATGGCTTCAAAAAATAATAAATCGAGAAGTTGCAAAATGATATTGACTTGAATTGAAATATTTTTCCTCCATATTTTGAAAGAAAATAAATCTATATGTAAAAAAAACAGGCAAGTCCAAATGGAACTTTCACTACGACAGAAATTTCCTAGTACATGTTTCACGGTAGTAAAAATAAAACAGATTACTCTAAAACTACGAGGTCCAGAATCATCGTTCTAGTTTTGTAATAAACTCTGCTATTTTAGTACTTTTTTGATTTTGTAGTTTCGAAAATAGTTTCTTTTTTGCTTCTTTTCGCATATCTACGGAAATATTAATTAGGACAAAAATATATTTAAAATGTTAACGTGCTACTTGGAACTAAAAAAATAATCCAGTACATAATGTATGTTCGTTATGTACCGAATGAATAACAGAAGTTATAGCACCCAGTTTAATTTATAGAATGCATAAGAGACAACAGTAAACTAAAAGAACATGTATCATCAAGGCTAGTGCTATTCCACTCTGTATAATAGTCTTGGAAACTGACGCGGAGTGTAAATCTCAAATATTACGGTCCATCGTCTAAATCGTACTGCTGTTTGGGTGCGAGACAAACAAGGCTAGAAAAACCTCACAAATTGACTTCAAATCTCTCACAATCGCTACCTTAGACAAATTTTCCGAATATTTAGACCAAAGAAAATATTTAACGAAGACCTGTTAAAACGATACAAGGTAGTTCCGATTGAGCACCAAATAAAATGCCGTACATACAACTTAAATGGCCATATACACAGAAGGACAGATTTTATTCCCAAACAGGTTTTAAATTTGAACCCTCTGGGAAGAGGAAGTATACCTTTCGACGGACTGCGCTAATGGAACTGAAGAGCCTTGACAAAACTTAGAGTGAAACAATTCATGTGACACACGATCAATTAAACGACATGGCGAAGCACTGTATGCCAAGTGTATGCCATTTTTTCCCATCAACGGGAACATATTACGTGAAGAAAAATAATTTACGTCTCCGCTGTCTCTTGCAGATACATCATACAAAAACGGAATGTGATGGCATCTTTGATATTTTACAATTTACCATCCCAAATATAAAAAGTGGTATTTATCCCCCTTATACAATATCGAGAAATTAGGAAAAAAAATTGATGGTCAACGAAAAATTTTAAATGGTTCAAATTACTTAAAAAAACTGTTTCTTTTACGACTTTTATCTTATATTACTAAACCATTTTTAAAAATCTTCTTCTAAGGATGCTTGTCCAACTAGTGAAGGCTACTGTCATCCCTGCGGAATTACTCTTGAACTTAGCATGGCGAAAGGCTTCGGTGGCACACGTAACTCTTGTCCATTCTCAGATGTTACGCAATCATGACTTTCTTCTTCGACTAGCTTTTCTTCTCCCAACAATTTTTTCCATCCTTATTCATTGCAAGACCTCGTATCTGCAAGCCTGGGTACATACATGCAAATTCACGTTATTTGATAATTTGCTAAAGTTTCTGTTTATAGCCAATCCATCAGGTTTCCTCGTTGGTAACTTTCTGAGTTCAAGATAGACACCATGCGTAATTTAGACAATACAGCACCATCAATTTCTTAATACATAAGTACGATATTTCTCAATCATCTGTAAAAACGTAAGGGTTGTAAAAACAATATATAGCCAGAATTTCACAAAAAGTAATTTTCCACATCTTGTTATTGCTGTTGTAGTTCCTTGGAACTGCAGTTATATCGCGTGAAATAAATAAGATGATATAAAAATGATAACTGACGAGAGGAATATGGCATTAAAATATACGTGGGGTAAATAAAACCTGATGAGGTTTTTCAATCATTGATATAATAATAATGTTTTTTCAATCATTGATATAATAATAATTTCAAACAATAATTATTCGCACAGTTAAAGACACAAAGCTAACATAGTTGAAAACATAATATAGTTGTTTAACCAGACAAATAGCAGCAGGTTTTGTTTTAGTTGTTGCCTCAAGTATCCAAAATAAATAATCGATAGAAGTAATTTGAACATTCCAACCGTAATCAAAACGAGACAAACGAGGCACGTGACTGATGCCACATTGTATCACGCAGTTCGAGTCACGCACGTGACAGTTTGGCATACTTTTTATAACCGCAATTCACAACTTTATTATCGACCGTTACCCAATTTCGTGGAAACAGATATTTCGGAGATATTTTTTTAATTTTTATTATGGCTTTACTTTGAATAATCATTAAAATGAATGCTTTTATCATGTCATAAATCGGTGTAATTTTTTTCTTTTCCCATTTTTTGTATCTGCATTTCTTTCCATTTTAAACTCAGAGTAAGAAAATTTAAAAGAGTAAGAAACGCATAAGTTGAAAATTGATCTTCCGTCGAAGCTGACCTTGAGATTATCAATACAACCGCAAATATCAGTTTCGAAGAAGTCTGTTTCAAAGGGCAAAAAATATTGTATTTATAATATAGAAGGGCGGAGCAGGGATACTGATCGTTCTAGGTTACATCAACATCGTTGCAAAATACAGGGATATTGATCGTACTCGATTATATCAACCCCATTGCAAAGTTTTCCGCTTCATAGTGACGTATAATATGTCCTTCACCCACCCTAATCTTCCAAATGTTGGTTTATAAATGCGATACATATTTCTAGGCGACAGTATTTGATTACTACATCCAGATGAAATTATTGTGTCCAATTACCAATGATTTCAGGAGATATATTGTAGATAACTACACAACCCTACTTTGTGTGTGTTCCGACGCACATTAGGCTTCCTTTTCTTTGTAATCAGTTTCTCTGTAGTTAGAACTAGAATATAATTATTTACACATATTTTACATATTTAATACCTTCGTATATACCTTCTTTTATATTCGGAATACATTCATAATGTAATTTGAGGGGAATATTATATTAAACATATTTGCCAACATTTCCCACGTTTTGGACGATCTTCATTTTGGACTTTAGCATTTTGGCAAGCCATCGACTTTGACATATACTATTAGGGTTTCCTACCTCAAAAAGAAATACGTAATCCTTATAAGATCACTTACATGTTCGTCTATCCATCTAGGGTAGCCGACTGTCACAGAAATATTGTAATGTAAAAACTTTAACTTTGGCGTAGCAATAATAATAATAATTTTAGAGGTCAAATTAGGTATCGTTACATTGTAAGGAACAGAGTTAGTAGAATCTGTGTAGAATATTACGGGAAAATTATAGCAATTATCTTAGGTCTTGTTGTTTACAGTTTTTTGTATTGTTGTAACAACTTTGAAAGATATACTAGGTAATATATTATTACGATGAAAAATAACATTAATATGAGAAAATAATTTAATAGGAACACTTTTTTTATATACCTAAGTATATGAAAAAAGGAAAACTCGTAGTGGGAGTTCTACTTTTACTTGATGGTTTGTTTTATGCGAATTTATATGCGCAAGGATATAAATATATTCAGATACCTTCATGAAAATGAACGATATATTCAGATATCGTCACGTAAATTTCTTAAGAAGCAATTTTAAATGCATTTAAAAATGGCAATGTGAAACGTTTATATCAAGTATATAATGTGACGTTCTGTATGAAAAATTTATTCAATTGTGAATGATACACTAAAATATAAAGTGTGACAAAATCATATTTCGACACATTCTAAGAAAAGAAGTGCGAAAACGGTCACCGGGCACGAAAAAAGGGATTTTTGTAGAAAACTGTTTATAAAAATGAAGCTATTTGACAAATTAGTGTGAAAATCGACAAATTTCTATAATGATAAATAAGTAATAATAGAAAAATAAACCACCAAAATCGGTCAATAATTGCGATGTTTGGAGTGTTCTCATATTTAAAGTAAATTTTCAAAGTTAAATTTAGATCATAATAACGTTGGAAAATATATAAAAAATGGTATCATTTTTAATCGTCTTACAAAAGGCCATATTAAAAGACGATTGCTGGTAAAACTACCCATATTAGAATTAGTTTTATCGTCAAAACTCGAAGGTCTTTCCAAAAAAATATTTTAAAGTTTGATTTCTTGTAAAACTACCCAAGACATAATTACTTATATCATTAAAACTCGAGCCTCTTTCCAAAAAGCTATTCGTATTTTAAAAGTTGATTGCTTGTAAAACTACCCATGTTATAATTACTTCTATCGCCAAAACTCGAGACTCTTTCCAAAAAGTAATTTTTTAAAAGTTCATTGCTTGTAAAACTACCCAAGTTATAATTATTTATATCATCAAAACTCGAGGCTCTTTCCAAAAAGCTATTTTAAAAGTTGATTTCTTCTAAAATTAACCAAGCTATAATTACTTACATCATCAAAATTCGAGGCTCTTTCCGAAAAGCTATTTTAAAAGTTCGTAAAACTACCTATGTTATAATTACTTCTATTGCCAAAACTTGAGGCTCTTTCCAAAAAGTTATTTTTTTAATATTGATTGCTTGTAAAACTGCCCGAGTTATAATCACTTCCACCCTCAAAACTCAACGCAGGGGAGCTAGTCGATAACAAATCGCATACGCGAGAGAGTGCAAAAACAACCTTCATACCTTTACGTTTCCCTAGTATAAACAATCTGACTCAAAGTGCACTTAAGCGGTACAAAGCAGAACGAAAATATTTCTAAAATTTATTACTCTGAATAAAATTATAGCCACTAAATAAGGACTATTGGAACCACGCTGTATAATATCTCTTTATCTCGTCTTACCCGTTTCATTGCTAGGTAGCGTAATCGTATACATATGAAGGATTAGTTATAGCTTTACCATATAAAGCTAAAAGCTGCTTTGTAATATGTCGTCACTTGCGAGCATTTTTAAAATATGTAAGCACAGTACGAAAACCGGTTTAGCTTGAGCAATTCGCGACGCAGTAATAAGATATAACTTATATTACCGAAGAAATGGAAGGACTGATGCAGATTTTAATAGGCCTTGAAGCTTACAAAATGTACTGGACTGGAGAAGAATAAAGAGGAAAGTGAAGGAGGAGTTGTGAAGAATAAAGAGGAAGCCAACAATTGCAGTTTTAAAAATACTTTGCTCAGTAGTCATTAATATCTCATGAAATGTTGATACAAGTTAATGGATTGTAATCAGCTGTTCATAAAGACGTATCAAACAATTACGGTTGTTGAAATATTTTGCTACATAGTTATCTAAATGTCTTGAAATTGTCGATGCATATTAATCGAAATAATTTTAATCAAATCCAATAAGCTATTCATAAAGATCAAACAATTATAGTTGTAGAAATATTTTACTTTGCGGTTATCTATATATCTTGAAATTTTAATCGAATTAAATAAGCTATTCACAAAGACGAACCAAGCAATTATGGTTAAATAATTATTTTATTATGTAGCTATCTATATCTCTTAAAATTGTTAATGCAAAGTAATCAAAATAGTTTTAATCGAATCGAATAATCTGTTTCTAATTACAAAACCACCAATTATAGTCGTAGAAGTAATTCGCTAAGTGGTTGTCTATGTCTCTATCTACTCACGTTAATCGAAATAATTTTAATCGAACCAAACCAGCTGTTCATGAAGAGGGAAACAACAATTATAATTATGGAAATACTAAGTAGTCGCTTATATCTCTGGAAACTGTAATTAATTGACGCAAGTTAATCGAAATAATTCTAATCAAAATTAGGCCTAGGATTTTTTTTAAATTCTTCGAATCCATAGTTGACAAGAGGAACGGACGAGGGATTTAGAGGGACAGAGACAATCAGTGCCAAGTCATTACTTCTCACAGGCACCAGTTGAGTGCTACATTTTACTTGGCACCGACTTCAAAAATCTTCAGCAATATAAAAACGATAAAGCACTGCAAAAGTTCCAATTGAGCACTCGTATTTACGCTATTTTAAACTTTTCAGTGCGCTTCTTATGCAGCTATCATTTGAAGTCGTTTCAAATTTTTTTTGTAAAAAAGTTTCATTTCCCATTTTTAGTGTCTATACATCCAAAGTTATCCAAAAGGTCACGAACTTACGATAATTTCAATATAACTAATACCTCATTTACTGAAATCGAAACGGATGTTGTAGCCTTAAATGAACCTTAATATACCAATATATATATCCACATACATGCATACGAATTTTGGTTTCACGGTAGTCAGTGTTTCAAGACTATATGTACCTTTACTTATTATACATCAGCCTACTAATATACTAGTTACTTCTTTATTTTATATCTTTCTTTACATACATATTTACCTGTCTTTTAGTATACTAGTTGCTATACGTCTTTGTATATAACTCTATGTACTTACTTATCTACCAACCTACGTACTAATGTTTAGTCACTTCACGCATTTATTTATATCTGTACTTACCTGCCTTCTAGTATACTAATTGCAATACGTCTTTGTATATAACTCTATATACTTACTTATCTACCAACCTATATACTAATATTTAGTCACTTCACGCATTTACTTATATCTGTACGTAGTTAATTATATACCTTTGTATGTACCTATAAATACTTACCTACCAATTTACTTTCTTATTTTTTTGTTTACGTCCAAACAAATGAAACAAGGGTTTACCGATGAATTTGCTCCTCATCAGTGAAAAGTTCACCACCATCAGGTTTCATCTTTGAACCCTGATTTTGTTAAAGGGCAGATTTATGCTTATACGTGTTAAAGATAGATTTTATTATTACATTATCATTAGGCCTAGCTTCAATTTCTTTAGTCAAATTCTAACCATTATTTTATGAGACCACACTGTGTCTATTCAAATAAAAAATAATCACCCCAATTGGTTGATTAATACGAGAGATTTGAGTTAACATACACAAAACCGGTCGTACGAATGCATCATCAGAAATAAGGAGTTGAAACCCAAAGTTTAGTGGCAAAGCCTTTGCTTGAGACCAGAAACACTAACTAAAAAACAACAGATCCTCAAGTGTGAAACTATTTAGAAAGTCAATATTTCTACAGCTTCTACTCTAACCCTGTTGGGTGGAAGCGTTGTGATCGTAGATACGGGACACTATTAGGGGACTTTCGAATGTCCCCTTTTTGTATGAGGTGGGTCGTTACGGGTCCCAGGAGGGGCCCTGAGACTACCCGGGTGGAATGGCGGGAATAGCTTCTAGACTGAAGAGTTAGAACCCGGATTTCGATAACAGAGTTAAAAACAGCATATTCTCAAGTCTTAGGGTGTAACCAGGCAGTACCTCTGCAGCATCAGGGCTGAGGGGTTGAAACTTGTAGTTAAATGACAAAGTGTCTTTTTGGGACACAAAATACTAATTTAAAAACTACAGATCTTCGAATTTCAAAGTTTAAACAGGCAATAAACTTGAAAAAAAAAAAAAAAACTTAAAGTTGAAATTTGAAGTTCAGTGACAGAGACTTTGCTTAAAACCCAAAATAATATTTCCGAAGTTCAGTGACAGAGTCTCTGCTACAAAGTTAATTTAAAAACGGTAAATCTTCAAATCTTATGGTTTAGACCAGCAGTACACAGGATTTATAAGTACACAAACCTGATCAGGATTTATGGATCAAAGGTTGAAATTCTGTTGTCTGAACAGATATATACCTACCTTCTTATTTACCCTGTTACTTACGTCAAAACAGACAGAAGAATGACTATTAATACCTTCCGGCCATCATTGCACGTTGATTTTGCTAAAGGGCATATTTATGTCACCATGAGTCATGTCTGATGAGATTATCATTTGACCTATATCATCCAAATACGATCACATCACATGTGCTGTTCAATGTTGACAAATTCTATGGTATATCTTCAATTTACACGGTCAGATTCTAACCAAATTCATGGGACTATACTGAGAGTGTAACCTTAAAACAAAAAAGGGATTATCCAAATTAGTTGACAAATGCTGAAAATACACAAAAAAATACAATGAAATTCATAATTTCCTTCTTTAAGTGCATTGGCATATTAAAAAATTGAATTTTTTACTGCACTACAATTTAAATCTTCATTTGAAGCACATACTTATGAAATTTCATACACATAGGTCTAATATTTTAAAAATCGTGAGACTGTGATGGACGGACCGAAGTACAGACATGACAAAATTACAAGGGTATTTATCTCACCACAGAACTCTAAAAACTTTAAGTACTTCATAAAAAATATGAAATACAGTGTTCTGGTAAAAATGAATAAAAAAATGCTATAGTTAAAGTATAAGTTATAGGTTCTCAGTCTATCATTATCCGTCCGTGTGTGCTGGTGTTTATGGCTTAAAATGTTTATAGAAGAAACAAGAAAAAAATGAATGAAGATGAGGAAAAACAGAGAAGATGAATAAAGAAATAATTGATTAAAACCAAAAAAACAACTCAGAAGTTATGTTTTTTGCATTCCGAAAATTGGAAAAACCCGCATAAAGCCCGCAAACATGACAATAAATTAGGCGTGAGGAACATGACAGAATAGAAGTGACGATGTGACGTCATATACGTTCGGTTATCACGGAATTGCAATCATTACTAAAATGTATTATAGATAGTTGGCTAGTGTATATAACAAGATGTATATCGTAAATTAATTTAGCTAGTTACAGTGCTATGACCTACTTTTAAAACCTTAGTGAAAGGAACTTAATACATCGCGGACACTCTAAAACTGACACATAATTGCTCGTGTTAAAAGAAGAAATTTGTTTACGAGATGATATCTTTATGTTGATTGACATTGATGAATATTGTTTAATATTAGGTTAATGTACATTTATCCATTTCGTCATCCAAAATTTCAGAAAGAGCAAATAACTCATTAAATGAAGCACAACCTGGTTCAGAAGTTTCAATCCCGACGCTACTTTTGAAATCTCAGACAGAGGAAGGAAAGACAATATTCATAGCTAACGTCATGCTAACGTCGAGGAAAGGGAAGACAATATTCATAGCTAACGTCATCTCGAACCTGTATAGTTTTATAAGATTCAGTAGTTCCTAGAGATGATCAAAGTTATTACATGTTGATCCATTTTAGCAACTAATTTAAATGTGTCAGCTTGTCGGAGGAAGTAAGCAAGGTGTACGATATTTAACTTAGTTTATTTATACAGATAATGTTTAACGTAATACATATTTATTTACAATAAATAAGTATATGTCTTAAGACTTATTTCAGGTACAACTAGATGCTACATGCAACCGGCTATGTCAACATTGCTTGCGATAACCGACCTAACCACCTTTTTCTGATGCAAAACCTAGCACTATTTAAATGTCGTTAGGTTTAGTTTCTATTGTTTTGCTTTTTCTACATATTTCTTTAAATAAAACGTTGCTTGCAATATAAATAATCGTTTATGTAATTTACTTTAAATAAAAAATAAGTAACGTCGATGTAAAAGGAACTATACATACCGATAATATCCCAAATTTCGCAATTAAATGAAACTACGTGATGTAGTATTATTTTTAATTTCTTTAAGTTCTTTACCACGACCTAGGTTTCGTTGTATTACAACATCTTCAGGTGGACTATTAGCAAAGATATATTTGTATATCACGTAATTACATTTAGTTGTGAATAATGAATTTCTACAAAATTAACGCCAAATATATTCAATATTCCAATCTTCGTCAGTTTTCGTTCCTTCCTAAATGTCGACATTACCTATTTATTGTGGTTAGGTCGTTAATTAAATTTTATTATTAACTAGATAATTTGCTATAATTTTAAGACCCATTTGCGAATTATTAAACCTAAAAATGACGTGCAATAAGTCCTTGTTCCATTATTTTTACGTCATTCGAATTTTGGCCATTTGCATCAACAATTACAAGGGATATAGATAAGTATAGAATCCTTTTCATATGCGTTCCACATGCACTTGGCCTTCTTTTATTTATATATCGACAAATAGGTATTTACAATTTTATGTCCAACAAGCGCAAACCAATTATCTGCAACGTTCTTTTGTCGTTCGTGCTCTATCGAATATCGATACAGTGTCATGTGCTATTTTGTATTTGAACGTTTTTAGTATTCCGTACGGAAGGTAAAAAAACCTTGTTGAGCACGAGTGGAACTTGCACTATAAGGGTTCCATACACGTTTCGGCTCTTGTAAACATTTGAGCATACATATTATTTCTATTAAAAATAAGGGGGCAGAATTTTACTATTTTGTATATTTTTAGAAGGTTTTTTAAATATGCAATTTAAATTTGTGAAAAAATACTCCTCATAACAAATCCTTTCAAATAATACTCCATATATACATGAAAATGAGAAAAAAATTTGGGGCCTTTATTTACTTCCTCTTTCATTTTTATACGAATACTTCAAAAAAGTTGGTGTTATAAAATATGAGGGTTATTGAGATGTATTACTATGCCAATTTTCAGGTTTCTACTTTGCACCTTTTCTGAGAAAATCGGTTGTGAAAATAGAAAAATGTATAAGTATTACCATACATAAATGTATTGCCTTCTAGATTTTCGGTAGGTGTATGAAAATGGCGAATATTTCAAGAATGATGACATCTAGAATCATCGCTACACTTTTCCTACAGCGTTTGTGTGAGCTTCTAAAAATCCATATTTTTTCATAATTTTAAGTTGAGTGGTTTCAAAAATAAAGGCCGGAACATATTGTTTTTGCATATATTTCAGTATATATCCGAAAAAACAGTACTTAAAACTATAGAAAAATATTTAGATGTCGTTTTAACAAACTCTTTCAAACGACATCCCGCAATTAATTTTTTTTAGTAGGTACTTAATTTGCCCTCCCCTAAAATTTATAAATTATTATTTTGCAGATTTAGCTATTGTGATATGTGAGGTAAAATATGTTATATTACTATGCAAAATTTCAAGATTCGACGTCAAACGGTTTCTGAGTATAACGGTTGTGACGTACATATGGACAGATATGTGAATGATCTTATAATAGTTCCGTTTTTCCTTTTAAAGTGCGAAACCCTAAAAAGAACACTCACGGTTTCACCTCGTAATCTGTCTATCCGATTGATTGTCGCATTCTAAAGTTAAAACTGTGTAACTAAGAAAACTTAAATTTAACATAATTATAAAGTTTAACATTTTTAGGACGGGGCCTGAATTCGCTATACTTGGAGTAGGACGCTGCTGTTATTTTGTACTTTCTCACATCAGACGGCGTTAATTTTAATCCAAAATTATGTTACTTATTTATCCAGTTCAATGGAGTTTTGTACAGAAATTAATAAATAAACAAATAAACTTATTTAATTCATTTATGTTACCAATAATACAACTCAATAAGACAATTCCGTATGGACGGCCAGTAGCACACCCCTTCCCATAAGGTGATACAGCCTATCTCAAAAATATTAATGGCCCAAATCTACTTCGAAAAGAAAAATGAGGTGTAACTGAGTTACCAAAAATATTGATGAACCAAACTAATTATCACGCCTCCTTGATTTCTTATTGCAATTTAATCTGATGAGATCAACATCGATTAAAAAATTGAAACAACTTTCTAATATTATTATAATTTTATATATTCATATAACAAAAACATTGTTGATAGTGAAAAAAAGACGTGTCAAGTACGGTTAAAACTCACACTACGAAACGTCCGAGTATTCTTAGGTAGAGATAAAAGTTAAACATTTAATGGTACAAAATGTTTTTGTATTAAACTGTACATAAATATCTACATGAAATCACTCATCTTTGGAATCACCTGGATCCTGACATCAGGAAAATCACGTCTCTAAATATTTTCAAAGATCGAGTGAAAAAGTCCTGCATCTCCTGAAACCGTTTCTTTTGTGTACTTGCCCTTTCCTGTCTTTCCCATCCCAAATCATGTCAATATTTTGTTTTCTTTTTTAATTTACTTTTGTATTCTTTTCGTCTAATGTGCTATGAAGAATTTTCATTGTAAAATCTCTTACAGTCTGCCAACTAAATTTCAATACAAATTGTTATGGTTGATTGGAAGAGATTGCTCATGTAGCAATAAGTCCGCCATATGTACTGTACATAAAAGTTAATAATAAATAAATATCAATATTATTAGTCACCGCATTAATATACTGCCTAGTACATAATCAGTACATGCCTAGTACATATACTGTCCAGTAGAATAATCTATAGTGTCCCCGTAATCTTCTATTCAAACTCTACCAACCGCTTTCTCATAATTTTTATTCGGCAGTTTTGGAATAAGAAGGGAGGAGAAATGCACTTTTTTAGGGTTGCATAGCCAAATGGCAGAAACGGAATTATATTTCGACCTGTCCGTCTGTTTGTCTCACCGTATGTCACAGCCATTTTACTTGGAGACATTTGAATGGGAAGTGTCTTCTAACCGCTGTACAATGAAATAGTGGAATTATCAAAAGAATAATATTAGAGATGGCACTCTATACGTGTAACAAAAAATGATATAGGAGGATCCAAAATAGCTTTTTTATTTAAGTCAAAAGTTGGTGAGATATGCTCTTCTAAAGTCTTAAAAGTTGTGTCTGGCCCCTTCCCTCCACTATAAACTTTCAACGAAAATTGCTTTAAATAAGATATATTGTGTAATTTTTGCGATGTGGGATAATTTCGGTACCGACCGCAGCAATAACTTTATTTTCCGCAGTGTCTTTGAGAAATACAAACTTATAAGGTTATATCGTTTATTCTGACTCGCATTTAGTCGGTTTTTGCGTATTTTGGTACATCTCTTTGATAGTGAACCACTTAAAATTTAGAAAAATTCGAAACATATTTTTGATTTCCTCGGAACTACTCGTTTCAAACGACACGTCGAACTAATAAGAAATTTTTAGGACGTTTAATTTGCCTTCTATGAAAGTCCCATATAAATATTTTAAAGTATTACTGCAAAATACAGGCTTTAATATGTTAAATTTCAAATTACTACGTCAAACGCTTTCTGACAAAATCGACTTGCAGACAGAAAGCGACGCATAAGAGATCTCATGAGGGTTCCGTTTTTCCTTCCGAGGTACGGAATTCTAAAAATAAAGATTAAAAAAATTTTACATAAACATACATAACAAACATATAAATAATTTGTTCCATTATCTATTTATCGAGTTATTACAACGTTAATATAACACGGTTAATTCGTTTTAAAACCTGTCGGTCCAAGAGTTGCGCGCGCATCGCTCACGACCGGTACTGCTTCAAGTGTGAAACAAGTTTACTTATGAAAGTTAAATAAACGTCTAATTTCAGTTACGTTAAAACCTAAAAATTAAAATTAATTTGTTTGGTACAAAAAACTCATTACGCTTGGTTAGACTCGCACTTAACAAATTTATTTTTTACTTCATTTGGCTCTCTCGGAAATACGATTATGTAGTTTTTGAGGTGAGTTTTTAACATTATTTTGCAATTAACGCCCTTATTATAAATACGTGATATTTAATTAACTCGCTCAATGTTTTAATTTAAGCCGGATGCTGTTGAGAAAGTTTGAAATAAATAAATTCGCAAATAAATTTTAAAATATTATATTATAAAAATAGTACGGTATTAATTTTACTCTGTTTTTAAATGTCTTCTCGCCAATAATATATCATATCGCTTCTCAATCGATTCTCAAATAATTTTTTTCTTCGAATAACACTGCAAAAAATCGCAACTCAAGAAATTTCTATTTTTATATACGTGACAGCGAAAAATGGAAAGCGGATATTGATTCAGGACGTTAAAACCTTTATATCCAATATATTTTTATTTAAACGAGGAATTCGTTGCAGAATAATGTAATTAATTTCCACCACTTATATCCCGAATAAATATATTCAAGTATTAGCAAAATATGCGCATTGATAGGATCTATTACCATGCCTTATTTCACGTTTCTGTTTCTGAGAAAATAGACTGTGACAGAAAAATAAGTAATTATTGAAATTCAATTTCTGAGTCTATTTGTACTTTGTATAATAATTCATTCATATAATCAAATATGAAACATTTTATATGTTAATAAAAACTATTTCTTATTTGGTTATACGAATATTTTGCGTAAAAAAACTTTGATGATGACAACTATCTCCTTGAGTTCATTGACAAATTTTTCAATCCAAAAACAGCTACTTTTAATTTTTATGTTAACGATTATTTATCAAATACAATGCAATAACTCGCTGTAACAAACTGGATAGGATTTTGTAATAATCAAATGTTAACCTTATAAGAAAGCAAACTAAACATATACGAAGCATATTTTATAAATGATGCCACAAGGTTTTAAATTTAATTTTTAATATAGGGTATGTTTCCTCTAAATTTAATAATAATCTCTATCTTAACGACAGTAGCAGCTCTCGTTTACTCACTAAAAACACCTATATGTTTTTGCAATAACTCGCTGAAACAAACTAGGTAGGATTTTGTAATAATAAGTGGACATCATATTTTAACCCCCTGATAACATATACGAAGCATATTTTAAAAATAATACTACACGGTCTTAAATATAATTTTTAATCTTCTGATATATTTCCTCTGAATCTAATAATGATCTCTATTTAAATGTCAGTAGGAGCTATCGTTTACGTACTAAAAACACGACAGACGTGATACCTATATATTTATTGCGCTAACTCGCTGTAACAAATTGGGTCGAATTTTGTAATAATAAGTGGACATCATATTTTAACGTCCTTGTAACATATACGAAGCGTATTTTAATAATAATACCACACGATCTTAAATGTAATTTTTAATCTTCTGATATATTTCCTCTGAATCTAATAATAATCTCTATTTTAACGTCAGTAGCAGCTATCGTTTACGCAATAAAAACACGACAGACTTGATACCCATATTTTTTGCAATAACTCACTGTAACAAACTGAGTGGAATTTTGTAATAATAGGTGGACATCATATTTTAACCCCCTTATAACACATATAAAGCATATTTTAAAAATAATGCCACACGGTCTTAAATGTATTTTTTAATCTTCTTATATATTTCCTCTGAATCTAATAATAATCTCTATTTTAACATCAGTAGCAGCTATCGTTTACGCACTAAACACACGATACACGTGATACCTATATTTTTTTGCAATAACTCGCTGAAACAAACTGGGTAGCATTTTGTAATAATAAGTGGACATCATATTTTAACCTCCTTGTAACATATAACACCACACGGTTTTAAATATACCAGACGGTTTTTTAATGTTCCCATAAATCTAATAATAATCAACATTTTAACGTCAGTAGCAGGTATCATTTACACACTAAAAATACGTCAGACGAAACCTTTTATCAACGTATATGTGCGCCTTTCATAAGCATACAAAGGTGTTTTAATAATATACAACAATATTTCAATTTATTGTCGGAGAGCTTATTATAAAATCGCCCACCGTCACACCTAAAGCTGATCGACTTTCTAGTCGACCTACTTTTTAATCGAAACCAGCCCGGCCCTGTCACTGACGCTGTAGTTACGACTCTCGCCGTAACACGAGGTGGTATCGAGGTTGTTCCTGCCATAAATGGTGAATGACTTTTTTTTAATTTCAACCGTAATCAATGATTTTAGGTGACCGCCGAAACATAAACGAGAGTTGCCATTAAATATATCGGCAACGATATCAATGTTACTCAATAGGAATTTACTATTTATCGATAAATCGTTGGGAATAGTTTATTATTACAACACTATAACGGAAACAGTGTTGAATAACAAGAGATTTTTTAAAATGAATTCAGCATGTTTATTTTTAATTTAAGTAAAGGTTCTTCGTTATATATTGATACGTTCACTGCCAGACTTATATTGGCAATATTTCACCAGGGGCCACATTGAAACATTAAGTTTCACATGAAGATTTAAATGTAAAAAGCATTGAAAAAGCATCTCCATGTTGGTTCCCCGATTCGTTTTTTTATTTGAATCTGTCAATTTTTCTTCATTTGATTTATTCGAATGTACCGAAAAAATGGTCTGTAGACTATTTTTCCTTCACGAAAATTTTTCCCTCATTTTGTCAGACAATATTGGTACATATGGTACCGCTCTAAACACTGCTAATCTTTTGAATCTAACAGGTGTGGTAATCGACGATTTATAGAATTTGTTTCTAATCTAGTTCATCTTAGTTTCAATTTACCTTGTTAATTTTATGAAAACTTCTAGGTCTTCAAATTTTATCACTAGTAACAAATTTTATCATCAGACGAAATCAAGTCGGGATATTAAGATGGGAGTATCAGCTGTTAACCACAGTTTTGCTTACAATAAATCAAAATTGTAAAGCTTTATTGAGTATCTTAAGAGAAAATCTTTACTTCGGTTTACATTTTATTTTGTTTGTAGAAAAAAGACTTAGAGTTCGTGAGCTAATTTAAGACTAATCTTTAACTGATAAGATGAAAAAAAAAATGTTTAGGGTTCCGTATCTTAAAAGGAAAAAAGGAACTTTGAGAGTCATTTCGTTGCCCGTCTGTCTATCTGTCGAGATCCTTTTTCTCAGGAACGCGTGGAGGTACCAAATTGAAATTAATATCAAGTACTTCTTAGATCCACGGGTCTCTTACAGCCAAGAAAAATCGTGTGTCAAAACAATAAAAACTACGGCCATTCATATAAATGATATTTTGACATAAGCAAATAAATTAAAACCTGTAGAGTACTTACTTCCTTTTGACCTAGAATCATGAGATTTGGAAAGGAGCAAAGTTTCATAGCACAAGTAACGAAAAAAATCGTTAATTTATAGTTATATCACATAAAAATATTGTTTTAATTACGCGCCTGTAAAATACATAGTAGGCAATATATTTTCGTTCTAAAAAATTAGAATTTTGTAAATAGTTTAATAAGAATATTACGTACCATTAAATATTTATAAATGTCTAAACGTATACGGAACCCTCTTAGTTCAAGTTCCACTCTTGTTGAACGCATAAACTATACGAAAATCGTAAGAGGTATGTACAAGAACAATTAGATTCCTATATCGGAATAAAGAAGTAGGATATTCCATCTGCCTATCGGAATAAGGAAGTAGGACATTCCATCTACCTATCCCGATAATGCGATATTCCATCTACCTATCCCGATAATGCCTGACGGAACAAGGAAGTAATATATCCCATCTGCCTATCCTGATAATGCGAGAGATGGTTTAGAGAATAGTTAGAAAAAAACCAGAGACAAAACAAGAGAACCAATTTATTCGAATTTTAAGTACAAAATGGGTTGTTTTATTTTACGAGTAAAAGGCAAAATTCAGGCATATGTTTTGCAAAAGACTCTGAATAAGAAATAGTTTTTGGACCCCCTTTGAATGTAAATTTAAAATGGTGCAGCTGTGTTTTAGCTATCGTTTTAAAAAATTATTTTTTATTAAATAACTCGAAAATGGCTGGATTTATAACGAAAATAGAGACAAAAAGAACTTTTTCCTAAACCATAAAATTCAACACCAGTTTTATTTAAAAGAAAGTTTCTCTAAAGTTATTTTAATTACAGTACCTCGTGGTTTCCATATTTACAATTTTTGTTAATTAACGGTAATTTTTAAGCAAAAAGTAGTTCTCACAAATCATGTAGGTCATAAAGTTCATATTAAATATTTTTTGTGATAGTTTACAACCTGTTGCGTAAAAAACAGCAGAATAACGTCTAATTGATTTTGAAAGGTTTTCATCACCTTGGCAGCTTACGGATGTCGTGAATATTTAAGGGCACATAATTGTATGAAACTATTCACAAATATTAACTTCCCCAAAAGTAAATATATTGCCTACTATATCTTCCACAGGCGTAAAAATATGATACATATTTATATAAATAATATTATTTCTCACCACGTAAATCTATTAATATATTGAAAATGTATTAATATAAAACACAAAGTTATTTTTTCAATTTATTTAGGTCGCATGTACGAAGTTTCTACGAACTTTTTACGAACCCAACTAAATGTCATAAGTTCGTTGACTATTGCTCGTAAAGTTGTAGAGCCTACTTAGCTGTGATAATTTTTCCTTGGTTTTCTTTTGAATTTCCTTGTAAACACCTTGGGATATTGAAAAATAGCGTTTAGCTGGTAGGGGGTGGATACATGTAACTCTAATATAAATGGCCAGTTTAAAGCTTATTAACATAACATTAACATACCTACTAACCACCACATAACATTAACATACACACTAACCACCACATAACATTAACATACCCACAATATTTTTAAAGACCGTCCAATCATATTCAATACAACGGGATATGCGAAAAAAAATCACCCTTGCTTTACATATAGAGGAGGTACACTTAAAAGCTTTGCTTAAAGATTGATTTCATAACTTTTTTAAATATGTTTTTATAAATAACATCCCAAATATTTTTTTCCACATATTTTTTTAATAACATTCCAAATTTCAGCTATGTAGTAACTAACAGTTTGTGATTAAAACTGCTGTAGAGTCCTAAAAACTGTAAATAGGAAACTGTAAAAGGCTATATATTATAAAAACATCGATTTCAGAGAGAAATTTATAAAAGAAACGGAAAGAATTTTTTTTAGTTTTCAACAAAGGTCTTTATTTCATCATTCGTCCGACTGCTTCCGACGTTTTTAATAAAATTCATTTACAAGAATAAAAAGAAAAATTTCCCAAAGAATATTATGAATATTGTGAATTCTGATAATCTAATCTCCATAAAATAACCTTACAGATAATTTAATATTATATATTCATAATATTGTATTACATTTTATATTTATTCTTAGCTGTACGCGTGTTTGCCTGTGCATATGCTTAAAATAAGTTACTTGCTAACTTTGACACTAGGTGTCGCGACCTTTTGAACGCGAGCTGTCACGTCGCGTACTTACTACGCAATGTAAGTTTATTTTCATGAATAAAATATTTTTATTCAGTTTAAACCACATAAATTTTGTTTACTATTTTAACTTGACATAAATACACACACTTTTATATATTTATATATATGATTTGTTGTGTCCTTCATATTGTTACGTTTTTATCAACTTTCCTTCTCACTCATCCTGACGATACTCCACTGGTTAAATTTTATAGTACGTTCATTGGATATTTCGAAACGATTATATTATTAAGTTTAGTTTGTAAATCAAATATTGAAATTTCCTTCTGTGCATTCAAGCACACACTTGATGTTTTTCTACTGCCCTAGATTGTTCGACAGTAAAAGTTAAACCCAAATCCATTAAGCAATTTTCGGTTTATAAAGTAACATTAGTTAGGAAATTTTCCATGACGTAGCAATGCGATGAATTATTTTTTTTTAAACCCAGTAAATTGTCGTTTAGCAGTTATTAAGTGACTTTCAAACAAATAGATAAATACACAAACAATCTTTCCAAAAATATATTTTTTTTTAGTTTTGCATCCTCTAGTAATCGCTAACGATCACTTTCTCAAAAATATTTTCAACATTCACACTGGAGGTCTTCGAACGACCATATAGCCAGAAAAGATAAAATCACATTAGTTCACGTTTTTTGGCTCCTTTTTTCCTTATACAATTAAAATAAAACATAAATACAGAAACGAATTAACAAGCAAAAAATTTACATTTAAACGATTCAAAATCCAAAAAAAACCAACTCCGCGCGAACACCGATCACTGCGATTACGCAAATCCAAATCGATTTCGCCTCTGATTAGAGGCGAAACACAGAAAAACATTGCAAAATTACACATCGCTGCACAAGTCATTAAACTGACGAAGAAACCTTGGCTGAATTTAATATTCAGAAAGTATCAACGATCACCGCACTTTCTTCCGCCGTCGCGGTCCGGTGAGCACCCATTCTTGGGCCACTCTATAAAACGCTTCCGATCATTGTCAACGGGCTGATAGTTGCCGCATTCACCATTACAAACAGTACTCGATATCGTCAATACTAAACATGTCTCTCATTAAGACGGTGAGTAGCTGCACATTTTAATTTATCATTTATATAGCTTAATATATTTGTAACATAACTGTTCAAAGTGTTACAATAATGTTACAAAAATTCGGCTCGGTAATCAATTTATGTAAGTGAAGAAAAAAACAGTTTACTTTCGACGGAGAGTAAAAGTTAGACAATGTTGTTATTGTCGGCTGCCGTTTGGCCTACGAATGTGGACCAACCGCATTTGTTAAGTGGAACGGCGGCCGAGCGCCACTACTGCAGACAGACGCTGTCGGCTCTGAGTAACGTTTTTTGTCGAGAATAAAAGATTGAAATATTGAAGTAGTCGAATTCAATAATTTATGGTGACAAAAAATGATGCTGGAAACTAGTGCAAAGAAATTAGATTTCATATTTGTACACGCAGAGAGATATGTTATATTAAGACTTCGTGTACGTGTTATGTTTTTTTAACGAAAATACTGTGGGAATAATATATTTTTAATGAAACATAAATTCTCATTAAAACTTATTATATACACTAGATAGTCTTTTCTGTAAACGTGTTCTTAACTAAGAAATAAAAACCTGAAAATTTTACAATTTCTTTTGATCACCCGTTGTCAGCGGTCATTTTGACATATTTCGTTTATTAATAATTATATTACAAGAAATTAAACATTATGTCTATTTGTATGTTTACTTTTATCATTGTTCCATAGAGATAAACAGAATAACATGATCCGGAAGCGACCATGATATTTTTTGGGAATTTTTATCTGCCTTTTTGTTTAAGATGAGCTAGAATTAAAAAGAGCTAGTCTATTTTATATAAATTATTATAAAAAACGCGCCAAAAATACAGAGCACTTTAATTTCACTCAGTTGATAAAATAGAAGATGGAAAGATTATTTTTGTTATTCTATTCATTAAGTCTGACCGTATCTACGCTCAACCGAGCTTCACGATGCAGACAAAAAAGCAAGAGCAGTTATTTTATACAAGAAAAATTATTGTTTTTTTTATATCAAATCCTGATATAATAATTAAGTTAATTTATAAAAATATAGCAATCTTCGGTCCTAAGATATTATGCAAAATCCGACATACACATTGTGTAAAAATGCGACTTTAAACTACTCGAACTGATATGGTAGTACACTCATAATTTGTGTATTTAAAAATGGTAGCCTTCCCAACACAAACAATTATATACATGGACTAATTAACTACCTTTTCTCTTACACGGCCTTATATTTTTCACCATTCACAATATTTTCTAATATTTGACTATACTAAAATATTTAAATGACCAAGTTTATCTATAATAACCTCGTGGTAGATTAGGTCGGTAACCGAGAAAGTCCCACTTTCGAAACTCAAGGCACTTTTTTTAAGATCGACCAATGTAAATTAGTTCGTAATGAAGTGGAGCTGAGAACTAAGAAATGTTTTTTTTTTGTTTTAAAGAAATAAAAATTTCCCAATTCCGAATAAGAAAATCAGAGTTTCTTAGGGGCAATTTAAATTTCACAAATACACGTGGAAAAGTGGCTATGTAATTTTATGTATTACGGATGTAACTTGGAAAAAATTCGTTTAAAGATTTGCTGTAACTCTAAAGTTTCTTTTCTACAGCTGTGTTCTTTTGTATTATAGGATAATAATAAACAAATTTACTGAATTTTTTGTCAAAACTAATTTATATATTTTTAAATAATGCAAGTACAACAGACAAAAAATAATTCCAAAAACAATCACTTTTTATAAAGATAAAACATGAGCATTTGGTTGCGGTCACGCTACGATTTTATACTGTCTGCTGTTATTTGATAACTATCCGCCTAGCACGGTTTTCTTCGATCAAAAAAGGACTAAAATAGTATTTTATTTTAATCCTCTTTTTAAACAGACTATTTATCAGACAGATTCTTAAAGACTTATCTCCACAGAAATTATTCAACCCATTCTTCTGAATAATACAAAAAAAGAAAAATTGTTTATTGAAAAAAAATTTTTGACGGTTTTGTGACGAATTACACTTTTAACGAAAATTTTAAGTCATCTGATCTTATTAGTGATATTTAATAATATACAAGATTTTCTGATAGTTTTTAAAGTTTTATTTTTCTGAGAGTAATAGAATTTGATGCAATAAACATTCAGAAATTATTTTATAATAAAAAATTAGAAATTATTTTCCACATTCCGAACTTTGAAAACAATTATCCCGAAAATAGTCGGATTTTTCGTATTCACCAAAAACCTTTTACATTCAGAATGATGAGAGGAACCAGCCATTAAACAATAGGTCATAAGTATAAACATAGCCCGTATAATCATTATTTGCAATTAGTTTATTTACGACATTCTGAACGGTTTATTTACTTATTTGTGGTTTAATCAAATACAAAATTACACAGCCTGTTATTTAAAAAGGCTAATAACAAACAATCTATGATAATAAATCATAAATGTAAACCCTACAACTTTTTTAGATTTCATTACGGTTTATTAAATGACTAAAAAGTAATTCTATGATTCGATTCTGGAACAGAAAAGGGGTCATAACGGAAAATCTAAAATAATGAACAATATGCGAATACGTACACAACTGTACATTTAAATGCTATTGATCGGGTTTACTTGTATATCACTAAGTTGCTACGCGGGTTAGCACCCTCAATTTAAATAAAATGCAATAAAGTATCCCGCTTCTACATGAAATAAACCAAATCACAGGCAAAATCGGGTAACACTGCTTAAAATGTATGAGATAGAGATTGACAGACTTATTTATTGACTGATAATCCCGAGTAATGCCGTCGATATACCCCCGATCCCGACGACGGATATCGTTTGGCGAACAGAACGGAGGCGTTTAGTGACTGTGATGAGAGCGTAGTATAATTTAAATGATTTTACGAGCATGAAACTGCGGTAAACGGCTAGTGTTGCTACAGTATTTTAAAAGTTTAACTCAAATGTGCATACTTTAAATCCCTTCACCGAAAGCATTATTACTCACACAAACAAACAAAATACAAACAAGCAAAACTTTCCTCTTTAAAGTATTAGTCAACGTTATGCTATTGTGTTACATGTATTCATGATATTTGAAAGAAAATAATTAACACCTTACAAACAATTTGATTATGTTTCTTAAATAGAAAAGTTTAAAGTAAAGTTTAACTCAAACGCGCACACTTAAAATCCCTTCACTTAAATCATTATTAGTCATACAACAAACGATATACCGATTAACAAAACTTTCCTTTTTATAATATTAGTACAATATTACGCTATTGTGTTACAAGTAAATATGATATTTGAAAGAAAATAATTAACACTTAACTAACGATTTGTTTAGATACTTGGATAGAAAAGTTTAAAGTTAAGTGTAACTCAAACATGCACACTTAAAATCCCTTCACTTAATTTTATTAGTCATAGAAAAAAACAATATACCAACAAACAAAACTTTCCTCTTTATAATATTAGTACAACGTTATGCTATTACATGTATACATGAAATTTCAAACTAACGATTTGATAAGATAATTGAGCTATTTTATTAATACTGTCGTAAACACCATGTAACAAGTTAATTTCCGTCATTTTCTACCGCAATAACACTGAGCTAGTTAAAAATAAACAGCGAATTTTAATTAATTACATTTTTCTTAATAACAAAATATTTTTTTCTATCGAAGTTAAAACTAAGGTGTTTTATATCAAAATTGCGCTGAAAGTTCTGTTCCGGTTAGTTCTAATATCAAAGTCGATAGTGTTTATAAATTGTCATAAATTAAAAAAATGTGTTCTTCTTTCCCGTTCACAAATAGTAACGTATAAGATACAGTGATAAAAAAAATTTACACCTAATTTGAATATCATCACCAAGTCAACTTCTATCCATTTATATACACGGTGTCCGAAAATAAATGTCGGACAAAGAAAGACGCTATTCGTTGGCTATAAAGGAATACATTGTCGTTGAAATAGAACGTAAAACACGCCCTTTTTCTAATTGAGTGAAAAAAAATATTACACATAACTCTTTTTAACACATCCGATTCTTGCCTGGAGCTCGGTGCTTACTCCGGCAGCTAGATATCTTCGCAGCTATTCGCCGGTTATTCCCCTGAGCGGCGCTGAATAATGTGCGCAAGTACTGTGTATACGAAAAATATGACAAATAATTATGAATATGATTTTCAACTTTCTGAAAAAAGCCATATTTTGAATTTGATTTTAATGACATTCAAGTATTTTTCAGTCAACGAATAACGTCTTTCTTTGTCTCCCGATTTTATTCCCGGACACCGTGTATATGTTTAACATAACAAAATTTTCTACATTCTCATTACAAACAACATATAATATTGAATAGTCTTTCTTCTTCTTTTAAGTTGAAACACTAGTATAAAAAAATTAAGTTTTAATAAAAAAAAGTAGGGATAACACTCACACTATGAAGGTTCCATATATATTTAAGGATTTATAAACATTTAAGGATACATAGCACTTTTACTAAACTATTTCAAAAATATTAATTTTTTTGAACGTGAGTCTATTGGCTACTGTATCTTTCACAGGCGTAAAATATGGTGCTTGTTTATATAATACTATTTCTCACCATATAAATATACATTTTAAAATACAAGGTTATGTTTGCAGTTCATTTAAGTCATTTCCATGGAATTACCAGGAATTTTCTACAGACCCAACTACACGTCATAAGTTGGTCGAATATTACTTACTATTAATTAGCCGTGATAATTTTCCTTTTAATTTCGTTACATACTAGCTGTACTTACCACTTCATACGCGTGTAATTAGGAAATTATTTTTTTTCCCTCTCTTATATGTTGCTCCTGGGTATATACTATTACCATACCAAATTTCATGAAAATCCGTGCAGTCGATTTTGCGTGATACCCGCTCAAATTAACAGACAGGCAGACAAAAATTTTAAAAGGTTTTTCGACTTGGGTTGCTATTCTATTTGCTAAATCCGTCACATGTTTAATTATATTTTCAATGTGCAGACTTCACTTCAATACAATTGCATTATATGTATAAATATTGTAAATACTTTAGATGTTCAAAACAGCAGTTTAGCTGGTAAGGGGGTGAGAACATGTAAATTAAAAAAAAAATTCAATTTAAAATTAACATTTGTCAAACGGATCCCTGTATCAGAAAAGTGCTCATGATGTATCCAACACCAAAATTTTTGAAACACTTATTCAATGATACGCTTCATATAGAAACTAGAAACCTAGCATGGTGCTAAAGCATATTAACCTGCACAAATTTTAATTATTTAAATATATTTATATGAAAATATTTTATGGGACAAATAAACTCAATTTTTTTTATTAAATGTGTTGTGTGGAATATTAATTAAAAGAACTAATTACAAGGATTCCAAAACTATTTTCTTCAGAATGTTATGGAATTATTCTAGAAATATTTTTGAAAATATACACTTAAGCAAAACAATATTACTACAAGTTTTCCTAAAGTATAACGGAAAACCTACAAGGTAGATTCTAAATTATATAGCCTAAGACATCCACGATATTTTACGCCTGTAAAAGCAATACTAGACAATAACTTTACACGATAACAATTAACATTAATATGGTAACATGTTTATACAGACTACATTTCTCTTTACAATATTTTTTGGAAAATGTTTTTTTCAAACCGAAACCCTGTGTAATGTTGTAAAGAAAAAATACAAACGTATATGGTTATGTTTTTAACGTAACCCTCGCAGAACAAGCGCTTCTTGTACTTAACAGTTATTTAAATAATATATAGAAAACCCTAAAATGATGTTTAAAATTAAAATATCCACTCTTTGTTATATTTAATTATTTTGAAAAAGTATTTTTTTATTAATGATTTCTTTATTCTGAGGATTGTAATAAAACTGGTGGCCTAATTATTAAGACAGCTTTTAATATAAATTTCTGTCTTGGAAGTTCATTGTAAATGTCACGGATAATTAGTCTTTACCCATGCTAACAAATTAGACTATTAGTAATAAATACTTGTGGACTTGTATATTAATAATAATTAAGTTAATTCAAAGTTAAAATTTTCAATACTTAATTTTTTTCCTGAAGTTATTCTAATTTTGTTATATATTTGAATAACGCCATGTAGTCAGAAAGGATATCGTTTATATTTTTACCGTCACCAGTTCTTTTACGTATATTTTGAAAATTTCTATAAAATGTAGATTAGTAACTATACACTAAATTATAAGCAAAAAATATATTTGTAGAAAATAATGTATTAACTGTGTTGAATCCCTAAAAATAAGTAACTAACCCTTTATTGGATGTGCTAAACTTAATCCTTTATAGCATTATGTCTTTTTCTTATTTGGTTCCTTATTTTCTTATTGGCAGAATACTAATATGGTGGATTTCGTATTAAACAATCTTAATATAAAACCGGCCAAGTCAGAGTCGAGCATTGAGGATGCCGTATCTGGTTTGAAGTGAAATTACTTTATTTATCATAACTGATTACCGGTACGGACTCCCTAACTCAATAAATACCAATAATAAATAATATAATTAAGTAGGAGAAACATTTGTTGTTATCGTGAATATCTCAAAAATAATTATATCTGAAATAATCGTCGAGGTTTTCCTATGACCCTTGCGTTGATTTTTTAAAAATCCTAGTTTTACATAATTTTAAATTCATTAGTTTCGGAAATAAGGGAAAACAACTTATTTGCCGTATATTTCTTAGTGAAAATATACGACTTGAAATTATAAAAAAATTAATATTTTTAAGGCTCTTATAACGAGCCCTATCAGACAATATATATTGAATTTTAAAATTGCCACAATATATATATTGAATTTTAACATTTTTCTCTCAGTATTTAATTTAACCATCTTAAAATTCCCATATAAATATTTTTGACCGTTAGCTTGCGATATGTTTAGAGATATTCCAAGTTTTTACGTCGAGCGATTTCTGAAAAAATCGGCTCTGACAAATAGACAAAAGGACGCATGAGTAGAGGGGAGGTATCGTTATTCCTTTTGAGGTACGGAACCCTAAAAAAACAAGATAAGTGGAAATGTTGCTTCAATAACTTTCCGAAGCGATAACCTTGTTTTTAACATCTACGTTTATCTTTTTCAGCACCTTATCTTGGCGTTAGTCGTCATAGTGACCCTCGCGTTTGCGGCGGCCAGACCTAACGAGCGTTCAGTTTATCCAGAACCCGAACGGAGGGACCGTAATTTTGAAGACGGTAAGTTAATGAAAACTATTATATTAAGTAATTTTCTTAATTATCCAGTTCTGATATTTAAGAATATCTGGTAAGCTGTATACTACGTGCCTTTAAATGGAAAATTTACAGTTCGCTAAAGGAAATATAACTAGATCTCAATAAACCTAGTCTCCGATGAAAATAGTGGAAATAGCTATATTTGGTTACCAATTTTAGGAGCCTATAGCAGTTCCATTCATATGGAGAGTTTATAATAAGGATTTTATTCCCATTTTACCATTCATGGTTTCGATACTTGTGTATCCTTTGAAATGGAGTACAATCGAGTGCATTAAAATTCAAAATCTTAAAATTGTAAATGCTGTAAAACTCCGTCTTAGACAATATAACTTTAATAACTAACTTTAATCTGTTTTTTAATATTGTTTTTTGACAGGAATAAACATTTTTGTTATAATTTAACTTCGTTTTTGTTTAACAAGGGCTTGACGTATATTCAAAATATATTCTAAACTTATCCAAGGTTTTGGAAACAATTTAAAAGTTAATGAAAATAGACTAAAAATTTTATCGGATTTCGATTAATTATACATTTTGAGAAAAAAAAATTATTTCACTCTTAATTTACTTCTATAATAAAATTCTCGTGATATTCACAAAATAAATAAAATTCGTTATTATAAAAAACATCAGACCAAGTACATTAGGTAAAACATATTTATTAATAAAGCACGTGTAAAACTATCACTTGGAGGGTTCCGTACATATTTCGGCGTAATATATCGTAATTAATTTTTCGCAACGTAAACATATCGTAATATCATATTAAATACTAACTTTCATTGCCATAAAAATATGGTGCATATTTAAAAAAATACAAGATCTATCATTAATCAGATTTTAACGACCCAATTTTTTTCCAAGATTTTTGGTTCACAAGAATCGGAAGTAAGGGACTATGTACTATATTTTTGTACGTTTTTAAAAATATCTTTTAAATACGCTATTTAAAGTTGTGAAAAAAATAGTTTTATATTCCTCATAACAAGCCTCTTCAAATGATACTCCACATGATACATAAAAATGAATAAAAATATTTTTTAAGACCTTCAGGTATTTACATCCTCTTTAATTGTTTTAGTAGTACTTTAAAAAATTGGTGGAGTACTATATTTTTCGTAGGCGTAAAAACAAGGAGAATATTTCAAAAATTAATCATTTTAGCTTCATTTATTGCAATATGCGCGAGTTAATATGTTTTACTACCATGCCAAATTTCAATTTTCTACGTCAAGCGGTTTCTGAGAAAAACGGCTATAATGAACAGTGAGTAATCTTATAAGACTTCCGTTTTCCCTTGCAAGGTATGAAAAAATAAAAATTAAGTTATTAAAGACCGTATGGCTTAATTAAGGAGATAAAAGAAATGTTCGTTTTTATTATATAAGCCTCTTATCCTCGTCGCTATCTTCATGTATAATAATGTTAATGAGTACTTTGTAAAAAACTATGCTAAACTTTCCGAACTGTCTCAAAATACCGGACAGAAAATAATTATCTCGTTAAAAAAGAAATCCCGATAGTTAAAAAAAATTACCTGATCTATGCCATTATGCTCCAAAATTAATTCCATATATTATTTAATATTACTCCTTGGAAAAATGTAACATACAAAGAAAAACTACAACGATCCTGTAAATCTAAATCCTTAAAATAATGTTGAAAATTAAAAGACCTCTCCTAAAATTTTCGCCATGGTATGTAAGATGATCAAGGAAGGCATACTACGGCCTTGACGGTGTGGGGCAGGGCGGGGATCGATTCTCTGCCGCTCGTCGAACTGGGTTGGACTGGTGTTCTAGTTGGCTATAAGATATTGCTCTCGTAGCAACAAGCCCGCAATATGTATCAACTATACACATTAAAGTACAAGAGAGAGAGAGAAAGAGAAATTTACTTATCATAGATCTTTAACTGAAAGCCTTCTTTAACCTTGATACTTTTTGCTACATAAGAAAAGATTAGACTATTTCATAGTATTCGCTTGAACCTCTCTCTACTCTTTACGCTCTCGTAATTGGCAACAATAATGAATAATTTTTTAAGGACATTTTAAATTTAAAAAGTCACAAATTACAATTTTGTCCTTGATATTTTTTAATATATAACAAAAGATTAGACTATCCCATAGAATTCTTTTGGACATCTACTCTTTACACGATCGCAACTAGTAACCACAACGAATTAAAGATGTTTTAAATTTAAAATGTTACAAATTGAAATTTTTTCCTTAATACTTTTTACTATATAACAAAAGATTAGACTATCTCATCATCATTTAGACCTCTCTCTATTATTTAGGCGCTCGCAACTGGCAACGACAATGAATCACTTTTTTTAAAGGTGGTTAAATTGAAAAAGGCGCAGATTGCAATTTTTTCGTTTACCATCACAATTACAACTATATGTGAAAGTATATAATGTAATTTACTTGAGTTTGCGCAGCTGCGCTAACAAAGTGGCTGGATACTCTCCATATAGTAAACACTTGAAAATTGTGTCCCTCATACAATCACAAAATGCAGCAGCTAATTACAGATACATTTTGATAAGAGTCCCAAAGTCAAGATGCAAATAGATAAATAAATAAAATTGACTTTTCACTATTCTGCCATAACATTATAAATGTTATGGCAGAATAGTGAAAAGTCAGAAGGAGAACATTTTTAGTGATTCGCACAGAAGATAGGAACGAAACACTTTTGATCTCTCTTTGATGTATGTCTGTCCTATCATCTAAAACAGCCTTTTAAAATCTAACTTTATAACTCAGAAAACTGAAATATTACATAATTATAAAGTTTGAAAATCCGAAATTGTTTCAGGAAAAGAAATGAAAATATTATATTTAATAATAACGTATTTAAATGGAATATGATTGAAACAAAAGAAAAAAAAATGGCGTAGACAACCTTCTAAAATGTCCCATATTCGTTACAATCAAAGTAATTATATCAATTGGTATCGCAAAAACAATGATTAATAGAAATTATTCTTATTTAAATAAATAAAATATGTTGGGATCGATTTCCAAAGTTCTTCACATCAGCACAAAATTTTTTATAGTACCAGTTTTCTCTGTTTACTATATGAAATACTGATGAATTTCAAATCTGTATTTTTTTTATATTTGTCTATGAATATCAAATTTTAAAAAACCAACTAAATGCAATAAAAAGACACGGACCTCAAGTATTACTTATTTCGACCCTAACTCACTGAGTCACTCATCAAAGTACATCCCATTGACATACAATCTTGATATTGACACAATGCAAAGTATTATAGCACAAGTATTCGGGTTGGACTCCAATGGTCAGTTCGGATCACCACCGTGCCCCTCCTAAATTTATGTTTTATACAGAATATACTTCGCGCTCTTCAAAATCGGCGGCGCGTTTTTAGAGGTCACAAAGATTAACATCTTCTAATCGGTATGATCACATGCATAAGCTTGGTATCATCACACGCTTTCGCAGCCAAGACAGGGGAAGCCATCGTGTTATTGAATAAATACTTATGTCCAGCAATTAAATAATATTTCTTTGCTTATTATAAATATATTTTTTAATTTAAATAAAATAAAAGAGTAAGAAGAAATTGTTCGTTTATCGTCGTCCTGTCCATTTCATGTTTTAGTGGACTGTGGCCTTCAAGAGCGTGGTAGAGCTGTTTTCGCAAACTTAAGTATACTGTAGTACAGTTCCCCTGCATTAACGTGCTGAAGAGCATGTGTTGCGATTCGGTGCATACAAATGTGGGTGATATCATCAACCAAAATGTTGATTCGTGCTTAGAGATGGGGAAACCCTTATAGGACAAATATTACAAGTCACTAGTTTCGAATTCTATATTGAAAGTGTCAAACTTTTTCTTTTTTTTTAAATTTTTTTTTAATACTTGCTTATATTTAGGATAATACAATATGAGAGTACGAAACCCTCCTCCCGAGCGCAAGTTCTGCACCCACTTGACCGTCTCTTGTTTTTTTTAATTATTAATCAACACATTACAATGTTGATATAACATAATTTATTTGATATAACATAAGTTTTTACACCCAAATTTCATGAGCGCATCACACGCAACTGATATGTAATTCACGTGTGTGTACAAGTTTGCCTGTGAAAGTAGAATAACATCCAGTTTCGGTAATGCTAAAAACATATAGTTGAATACTATCAATGTTTTTCTACGATTATCACATACGAAACTGGAAAGCCCCTTTTACCACGTACAGCGTTTTTTTTTATATTAGTTACTAGACGTTGCCCTTCGCTCACATAGGCATCTTTATTGGTCACAAGTAATGTTTTAATCTCGATAGGACCGTTGACCAGGATAAAAGTAACTTAGATCTTAACTTGAACTTTAAACTGATTGACAGTGACAGAAGCAGACAATTTCTGTTCACCAGTATGGAAACCAACTTATAATAAAGACAAAAAATTGGAAGAAAAATTAACTCTGAGAAAGACTTATTTAATTTGTATTACTAAAAAATTAATAAACTCTACTGTAAATAATAACATTAGATATAAAAAACAGATAATTTTAAACCTTAGTTCCAATATAAATTCACATTTAATTAAAAAGTTTTCGCTTATTAAAAATAAATTAATTTAAAGATCAACTTTAAATAATTTTTGGCTATACTATTATTTGTTGGTCTGTAATGTGGTGTAATGATTGAAAATGGGAGATTTTTGGTAAATTCTGGTTTAAGGAAGAAGATCAAAATTAGAAGATAAATTCCGGGAGAATCCCAAAATTTCGGCAGGGTTGCCAACCCTATTCATCAGTCGTCAGATCCGTGCACTCAGTTCTTATCGCGTGCGCCAGTGTTGAACTTTTGAGTCCTTTATTTAATCGACGCTAAAGGTAAAAGATTTTAATCTGAACTTTAGGTATCATTAAACATCCCCTTAAAATTGGTCTTGAAATTTTTGTGTACTTTTTGCTATCTCTGCTCTACATACAGACAACAATTCTAAAAAAGCATTTTGGATTTCTATTCCATCCAAACAAAACAATATAAAATTTCCAAAAAATATTCAGAGGGCAACGTTACAAGGGATATATGCCCTACATATTGTCTGAAATTTAATACTCGTGACGGATATAAATTCAAATCATTTGTCAAAATACGATGAATAGCTTATAATAAGAAAATATTTCATATTCCTGTCATAAAAAAGGTATAACAGATAAGACAGAACGACCATTTCAAACCAACCGCTATTTGCCAACGAAGTTGACATTTGGGCAATTGTCTAGAATGACCTATTGGTTATGCGCTAGCCATTAATTACCATCATGGTTGGATGATCCTTATGTGCCATTGACATTTAAAGAAACCTTGCTGACAGGCTCATATTTGCACCAGCTATTGATAAATGGGGACATTTTAATTTGACACTGCACATTAGTTTTGACTGATCACCTTACTATAATTAATAATCGATTCTCAAACCTTTACGAAATAATCATTAAACAAACAAATAGCTTAAGAACAAAGCTACAATAGCATGAGAACTATCAAAAATTACCTGTCCTCGTTCTAAATTCATAAAATTAATTTGCAATTTTACAGGCAATCAAAATTCTTTACTAAACTAATGAAAGCTAAAACAATCACATCAAGGTCAATTAACCGAGGTGTTTTGGAATATAGAGGTTTTATGTTCGAAACGCTAACTGATACTCAAAGTTTGCAGTAACAATTTTAAAGGAGGGGAAAATAATTTTTAGATTTACAGAAATATTCAGCACAGTTCCTACGTATAAAATATTGTCCTCAATATGTTTTTGGAATTAAGTTTATTTTTCAAATCCTATTTCACATCTTCTTCTCTATTTAAATGGATGTAATGATCTAACCTCCTCGTCATGTTACTTTTATTTATTTACATGTCGAAAAATAAACAAAAAAATTAGGAAATTTTATCGATATTAACATTCACTAATTTAATTTTGGTCACAATGGGTAAAAAAAACATTTTATCGCTCAACGAAGGGTTTTAAACACAGATTTACTCTCGACTGTGTATTTTACAAAACTGCTCAATAATAATTCAATGTTGAGATTGGATTCATTTTATACTTCTGATATCTTATATTTAATTCAGAAAGTATTTATAATTTTATGTTCCTCAACCACGAATCAATATCCCGTAGAATCTTCCCCTGTTGTGGCCACGTTTCTCCTGAAATTGTTGATCTCTCTTAAACCTTTGATAAATTGATGGACTTCGACATTTTCTTCTACGCAATAAGAAACCTAGAGATTAGGATTATAGGAGTCTAAAAGTCTCACTACCGTGATCCATTCATCTCACAGTCGTGTGAGGTTAATAGATCAATTTCGCAACATCTTGATTTTTTAGTTATCATTTTTATTTTGCAATGCTGTGACTAACTCCTTTGTAATATTATCAGTATTTCAGTAAATAAATAAGAAACTAAATAAACAAAATAGTCTCAAATGTACATTTGAAAGTATGTATATATACGATTATATTATAAAACTAAATATCAAAACTGGCACGCACTAATCAATCTCGAACTTTGATTATTACTCTATTCCATTTTGTGCTTCTGAAGTACAAAAATACGTTAATAATTCTAATTAATATAACAATCACTTCATAACTATTCTAAATGTAAAGAAATTATTGTAAATAATTTCCGGCTTACCATTTGTAAAAATTTAGGTATTAATTTTCCAGTCTTTTTATTCATTCCCAAACTCAGCTTTTAGAAGCAGCCTTTATTATTTGATACCCACATTACGTTAAAAGGAAGAATATGCCATTTTTTATTTTTTCCCCATTTTCCATCTTACACAATTAATAATTCTACCTGATCATTATTAGAATCCAGTGTCAAGTCTTTATGTCAAGTTTTATTAATTGATATCACTGAAGTACCGTCCTTGAACATAATCATTGTAGTCATACCAGTAATTCTGGTCTAGTCAAAAATATGCTTGAAAATTATATTCGAAGACTTTTTTTATGAAAATGGATATCATATTGTTTGATCTCCCATTTGTTAGTTCTGATCAGAGCAATAAACGGCGGACAACGAACACTAAATATGATTCAAAATACGTGTTCGATAAAACGATGAACAGATAAAGAAACTTTGACATAAGAACACATTTTTACTTTCTTCAATCAAAAATTGCAATAACAATTTTACAGTTTCTCTATACGTATGTACTTACGCTTTTAAAATCTTATTAAATTTGAATTAAGTCTCTGTTTGTATTCAGACTTTTTGTTTCAAAGTGTTTGGCGACATATATAAAATGATATACATTTGAATTAGAAAAACCGTAGCTTTCCCGAGATGTTTTGTTAAACTTGAAACTTAAGTCTTTAATGAAAACTTATTAAAGTAGTTTTTGAGATTTGGCTAAAAAAACGGATTTTTTTCCGTATACTCAAATATCACTGGCTGGTTCGGCGTCAAAATATTATAAAAGCCTCAAGCGTCCAATATAAAGATATCTATCATGTTGTCATAACCCCGTTGTTTAATAATTCAAATATAAATGTTAAATTTTTATTGTGTAACATTTTGGTGAGACGTCGTCATCTGTACTTGAATATTAAACGAGATTTAGTCAGTTCATTAAATATGTTTTATTTCCAAAAAATACTTTTGTAGTCTAAGAATAGATTCTAATTGCGAGAAATCACTTAACAATATTAAGAACACATGAGTGCTATGATCAACTTAAAACGCATGTCAAAAAAAACAACTTTTCACTTTGTTGCAATTATTTCTTTGATTCCTATATTCTTAAGAACAACTAAAATGCTGCTCGGTTAATATAAAGAAGTATATACCTATGTACTTTATGCTACAGTTTGAAATACAGTCTTAACAGTCTTCATTTATTTAAAACACAACAGCGACGAGATCGCAATATAAAAAAGGAGACGTACTTTCAAAAATTTGTGAACAATAACTATTACTAATTTATTTTGAAATCTAACAAAACATGAAGTAACAAAGAATTCACATTTCGCATGCTGCGTTGCGAAAACGAATATGGTTAAATATTAGACAGAAAAAGTACATTACTTAAAGTTTATTTCATTATCTCCCACCAAATTGAAGTAACCAGCTAAAAATACGTACCTGATATGACTCAGTATAGAAACATTCTTGGATATAATTTTTTATAATGTGACAAGTTCACGGTATGGTAAAATTAGAGGTTTTACCACATCGATAGCCCATAAATGTAGATCATTATTGATTTTCTTTCCATACTTTTATGCACAGACAAGACATATTCTTGTACGTATATATTCTTTTAAATATAGCTATACCGGCAAGTATCGATTATGAATATCTCCTTGTTTTTTGCTATTGCTTAACTATGTACTACACACGGTGCTGCTTTGCTATTGTGCTATTTTACTTTTTTAGTCACGACAGCTATTCCCATTAGCTGTTGTTAGTCATGTTTTTTATCATATTCTATATAGGTACCTTTTGTTCTGTATTAACAAGCTATTAGAGAATTTATTTCTATACCAAAATTTCTAGGTGAGAATGCTTAAGTAGACAAAGAAAAAGATTTCAAAATTAGAACGCTTAGTTAGTACGCAGCATTGTTGTGATTTGCTCAATATAGCTCTTGTTCATCATATTAGGTTTTGTAATTGTTATATTCTTTGTACGTTTTGTTCTGCATTTGTAAGCTATTGGTTAGACAATTTAATTCTATTTCAAAATTTTAAAATTAGAACGCTTAAATAGGCGGAAAAAACGATTTCAAAATTAGAACGATTTGATAGCTGACGGCGTATTGTGACTTGCTATTTTCAATGTAGCTTTTGTTTATCACATTAAATTTTGCCTTTATTATGTTCTACTATGTATCTTTCGCTTTCTATTTGCAAACTATTAATTGGACAATTTATTTATATTTCTAATTTCAAAGTTAGAATGCTTAGATAGTACGCGGCATTATTATGATTTGCACAATATAACTCTTATTAATCATATTAGGTTTGGTATTTGTTATATTCTATGCATCTTTTGTTTTGCATTTGTAAGATATTGGTCAGACAATTTGTTTCTATTTCAAAATAGAACGCTTTGATAGCTGGCGGCGTATTAAAATTTGCTATTTTCAATCTAGATTTTGTTTTTCTTTAGGTTTTATCTTTATCGTGTTCTATGTTCCTTTTGTTCTATATTCGCAAGCTATTGGTTAGACAATTTATTTCTCTGTCAAAATTTCAGAATTAGAATGCATAGATAGATGAAGAAAACGACTTAAATATTAGAAGGCTTAGCTAGTTCGCGGCATATTGCGATTTGCTATTTCGGATATAGCTCTTATTCGTAATAATAGATTTTGTCTATACATATTTTGAAAAAATTGAATTCAGAGGCTGTAAATAAGCTATAAAATAATATGGATATTTGTTTGATAGTGCATCACGTAAAAACTGTTGTATTCCTAAGAGTATTACCGAGAGTTTTGTATTTAATTTCAATGTTAGTATATTTGTATTATTTCTATGTTTGTACTAACTTTCTTATTATTTCTATATTTGTACTAACTTATTGTTTTTAAACTAACTATTGCCCGATACTTCTTCCATGTGACTTAAAATATGATACCGAATGACAAAAATATCGTCAATAGAGTGACGTTTCTAGTTTTTTGGACTTATTCCAGACAAGGATCATCTGTGAGGAGAGATATCAGATATCAGATATCTGCATTCTAAATTACATAATACAAAGCCCAGCAGTATGTCCAGAATAATTAAATCCATAAAACATCCTTTCGCATCCTTAGTTAAGAATGGAATAAAAAAACATATCTTCCGGGACATAGTTGAAGCTGGCGGTTTATTAGGATGTAAATAAAGAAGTATATAAAGGCATATAAACACGTGTAGTGTTCTATTTTCAATTAGTAACTGAGACAAAAAGCAAACACGCACAACATGCACAACGAAGGTATACTATCCTATGATACAGCCAAGAATTGGTTCCAAAGATTTAAAGAAAGAAATTTAGATCTATCCAATAATTCTTATCCAGGCCAACCTCATGCTTTCAATTTAGATAAATTAAAAACCTTATTAAAACCGATCCCAGTTTAACTTCGTACTATCTGGCAGAGCAACTATCATGATCTCATATTGCAATGGAAGAATAACATCATGACTTTGAGAAGAAGTGAAAGTATTCTGCGTAGCTTCCTCTTCAATGTCAAGAGATAACCGATGTGTGCATGGAGCTAGTGAGTTGCCATCGTACATATACTGTGCTTCCTCGCCCGCCGTAACCCTCCGGTCTTCATTATCGGAATACAATCTTTGTCACTCGCTGTCTTATTTATTTAGGGGTTACAAAATTAAGGAAACTGGCCACTTTAAAATTTAATTTACCCCTTTTTATCAGTCAAAAGCTAAGAAAATTCTACAAGGATGCAAATTATTCTGCATAAGTGCTTACGATAAATAATAGAATGACTATATAAAAAATACAATTATTTTGTTAATTCAAATTGAGGATTTATTAGTTAAAAACCTTGGTTGAATGGTTGGTGTCGTATCCACATGAGATGAGGAAGCGACTACATTCGCAGAAATGTCACATTTGGCGATATTAATAATATTATCAGAATAGAGTTGTCGACTGAATGGGAACTCTCCAAGATCAAACGGAGATCTCAAAATCGCAGGACAGCTAAAGATGTGGTCCGGGCTGAGGGAGACATCATAGTTGTTACAACGATGATAGGTTTTCTGTTTTCTCTGTCTTTCCTAATAGTAGTGTGACCTCTGCAATATTTTTTAGCCAAGTTTCTTGGATCCAAGCAATATCTACATCATTTTCCAATAGAAGGCTACGAAGTTTATCACGCTTTCTCTGGGTGCCATTAATGATGAAGAACATTAATGGTCCTTATAACACATTTCTCATTTAGTTCTCGGACTGCAGAGCTGGTCGCGATGGCTACCCCGGACGCAGTAACGTTATCTCTATTCTTCTGTAGACTCATCTCATATGGAAGAATGGTTGCCAGAGACTCGAAAGGTTAGACTTCTATCTGTTGGTCAGCGGAAGGTGTTTTATTACCCTTTTACCACCAAGAGGAATCCTCTGGAGGTTTTCCTCCATCCGCCACCTGGGGCCGCGCTCTTTAGGGTTTACAGCCACCCGCCCCCCACGAGAGAGAGAGAGTCTCTTAGTTGTCAACCTAAGAGTCGTAGTAATTCTTTTGACCATACCTCCACAATTTTTTTCATGTTGTTACTTCTGGATGTTGAAAATATTGTTCGTTTCCGACAATATATTTTCACTGTTATGGATCTTTCGTTGAAAATATTTTCCATTTCTGACAATATATTGTTGGTTACTATATTACTATATGCATTAATATATCCTAATTCATAAATTTTGTGGCTATCCTTACTAATATTACAGATACAAAATTTGTTTGTTTGTTTTTCGTTCAAGCCATAAAAGAGTAACCGATCAACAAGATTTTTAGATAGATGAATAATCGTGAAATTGCATAGGCTACTTTTATCCGACTAAATGTTATTCTTTTAGGAAAATTCTTATTTGAAACAGGAAAAGTACACAAACGGAATAACAAGCAACGTCACAACAAGCTATGGATCGGCACGATTTTTGAAACGCTACATATGCAACATAAAAGAACAATAACATCACTCCCTTATATTTTTATTATTACTAACTTCGTAGGAAACATTTTTGTTTTCGTTGTCATTTGTATTATAAAGCCTCATATAATTTTCCATAATCATTCTAGACGGCGCTGCATGTCTTAATTTCTCCCTATAAGTTTGTAACTATACATATATAATACATATAGCTAGTAAAGATGCTGGTAAAAGCTAGTCGTAAGAGTAAAATTTATTGTATGTACACGAGTGACATCGTAAGTGTATCTGTCCATCGACGAACAACTATTAATTTTAGTAGGCAATATTAAAAAAATATACAAAAAAACTTAAATGCCAGCTACTTAATAAAAAATATTGATTTGATTCACGGCAAAGTGCCGTGAATCAAATCAATATTTTTTTTTACACGCGATACCTTGTGAACGCCTGAATAAAGTTGGTGAGTTGCAAGCAAAAATGTCTGCAAATTATTAATAAATTAATCAAATTAACGCCTAAAGAAACGCACTGTAAATGCCACATTCGTGACCATATTTCAATAGGTATCCAATGAACTAACACTGTAACTGGGTTCAAAGAAACGCCTGCGGCCGTTCGATTATATCTGCCCGATCACATTATTCAGAGGTTGTCAATCAAAAATACCGAAAACAATGAGAGAATAATTTTAACAATAATTGTAACAATATTAATGTATTTTGTTGCACACTTTATGCATAATTAGACCTTTCGTACATATATTTCTAAGTTTGACTTTTTACGCATATCGTATGCACATTTCTAAATTTGACTTTTTCGCCAACTTTACCCGTAAAAAGAGAAAATGATAATGTACATAAGAAATTATTTGTATGATTAATCTGATAATATTCACTTACCATGTAACTTTCGATAATTGCTGTGGTACTTTGAGCTGAGCAATAAACTTTATTAAATATAGTCATAAGAATATACATACATACTCATGGGCAATTAAATTATGTACACAAGATACACAAAGCGATTTTATGAGTTATCAAAAATTTAATTCTATTCCAAAATAAAACTCCATGTACGTTTCCATGATACAGTCTACACGTAACTAAAATTCCAATAAGATCAGTTGAGTAGTTGAAGTATGAAAGCGAAACAAACTCATTTTTGTATTTTTTTTATTATTTAAGGCTACATAGATTTACTGTATCGATATTTAAATATGAATGAATAGAATAGAGGCATTTCTTATAATTTTTAAAGAAAATATTTAGGTAGTAATAATGATATAAAACATATGTCACTCACGACAGTGTCAGCCTAGAGAATTCTAAATATTTTTAAGAAATAACACTTTGTTAGTCACATTTACTTCCATCGTATTTAATTCTAGCTAGTACAATATATGAAAAAGAAAATAGCATATACTGACTGTAAGAAAGGACGCATATATTAACCACATAAGTTCTCCTCTGCAGCGAACAACTAGTTTTGAAACAAAATATGTCAATATTGCTGTACAGAAACAGCTATAGAAATAATAGACACGTTTTTGTTAATATTTGTATACAGGTGTATTATTTCTTAGGACATACTTTCACTGTCAGTCAGATAATTTAGTCAATTAATCTGAATAAAAGAAGAAAGAAAAAATTTAATATTTTGGGAAAAAATTTCTGATGAAAAACTTTATTTTCACTTTTTACTGTTAAAATAATGTACGAACGCACCTATAATGAAAATTATGAAAAAAACGTCACGTTAAAACTTTGTAAATTCTCAGCCAATCTTGTTAATGTTGAATATTTCATTTTGAAAACGTGTTTTCTGTTAATTTAGTTAAATTTGATTTTTCTTGATATAATGGTGTAATAAATGTATTGAAGTGATTTTGCATTAAAATAATTTATATTTTTGTTTATTTCAATCTTTGAAATCTATTATCTCAGGAATTATTGATTTTTTTTACATTCATCAAAATATTTTACACCAAGAATGATGAGAGCGTTTTGCAAGATAGTATGTGCAACGTAACCGTATAGTTTATTTAAATTGGCGCTATATTACTTATCACATGCTTCATAATTTCAAACGTGGATTAATACGTGAATTTGATAAAATGCACAAAACTAAATGTTGACAACCCCTGCAACTGTTGAATAGTCGTTTGAATGATATTTACAGAGTAGTAAACTGTGGCGAAATACGAGCGCGGGACAACTTTGTATGCTTCCACTATTTTTTAATTTTTTAACAATTTATCGCTTAATCATAGCAGCTATTCTACTGTACATACAAATCAAATCATCTTTACTAATGTACAATGCAGCAGTGTTTTAAATTTATCTAACACACTAAAACAGATTTAAAAAAAAATGGTTTCACTTCATAACTCGTTGGTTTGTTGAGTGCATAAGAATGATATTATTTCAAAACTGTAACTAATTAATAGGGTTACATGACTAGAATTATTTTATTAGCAAATAGCTGTGGTATCTCGAACAGATAAGAACTGCATCAAATGACTGATTACTTGAAATTACTCAGACGTAAAATCCCTTACAGAAAAAAATTAAATTACAATAAGCCAATCGTATAATACTTGGTAGATCAATCTATACATTAGGAAAGGGTACCGGAAATAAACTAATATATGTTGTGAAAATATGAACGAATGTGTACGAAGAAAAAATGTCGATCAAGAATGCAATGTTCCTTAGCTATTCATAGAAAGAGTCTTGTCTCAATTTCTAAAAAAATACGATACATACACCACAATATCCCTATTAATATAATAGAAGCTGATGATGTCTGTTTGTTTTTCTTTCTTTCGGATTTAAATGGCTTGACTGTTTTAAGTTAAATTTTATACAAAAAAAGAAATATATATTTATATATATATATATATATATATATATATATATATATATATATATATATATATATATATATACAGAGAGAGAGATTATAAATTGTTTTATACATTATTTAATGTGTCCCATTTAAACATAATTCACCATATGTGCGATTATAAGAGAGAAAGAAGTCACCAAATTCGAAAATATAACCAGTGCTTACTACAAGTGTTATGGTAAGGTAGAATATGAATACATGACTTAACATATGAAATTATGAATCATGGAAATTTACTCTAGTCAACTGCCTCGTTGTGGATCTTTCCCGCTTCTGTCTACCGGTCTAGTCACAGCCATTGACGAAAGCTCAGTAAGACGTGATATCTTTGTTTAGTTAGAGTACACACTATTAATTCAAGGTTATTCAAAAAATTATCAAGCCTCCTTTTAGGTTCAATCCTCCTGTTGGATTTACAGTCGCCCGTATTGTCCCCCTGCTGGGTTTACAGTCCCCCTTGTGGGTGCAATCCAATTCTACCATGTGACCGAACAATTTTGCCAACACTTTTCAACAATCACCCCGGTAATACATATTATTCATTTTAATTATACACTTATGCTTGTATCCCAGATTTACTCTATCAGGCTTAAAGAGAAAAGCTAAAAACCTTAAAATGTTAATCCTCCTAACTCCGAAAATACCGGTTCTAACTTGATTCATAATCAAATTTTAAAAAGTTAGTGGTGAAGGAAACATAGCAATTATGCATTTTAATAATCTGCAATTAAACTGTATTTTTTTACATAATTACTCCAAATAATATTTTTTCACATTATTATTGAGGACTACGCCCAATTTAACATGATCTAAAAATTTTGCGAAATTCACTATTTTTGCGAAAACTTTGAAGCTTCATTTTTTTATGAAACGTCGATATCGTATCAAAGATAAATAAATACTTTTTGATAGAGCATTAAATTTTCTAATAATAGCATTAAATTTTCTATGATCCATTGTCGGCAACCTGCTAGTTACGAGTTCCGGTACGTAAAATTGATAATCATTTCTTTCGTATTATTTCGCAAACTGCTGATCAAACGTTAAAATGGCAAACACTGATGGCTACACTTTTTTAACTGATTGGACACTACATTTTTTTATTATTTTTATCATAAACTAAATTTTGTAAAATTAATATTTTACGAGAAACTGCACGCCAAAGATTGCAAAAACAACTTCCACCGAATATCTCATTAGGTATTCAGAGGACATAAAAATGTTTTGAAGTTTTTCTTTAATAGAATCATATTTCACGAAAAACAGTTTAAAAAATCATTATTATCTCCTGAACTTACATGCTGCAGTGTAAAAATGAGAAACCAAATAAAAAACACATGCGTTTTCACATATTCAAATCAAAACTAACAAGCAAATGGACGAAATAATCCAAATACTTCTTTCGAGTTTATTTATTACAATAATTTACTAGAACGAATAAGTTAAATGCATTAAACAGTCGAATAAATGGAATGAAATCGAAACTAAAGACAATAAGGCTGAAAGATAGTTAATATGAACCAAACAAAAAACACATGAGTTTTCACATATTCAAATCGAAATTCAAATCAAAACTAACAAAGAAATGGACGAAATAATCCAAATACATCTTTCGAGTTTATGTATTACAATAATTTATTAGAACGAATAAGTGAAATGCATTAAACAGTCGAATAAATGGAATGAAATCGAAACTAAAGACAATAAGGCTGAGAGATAGTTAATATGAACCAAACAAAAAACACATGCCTTTTCACATATTCAAATCGAAATTCAAATCAAAACTAACAAACAAATGGACGATATAATCCAAATACTTCTTTCGAGTTTATTTATTACAATAATTTACTAGAACGAATAAGTTAAATACATTAAACAGTCGAATAAATGGAATGAAATCGAAACTAAAGACAATAAGGCTGAGATGTAGTTAATTTGATTATGAATATAACGCTAGAATTACTGCAGCAGAGAAACTTTAAAATTATAACACGTACACTGATTTATATAATATTCGTAAAAATATGTCAAGCACGAGTAGAATTCTCGCTACAAGGGTTCCGTACATATTTAGACACAAGTATTTAGGGGTACATAGTTTTTCTATTAAACTATTTGCTAATATTAATTTTTCTAATATTCAGTAATTTCATAAATAAGGAGGGAACGCTAAATTTACGTATATATTTGGAATATTTTTTCAAATTACAATTATATATTTGATTGTGCCAACCAATAACAATATAAAATAAATATAATAAGGAATATGTATATTAATTGAAAAAGGAATACACTCATTCACATTTTGGTTTAACGTTTTATCGATATCGTTATGTGACATTTATTTAACACGGGACTTATTTTTCTTATATTATAATCATATTCCTAAAAAATGTTGCTTAATTTACGAGAAAACTTAACAGATGCATTACTCTCGAATACAACCCATTTCAAACGCAGCAAAAAATCTACACGCGAAACGAGCACGTTATTGAGAACAAAACATTGGAACATCCAATCACGACTGGTTTAAAAAGCGTTTCGAGATTGGGGTTAATTTTCGTAATCCCGAGACTCATATCGAAATCGGGATTAGCAAATACAAAGAATAAGCCGTCCTATTTTACTTACGATTTTATCCCGTTGCGGGACGTAGCATTGTCCATCCTGGCTCCTATGTGAATCCACTTGTTTGTTAATGATCAGATAGTGACTAGTATATTAGACTGGAACTTAACGTATAGAACGAGCAGACTGCCTTATGTATATATATTTATACTTGTTTTCGTTTCAAATTTATTTTAAACAATTAAAAGCTAAATGTGATTTTGTTTATTTTGTTATTTGTTCATTATTACATTTCAATTGCTTATTAAATAATAGGAGATATAACAAGGACGAGTTTGTAGAAGTTAAATAAGTTATTCATATTTTCCGGAAAACGATAAAGTTGCATAAACATTTTCAGGAAACTTGCCTAGCTATGCAAATGTACATTCCGATATGCAACTAGCTTATGTTTTTGTTCTACTAAATGTAATAAATTTAATTAACCTTCCGCTATTTCGTCTTTCTAAAATAGTCATACGATCATTTGCACTAAGAAAAACGTGTTGATATTTAATAAATGTCAACATCTTTTTTCGTACATTTTGACATTTTAAAAAACATAAAACGTGTTGACATTAAAAATGAAACTGATAGAGTCGTTTAGATTTGATCGCAACAAATTAAAAAAAATAACGCGTACGTAAACAAACGCGAAACACAAAATGTATAACCCCAACCTCGAAATGCTTTTTAAAATAGTTGAACAAATAATTATGTAAAAACTACAAAGGTAACACGCGTACATAAGTAGACGAAAAATGTGAACTCGAGAAATACAATGTTCTTTGATCAGCTTCTTCATGGTTGAGCAAATAATATTCCCAAGTACATAAATAGACTCGAAATGTGAACAAAAGATATACCCTTCTAATACCCTTCTCTTTTTGAACTAACAGTATTATTTTACACTGAAACCGGTATCTTGGATACGTGGATTTGTACAATTATGAAATTTTAGCTATTCATTCTTCATGACAATATAATATTTTAATATAAATCAGATATTTTTTACCGGTAAAATGAAGTTCTGGCTACTAAAAATATAAGATAAATAAATGAAATAAATGTGTCATAAAAGCTGCGTAAAAAAATACATTAACATTTGATGACAGTCGGCTGACATTTTACATGACACTTGACAGATAAATCTAATTCGTAAGACGTTTCGCGCATTTTCACTGCTTTATATATTAATGTAAATTATAAACTATAAATTTTAGTTAAGTAAATTGAGGAATATCCCATCTATATATTTTTTATTCATCGATTAAAATCAATTCACTGATTAACCCAATTACCGATTAACCCAAAACAATTTTCCCGATTAACCCAAAACCAGTATAATCGATTTCAAGTGTCTTTTGCCGAGTTTGACCTAATCATTATTTTGCGTCAATTCCACCTATATATTTTTTATTCATCTATTAAAATCAATTCATTGATTAACCAAATTACTGATTAACCCAAAAGAAATTTTCCTGATTAACCCAAAACCAGTATAGTCGATTTCAAGTGTCAGTATGCTAAAAGAACTATAATGTTACTAGCATGAATAAAATGAGTAAAATCAGCTCAAAACTCATAAAAACAAAAATTATACATGTGTCTAAAGTACTGTCAAACTTTTCTGCATGCGTGTAGCGCATGTACCCTTTGGGGTCGAACCAGCCAATAATTTTAAGTACATTCTAAGGCGCAACTCACACGTAATTATGGTGACAGTATATATATACTCACGCGTTTGCTTAACTATTTTAAATATAATAATCCTTTTAAGCGTGTGGCAACCCCAACAGTGTTATTGTGGTGACAGTATATATACTCATGCGTTTGCTTAACTATTTAAATATAATTATCCTGTTAAGCGTGTGGCAACCCCAAAAGTTAAATTATGGTGACAGCATATATACTCATGCGTTTGCTTATTTATTTAAATATAATTATCCTGTTAAGAATATGGCAATTCCACACCTTCGTGCAAACAAGAAGAGGGACAATTATTTCTTCAAATAAGATAATTTACACACGTGACCCTAAATGTATAATGTTAAAGACACGATTTGCATTTCGAATGGGAAAATAAATAAAAAAGACTTTTTTTAAATGTATAAACGTTTTATTATCTCCTAAATAATCCCGGCAAAGATAATTGTGACACGTAGATTATGTTTCTCCCTTTATTGCGAGAAGTGTCATATATCTACAAAACATTTTTAGTTCTTCTTATTCATTCTATTTTTAGTAAAAAAAGAAGTATGCGGTGTAAATACGTTTAAAAAGGATGTTCAGAAGTTAACTACAAGGTTACTTTGTAAATGCTCTTCTAAAATGGCATCCCCATCTTTTCAGGTTCCTAAATAACTCTTTCAAATTTTCATTATTTTGTTACCAGCAATAGCGCAGCCGTCCGAGGAACGCGTGAAGCGTCACCATTACCACCACGGGCGCGGCATCACGGGGCCAGTTCATACCTTCGTGAAGACGGACAAGCACGCCAACTTCAAGTGGGGCGTGAGACACCACGTGGGACACAACTACGCCTAAGCCGAAAGATCTAGGTCAACGTTGTCGGGTTGGAGTTATATAACACCCAATACCTATGTGTGTGTAGATAGATGTATACTCGTCAAATTGACGACTTTTATTAATTTATTATTGTTGAAAAGCGGTGTGTGTTTATGAGATGCTTTGTTTAGAATAAGTTATTTTATTGAAGTTTTTGAGTGGAATTACATTTTCGTTTTAAAAATAAATTGGTTTTTCTTTATTATCAAGTGCTAAATTTTAAATTAAGAAGGTTTAATTTTTCTTTTGCGCTTCCGTTTTTGAAAACTACGCTAGAAAAGAAATATAATTAATTTAATTTAGTACTTTAAAAAATACGATTCCCCTACATTTTTGAGACATAGAAGTAGTAATGCAGACTATATCAGAAAGTACGTCCGCGAAATAATATTTTAATTAATCTCTCATTAAACATGAGTAATGTTTATGTTGTGGTCGGCCCCTGGTAGAGAAATTTAAATTGTTACCTATTGTTTTTAAACAATTATTTTTATTTATGATCTAATATCGATTACATTCATGAGGATAAGCAGAAGCTGATTGCTAATTTGAAAAAATAAACAAATGGAGGAAAGACCCTTATGGGCTACAAAGATGCAAGCCTTTCCAAAATAGATGTCGTAAGTACTTACTCCCATTTTTTCTTGGCAAAATGCTTATGAAAGTTTTGTGTGGGCCTCGATTAGACGTATTTATCAAAAAAATTAAATGACAGATGGAAAATGCATTAATAAAGTTTTTAGCGTTCAACACATAAACCGTTAAACATACTCATGTCAAAAAGTATTTAACCCAGTTGAACGGAAGAAGTACTATCATTGTAAGTCATTTTTATTTCTGGAATCTAGAAGTAAAAATATTAAAACAAATATATACAACAACCCTTAGAGAATAGAATGTATCTGATAATTTTATTTTTCCTTTATTTACACCTACAGCATAAACAGAAAAATCGTACTAAAATTTTTACACGTTAATTTTGTTCTTTCCGTCTTTATCTTCGTTTAATATAAAATTAAATCTCTAGGAAAAAGTGTCAAAAGTCATGCTACAAATAGTTATTTTCAATGTGACAGTGTGAATGGAAAGAAAATGCTTTCACTGTGGTAACACAGCGTCAGGTTTTCTTTTAATTTTTTTTTCAATACTGCTTAATTACTGTTTTTTTAATTCTGTTTCAAATGTATGGAAACTTCGAAAACTGTGGTACGAATTCCGTCTATTAATTTTTTTATGGAAAAATTTAGAATAAACACATAATTATACATTTAAGCAAAGTAGTTTTCTCACAATTTATATTTATTTGATATATAAAATAAAAAGTATCTAAGTAAGAGGCTTAAGGGGAAGGGTTGGAGATCGCCACCACCTTAAGATTTGTTGCTAGATTTAGAAAGAAAATGAAAAAAATTGAGGGAAACTGGTTGAAAATTGCAGGAGCCAATATAAATATATACATTAGGTTTTAAACACATATAATGTGTTAAAAAAGTCAAGATAATATGCTACCAGAACTATTTTATACCATTCAACAATTTGACAAGTTTAACTATATTAGTATTAGGATTAATATTTTATATAAATAAAATATTAATCCTTCGAACTTGAGAAGAAAAGTGAAGATTATCTAACTAAAACAAAAAAAACATTCTTGTGTATTTTTCTTAAATGATTTTATGTTTTTATCTTTTTGGGACTCAAAATACCAGTAAAGACAAGGCATACTGACAACAATTCACTAATATAATAAAAAAGAAATTCACTTTTGTGACAAAAGCTGCCAAAACTATTACAGGTACGCTAATAATAAGTATAGGGCAAAAGCAGGTCTTAAAAAGTCCTGGAGAAAATTCTACAATAGCATGTTGGACATTTAATAAGCTATGATAACTGTTATGCTGTGTGCTATGATTAAGTTAAAAAGTGCTTTAAACAAAAGCGACGAAGTTTAGATTTATTAATCCGCATTAAAATAAATATACAATAATTTTAAGCGTTTTTGATAGATAAATATCATGAAAATATTAAGCGTTTTCTGCATATAAATATCGCAATAATTTGAAGCGTTTTTAATAAGTAAATACTGAAATAATTTCAAACGTTTTCGATAGATAAATATTACAACAATTTTAAGCGTGTTTGATATGTAAATGTCACAATAATTTTAAGCGTTTTTGATATATAAATAGCAAAATAATTTTTAGAATTTTCTATAGATAAATATCACAAAAATTTTAAGCGTTTTTGATAGATAAAAATTGACCCTTTGCACTTTATAATTTTGATTAGTATTTTAAGGAAAATGAAAAAAAAATTGAAAGTAAATAAAAGTAGGGCTTCGTGTTTTAATGACGTTCAATGTGTGGTGTGGCGGAGTGGGGATGGGGACAATAAGCACAAGGACATAATATCGCGGTACATTATAATATTTTTGTTAATTAAAATTGTAAAAGAAGGAATACGTACAAAAACATGACTTAATACGAAGTCTTGGGTCGTTTCGGCACCTGAGGAAAAGATATTTAACACAGCGAAAGCCGTGTTGAACGTGGTTCAAGATGACCCGTATTTTGTATTGAATATTTTTATAATAAAACAAAACTTTATTGATGTTCTTTTTAGTATGATTTAAAGAAGATGTATATGTGTTGACAATTAGATAAATTAAATGTACACATGTCAAGTATAATTGTTTTTATTTATATTCATATAAAAAACCAGAACAAAATCAACTTTCATAATTAAATGAAACTACGTGATGTAGTATTATTTCTACTTCCTTTAAGTTCTTTACCACGACCTAGGTTTCGTTGTATTACAACTTCTTCAGGTGGGCTATTAGCAAAGATCAGATCAGAAGATTAGCAAAGATGGTAGCAAACTACCAATACAACTTTGAAAACTCAACTTTCTTATTAATCCAATTTTATATAACTTAACTAACCTAAAAAAGAGATAACATATGACATATTTTGTGTGTCATCTAAATTATAGATCTTCTTCTTTCTTAGTAATAAAGAAAATAATATTCAGTTCTACATTTCATCTACCATGGTGTTCGAAGTGTTGCAACTTTCACAACAGGAAACCAAACAAATATTCTGAACATATATAAAGCTTACACTCATGACAAGTGTGGCTTGTTTTTTTTATCTTTTTTTGCAAGTTACATTTGACACCTCTTTCGACATTTTGTTACTTTTCGAGAAGGTGAAATCGAGGGTTCTTTTACGAAATTAGCAATTATTTTGCATAATGGCCAAGATAAATTTACCATTGGCTACGATTATGAGGTGATATGGAGGTGATCCTGTATCAAACTAATATCCAGATTTTTTTAGGAAAATTCATCACTTTATTTTTGAATTATATTATTTGTTCGATTTATCACACAGATATTTATCCCGGCAATGTTTAGTATGACAAAGTAAATAGTCAGTCAGCCATCTCTTAGAATTTCTGCACACATCAAAAGCTGCAGAAAGCCTATCTGCTATATCCACTGATTGTAGTACGTTTACGACCACCACGAATTGTGGTTTGTTATTATTTCTTGTTTCCGCTGATCTCCTGATCGCTGAGACTCAATAATAGTATCGCATCTCGTTAATAGCAGGCTCATTAATAGTATCGCAGGCTCGATAGCAACAGCAAGACTTTGTTTTTCTTCGGAACATGGGTCACCAAGGTGTATTTTTCAAAGCCAAAAGTAGACGAATTTATATCTCTTTGACGAATTATTATAAATTCTGGGGGTATTTGCCTTTTATTCTTGCGTAAAGTACCCACAGAAGTCAATTTATGTTCGTTAAAAAGTGAGATACCAACTCGTAACTCGTGAACCGATTATCAAATATACGATTGCGGTGACTTTTTGAGATTGGTGCTACAAGGCGATTGAATGGTTTACAACTGATAGAATTAGGGCCAAAAGGTAGCTTACCAGCATATATCTCCAGATTTTTTAAATAGAACGTTTCGGAATCCATGAGAATAAACATTTTAATTCCATATTTCGCTGGTTTAGATAGTATGTAGCTTCCAGTTTCCACTTTCCTCTAAAGGCCACTAACATCTCATTTATAATGTAGTTTCTCCAAACGAGTAAATATTTTTACACTCTCTGACAAACTTCTCAAAAACGTAGCATATTGATGCCAAATGATCCAGTTGTTACCTTTCAGTAGGTGTCTATTTGTCGTCAAAATGAAAACAATCTATTGATAAAATAGAAGAGCTGTAAGGATATGGCTAGTCTAAATACTTCAATACCTGTACCATCCGTTTGCCACAAGTCGCCGTAGAATCCAGTTATGTGCAACAGTCCAATAAATGCCTTCAATTCACGGACTGTTATCTCACTCATATATCTATTTTTTGCCAAATCATTATAAGTTTTATATATATTATATATTTTATATTTTATATTCAGATAATATCTCATCAGTCATAAACAACCTCCAGCTCTGACCTCGCAACATAAGCAATTTAGCTTACATCAGGTGGTATCCGTAATAATATTTTCTGATCATGTACATATGTACTATATCGCTATGGTACTTTCTACCATGTATTTTCATCTCTGCCACTTTAAAATTTCCCCGTAGATAGCTACGAAGTTTTGGAAGTTCACGTCATCTGATGAGCCGGACTCCACTAGAGATGACCGAGCCTCGAAATTATTTGCATCTTGTTCTGTGTCACTACTTTGACTGCGTTCATTTACGTGATCTTCTTTTTCGCCAGAATCATTTGCCAGTTCATTATTGTCATATTTTGTTCGGATGTTTTAACAGCAACATACTAACAAATGTGAAAAAAAGACCAAAACGTACTAGGGAAGCGTAAAAAATAGCAAAACAAACATGGTGGTAATTTAAGGCGCAAACTATATCGGTGGATCATTATTACGCGTTTTTTGTTGACACACGTGCAGCTTCTCACGCGGGCGATGTCACACTGAGTAAAAATACGACTCCACAAAATGGTTGCGAATCGTACTGACCCAGCATTAATGGCGCCAAATTAAGGCGGTTTATAATAAATATTTTAAACACAATCTTATTCTAACCCAAAATGTACCCGAGCGTAGCTGATATTACAATCTAAAAACTTTGATATTACAATCTAAAAACTTTGAAGTTTATTCGAATAGAGTTTTACGAAAAAAACAAATGTAAGTTGCATTTGTTTTCTTTTACCCGTAATTGATACATAAAGGCACAAGAAAGGATAAGAAAGATGCGAACGTTTAACAATGTTCGGAGCACCATAAACCCCTTTATTAAAGTGATACACATACGGAACCAAAGTCAAAAATGTTGTTATATAATAAAAATAAACGGGCGCGAGTAAGACTCACGGCCTAAGGGTTATGTACCGTTATATACTATTATAGTAAAGCTTAGTACGTAGATACTATATAACTATACGAAAAAATGAAAATCAACAAAAGACAAAAAGGCACGTAATAATTCAATATAGAATTACTATTAAAGATTTTCTTTTTTGAAACTGATATTTGAAATAGGTGATAGGTTTAAAAAGTCGTATCTTTTTATCTCATTGAGTTTGAAGCTTGAAGTTTTTACAGGACTGATCCTACAGAAAGTTCAAGCTTTTTATAGATCACAGAACTTACTGTTCGACGGTAATTTTTGAGTTTGATACCTTTTCTAATGACTGAGAGATAGATGGACCAAAATCAAACGAAGCGATCCAATAGGGGTTCCGCATTTCTGTCATTTTGTACGATGAAACCTTAAAAATAATATTATTGTAAGTATAAGTAACAAAATAATAACTTTCTTCTTTCAAATGCATATTTCTTAGAAACGATAGGGAAATCTACGATACATAGATAAACGTTTCCATTCAAATTAAAAAATAATACTCTATTATTTAGTCTATTACATATCTCCTAATTTAACCAAATACATATCGAAAACAAATCCCTAGAATGTCAATAAAAATTTGTAACAGAAACATTCTGGAGACTTAACATTATGACATTATGTATGTAATGCAAGTTTCCATTCAAATTAAAAAAGAATACTCTATTATTTAGTCTACTACATATCTCCTAATTTAACCAAATACATATCGAAAACAAATGCCTAGAATGTGAATAAAAATTTTAAACAGAAACATTCTGGAGACTTAACGACGAATGACATTTAGTAATGTAAGTATTTGGAAATAAAGAAACAGAACAGGTTTTTAGAATGTAATCCAAGATCATTAGCAAGTCAGACTTTAAATCTGCTGAGATAAACTGAATTATGTAGGTTATTTCAACATATTGAAAAGAAACGTACTTCTTCGTGAATACTTATATGGCGTCGAAAACGAGTCTCCGCTTGTTGAAGCCAGAATTAGTGATTTTTTTAATTTGCATATCTAAAGACGCAAATATGGCAGTTTTAAGGCATTCTAAATAATTTCAAAATATTTTGTAAAATTAAAATAGTATTATTGTTCATGAACAGGTATAGACAATAATATAAATATAAAATAATTCCCTTAGTGAAGGTTATGAGCTAGATGGAGCGGAGATTGAGAGGCAATCGTCCATTTGTGACCTAGACGTGTTTGTGGATGGCTTCCATATATTTCACAAGTAATGCATCTGCTGAGATTTATATAGGCATTCCCATAATTTTCAGGATATCGATTTTATCATAACTTCCCCAATAAAACACTATTAAACACATAATACTATTACGTAATGTTTTTAAAACATATGCAATAACCTGGTCTCTACATGCAACCTTTATTATCGTGCTGGAGTAAATATAACAAGTATAATTGCGTTATATATCATAAAACAATTGCAGTTACTATACCATTTTCTTCCATTCAGATTGTAACTGGCACGGTCGAATAAAATTCCCTACAATATCGATACAAAAACCTTTTTTTATCTCGCAAGTTTTAGGGTTTCGTACCTTAAAAAGTTAAAAACCGTACCCTTACAGGTTCACTCAAGTGCCCGTCCGTCTTCATGTTTATGTATTACAGCCGCTCTCTTCATAAACCGTAATCAGCGTATATCTATCCATTTCTGGAAACAAGCCTTTTCAAAGACGTGCTCCCACAAACGCTCTTCCACCTTCCGCATACAGCTGCTTCCCACCGCTTTTTATTTCGTCCATACATTGGGCTGTAGGTCCCACACTACGCTTCGAGGTTCCTGATCTCAACTCGATTATTCATTTGCCCATCGATTATGAGTTCTTTGCAGATACGACCTGTGCATTGCCAGTTCAGTTTACTGATATTATGTGCTATGTCGACTTCTTTTTTTCTCCATTGGACTTATTCGAATTTTATCATTTAGAAACATTCCTAGCATAGCTCTTTCCTTTGCTCGCTGAGCCACTTTGAATTTATGGATCAGGCCGACCGTGAGTATCTAAGGTCGCCATAAGACATTACGGGCAGAATGTATTATTGATAGACCATCTGTGAAGACTCCGGAATAGGGGACGTAAAGATTTTGCGCAATTTCCCAAGTACGGCCCAGTCTAGTCGATTTCTACTGTTAAATTCTTTGCCGAATTATTTTTTAAACAGCTAAATCATTTATCCAGAAATTAGAAACCAACATTACCGATGTTTACCGAATTTGGTGCGACCTGTGAATTTAGTCTTGTTCCAGCTCATACCGAAACTCACTCTTCTGGAGAAATCGTCTAAGCCAGCCACTATTTCCGCCAACTCCTGCATTGTGGTTACCAGAATAACTATGTCGTCACTATACCTCAGGTGTGAAATGTACTCACCATATTCATTGATGCTCCGCTTTTTCCAACCTAAGATCTTGAAGACATCTCCCAAAACACTTGTTTCACTTCTCGACACAATTTGATTGGTCTTATCCCCTGGTTTTCTCTCACAGAAACCGTCCACCGTAAAAACTTGAAGTATTTCACTGTGATAAAGCATATCATTCTAAATATATCTCAATACTGAGACTTCGACTTTTCAATGTAATATCGTCGCCGTGATTTTTTTGTATTATTGATAGACACCGCGGGGACCTGAGTTTACCCAGCCGGTCGCCAAGTGGAACTGGAAAAATATTTAAAATTACTTAAATTCTACAGACCAATGGCGGGTAGCAGCGTCATTGGTGCAAGAAGCTACGCCTGTGATCGCCAACTCGCCTGCCCAGCGTGGCAGTTATGGGCATTACCTTCAATGATACGTGCGTTCGAGAGGCCCATGTCCAACAGTGGAAGGAGATAAACTATTTATGATATCTCAATACTTAACACTCAATAATATTAATGGAAAAATTTTAAAGAGAAAAAAGTACTCAAATTTTGAAATAAAATTTAGTGTGTCAAGTGGAGTATCATTTAATAAGCCTAGTATTTTCTGTAATTGTATGCGCATATTTCCAGAGATATGCTGAACAATATATTCTTAATCCCCCTTCTCCCCTGGAATGTCCTGAAATTATGAAAATAAGAGGGTTTCTGCAAGCTTATTTTAATTTTATAAGAAAACCACGGCGATTTTACTACTAGATTCCACTTCCTAGGTCCTTCTAATGTCTAGTGGCGCTTTATGCTCCTGTCTGTCACTTGAGAGGACGAAGTCTTCATTTGCTCGTTCACCTACATCTACATGGTTCACCTATTTTTAAAGACTGTGTTACAAGACGCACTCAGCCATAACTTTTTTTACACAGTTGAACGCTTCAGGAATGCGGTGAGTTGTCCGACAGTTCATAATGGATTATTTTGCTGTGCATTTTTCTGTGTCATTTGTTACACACTTTCAAATAATTGACACTTTTAATACTTGCAAATTTTTGGTCAATCTGTATGGCACTTTAAGAAATAAATAAATAAAATATGTTTGTCAACGGAGTCATGGAAAATGCTTGACATGCAACTAATAGAAAGTAAACTTAAAAGTTCCCATGATATTTTTGCAATAACAAAACTATTTTTTCGACTAGTTGACAACAGATTATGAATAAAAGAGAAACAGGTTATGAATAAACTTGCAAAATACGATAAAAAATAGTTTAAAATAGTAACCAAAAAACTGGCAAGCTACCGACAAAAAACAGCGAAGAACAGGTAATTATAAAAAAATATATACGTAAAATAACCAGTCAAGCACAAGTAGAACTCAATCTATGAGGGTTTTGTAAATGTTTAGACATTTAGAAACATTTAAGGGTGCTTAGCATTTCTATTAGTCGATTTACAAACATTAATTATTCATAACGTAAATATATTACTCATTATATATTTCAGTATTAAAAACTATTATTGCGTATTTCATTAATATAAGATCTAGAATAATTGCTATAATTTTCCTGAAAAGATTTCGTCATTTTATTTAACCGAATAAAGAGCTTCGTCATTTTATGACAACGAAGGTTTTCAACGTTTTGTTATTTTGTCATAACGAATGAAAGGATTTAGTTATTTTACTAATACGAGTGAAAGTGTGTCGTTATTTTAGCGAAACGAATGAAAGCGTTTTGTTATCTTATTAAAATGAATGGAAGAATTTCGTAATTTTGTCAAAACTAATGAAAGGGTTTCGTTATGTGATCAAAACTAATGAAAGGGTTTCGTTATGTGATCAAAACTAATGAAAGGGTTTCGTTATGTTATCAAAACGAATGAAAGTTTTTGTTCTTTCATCTATTGGCGTCCTAAGTATATGATTAATATAAGTATAGAGCAGAGAGGAGGATATATGAGTGTAGGATATATTATAACTTTTTTTCGAAGGAAATTAAACTTTTCTTTACAAAAGCTCCGTTTAAAAAAACTATGCTTTTGACCACATAATTTTTTATCCTTTAGCATCAACTGAATTAACTTTTAATTCACCATTCAATTGATTTTAATTCACCCATCTTAGAATGATTCAATATGATGAAATTACGGAGTTTAAATCATGATTTTATACATTATTTTATTTCAGTACTATTCCTTTAATGGAAGTATTTTTCCTTCAATTTTCATAAAAGGTATTAGATGTACGAAAACCAATTAAGACAATAAAATTTAAACTGTCTAAAGTGAAATTAAAATTACCCAAATATACAACGTGACGTCAGTTCTTCTTTAATTAATTTTTTTCCCTTCCTTCAAATGGTAGAGGGACTTAAATCCCTTTTTTAAACCTTCTAGTAGTGATTAAAGGAAATATCGTGCTACTTCTTGTATTTATCCTGTTTTACGAAACTGTTTCACGGTATTACACATCATGGTTGAAGGCGTAGTTAAATTTTGTAACAATAGGTTTGATACAAGTTATTAAATAGGTGTGCTCCAACATCAACTTTTTGCCGCACATTGAAATTACGTTAACCGACAACCGAACGCACAAGTATTTATGAAACGCGCTGCGTTTTCACGGCCTAATGATTTTTTCACTGATCCATGAAATGCATTCATTAGCAGTTGTATCTAAATAGTATATAGCTGTGTGATACGTCATGCGAGGCGATACAAACCGATTTTATTGCAATTTGGACGGGTGGGTATGTAACACCGATGTTGCAAAATAAACGAAAGTGTATTAATTAAATTTTTCGGTAGAATGCGGCTGCGATTATTTAAGGGCTACCACAATTTTTAAAATTAAAAAGTACAGTAAATTTTTGAGCAAAAAATCACACATATTCTAACACGATTTATTAACAAAAGAAAATATTGTAACAAACAGTCTAATTTCTATCTTTTATAATCTGTCGTTTAAATGTGTCTACATTAGTTAGTGTTCGGAAAACAGATAGGCCAAATTGTATAAATAGTGTTGGGTCTACGTTTTATAAGCATGCAAATGGCAGTCTTGTATGGAGAAAATGAAAAATAAGCAACTTAGAATTTTTATTTTAAACCGTCAATGTATTTCTTATAATAAATGCTATTTGTAATGAACTATTTGAACCAACAAGATGGTGCAAATTATGTCCCCTTTTACCCTTAAAATACAGATATCATATAGCAAACTAATCCATGAACTACATAATGTTGTCCATGGATTAGTTTGCCGCCGTCAAAAAAAATCGCCGAACGCCTCATTTAGATTATCGGCGAACAATTCGCCGAATAACCAGCCGAATAATGCGTGCACTGATACGACTACGAAAAGACCAGTTTATATATAAGTCTATATTCCGAAAACATCTGCATAAGTTGTTTACATACTCGTATTCGTGCCTATTCGTCTGTATTCGGCGAGTATCTAAATGAGTATAAAATTCGTGAAGAACGAATTTTGACAACACAGTTTATTTTTTAATTCATTTGGGCCATGGATACACATTTAGAATGTGATCGATATTGATAATTTTGCTCTAACAGTTTCTGAAAAGCCACTATGTTCTTCATTAGATTTTTATTGTTATTTTCATTTGTAATTAATAATCCTTGATAAATTAATATTAAAATATTTCTTATTATAATTAGAAATTGTTTTGTATTTTTCACTCTTTCTTGGTTTTTAATCGCTATGTTACTTGTTTTTTTTTATGTTCTAAAAAATACTAGTTTTTTTAGAGTTCCGTAGCCAAATAGCAAAACGAAACCCTCATAATTTCATCATGTCCGTCTGTAGCCTGTCTGTCCGTCCGTATGTCACAGCCATTTTACTCGAAGAATATTGGCACTATATAGGTTAAATTTTTTGTGAAAATTTGAATTGTAGTTGTCGTCTGTGAACCGTTATAGAATGAAATAGTGGAAATTGGAAAAAACTTATATTAGGGGCGGCACTCCATACGTGTAACTGAGGGTTAAAAAATTATGTGCACATATGTGTGTAGAGTGTCGTTAGATAGTATCTTTAGATAGGTCTTAAAGTATGATATAGGGGTTCCAAAATAACTTTTTTATTTAATAGTTGGTTGGCTTAAAAAGTGTGTCTAAAAAATTAAGGTAGTAGAACTTCAAATAAACTTTCCATGAAGATCGGTTTGAATAAGATATGTTGAATAGTTTTTGAGATATAGAGCATTTTCGGTACCGACCATAGCGATAACTTTGTTTTTCATAGTATCTTTGACAAATACTAACTTTTAAGTTTGGTTGTTAAATTGTTTGATACTACGGAACCCTTCGTGCGCGAGCCCGACTCGCACTTAGCCAATGTTTTAAATTGTATTCTATTTCTGTAACGCTAAGCCCATTTTCACTGAACACCTTTCAGCCCATTCACGGCGTGTTCAGTTTATATGAAAAGCCACTTCGGATAATGACTCAAAATGAGCTTTATTAATTAAAGTATGTAATGAAATACGAGTATTTTAGAGTACCGTATAACGTTTTAGAGCACGGTGTTTATTACGTTTTAAAGCACCACATTGTGTTTTAGAGCACCGCATTGCGTTTTAGAGGACCACATTGAGTATATAAATTCCGAGCTTTTTTCCGCGGCACCGCTCTCTTAGTTTCAGTTTTTCTTTAGTGACAATATTTTCAACTTAAAAGCTTACTTGATCTTAGCTTGAATTACGTCTACATTCTCAATAGCACCCTTGACAAGGGCGAAAGTATCTTACATTTCAGTCTAAACTTTAGGCAGAATTGCCGTAATGGTCTTGATTCAATTTCTAATCATCAATCAATCCGCGCGCTCTGACTCACTGCCTGAATGCTAATAATTTAATTACAAGTTTCTTTCGTGAAATTTTATTAAAAATATTATATTTTAATGTGTGTTTTAAGCATTATTTTACGTAAGGTTTAAATTGTTCTTTTTTTATTTAGTTTAGTAGTTTTTTATGTGACGTTTAAACAAACAGAAAAACCGATAAACAAAAATTATACAGATGAAATGCCACTTGGAAAATATTCGAGAAGAACAAAGACAGAAAAGTTTTAATTTAAATTTCAATCCCACGGAATATTTCAATGAAACTTTCATTCAAATCAGTCTAGTAGTTTTTATGCGATACTCGAACAAACTGACAAACAGACGGGTAGAAAAGAATTCTAAAAGAAATGCGTTTTGAGTTCAAACCTAAATATTATCATTTATTCCAAACAATTTTCAATATATAAACATATCTGCTTCGGTTTTATAATAGTTCTAGCGACCCTCCCCGGCTTCGTACGGATGTATTTTTAGGGTTGACAAAAATAAAGTCTGAAATAATTATTTATACATATACTTAATCTGGTTAAGTGTCTTCCTCCAGGTACCAAAACGCCTTATATGAAGACTACATGGATACAATTAAATTATTTGATTATATTTTTTTGAAATGTATATTTTAGTTTTAAATGTTTACGCTTTATTTTAACTAATAAGAATATAACTAGCGTGACCCGTGCGAAGTCTTCGCATTATTATTTATTCCATTATGAAGCTCAGATGACAGATCAAACAAATATTTTACTAAAATTGACATATAGAGGCGCAAGTATCAAAAGCATTGAGCTAAAGCGCCACTTTATTTATACGTGAGTGGATTTGAAATTAAACAAAAATTTTACCGACCGTCAATCATATTGACGTTGAGCCGTTAGATGGCAGCATTGCTGTTTTGTGTATATAATTTTAATAATTAATTAATTTGCAAAAACAATAGCAATAATATTTTTTTTAGTTGTGGATGCCGGTAGAGCAAGCAATTATCTATAAAATGATATATAATTTATGTGGATTAGTTGTGAGGTTTTTTCTAAAAAGGGAGAGTAACATCTTAAAACCTTAGCATATTAATATATATGATGATGATAATGTACCCAATATGATGCCTTTGGGTCCTTTTCCCTTTTTCCATTCCTCCTGCCCGTTCGCTGATACGTTGCATCGAACGTCATTAAAAGGCGCATTTCTAATTGTATTTGCTTTCAAAACAACTTTTTCATTTCTTTTTATTTATTAATCCAAATTCTAAAATATGAAAGATCCGTTTTTAACTATCGAAAACTCTTGAAGTGGCTATGATATTTATTTTAATGAGAATTAATAAATCGGCCTAAAAATCGTCCCTTTTACCTCACACACTCTTTTTAACTAAAAACAGTTGCCGTGGCTTACCTATAAAAGGTAGAAAAATGCTGTTCTGGCCTTTTCTTTAGATCTTTTGCAGACTTACAATTCTCCCATACATCTTATTAGTGTATCTGTAATAATTTTTCCAGCGCCCGTCCCGAAAACGCTCAGACCCGCTACTTTTTCTCCGAGTACGTTGACATTAATAACTATCTGCATAATTATAGACATACTAAAGAGCCTTTGTCAATCTGGAAACCATAAGATCGTGAATGTATATATCAATCGAATGAGTAGTTTTTGTATGAATTTCTAAAAACATACAAACTAACAACTTTTTTATTCGTTATGTTGGTAGAATAGATAAAGTACGTTTATCTAAAATAACTTGCATTACTTTATTTTAAAGAATGAGTGGCAACCCTAAATTATTTATCGGCGTATGTTTACTTCGAGATAATCATTTCGATCTTTTGGCCGAGTCCGATTTATTTATTTTTACATTTATTTCAGACTTCAGTGTATATATCTACTCTTATATGCACATTGTATACGCTTAAGTACATTAAACAAACTCATTGCCACACGAGCAACTTCTTCCGACACATTAAAACACTAAATGTTGAAAATTTAATACTATGGGAGACTAAATAAATTGTCAGTATAATTACAAGTATGAAATTCATGAACTGTATCTAAATAAACAAATAATCTAAATATTAAAGTGGATAAAAAGAAGAGATGGATAAAATAGGACAGAAGACGACAAGAAGGGATGAAATAATAATAATGAATCAAGGTAAGAATAACTTTTTCAGACAAATTAAAAAAAATATATAACAGAAGAAAAATTTAAAAAAAAAATAAAATAGGACAGAAGACAAATTAAAAAAAAATTAAAAGAAGAATACAAATTGATAAAAGAATATATAGACAAATTAAAAAAAAATTAAAATAATGCAGAAGACGACAAGAAGGGATGAAATAATAATAATGAATCAAGGTAAGAATAACTTTTTCAGACAAATTAAAAAAAATATATAACAGAAGAAAAATTTTAAAAAAAAAAAATAGGACAGAAGACAAATTAAAAAAAAATTAAAAAAAGAATACAAATTGATAAAAGAATATATAGACAAATTAAAAAAAAATAGGACAGAAGACGACAAGAAGGGATGAAATAGTGATAATGAACCAAGGTAAGAATAACTTTTTCAGACAAATTTCAAAAAAATTATTTGATGACGCAATTCAAATATCCGAATCAAGTTTTTTTAGGGTTCTGTGGAGGAGTATTCGTGTTTCATGACACTATGATTGAGAATAGAGTATGTAGTGAGATTCTCGATATCTAACACTTGTCGCTAACGTGTAGGCAGAGCTAAAGTTCCGTCCTTGTAAAAATCTTTGGGCATTTGACTGAAAAACCAGTGAAGTTCAATTTTAATATGACTTCGGTCTTTAAATTTTCTATCACAGAAATTATTATACAGAGAGCGAAACAAATGGTAATTAGATGGCGAAAGATCTGAAGAGTACGGTGGGTGAAGTAGCATACTCCATCAAGTGAAAGTAATTTTTCACACGTTACTTGTTCTACATGGGGTCGGGCATTGTCGTGTAAAAAATAAATATTGCTGTGATATGAAGGAAATTTAGCGGTGACTTTGCTCAATTGTTCACTATAAATCTTAACTTTAATTGTACTGTTAGTTTAAAAAAGTTCCCAATGAATAACTCAATCACAAATTCCATTTATACCCCAACATGCACTCAAAATTATCTTTCGCTCAATATTACATTCTGGTCTAGGTACACGTTTTTCTCCAGCTCCTAGCCACTGGCGTTTACGCTAAAAATTAACCACCCACTTTTCATCTCCTATAACCAGATACTTTAACATCTCGTTTGTACGGTGGGAACTCATTAGCTCCAAGCACACATTAGATCTCTTCCGAAATTGAAATGGTGTTAGCTCATGTGGTAGCCAAACAGAATATTTCCACTTCTTTCTCAAAGCATGAAGTTGTTTTTCTATTACAGTTTAAGAACATGAAAATAGCTCTGCCATACAGCGCAAACTTAATCTGGCATCTGTTTCAATAAACGGCAAATAGGACCTACCTATCTTGGATAATTATCATATTAAAATCTACATTTAACATTTGATTTTATTAAAAACTAAAAAAAATTAAAAACTTACATATTTACTAATATTTCTAACATCAAAATGTGCTTGGACCTTATTAAATAGTGGTATTATTATCGCAATCGATATTACACGGTAATGTGGTATTTTCTTTAATCATGAAAGAAAAGACCACATACTTATCGATGAAAGTTTTAGTTTTAAAGCCTCGCGTAAGCAATTATCGAACTTGCAGTAAAATACACTTTCCGAATCTTACTATATATTCTATTCTCAAACATAATGCCATGGTACAAGAGTACTCCTCCACACTACTGCCTAATCCACAGTACTGCCTAACCCTGAAAAATACTTGATTCGGATATTTGAAATGCGTCATCGAATAATTTTTTTGAAATTTGTCTGAAAAAGTTATTCTTACCTTGATTCACTATCACTATTTTATCCCTTCTTGTCGTCTTCTATCCTATATATACTGTATTATCCATTATATATCATATATATCTTATCTATCCTATATTATCCATCATATATCATATATATCTTATCTATCCTATATTATCCATCATATATCATATATATCTTATCTATCCTATATTATCCATCATATATCATATATATCTTATCTATCCTATATTATCCATCATATATCATATATATCTTATCTATCCTATATTATCCATCATATATCATATATATCTTATCTATCCTATATTATCCATCATATATCATATATATCTTATCTATCCTATATTATCCATCATATATCATATATATCTTATCTATTCTATATTATCCATCTCATCCTATATTATCCATGTTTTCTATCCTATATTATTAATCTCTTTAATGTAATTAATAGTGGATCTTATTAATAGTAGTAGTATAATAAGGCCTGTCAATTAAATTATTTTTTAGAAGAAAAAGAATGTAATTCTTGTTTTTTCTAGAAACTAAATTAAATCGATATTATTTGATGAACGTAACTTATATTTTCTCTTGTGTAAATAAAATGTAACAACAGCAAAAGACTCTCAGGAAAAACGCGATATCATTCACAAGATGTTCCCACAAGCGACATGCGGCCTCTTTAGTATCAATACAAGTATATTGTCTCGTTCCTTTGAAGTATTAAATGAATCAAACTACGAGTACGTATATCAAATGAGTTTTTGTCTTCTGGGCCTTATTTAACGACCGTAACTTATATTTTTTCTTGTGACGACATCTACCAATTGCCTGTCATTTATTAAAATTTATTTAAATAATTCGAATAATAATTTATTTAATTTTTTTTAATTACGTGTGCGTTTGATATATATTTTCCAATTCATATATTTACTATCCTAGAAGCTGTTCATCATATTCTTGACATGGATTTGAGCGAGCGGTCACTTAATTAAGAGTGTCTTTATATTGAACTTTTTGAAAATTATTTGGTATGAGTATATCTGAGACTGAATGATTGTTTTAGAAACTGCGCATCATGAATGTCTGTATTATAAACATATCGGCTTATGAATATGTCTGCAATATAAACGCATATTAATTGTAGGTTTGTATGAATTATGAGTGTGTGTGAATTATGAACATAACTGAATTATGAGTGTATTTGGATTACGAGCGCGTCTTGAATCTAGTAATCTTATTTCTCTAACTATATCATCTTTTCTACTCGCTAGAGCACACAATAACTATTAAACCGGTTGAAATGGAACTTTCTTTCATTTTAATTCTTAAAATCTAGGTTATCTATCGTTTCGATAGAAATCATTTATTGGCCATTAAGCACTAAGAACCGAATGACGTGACTTGAGAACAGGTTAAAAAGAAGTAATTACCTAGACTGTTACAGATATAATCTCAAATGTCAAGCTAATATATCTATCTATAATAATATATCTCAAATATAAGATACAAGTTACTTTTTTCTCAGACAAGGGCATATTTGAAATACAAATATTTTTTTTAAACTCCATCACTTTGTTCAAAAATCTGATTCAAAAATCTGATTTGCCGCCTGAAAAAGTAAATTTATAATGACTAACAAAAAAATCTAAATTTTGGATAATAAGTATTATATTATAGAAATATACCTTTCCAATAAAATATAGAGAATTATAAATAACCTCGTAAACACATAAAATCAATATTAGGGCTAAAATGCATCCACTATCGACTTTTTTATTACTCAATCACCACTTACTTCAATATGAAGTTATGTACCTATGAGTAATGTATAAAATATAAATTTTAGACATCCGCGAATACGAATGCGAATATTCGGCACCAGTATTCGCAAATGTGAATAGTCTTTAAATCTGCCGTCGTTTGTCCACGTGTACACACTTACAACTAGGTACGTACATGTTTATATTAAATGTGAGCAGACCGACAGGCATGATAAATTAAACTCAGCAGTGAAACTCCAGAAGAAGTATCCATCAGAGGTTAGTAGTAAATAACATTTTTTCAAATGCATTTATAAAAATTTCTCTTTTAGTTTGCCATATAACTTATCACATATATATATAGTAAAATACTGCCTTGATTTTAAATTTTATGACGAACTTATAAGTCTCACAAATCCAAAACATTCCACTAAATTAAACGAGTCCTCCATTATAATAATTTCGCTTATTAAATTATCAACCACCAGAGGTTTGGTATTGTTGTTACTCTACCATTATTACTGTCTTTATGAAACAAATAAATGAATAACGTCAGTTATTCCCCGCAATATACGCAATCGGCCTACTCACATTTAATGTAAATGAACGTACGTACCTAGTTGTAATTTTTTTATATTAACGACGCCAGATTCGAAAAGGTGGTATTCACATTCACATTCGTAAATACTAGAGCCGAATATTCGTTTTCGCATTCGTATTCCCGAATGTATAAAATATATATTCTTTACATGACTAGTACCGACACGAATGCAATTGCAGACACTTTCAATCAATTCGCATTGTCTTTCACTTCTTCAAGAAAGACAATAAGTTTTGTTGACAATAAACATTTTTTTCTGGAAAAGAAGGCACGGCGTCTTATTCATATGCCCATAAAGACAATACGATGAATGAAACTGATTACACACATATTACTGAAAATGACAAATTCTACGTTGGAAAAAGTGGAAATAAATTCAGTCAACGTTTTCCACAACTGGCTGACTCACAAATGCCAATATGTGACGAATGAACGTCAATAATATCTGCACTAGTACTAGGCCGGACGAGACCTTAAAGCTAACTAAGGAACGTATTCTTCCTCTTTTTATGAAATCTATTTCATTCAAGCTAAGTAATATATTTTTGGGATCACCATAGCCTGTTCTTTCTTCTATTCGCCGTTTCTAGTAAAATGAGTTTATGAGTTATCACAAAGTGTTTTATCGGGCGTCGCAAGCAAAAGTATGAGAATAAAATTTTATTCGTAAAAATAAAATTAAATATTATTTTATTTTAATTTATTTCCAATTGTCTAGGAGGCAAGAGTGAGAAAGTGATATTTACTTATTTTTGTTACAATAATTATTATTATCTGTTTTTGTATCTACTTTTTTTGATACATCGTCTCATTGTTTTGTCTATTTTATTCAATACTCGAATATGTACACTTACTAATTGAACTGTGCACTTATTAACTGGATTTAGTTCGTATTAAAAGGTTATAACGAATTTGTTTAACATAGCATCCTTTAAATAAGTTATAATATTAGTAAAGATATACGAGTATACGAATATAGAGCAAGGTGTCTGTCTGACTTAAGAAAATCAGCGCTAGGAATGTCTGACTTCGATTTGTATGCTCTTCATATGCACATGATTTATAATCCATTTAGTTTATTTCAGATTTAAGAGTCGCCTCAAAGAGATGTAACTCACATAATTCCTTATTACAGGTACACTCTCTTTTCTCCTCATTTCCTACCATTCTTCTATACCCCATGCCACATATGACATATACGCGTATATATGTATGTATAACCTATGTATATGTACAACACCAATTTGGTACATAAATATATGCAAAAAATCTATAGATGCAATAAAACTGTAGAATTAGCGTGTCTAAACATCACAGATATTTACGAATTGATTTAAAGGTACGTAATTAAATTAATAGAACACAAAAATATTGTTTTTTGATAATTTTGTCTGTTTGTCTGCCTGTGCGTGTGTATGAATATTCATCAGGTAAAAACCACTGACTCAATTCGGATGGAGTTTTTTAAAAAACATAAACATTTTTGATTCATTCGAAGTAACATTTGTATTTATTTATGGAACGAAATTCTTTTACGTGGCTTACAGTAAAGCGAATTGGCAGAATCGTCACGTCAGTTATGCCCCCTCCAGAGAACCCTTCCCTCTTTTTCTCTCTGTCCCTTTTTGACTTGAAATAATATTTGATTTTTATTTCATCGGTATCGATTCACTCAATCCGAAGATATGGACACTTAATATTTTAAAAATTCATTTACTTTACATTAGTACAACCAACAACAACAAAGAAGCTACTTGACGCGGAGTAATTACACGAATGTATACTGTAATTATGTAAGTCAGTAGATATAGCGCTGCATTATTTTAAATCGTGCAGTGAAATTTTCCACTCTGATATACAAAGTCGAATGGTTTGAAGTAAAACATAACCACGTTATAAATTAATGCAATATGCTCGAAATAATTTTGAGCCAATATTTTTACTAAATATTACATTCAAGACTATACATTTTTTAGATCCGTATAAAAATTATACATTGAGAAGACGACTTTATGCTCAATATTTTGCAAATTAAACTAAAATATAAAACCTATTAATACAATATGCTCGAAATAATTTTGAGTAAACACTTTCATTAAATGTTAAATAAGTTTGAACCAATGTATTCACTAAACGTTACATTCAAAAATTTTTTAGACATTTTTTAAATCAGTAGATAAATTATGCAGCGAAAAGATATCTTCCTAGACACTTTGTGTTCAATATTTTTTGAACGAGACTATTATATAAAACTATTAATGCAACGTGCTCGAAATAATTTGGAGTAAACATTTTCACTAAATGTTACATTCAACATTATTTTATAGATTTTTTTGGATCGGTATAAAAATTTTGCAGTGAGAAAACATTTTACAAACCACTTAGTGCTTAATATTTTGCAAATTAGACTGATATAAAACTTATTAATGCAACAAGCTCGAAATAAGTTTTCACTGAACTTTGTATTCAAAATTCCTTTTAAATATTTTTTTGAATCAGTAGAAAAATTATACAGTAGGAAGACATCTTACAATCCACTTTGTGCTCAAAATTTTACGGACAAGACTATAATATAATGAGATTTACATTAGTATAATAAGACTATAATTTATTACAACATGCTCGAAATAATTTTGAGGCAATACCTTCACTAAATGTTACATTCTAGATAACTTCATGGATTTTTTTGCATCGGTATATGAATTATATAGTGAGAAGACGTACAAGTTACTTTTTGCTTAATATTCTGCAAATTAAACTATAATATATAACTTATTAATGCAACAAACGCGAAATAATTTTGAGTCAATGTCTTTGCTAAACATTGCATTCACAATTTTTTTAGATATTTTTTGCCTATGTACAATAATTACAGAGTTTGAAGACATCTTGCAAGTCATTTTATGTTTGATGTTTCGCAAACGAAACTATAAACTGAAACAATTGTTTAACGATTAATCACTAACGTAATCCACCAAGAAACAGTTAAGAATTTTGAAATCATAAAAGACACTTCAATTTCACTAATATATAATATTAGAGTCCAATCTGAATTCTTGAACACGTGTAAAAATGTATATTTATATATGGAAGTGTAGACATATAACAGGACGAACGCATTAAGACTATCACAACCTACTGACTACTGGACAATTACCCATAATAAGTAACCAAAAAAGTTCATGTTTCTACCTGTTATACTGTATGCGGTAGTATAAGAAGAAAAAATTAAATTACACAGTTATTTTACTTAGCTACTGAACGTGCCGAAACCAAATTGAGAGCACATTCATTTCCTTATCCTTACACAGAAATAAAAAAAAATCGTATTCACAATGAATTGATTATATCTATTTATAATTATTCCGAAACTAATTCGGTCCAGGTATTTATTTGTACAATCACCGCACGTAGGCAATTTATGCGCCTGAGGTAAAATATATTTGACGCTGGATACTTTGCATGCGCTTAGTACTTTGCATGCAAGAACCTTAGTGCTACAAAGCGGACGTTAAAACGGATGTCGACAAAACTAGAGTGAATGGTTTAAGTAGTCAGACCATTAAAACTTTAACACAGAACTTTTCATTACTATGTTCCTTTATAAGTTCACTACTTTGTCACAATTTCAAAACTTACAGATTATTTAGTAGGACCTTTACAAAACACTTATCCAATGGAGTCTTGTCAGGACGAAAAGAACCGTTTTTTTTTAAATTACTTTTTAGATTTTAATAAAATATATCCATTGTTTTAAGTTTACGAATAAAATGTTTTGTAGGAATTCTAAGTGATCGTATTTTCACTTGTTTTTGGAAATTGTGAAACGAAGCGACAAACTATACAAATTAATTAGTAAATAAACGTTCGTAATGCTGTAACTATCCATAGAACCATAACGTTGAAACTTAAAATTTTGCATGATAATACATCTTGTTAATCCACATATTTTTCACTAGATTTTAAAATATTCATACAAGTATTAAAGAGAAGATAGAAGAAGTACTCAAAAAAAGATTTTTTTAATTTTATATGTATATATATACATATATATTTATATATATATATATATATACATATATATATATTATAAATTATTATACATAAATTTTATATATGGGATATCATTTGTAATCCCACATGACATTTAAAAACCAAAAAAAATTTTTTCATAATATTTCTGAAACCACTGAACCAACAATTTTAAAAACATGACGGGTAAAATCCTATTAGAATATTACAGGAAAACTATGCAATATATATCAGGCAATATATTTACTTTGGGAAAAATTAACATTTGTTAACACCTTAATAGAAATACATAAATGTGTACGACCAACCCAATGTGTACGGAGCTCTCATAGTGCAAATTCTACTCATGTTTCAAAACTATGTAACAACCCGACTTCTATGGATTCCTGACTACAAAATAATCTATAATTTTTTTGTGTCTCATCCCATCTTCGAGATAAACTATTTCAACGTTAATTATAGGGTGAAATGTACATGACTCACACCGGCAGCCGTACGGCATCATCGAAGTGATATGATAGTGAAACTTTTATATCGAATTATGATTGGGAAAATATTGAAAATGAAAAACATTTTTTCCAAAAAAATAATTTATTTCTCCGTAAGAAACGCTCAAGTCAAAAAACCCGAAACCAAACCTTGCTCAATTAACCAACACCGTGTGTATAAACTATTGCAAACATAATTATATATTTACTATAATATAACGATTGCCATATTTCTATATGTGTAAAATGAGTAGAAAGTAAACCAGAAATCGAGAACAAAAGATTATTTTTTTAATAAATATACAATTTCTGAAGTGAAACTTTTTTGGGCACGATGAGAGTAAAATGTAAAGACCGCAACAATCTTGACGCAATGTTTTTGCAAAATTCTTGCAACGTTTGTGATATCACAATGTAAAGAATCTGTTGCAAGAAGTACGAACAATAAGTACTTAGCTAACAACAGAAAAATATAGATATACACTATACAATAAGACGAGAAGTACTCATGCGCGAAATGAAAATGGCGATCATTACAGGTTATCATCTGTTTTGTACATTGTGTATGTCAAAGTAGATTGTCAAAAGTCTGCGCGAGATAAAAACAAAAGCGGCGCTCACTACTTCACTATCTGTTTTGTACATTATGTCTGTCAAAATAAAACTGTCAAAATTTTGTCGATTTATAATAAATATTATTTAGGATTAATCTATTTTTTAATAGCTTACATATTTATTTATTTATTTAAGAGTAATCAGGGTCTAATGATGAGTTTTGGAGATGAACGATATGACTTACGGAAGATAGTAAATCAACCGTATTTCAAGATATTTGATATTGGTAGTTCTTGCTTTGTAAAATAACTATACCATCGACCAAGTCGGGGTCTGATAATGAGTTCTCGAGGTGAACAATATAACTCCTTAACGGATGGTGATAAATCAACTGTGATTCAAGATATATGCTACTGGTAGTAGTTACTTTGCAAAATAACTACATCATCGACCAGGTCAGAGTCTAATGATGCGTTCTGGAGATGAACAATGTAACTTCTTGGCGGATGATAGTAAATCAAACGTGGTTCAATATATTTGCTTCTGGCAGTTGTTATTTTGCAAAATAACTTCACCATCGACCAGGTTTAGGACATGACGATGAGTTCTAGAAATGAGTAATATAACTCCTTAAAGTATTGTAGTAAATTAATCGTGATTCAAGATGTTTGCCACTGGTAGTTGTTTGGAAAATAATTACACCATCGACCTAATCAGTGTCCAATGATGAGTTCTGGAAGATAAATAATGTAACTCTTTAAAAGGTTTTTGCTACTTTCCTCTCTCTCTCTCTCTGCGCTTTTTCCCTTACTATATACTTACAAATCAAGGCTTAGATCGCCAAAGAATTTTCACTTTTAGCACGTGTACTGAATTATACGCGCATTTTTTTATTCAAAACATATCTACCTTTTGAAGTGAGTTTCAATGTGTATGTTCAATGGTAATGAAATAAAAAAATTATTAAAAACGTATTTCAGTTTTTTCTATATCATATCTGATAGTTTTGTTCAACTGCAAAATGCCATATAGTTTTTTAAAGAGCTTTGAACAAAGTTAAATAAAAATTGACTTAAGTACAAAAAAATATATTTACTGCGACTAAAATTCGCACCCCATGCACATAAAATACGAGCATTCGAGCATTGCCTTTTTCACAGGCGTGAAAATATCCCCAAAAAAATACCCACTTTCACAGGCGTGAAAATATCAAGAATTCCTCAAAATCTATGGCGCTTAAAATTTTGAAGGTAAAGAAAAGTTAACTTAAATACAAAAAATATATATTCACTACAACTATAATTCGCACTCCGTGCACGTAAAACGCGGGCATTTCTGTTAAACTATTTACAATTGTAAATATTATTACTAAGTGTAAATAGTGTATCTTTCACAGGCGTGAAAATATCAGGAATTCCTCAAAATCTATGGTGCTTAGAATTTTCTTCTTTCTGAAACTTCTAATAACGCTACTTTTGTGAACATTTTCAACAACACCTCCAGAATTATCGTACATAAAATTCTGAAAAAAAAAGTTATGGAGCTCATATCTCGTTTTTATGACTGGAACTTCATACGACAACAAAACCGATTACTTCATTTGCTAACCTATAAAATTTCAATAGAAATATTTTTGAAATTCATCATCAGCGTGCCGATCCCGTGCTGCTTGGATCCACCTATTAAAAAACCATTTTCCAAAAGACGATCCATAGTATTGATATGTTGTTTTTTCTCAGTTTTCTTTGTAGACTTGTAGGCGTCATATTAGTCTGAACAGGAAAATTATTTAGAGAATATTTAATTTTTTTTTATGTCAGTCATAATAATGAGCGGAATCCAAAATATGTCATAAGGAATAATAAACTCTATATATAACAATCTACGATAACTAGGACAACATATGTATATAATAAAAAGAAAACTCTCCCCATCTCAATGGACAATCATTTCCAGGCCTCCAAAACTTCTAATAAAGAAAAAAATAAGTTACGAATACTACAAAGAAAAAATCAATTTTCCCAAGTAATTAAAAACGTCACAAAAAAGTTAATCTTTAAGTTTTTGATGCAGGATACGAGCTGGATCATATATAATTACCGTTACAAATACCCCATATTTGACTATTTTTCTTATTACTAAAATAGAATAAGTAATAACATTATAAACAGTTATAATAAATATATCGCATCTAGAACTTTTCATTGCAAAGTTATAACAATTTAAATACTGACTAACTACGATTCGCACGAAAACGCCCCATACAAAACACATTTGGCTTATGACGTCACTGGCCAGTTATTAAGCATTCATTATAAGGGAGTTTATTAAATATTTCTAGTATCTCGTTAAATATTGCGTTTGAGTTATAAATTGCATAAATTTCTCATTTTTTTGTCAGAAAACTAAATTCATAATAACATTTTAAATTTAATGAACAAAAAAATTGACCCTTTTTCCTACGGAAAAGTTTCAATAAATTGTTTGTTAAATGAGTTATTTTTTCATCACAAGGTTTTTTAACCTATTCTGTAGTTTTAAAACATTTTTACAATATTAACATCAGTCACATACCCTAAATGAATATCTGAGCTCATTAAACGGTCTCCAGCTCATTAAAGAGTTACACAATGCAATTTTCCAATAAATCTTAAACAGTTATTATAAAGTATTCCTCATTGTCGATTATTACTAATTTCTTTAATTACATGGAGGTTTTTTTCTTATCACATTCTTCAAAATGTAATATGTGTGTTTCCCTACATTTTCTATACACCTTTTAATTTAACCAGGGATATCAATGGCGGTGCGACTCAACATATTTTGTTTAATATAACTCTTCAAATTTCCCGGACGCAACTGTTATAATGGCATTCCAACAACGAACGAAAAAATATTGTATTGATGTTTATTTCTCATACATTTTCTTTTTCACTTTGTTTGTAATAAAAAGACAAAATTATTCATGATAAAAATAATATTGGTCCGCCAATATATTCGGATATTACGTTTAAATCTACAAGACGTAAATCATTTTTAAACAAATGAAATATTTTACTAAAATACAACATACATTCCAAACTGATTGCCAATCAATCATTTATTGCTTAAATGACCGTCATACTTATACAATATGGCATCAACAAAATCAAACGAAAAATGTTTTTAACAATTTTATGCAACTGTCTGAAATTAACCTTCTACCTGAACTTTGAGACGCATCCAATAAAGTAAGGTTAAACAATTTTTTTAAGTTAAATGGAATACCTTACATTTTTCAAAATTTTGTAAAGTAATCGTAAGACATAAATATATTTAGCATAAAAAAAACTTCATAATATAAAAAAAATTATGTCGTTTAGTAAAATACGTTTAAGATAATATAAATCTCCAAAATTATCTTTATCTCATAAAAGGCAACACATTTAAGATCATATAGATAAAAACAGTTAAAATGATCCAAGTTTCTAATTTATTATTTCATTCATGTACGTCTTGAGAAAGGACATAGTTATTGACTAAGAACCTAACATAAAAACTGAAGACCATTAATATCACAAAAACTTAAATCCTTCGGCAATGGCTGTATCTAGACCAGAACATAGTGTTGAGGAAAATTCACAACAAAATTGTTGTCGAGTCGCTTTCCTAATTCTATAAGCTACACAAACATATCCATATTCTAGTCTAATATAATATATCGATTATAATAAAACTGTCAAATTTGTACGTGCATTGAAACTATTGCTAAAAGTAATTGAGGTGATGAAAAATAAATAACAGGACAGATTGAAATCACATTGGGAATTTTTGTTTGTTTGCCTGTTTAAGTGTTGTTTTCTAAGCGCCAAGTAAAAACTACTATCGTAATTAATCCTCCCCGTTAAAAAAAAATAGGAATAAACTTAAGTATCCTTTGGTTTTTATTTCCTAACCAACGGTTCACTCGATTAGAAGATAGAATTGTAACATTTTCAAAAATTCGTTTACATTGCATTAGCACAACGACAGCAAAAAATGTCTAGCTACTAGATGTATAATAATTACATAAGCGTATAATATACCTACGTACGTCAATAGATGACGCTAAATGTATTTTAAATAGTGCAACGAAGTGAATAAGCACGCTACCGCCGTCTCCGACGATTGTGACTGCCGAGAGCATTGACAAGCCGACGAGCGTTGCTAAATCGCATATTCCTTCTATCTCAATGACTCCGTCTGACGTATCATGCCCTTTGAAGCAGTTGCATTGCTCAGTACTCGCACATTAACAAACGCTTAGAACGGTTGAAATCGATTTGAGATCATAATACTTTTATCATGGCAAAAATATGCGGGTTTTCCACAGTGAGAACTCCAGAAAACTGGCGTATTTTTCTTCCAGAAAATAATTAAACTATGGATTTCGTTTAAAGGGAAATACCTGGAAATTAAAAAAAAGATTATGAAAATAATACAACAAAAAATACGCAAGTGTACTTACAAAACAGAAAAAAAGAAATAGAAGATATCAAAAATGTCTAAAGAATAAATCCATTGACAAATTTCCATTATCCACGCGAGTGAAGACGCGGAATTTGTACTTTTGTATTTTGCACATTATCCACAGAAAATTTGTATATTGTCCGTATTAAATACCTTTATACGTCAGAAATATTACGTCAATATCCTTGCATCTATAAAAGAAAATAGTATGTGAGATATCATGATCATATGAGAAGATATCATTTTGAGATATATAAAATATGTAAGACCCAGATGTTACATAATTCTCTAAATTAATCGTTTCAAGAGCTATTCAGCTACTCATGTTGTCAGAATGGATGATTTTAGTCCTGCCAAGAAACTGCTTCTGGTGAAACCTACAGGAAAATGCGGAAAAGGTAAACCATAATTAACATAGGAGAACCTTGTAAATGATGACTTCAGAGTACTAAATGCTAAGAATTAAAGTTTTATAGCTTCCAAAAGGCGGCCTTGATCTACAAAAAGCTGTCATGGCTTTAGATAACTGTACCTACGAGGACCCAGTTAATAATTCATTTCACCTGTCTGGAATGAGCATGAATATCCTGCAGCGCACATCTAGTTTTCTCTCATTTATTTTAATCAGCACGGCCATGCAAGATAAATACACAGCAGCAAATGCAGATTCTAATTTCTAAATCAAATCCCTGACAATTAAACACTAGAAACGTCATCGGTATCGACAACAAAACTATTGAAATTAATTAAACAAACTGAGTAATTTTAAAATGTCAGACCTTTTAAATGATACTGAAATTCCAAAGTGAATTCTACAGCCTTTCGAAAGTAACATGTATTCGTACCTTTTAAATTCGTCTACACAGAAGTAGGCTCTATTGGAGATACGGCTACGATTCGTAGAACTTACAGGAATGACCAATAGATTCAATGATAAGTAAGCCCATTTCCATTCAGTTGGTCTTATCTCATAAAATTGGTGCCAATATATTTGTTAGTCGTGACTCGTGACTTACTGGTTATTTGTATTCGGCTTCTACTCTCATTGTTTAGTAATTCGGGCACAGATGCTGGTTAATCCGTTGCTAGATATCTATATATTTTTAGTCTCGGTTAGCAACTTCAAGGTGACGAGCGTATTGTACTTGAGTGCCTCGAGGTCATGAAGTGAAATGTTTCGTAATAAAATACAAAGCATATTCGTACCATTGACTGGTGCTGTAATGTCGAACTCTTTTTTTTTATTTAAATAAGCAAAGTAACGGTAGCCAAAGTAGTGCTGATGTGTGCCATAAAGAAATATTCGTTTACCTAAAATTGTCATGAAATACCTCAACTTGTACTTTTTCTCGATTCCTTTCTTTATTTCCCTCTATGAACTTGACCATAGTTCTAAATATGATGCGATAAATGAATGAAGATGCACATAAAGGATTAAAAATTCGTAATTGATACCAGCTTGCATACATTTATATATATATATATATATATGTGTGTGTGTATATATACATATATGTATATATATATATATATATATATATATATATATATATATATATATATATACGGTATTCGGGAATAAATGTCGGACAAAGAAAGACGTTATTAATTAACTCAAAAATAGTTGATTATCGTATTTGTACAATATAAATAACACAATATAAAAACATATGATAGTTTCTCCTTACTGATCAACTTTTTACGTCCTATGTGATTTTCATTCTTAGACATTAATAAACACACACACCAGCGTATTTGTGTAGTACCAACTTTTCGTTTGATAGTAGAAAATGAACATACGAAATATAAAACTTTGCCAGTTAAGTTTAATTAAAAATTAGGAGGACAGAGTAAAACATGTTTTCAGTTTATAATTGAGTATTGAATGCAGCAATTATTTTATACTTAATAGATATTCTATTGGGGTGTAAAGTTATTTCATTCTTAGACATTAATAAACACAACAGCGTATTTGTGTAGTACCAACTTTTCGTTTGACAGTAGAAAATGAACATTCGAAATATAAAACTTTGCCAGTTAATTTTAATTAAAAATTAGGAGGACAGAGTAAAACATGTTTTCAGTTTATAATTGAGTATTGAATGCAGCAATTATTTTATACTTAATAGATATTCTATTGGGGTGTAAAGTTATTTTCAAGAATCAGAAATACCTACGAGTGTAAAATTTTTAATTCATATTTGACGAGAAAATGTACCAAGTTTTAGATTTCAAATATTTCTTTTTGCCTGTTGAAAAGTCGAACGAGAACTTGGCAAATTTTTTCCACAAATGTTTTTGGTGGCATTTAATTATTTTTTTCTAGGCTAAATTTTATTTTTTTAGAACCTTTACTGTTTTCTTCTTGAGTACCTACGGACCCCTATTTACATTTCGGAACTATGTTTAGTAGTTATGATCTGCTGCTAAAGATCAATATATAATCGGGTTTCTGCAACTCAGGTTTAGTTGATATTCTGTTCCTAAATGTAGGACTTTCGAAACGGACTCTTTTAAAACTTTTTTTGACGTGAAACATATCGTTATAAATATTATTTATTTATTTATAATCTTTTATTTATAGTACATAAAAGATTATAAATAATCAATTTTCAATTTTAATATCTCAATACTCAATTTTAAACTGAAAACATGTTTTACTCTGTCCTCGTTTTATTTTTAATGAAAATAAACTGGCAGTTTTATATTTCGAATGTTCATTTTCTACAGCACAGTCAAACGAAAAATTGGTTCTACACAAATACACTGTTGTATTTATTCATGTCTAAAAATAAAAATCATATACCTATCTTTATAGGACGTAAGAAATTGATAAGTAAGGAAAAACTACCATATGTTTTTATGTTATTTATATACAAATACGTTTTTCTCACTAATTTCTAATTAGAATTGAACTCCTTAAAACAACGTAGTTAAACGAACGAAGCTGCGGATAGATCACTATATATAAATATCGCATATGTATATCTTTTTATCTACATATAAGTACAATTAAATGAAACTCCGTGATGTAGTATTATTTCTGTAATGTAGTATTATTGCAAAGACCACCGCCCACCTGAAGATGTTGTAATACAACGAAACCTAGGTCGTGGTAAAGAAATTAAAGAAAGTAGAAATAATACTACATCACGTAGTTTCATTTAATTGTGAACAATGAATTTCTACAAAATTAATGCCAAATATATTCAATACATATGAGTAGTAATTTTCATAAAAATACATACGATGTTATAGTCACTAAAATCAATACTTTGCAACGCCTCTGTTTTCACAATACACACTATGGATCATAAGATCAAGAGGTTGTATACTGCAAAACATTTAAATAACCTGAAATGCGATCATTAAATTTGGTTTATTAACCCTCTAAAAATTTTCCATTCTGACATTCAAACTATTACCCTTGTCCTTAAATAAAACTACCTATATCTTTGACAACCCCTAAAGCAAACATATCACCCACATAGCCAAAGTGGTTTCCACGTGACAACAGCGTATGACATAACAGCGGCGCGGGCCCACACAAGAAAGTGCCTGCTCTAGTTGCGCGTGAACTCGGTCGGCGAGGTAAAAAATACCATGCGCCACGAGTGCGAGTAAACGTTCTTGATTTGTTGTATGAGATCGTCGTTCTTGATCCGTTGATTTCAGTTCTTTAACTTGAATTCTAAAATAATTAATAAATAGTAATATTGTTATAATAATAATATTAATATCGTTTACCTAATTTATTGTATCGACAAATATTGTAAACTATGAATCATCAAACATAAATAATCTGAAAAACATAAAACAAAATTTTAAAATATCTCAAGTCATTGCATTACAAAAATTGATCTACTTGAATGTTACAAAAAACTTGACCTCACGTATTTTAAATACATTTTTCTCATAATGGAATGAAGGAAGTGTTTAGGTGTTTTAGATCAGGAGTTCCCAACCAGGTGGGCGCGCCTCCCAAGGGGGGCATAGAGAGATGTCAAAGGGGGCGGAAAGCGTTTGCATTTTAGAAAGAAAAAACAAAAAATATACAAAAAACATTAACAAATAACAATACAATGTAATGTTTAATTTACATGCATAAAATTAATGAAATCAAATATCACATTATTACCACAAACTTGCGAAAAATTTGACGTTTTGGTGTACATTTTTTGTTGAGAAATCAGGTTGAGTGTGTAAAATTGTTTTACATGTTTTGACATGTTTTATGTTGAGATCCTCTTTATTAGTTTGTTTGTTCATTACCTGGAATATCTTCAAAATATAATTCGGGTCATTATGTTTTTACATTTACTCATTTTTAAATAAATGATGTATATTTTAATATTTCTCATATATTTTATTTGTTTCTCATGTATATTGTATCTTACCACTTCAAATGTTTTAGTTGTGTAGAAATATATCTAATTATAATTAAAAATATTTATTTAATTCTAAACAAAATAAAAGAGGGAGCTTTTTTCTCTCTGTATTTAATTAAATTAATATAAAAGTGGTGTGATGTTGTGAATATTTTATATTTTTTTGATCTTTACACTATTATTAAAAAAAACCAGCTAAGGTTGTATAATGAATTCAAATTCGAATGAAATAATACAATAATTTTAATTATTAATAAATTATACACACATATGTATCGAGTATGTCGTCGGCACTTAGCTGATTTTTCATCAACTAGGATGAACAATACAAGAATTTAAATCACACTCAAAATTATATATCGCAAGAAAATAAAAGGATGTAAAACGCAAGATAGCACTGTCTTACGCAAGCCAGATTGCACAGGATATCTAGAGATATAACCCTCCATTTTTGCGTAAGTGAGCACTGCCTAACGCTATCTTACGCAAATCAGACTTCATTTATAGAGATGTATCGCACCATCTTCGTGTAAGTGAGCACTATCTAGCGCTATCTTACGCAAGCCAGATTGCACTGTATATATTGCGTTATATAGCACCATCTTTGCGTAATATAACGCTATCTAAATATATAAAAATAATTGCTAAAAATCGTCATTTCTGGTTCATTACCTTGATGCATATCGATATCTATCACTATCTATTGTTGTCTATCGCTATCTGCCGTCTTCTCTCGATAACTAACAATGGCTTACGGTGCATTGCGCTAGGTTTCATTGCAAAGCCATTAGTTCTTGCGATGTCTGTTGCTAGATGTTGCTTTATTTTATAGAACGAGATATCGATATTATTCATCATCGACTTCCTGGTAGATCGCATCACAACTTCATATCCACTGCAATTAAGTTAAACAAGAATTAAGATATTCCTGTACATATTTAAATGCACATCTTGTCTTGTTTTGTTCAACTTAGTTGATCGAAACTCAGCTGGATGATAGTCAGAAATATCACAAATCTATAAATAATAAAAAAGGGACAAAACAATAAATTAATTTTTCCTCCAACAGGATCAAGCCTACTCGATCCAACTACATATAATTGACTACTCTGCTCACAGATATCATACATATCTATATCTATACCGGCCGCCGATACGTTGGCAGCACGCACATATGTACACGCACACATACATACATACACATACTCGCACACACCGCACACGCTGTATAATGAAAGTACAAGCCGCTTTAGCCGGCTCGCTAGTGCGAGAGGGGGTGCCAATATATAAAGTGAAAGACGCACTTGCCACTATATTCAATCAAGTGACAACTCGCGTTCGGGTCGCAAGTTTCAAAGTTTGAAAAGTTTGTGCCAAAAAGGAAAGTTGAAAATGTTGGGAAAGTGCTTCCTGATCGCGCTCGCCGTCGGGGCGGCCGCGGCTTACCCCAAGGCCCGGCCACAGCATCCGCAACAAGTTAGTTGGAATTGTCGATATGTAATAGGCTTAAGGTTATCCCATTGTCCATTGAGTGTCGCATCCAATTGATATCTGTGATAATCGTTATGTGATGAATTACTTAAGTGTCAATGGGGGTTCTCTATGACATCTGTTACATTATATTAATTAACGTTTTATTATTCGATGAAAGAAAGATATTCTCCATTTGTTAATTTTCTAGTGGTATTTAATATGAATATTACAGTACCGTAAAAATAAATAAAAACTAGATTTGCTTTCAAAAACCCTTCACAGGCTATTACCTGAAGAAAAATACTATTAACTTACCAGTCGGATTATGACACTGAAATTTTCGTGTTTACTTACAAAAATTTACGCGTAATACAAACAAATACGTCTTATGAACTGGTTATTTATTTAAACGATAAAGAATTAAAAATCTTCAACACGGCAAAATGTTACTTCGTGTTATGTACGCAATACTTCTAACATTTTATTTCTTAGAGCACCTATTGCCTACCGTCACTCTGACAAACTTGTTCGATGGTCTAACTAAGATTATTAAACTGGGTATCGATCAAATTTGTTATTAAACTAGATATCAACGCGCACAATAAATTAAGCTTTTTTACTTGAGCTTTTTAAAGTTATCGACTGCAATAACTGCAATTGTTTATCTGTAGGAAATCCAAAAAGGTATTAACGGAACTGTTTCAAAATCCATTGCAAAGTATTTCCGTCATACTACGGCAAAGATTTTTGCAACTTACTTACTCTTAAATCCACCCAAGTTAAGAATAATGATTGTTTATAAGTTCCACTAATTTAAACATCTTGTTGTTTATAGAAGCTGCCAATGTAGGCGAAAAGATGTTCTTTCACTTTTGATAAAGGTCAAAGAGGCGACATTATGAAAGCCTTCGTTATTTATTGTTTTAGAAAACTAAATAAATGTCCATTGTAACAATTTGATGCATATTACAATGAATAATCATATTGTATAATTAAAAACTTTCTCACAGTTTGAACTCAGTTCACGTTACAAAAACACTAAAACATACCATGTAGCATTTGTAAATTCTTCTAAGAAATGAAGTATTTCGAATACATCTAACTTAATGGAGTCTACATATTTTTCGAATTTTCCTTCAAATTCTTTTTGCTATATCGACAAACATACTTCACTTCTGTTCAGTCTTTTGATTATTCGCTTTCAAAGTATTTTCAATTGAATTTGTATTTAGATTTTGTCACTTTTCTTGCTTTGTTATACATATGAATATTATTCAGACAACGTCTTCAACAGCATATTTGAAAAATTATTTTCTTAATAAAACTACACATAAAAAATGCGCAGCACAATAGCTAAATAATTTAAAAATTCCTTTTGTTTATTTTCATATTTACTCTTTTTTTGGTACATTCTTCTCTTCAAATAAGTATATTTTTACATTTTTCAACTCTCTACAAATCGTGTTAATCTGTACAAGACAATCCTAAAGAGTTCACACCTGCTTTATATCGTGCTTAAAACTAAAGCGTTGCAGTTCAGGTTTCAATGAATCAAGACTGTTAATATAGGACATTCTGTAAGACTTTAATGGACTCAAACTTCATAAAACACACCCTTTTAATATCCATATCCTTTTTATTATTTCTTAACAAATATGTTTTTGAAAGTCGGTGGAGAAATGCCAACTTTTGATACCATGTCCATTCAATATCGAGGCTTCTTAAAATAAAAGGTTTTATAGATATAATGTACCCCTAGAGTTATTTTATATTTAATTTATACATCCGAATTTATTAGCATAATCCTCAAAGATTATATTTACTTAGCACAAATCTGTTCTTGTCCTTCTCCACTACCAGCAACAACTAGGAATTCCACCTCATCTGCTCCGCCAGTACCTCGGACAGCAGCAGCAGCGCGATGCCACACCCATCTATGAGCAGGACGGACAACATACGCAAGTCTTACCGGCACCAGCTCCGCAGACACAACAGATCAGATATAGCCAAGTTCAGGGACTGGTGAGTCGAAAATGACGTCTTCCATTTTTCAATTTTTAAAAAACAATTATTGTAGCAACATACAAACTTTTAAAAATAGAATTTAACGAGAATTTAAAATAAGAAATAAACAAGGTCGTGTAATGTGACATCCGATTACTTACGATAGTTGCCATATACCTAAATGCTTGTTTATTTTATTTTTTTGTATTTTAATTTCTTATATATTTAAACAAATAACTGATTTTTGATCTCAAGTCCTAAAAATAACTTTATCGGGCTAGCATGGGGACACTTAATAAATTAGTGAAATCTCTTTATCCACCCTACCATATAAAACATATATATGTATATATATATATATATATATATATATATATATATATATATATATATATACATATTTAATTTACTAAAGATACCTGTTCACAGACAATATTATTTATATTACGAATTTTACCTTCAAGAGTAATAGCCCACAGGTCAAATTTTATCTTTACCATACAATAGTTTATTATAGGATATTTCATGTAAGGTTACGAGTATTACGTGGGAATGATACAAAATACTATAACAGTATTTAAACAAAAATCTGACAGATAAAGCAATTTTTTTTCTAATTCCATAAAATACTATTTTTCATGTCATCATTTTTATCAAATCGAATTACTGTCATGGACAAAACGAAATTAAAAAATCTTTTGGAAAGCACGTGAGGTTAGGCTGGATAAATGGATATTAGTGAATAGAAGTCCTAATGTGAAGAGAAAAATTATACAATGCTGAAAATTGCAAACAAAATATTTGCGTTTTTAAATAATTAAAGCAAATGGAAAACTAATAACTAATTAAAAAGTATATAAATCTGAAGTTTAGAAACAAAACATTTGCTTTCTTAATTTGAACACTTAAAGCGAATGGAAAACGAAATACTAACTGAACGCGAGTATGTACCGGAAGTGAATGGAAAACTTCGCTTTAATCAAATCGATATGGTTTAATCCGATTGTATACCGAGGCTTTATTTTTTTACCAATACAGTGCCCACAAACCCAGAAAAAATTAAATATTCATAGTCAAGTCAACCTTGGGGAAGATCAAATATAGAACAATTCATAAATAAGTGTTTCTCGAAATTAAAGTTGCCCAGAAAAGCATTGAATATATACCAATAATAATTTTATATTTAAAAATTTTAGAAGGGGCAAATGAAGAAACCGATTTATTTTAATTTCATATGTCGTGTGGGTATCACTTGAAATAACAAGTGATAAGTATAATGTAAGATGTTTGAAGTGAAAACTTCTTTAGGCGCACTATGCGTACTTTTTCTGAACAATGAATGAAACTGAGCCGTCACGGCTCCTGTCGGTGACGCTGAATCGGGTAAACTCGGCTCCCTTCGGCATCGACCGAGCGAGTTCACTGTCTAACACGGAGTGTATCGTTTCAAGAATTACGTTTCATTTTTTAGTAATATTTTATTTGACTATAATTTAATATAATACGCGTATTTTATTGTATACAATCAGTATATACAGTTAGTGTTTTATATTTTAATTGAGAGTAGTTTAATGTAATCCGCATATTTAGTTAAAATAATACGCATAATATGCATATTTAGTTAATGTAATACTCATAATACGCATATTTAGTTAATGTAATACGCTTATTTAGTTTTTACTTCAGTGTTTATTTTTTTATTTTATTTAAGGTAGTTTCAGATATACTGTTGAAAATGTCCAAAAAAAGATGTCCCCGTCTCCTAAACCCCTTTCTCCCCATAAACCCCTAAAGTAAATATTTTGAAAAAAATACAGACTACAAGTTTAACGGAAAACCATACTACAAGTTTATCTCAATTTTTACACCCATGAAAGATATGCTAGAAAATATATTTAAACGTAAAAAGTGATTTTAATATTAATAAATATTAAATAGTTTAATAAAAATATTGTTTACCCTTAATAGTTTATTTCTGCCCAAATGTGACAGAAACCCTCGTAGTGTGACTTCAACCAGTGCTTAATAGACTTTATTTAGACTAAACTTTTTATTTATTATCAGAATCGATGTAATTAATTAAACGTCTTAAATACATGCGATTTCCTAGTATCATTTGCGGTAGTGAAAACCGATCTGTCAATAAAGAAATAATACTACACGCAAATACGGAAAGATAAATCTTTTGATTACATGCAACAAAGGCCTTTCTCTTTTAACCGAGACTAGCAAACTATCAATATAAACTACCCAATGTATTCAATGAAAATATATTTTACACTTTTTCTTACCCGTATTAGAATATTGTTTTTTTTTCTTTTAAGAGTTTTAAATCTAATCATCTTTTTAAAAGATGAAAATACCAATTTTCATCTTTTAAAAAGATGATTAGTTACACATCCTTAAATAATTTAAATATTCGATTTTATTGCAGCATATATTCTTCATAAAGCTAACCTTCAACTAGACTTAATAGGCTTTAATACCTTATATCTTAAAATGATTTTTTATATCCATTCGACCCACATCAATCTTTGATGAAAGGAAAAACGCTATATTAATTAAGTTTAAAACTTTATAATCGAATTTAGGAAATACTTATAAATTGAGATTTTAATATTCGGGTCAAATTTTATAAATTAAAATTAATTCTCAAGCGAAATTATGTTTTTCTAACCTTGTTCTATTTGGAACAAATAAAATGGCAATCTTGGGATAATTACTCCCAATTTAAGTTTTCGCTTTCAGTACATTTTCATTACATTTCACTTAAATTCGTGAAGTGAAATCATATGATTTTGGTCGTAAACTATTCCCTGATTAAATCTCACCCGAATCTTTCCACTACATTGAACTGCTTTTGGTTTTGTTGGAGAAGATTTAATAAAAAATAAGCTAAATTTTAACTTCGGACTCGTTGCTTCATTACTATAAAATTAATCCAGCACCACTAAGTCTATTCATCCTGAATTCAATATGATAACGATTTATCTGAATCAACTACACAAGACAGGAACATGAAGGCGTTATGCCCATTTGATTACTTTCATTTATCAAAACAATAGATTAATTCTCCCAATGTTTGTAATAATAACTTCAATCAAAACATCCCTTCAACTCACTTTCTACAACGTATTTTAAGAGACCGTTATGCTCGCCAATTTTCCAAACGGCTATACATAAAAGAAACAATCCACCACCAGGTCCAACGCGCTCAACAAGGACAAGGGTCACCGCAATACGTGCAACAGTACCAAGCTCCCGCACCAGCTCCCAGACCACAGCAACACTCCGCACAGCAAGCCGAAGAACCAGAAGACTACGACGTAAGTACAACCTTTTACTATTCGTGATATGACACCAAGATAAGAAACCTTTAATAAATACTTGTTGCAAATGACCCCGACATTTTGAACTCGAGTACCAACACAAGTAACTTAAATATTATCAAGAGAATTGACTTTACATTTACATAACATTCTACCCATCATCAGAATCATCTCTTCGTACCATGTTTTACCAAAAAAGTTTAATTTAATCCAAATAATCATTAATAATTCTAGATAATAATACACATAAAATTTAAAAATTGTCCGACCTAAGTGCTTTTATCACTCAATAAAGTGACACAGTGAAAAAAATATCTAAAGTTAACATGGTTATTTTTAAAAGATTTTTCACTACTCCTTGCTAAAGCCAGCGCTGTGAAAATTTGTCTGACAGAAACCAACTTAGTTTTCCCTTTTCCGAGATTGGATTTGTCAGAAATTTAAAAAGGATTAATTAGAACAATATTGTCTCTATTGAAAATCAGTATTGACAGATTCATTTCGGTACGTTAAGATTAAACATATTTTTTTACACTTCATTTTATATATCAACATTTGAGAAGTATGTCATCTCGACTCCAGAAAGATGCCAAAAAACTACACAGCCGTTAATTTTAAAAACTACACGTTCATTGCATAGTAAAAAATAAACATACATTGCAAACACATTGTAAAAACCAATGTTTTTTAAATCAATTTTATTCGATGTGCCGCATCCTCCTAAATCTATTTGGTCTATAGATCTATATACCGAATGCAGATTTATCATAAACTTGTACCTTGGCGTTTGTACAACAGTCGTCCAAAGTATCAAAAGTCTTAATTATGCGGAACATATGAAACAAAACACATCATTTCATCTAAAGACATTGTAATTACTCATTTAACAACTATTGAATATATTTGGCGTCAATTTTGTAGAAATTCATTATTCACAATTAAATGAAATTACGTGATGTAGTTTTATTTCTATTTTTTTTAATTTCTTTACCACGACCCAGGTTTCGTTGTATTACAACATCTTCAGGTAGGGTATCTTTGCTAATATCCCACCTGGAGATGTTGTAATACAATGAAACCTAGATCGTGGTAAAGAAATTAAAGAAAGTAGAAATAATACTGCATCTCGTAGTATCATTTAATTGTGGACATTTAACAACATTGAATAACAACAATAGAAAATTTTCGTCAAACACAATTTCACCCCACGAATTCATCACAAAATTTCACACCTTAATTTCGTATAAAACTAAAGAATTTAAATTATCCGCGCATAACACTCGACTTACGTAACACGGAGCATAACGTTGCTCGCATTAGTAAGCCGCTCATATAATATAATTCGAAACCGCGCAATAAAATTAAAGAAGATTTCTTATTCTGTGACTTACGCAGCTTAACTCTAATAGGCGTGTCGAATTTAATTAAACGGCATTCGGTAACCTGACGTTGGAATATTAGTCACATTTATCGCGGTCGTAAACGCCCAATTAAAATAAATATGACTGTAAGCCTGATCCATTAACTAAGTAATTGATCATAAATAACATATTTTATTTTAAAGGCCTCCTTAACTTAAGATAATTTCGTCGTAAAAGAATCTACAATGTTTAAATTTGGAAGTTGGCATAACAGTACAAATAAGAGCTAAATGGCTAAACAAAAACAAATATGGATTGGGATTAAACAAACAAAAAATTGGGATTAAACAAACAAAAAATTGGGATTAAACAAACAAAAAATCTCGAATATAAAAATATTCATTTTATTCTTATTCGTTTATACACTGTGTAAGATTGATGTCTATAAATTACTTCAAATGAAACCTTATCAATGTGAAGGAGCAAATTTCACTCTTTTTTTTCAATATTTGCTATTCAGTCTATCATGATTAATTTTTTATTTCAATTGTCATCCCCACTATCTTCTCCCGCCTGTCATCCCCACTCTCTTCTTCCATCATTTTAAGATTATTAGTATCAGTAGGCATTGTCGTACACGATTACATTAAAAAAAACAATATCATAATTCTCAAAACTAAAAATACTCACAATTAAATGAAACTACGTGATGTAGTATTATTTCTACTTTCTTATTAGCAAAGATTCAATCTTAAATAGCCCACCTGAAGATGTTGTAATACATAATAACTAAAAATACTACTACCTGATTTAAAAAATATAGGTCGTTTCAAAATTTTGAGTTTAAAAATACCTACTTTGTTAATTTTTAAACAAAACATGGTTTGCAAAAAGCGGGTATGCCCTAGAATCCGTAGTTTGCTAATATTAAACTAAAAACGTGTAGTTAAATAATACTGAAATATTTTGATTGGTCATCTTATCGAACTGGACATATTACACTGAATTACACTATATGTCGCAACCTATGTAAAACACACATTTTTTAGCATGAACTCTAACTTAACACGACTACAGGCCGCTTATAGTTTTATAACTTTCAGGTAATTTTAAACCACATCCAAAAATAAAAAGAATCTAATAATGCAAACTTAACACAGCAAATTGATAACTTATCATACACTAAAACTACATTGAACTCTATGCTCACTCTCAGTTATAAAGTTGTGTTGATACTATAACATCCAGGCCCACATTGATGTGAAAAACTTATTACACACATGTGTTCAATGCCAAAAACCATTTATTTTGCCACCCACACGAACAACTCGTCTAAGAACAAACTATTACATAATTAACAACAGTTTACCCATATAATTATCCATTACATATTCAAATGAAACCGGAAAAACAAAATATATAATTCTTTTCTCTTTATTTAAAATGGCAAATTAATGAATAATTCACACGTAACTCGATCGCATGTTACGTAGGATTGCGTGTTCGTTACGTAGATGGGTTTGACAAATGAGTTCGAACACTTTGTTAATGGTACGTCGCGTAAAATTAGAGTTTTACGGTTTTGGAACATATGTTAATTGTCGAACTTGACAAATGTTTTGTAACGCGCGTTTTGTTCCCCGTTCGTTGTCCGAACTGTTGCTATATATATTTTTAACTTTTTTCCCAAATTGCTTGAATTTTTAGGATATATTCTACAAAAGAGAAATCTGTTTATCTATTGTTGTATGCGTCGTCACGTCTTTCTTATTGCACACACCGCATTTGCGGAAACGAGCTAAGGTCTATTTTGTTATAAATTGCGTTCTACACAAAAGCTGAAGAGCCACAAAATGACCAGCAATCTCATTTATAGTCTGCAAGAAGCCGTCATCAATATTTCCAATATTAATATTATAAACGATAAAGGTACTTCCTACAAGATCGTTTAATTTAGTTTATTATTTAAATTTATAGTTTCCAGCTCAACCCCTTTGTAGGGTTCTATAATTAAATCTGTTGCTTAACATTTTTTAGAATATTTTCAGTTAGACCTATTAACATTATGTAACAAATAAGATGGAATATTCCCTTCCCTAGTATCAAGTTATTTTCAGATTATTAGAAATTAAAGAGTTTGCACTAAATTCTCAAGTTGTATATAACTTCGTAGATCCGTGTATATGTTACATTGATAAACGTCCGTAAGACAGATCCTAGACCTACAATAACATTGCACAATACTTTTATTGTGCAATAGTATTATACGACGATTTGAACCCAAACTATCAATTGTTTATCAAGCAATAATATTGACAGCCCATAAGTGTCAAAATTACATAAGCAAGACCTCTCAAATATAGTTACTGCAAGATATCAGACCTCAAATATTAGTGCTTATAAGTAAAAAAAACCAAACCGTGGTTCTTAAAGAATCAATTTTTTCTTCAAGTCATCTTACGTTACTTCTGGAAATAACTCTTTATATTATAAAACAATGTTTCGTAGATGGTATTGTTTGTTACGATCATGATAATCTTTGCCCTTCACATTTTAAACTCACTCAAATGTTTGTTCAAACATTGAGCAAACTTCGATACTGACCCTTAACCGTCAAAAATATTGCACAATTCGTAATATTGTGCAATATAATTGATCTTCCAGGGTCCACCTACGTTCCGCGTGTGTTTTCACTAGAGTTGCTGTTAAGAGCGAAAAATAATAAATACTAGTGAAAGTTTAAAAAATCGTGACATATCTCTTATGTGGAATAAGCAGGTAAACCGCACTATTTTACTTTAAAACCTTTATGTAATACTAAAAGATAATTTACTAGTTTCCTTATTTAAGTGAATCAAAACCGTAATGACTAAAATAGAGTATGAATTGAATAACATAATACAATGGTTAATAAAGGAGAGATGTAAATATTGCCGGCCATTGAACATCACAATCACTATTCTTGTAGATTAATTTTATTGTTTTTGGCATGAAGGTGTTAAGGGGATAGATTGTAAAGTGCTCCAGAAAGAGGACGCCACCCCAATCAAACAAGACACCTAGCTATACTAGTTGCGTACGTAAAGAGATATTTATGGTAACGCTCTATAATAGCTATCGTTGATGGATTCATTTAATTGTTTTATGGTATGAAATTATTAACGAACATGTCTTGGAATGCTCCAGAAAGGGGACGCTCCCCATATAAAACGAGACGCCTGACCACACTAACGTTCGCGTATGGAAATAAATATTTATGGAAATACTCTATAATCGCTATTGTCGATAGATTCATTCCACTGTTTTTATTTTTTTGTCACCACAATTTAATTCCCTGAATATTTTCTAGAAATTTAATGCGTTGTAATTCGTTAATTTACAAAGCGGCGTTACGTTAATTATTCAGGTAATTAATTTATTACTGTTAAAATAGAGTTATCTACAGTGCCATCCTCTATTAGTATTAAATAAACTAAAAACAACATTTAAAAAAAAAAAATATAATTTATTCTGAAATTAGGATTTTTCATGAAATTCATGATCAATTTAAAAAATAAATTATTATTTTGTTTTGATTCAGGTGGCATGCCACAAAAAAAAACCTAGTAACTTTTGTTCATAAACGATTTTACTTTAACTTTATGTATGTTATACGAGTAACTAAGGAGTGAGTAAAATACAATATCAAGTCATATTTAACAGGGTAGTTGACTACTCCTAAATCAACTGTTTTTTTGTTAAATGTCATGAAAATATATATCAATTAAAAATCATTAGTGAAAATTTTTAATTTAATTAAAAAATAAGCAATATATGAACTTTCAAATTTAATGGAAGGTGTAGAATTAGTATACCACTCCGTCTCTTTCGTTCTCTTAGAATACAATAAGCATTACTGTACATGACGTCATAATTCAGTATTGCTGTCCTTATCTAAACGTTAAGCTTTTTACCTTTATAACTCGATCAATTTTTAAGACTTGTCAACAAAAATTTCACTGGGCGTGAACTTGTACCTTGAAATTACGGTTTATGAAATAAAAAACAATCAAATACCAACTTTAAAAATATATCCTGTACGTGTTTCTTTTCGTAGATTGCTAGATAGAATACTAATTTCAGACAAAGCGTTAAGGTTTCAGCTCGTTAAGCGATCCTTTATAGAATAGATCTCATCTAAACTACTCAGTTTTATATAGACGTTTGTACTTGTAACAACTTTCATGATTACAGAATATTTTGTTCAAATACTTACATCACTAAATAATTACTATCAACTCATTTCACATTGAAATATGTAGTGCAGAAAAAACAATAATTGAAATCAATACACAATTTCAATTCAGCCTTGTTCGTCTACTTTACCCTGCGACGCAAAAGCCAGGTTTCTGTCCCAGTTTCCATGATCTTGCGATGAAAGTGGTCCAATAAACCTAAGTAGAACCTCAGCCTAGCTCTGCAGACTTTCTAGAGATAGCAATTTCAAGCTCCAACGCACACAACTTGTCGATTCCGTTCGGCGCAGAATGCAATCTCGTGGGCTGCAATTTCGCAACGCACTAGCGGAGTTGTGAAACTATTATTATGTATGTAGAGCACACGCGGAAGTGCGGAGTTGTTTATACGTGTAAGTAATAAGTATAAGCAAAGCCTCTCTGGATACGGCCAGATTATAATGTACCATGTAAACGCAAGTATGTAGTTAAACGTAACTAGACCAACTTTGCACAAAAGTTGCTCTGTTTGACATCATCGATTAAAGAAATAGTTAAACATTGTTCGCACAACTTATAAATTATAAGTCTTTCTTTTGGAATATTTTACATTTTGGTTAACTAATTTTATCATAAATGGAAAGTTAATATAGTTAAGTTATAAATAGAAATAAAAGTCTAAGTGTGAATGAGAACACAGTAATGATTAAACTTATAAATTAAAAGGTAAATAATTGAATTATAAATAGAAATAAATATCTAATTGTGAATGAGAACACAGTAATGATTAAACTTATAAATTAAAAGGTAAATAATTGAATTGTAAATAGAAATAAACATCTAAGTGTGAATGAGAACACAGTAATGATTAAACTTATAAATTAAAAGGTAAATAATTGAATTATAAATAGAAATAAATATCTCAGTGTGAATGAGAACACAGCAATGATTAAACTTATAAATTAAAAAGTAAATAATTGAATTATAAATAGAAGTAAATATCTCAGTGTGAATGAGAACACAGTAATGATTAAACTTATAAATTAAAAGGTAAATAATTGAATTATAAATAGATATAAATATCTCAGTGTGAATGAGAACACAGTAATGATTAAACTTATAAATTAAAAGGTAAATAATTGAATTATAAATAGAATTAAATATCTAAGTGTGAATGAGATCACAGTAATGTTTAAACATGTTTTTCCTGCTGCTGTTCGTATTGCCTCATTAAGAATCTGCACCTTCAACAGCAGTACCCTCCTTTTGCGTTGGTATATTATGAACTCGAGATCCTCTCAAAATCGAGAGATAATTCATAAATGGTGATTGATTAACTCGAGTTTCACGTAATTCCAATTTTTTTCGTCACAAAAATTAATTTCTGTTTAGGATCATCGTAGTACATATTTATTTCAGTTTAAAGACTTTTCTTCCGACTATAATTAAAGTCACAAGTCTTTATATACATTTTGCATAAATTTCCTTCATTTTCTTTGGAGACGAGTTTTAGAGCAACATTATTATTTCACAAAATTAAAATCTCACGAATAGAAGTCAAATAGTTCAACAATCGTGTCCTAAAAGTAGGTAATATCATTAAAAATGCTTACATGTTTATTACTTTCAGGATTTTTTTAAAATGCAGATTCGTGAAAGTAAAAAAATCTAAACATTCTAAAATTGGCAGTTGTTTTTGTATCTGTCGAAAGAAAAAATTTTAAAAATCGGTTTCTATTTCTGAAAGTTCTATTTCATTACATCGATATCCGGAATAATCGCTGATTAATAATAGGAATAATATTTTCCTAATTGTTTGATTAGTACGAGTAACAGATGCAATCACTTCGATAAAAATCTTTAAAACTTTACCAAGTTAGACGTTGGACTTAAGACAGTTCTTTAACAATACAAAAAAGAGATAAAATACCTCAATTTTTTTTTATTTGCTGGCGGCAAATAAAAAAATCAAACTCTTTGTCATAATTTATTTGACAATTTATTTTAATAACGTTCTCGAATATTATTAACATGAAAGAAAGTAAATTTTCATCCTAAAACGTCGATTAACAATCACGACTAAAACCTTGTCAAACGTCTTTTCACTTCTACCTTTTTAACATTTCTTCTTTACGAAGAAATGAAAAGGATATATGAAAGCAACTGTTAAGTTGAATACCGCTCAATTAGCCTTCAAACGCTAACTTCCCCATCCGGTCGAACCGGATCCGCTTCAAACGGTTCCAGATACACGCCGGATATCACAAATGCCGTTGCTTCTTCCGGAACTTTATGGGCAGTCACGCCGATGAAAGTTGTTTATTACGTATTTATAGTTATGGACTTTAACTTCACAGAAACACGGTTGATGGATTCGAAAATTTGCAGTAAATTGAACATTTTATCTGTTACTTTCCTAAGTCAATCATTTAGGAGGTTCTATTAACTTATGGAAACAACTTAATTAATTATAACTTACTTCATATCAGAATGCAACCAAAATATTAAACGATTTGAAATGCCTTCTTTTTATATACAGAACACTAATCGTTTCTATCCTCTTTCAGCCCAATCCATCGTACCAGTTCGGCTTCGACGTGAACGACGACCAGTACACTAACTACCAGAACCGCAAAGAGCAGCGCGACGGTAACGTGATCAAGGGTAGCTATAGTGTCGTCGACAGTGATGGCTTCATCCGAACAGTAACTTACACCGCTGACCCCAAGGAGGGATTCAAGGCTCAGGTTTGTTGCTACTAAACTAACTTTATTGTTGGATTATAACTTGTCAGTAACCCAATGAGGAATTCCTTGGAAATTTGTATGTGACATCTCTAACTTGATTACTTAAATCGGTCAATATTCAAAGTCAACGCTTCAAGCTCGTTTGACTTCGAATTTCAATACGCTCTCGAATTTACGATTCTTAAGGTGTCGAAGAGAAAAGAAATAAACGAAGAGAAGCTGGTCACAAATTATCGATTCAAAATTCTTTCAACTCAGTTGATTTATGCTCATCGTCCTTATACGTAGCACATACTCAAAAGATTAATTCTAAAACCACTATCGATTGCAGAAAATGTACTTAATTCCACAAATATATCTTATATTTCTAGTTTAAGCAGCCGCTTACAATAATTTACTCCTGGTGGCTCATTTTGCTAATGTTCTTTGTTGTCACTGACACTCTTTTTGGTTCGACATCATCCTTCTTTTTATAAGCTACCGGATCTTCCACAATATATTTATCGACGAAAAAGATAGATTTTTATAAGCAAAGTCCATCTAAGTTCTGATGATCACAACTAAACTTGAAATGAATATACATAAAAAACGTCAAAAATATAAAATTTTTAATTTTAGTTTTTGATATCTAAACGAGATGGCCGGAAATTTAATGAACTAAATTACGTATTTTGAGGAGAGTTCTTACTGTCATCAGGTTTATGAGGTTCAAATATTTCGTAAAAAATATTTGTTTCATAAGCACACCAAATCTATTTTAAGACACCTCAAGTAGTAAACGTTTAAATTATTAAAAGAAAAACTTTATAATTTTTCTTTCGTTAATTTTTAAGAACATCATATCTAATTTCGTCTATTTTTCACGTATGTTTAGGTATCCAGAGAGCCAACTGACATAGTTGTCAAAATACCGACGCCCAAGCCTCAAGAACAACAGCTCATTCAGAGGCCCGTCCCTCAACAGCCGCAACAATATCAACAACAGCAACAGCAGCCATCGCAGCAGCAGCAGTATTATAAATACCAATAAGCAGTATGCTTGTTAATATGTAGGCGTAGCTATATACAGCCATAGCTATATATATTGAGTTAGAAGTGTTTCACACCGACTTATTCATAGTGACGTGTGATTACCGTCGGTTTGTGATCGGCTTTAGGCTCATCAAATAAAATTTTAAGTTAAGTAAGTTAATTAATTTTAGGCGTGAGAGGTCGTTTGTTTGATAAATTTAATTGTGATATAATAGATTGACGAAATAAAATTTATATTTTCACTAAATTTGCATTTTTTTTAACTCGATACATTAAAATGTTGGCACTTAATTTTACGCAATGCGAATAGCATTGCGAACGCACCTACGAAATATAGCAAAACTTTGTGATACTACTTACATTTACAGGACTCCGTACCCAAAGAGTCCAAACAGGAATTATGACAATGCTGTTCATCTGCCCGTAAATGCTTCCAACGTCTATACGGTGTAAGCGCTTCATACACCATTCTTCACAAACACAAACCATTCCGCACAAACAGCTACATCCGAGAAGGATAGAATGAAATTAATCTGAAGCTACGCCTCTGTCAGACAAAAACGCGAAAGGCGCTTAATCTAAGCGATATATCTATCTCGCTTTCTCGTAAAGCGTCTCTTCCTGCTGGTCGTGCAAGTTCGATGTTGTATAAACTACAAGTCAATTTCTTTACTCGTATGTATAAAGCACTAGGTTAGACGTGTCAGTGTTGCTTAGTTTATGTAATTCTTTCGAATTAAAGTTCAAGTTTTTGAGATGTTTTTCCCAGTGAACGACACTTTTCACACACTTTTCACATGAAAAAATGTTTATAACCCGCGAAGAAAACACCTAGATTACAGAAACATTATCTGCAAAGAAGCCATTCAGTTACTTTTTGTTCTCTGGTTGATTCAAATACTTACAAAATATCTCGTGTTTATAATGATTTTGCTGGAGAAAAACTCGGCTACTACATTCATAAAAAAATCACGCGAGCAAAGCTGAGAGAAAAATCTAATTTCAATTATAACTAATGAAGTGCCACGTAAGAATAAAACTCACGCTATTTGCGCAAATGTGTACGGAACACAACAATTTGAGGATAGGTACATACTATTTCTATTAATCTATTCACATTGCCGTAAACTTTAGCTAAAACTATAGTTTAAACATTAATTTCACGATAAGTTTTAGTTAAATTTCTAGTAATAATATTTTTTCACAGTTTTGACTTTAATCTAAATCATATTCTATCGTCGATATCCTTGCAACCAACTGATGTTACATCAAAAGTAAAATGAGAAATTTAAAAATAAAATTTTATATGAAAATATTTACTCTGTTAACTATTGGAACATATGCATGATAATATTCTTTATCAATATGCCGAATCTAGTTTCTATGTCAAACGGCTTCCGAGAAAACAGCTGATCCAATAGACTCGTGAACTTTGTAGATTTACAAAGACATCCATTTCCTACTAGAGGTGGGCACAATATATCAGTGACAAGTATATACCATTTGATTGGAAATATATATATCACTCATTTATATATCTAGCTCAGTATCTCAGTACTCCGAGTTATTAACGAAAGTATTTATTACGCATACGTTGAACCATTGAACAATGGTCATACAACATGATGATAAATAGTAATGACATTACGCACTATTGTTTGAAAATAAAAATCAATTCTACAAGACTATCCACTTTGCTTAATACTTTGCAGGTTTAGAATTTAGGACTGTCAACCTAGATTTAAATTATACATAAAATAACTTTAATGACAATTAAATAAATTGGAGTAGATTGACGTATTTATACAATTATAAATCAGAATTTTGAAATGAAACAAAAAAAGTGTTAGTTTACGCAAATATTTTGAGCGAACTAAAGTATACTTTATCACAGCGTTCACATCCGATTGCGAGTAGCTACGTTCGTCTACATAGATTCAGTTGCATATTTGACTAAACAGTTCGATCGTTTTCTCTATCTTTCATGTAACGTCAAAACATGTACTTTTATATCTATCTTCACGACGCGACGAGTGAGTGAAATAATTGATTTGATGAAACCCCCAAAACCCCAATCACTCCCGGACTAGTGATATACTGATACATTTTGACTTCAAGCGAGTGAGAGATAGCTATGATCGTAACATGAGAGCTATATCCTTTATATCTCTCACTCATGAGTTACATACACATCTCTATTTCATACATCGCAAGCAACTGCCAATGTCGTTGGCTCGAGGCTAAATATCCTTAACTCGGTATTGAAAGCAATACCTCACTTTGACTCGTTCTGTGGTTCCATTCACGATTTGAGAATCATGATCATGAAGTATCTGGGTTATTCTCTGATCACCCACTATTTCTAATTATGATCGTAATCCTTTTGTATGTTTAGATGGTTTCTGTTTATTGTCTCTTACTTCAAATATTTTTTTTGTTTCACACTGACTTGGTCGATGGATTAGCACTAAATTCCCAGTTGGGTAAAAATTTTAATTCGAAAAAATTAAATTAATAGGGCACATAATATATCCTTTTAAGTATAATATTTCAAAAACAGATTGAAATACAAGTAATGGTAAATTAAACGTCAACTTGGAAAGATCTGTCTTATGATAAGGTCCCACTTGACACAACCCGAAAAAAATCCTTCCTTTGAATTAGAGGGGATTGCATTAATTCTATTTTAATATTCTTAGATATGCTAATTGAGATCCTCCCTCTTAAACAACTACTATAAACAATATTATCTAAAACCTAAGGAATTATATAGACAAACAGAAGGATAGACACAAATTCGAAATTCGAAAAAGTCTCAACTCTTAAGAAAAGAAGATTGTAACTCCGAAAAAGGCGAATAATTTAATAAATGTTTTCTTATTTGGTACTAAAGATATAAATAATACTTGCTAAGCCATGCTCACACATACAAAAAGTGTCCACAATAATTTGTATGCTCACACACATCTTAACGTAGATCACTTACGGCAGTCGATGAAAATAGTCGCGGGCCGATAGAAAACTTTGTCGAATAAATTTTTCAGTAGCCGATAATGAGCGTAAATAAATTGTCAATAAACACACAAATAAATTGTAATCATCAAGAGAAAAATTGTCTTTTTTAATGTTTACAAAATGCCATCAACGCTTATACAAAAATAATATAATACGCCCTGAGTGTGATAAAAACGCCTATCTTAGAGAACATAGACCTAAAATGTGAATACTAGATATGACATTTTTTGTAACACACAAAAGAATAATGCATGAATTTACAGCACTCGTCATTAAGACTATTTATATAAATTAATTCCTCATTTAAAATTATTAATATTCAAACAAAACATAACATGTTGACTTTCCTTGCATATGTATATAATAAATTGTCTGAAATGTATATTACGATATAACACATTGCTAATACCATGTTTTACTTAAAATAATGATTTTATAAAATTTTTACGGCTTTCGTTATTTCAAATTATAAATCACTGGAATTTTTTATATTTTTGAGATGTCTGTAATGTCTAAGTGGATATAATTATATTTTATATCATTTGGAATCTAAGCGTTTACGCAAATTGTAGCGATCTAGGACTGATACCAGATAATGGATCAAAATATTTTGCAACAAGAATTGTGCACTTATATTATTTTGACTTAAAAATTAACTCAATTCTGTTGTAGGTACTTTAAGTAGTTATGTCCATAGATTTCCAAACATTTATTGCAAAGCTAGAATATTATCTGACTCCCTCATGGCAAATAAAAAAAGTATCCATTTAACAAAAGAAACAATTCAAAGCTTTGTTTTTCATACGTCAGATGTTAATAATAATTTACTATTCAATAATTTACTATCGAACGTGACTAGAGTGATATAAATTTGTATTTCCCAATTAATTTGTAAACAATTTTTTTTACATCCAGCCATGATTGATCATAGAATATTTCTCTTAAAAACGGTTATACCTAATATAAACTGGCTGAGTATCACATATTTTCCAAATGTCTTCATACACGTGCATGTTTCTTGTGAGATAAAGGTAGATGGGGTACTATCTAATAATGAAATATATATATTATAAATTTTAATAATGTAGTATATATATTATAAATTTTTATTGATATATTATTAGATAAATATAGTTCTTAAAAGGTACTAAAAACCACATCGAATCCCCTCAAAATCGATTAATCATTTAGAAGAAATTGCCAAAAAATATTAAAAAAAGTATCTTTTCAAAATAGCTTTCAAATATCTTAATGGAGCAATATTTTTGAATAGACATTATTTCTTGTACAAAAATTCAGTTGATCGCTCGGTAAATATTGTTTTTCAAAAACATAAAAAAGCGCCATTATTATTTTTCGATGGTGTTTCTCAAGTGTAGACTCGAAAATGAATATAAAAGTCATGTCCTTGAAGTCGAAGAGCTCAATAATTACGGCCAGAAGTTTTAGTCTAAGATCCCACTATAAAACGACTGGTTAATGGTTGAAAAGTATTTTATATCCAATGAAATATGTCAATAAATATATTGCAAATGGGTTGTCTAAAAAATTATTTCTTTCAATGGACGAACTACACATAGCTGCAATGCTGTGTCCTCTTCTATCGCATGGGATGGTTCGCTGGGACCTCTCTGTCGCACGTATTCATTCGAAGCAATATTTCACTTTTTAAAATATCTAGATAACCGGAATTCAGGACTGATTTTTCGCAGACAACCAAATACCACAGTCTTCGTAATGAAATAATCTTTATTTTAATTTAACTTTGATTCATTAACCACACCGGTTCAAGTTACTAGTATCGATTTACCTGTTTATGTTTACATGTCTCTGTAGGCAGGCTACCTAAGAGTTGTGACGGGAAAAAAATAGTCAACCTAACGTTTGCATATTCTATGAACTTCATACTTTCGATTGCTATGGAATTTGTCTATTAACCAAACCAGTACAATGTTTAAAAAAAAATAATTTTTTTAATTGTTAATTAATCATATTCTGGACTAAAATTTTTTAGACGACCCATTTGCAATATATTTATTGACATATTTCATTGAATATAAAATACTTTTCATCCATTAACCAGCTCGGTGAAGATCGTTTTATAGTGGGATCCTATACTATTTGAAAAATATTTTCGGCGTTTTGAGCTCGAAAAATAGTGAGAAGTTTCAGAAATGGCCTCAGGGTACTCATGTTGATGGCCTCAGTACTATTTTTCAAATTTTTCCGTTTCATTTCTCTTTAAGTATATATGAACCATTTTATATGTAAATCGTCAGCCAGGGGTAGATATGGTTGGGGAGCCACATATAATGACACACATAGAACATATTTTGACATTTTTGATATGCTCGGGTCTATTTAAAATTATTTCAATTAATGTTTAGAATTTTGGAACTGTAGTTAGAAACATAAAAGAAAACAACAAACCAATCGCAAGTGAAAATATTTGAGTGTACCATAATTTCAAAAATTTTAAACAAACGTTAATTTTATTCTAAATCTATAAAGAAATCCATAAACAAACCTTCAGCCATGTCTTTCGTTTCATGTCTTTGCATTAACTTTTTCATATAATCGTTACCTTTTCTATTTACATTTCAGTGCGACATAAAATAAGTAAACCGGATATCATTTCCATGCCTTATTTTTTATCGTCAGTGTCACATTCTCGTCGACTATGTTATAATTTCAATTTATCTTACAGCTGCTTTTTGTAAATATTTCTAAATATGCTTTTTTCTTCCGATCTTTCATAATTATATGGTAAAGAGGCGCTCGTCTATTCAAATAATTATGCATTTTTTCTGAACAAAATTCATTTAACGGACGTAACGTGAATCGATATCTGTAAACCTTATTTTGAAATTCGTAGTATTGATACTAGATGGCACTGACGCTTTAAGTAATAATTATTATCTAAGATTAATTTTATTTTCGTATTATGTGGTGCCTTCTTAAAACATATAAAAGCAACTAAGATAGTATTTATAAAATTTCGTATATCGTCGTCGTGTAAAATTGCATATTCCAAGTGACTATTTACAAACAGCAGTAAGACGTTTAATTGAGTTTACTTGATAAATAACGAAGGCATAAGTCTGGTTAGCAGCTAAGCGAATTTCCCGTTTTTTTTTGTTTAAATGAAAGAGTGTACATAAAAATGGCGTATTTAAAAATTACGGCTCGGATTAGATTATTACATTACAAAAAATTGATCTAAAATACGCTCTTTCACTAAAGAAATGCCAGTCAGTTGGCTGTCAAACATAATTTTTATAACCTCACTTTGTGCGATCCTCTGCGCATTTCAGTTTTTGGATTTTTTGGGTTTGTTTTTTTATCGATTCCTGTTTATATTTGCAAATTCAGTGTATAGGATTGCTAAGAATAGCAATTAAGTTGAAAAATGTATGACTTTTATTTTGCTCACATAGCGCATATTTCTATGGGAACTTTCTTCAAATCGCTTTATTAAATAAAATAATCGCGACCGAGCCCTAATTTTTATTAACACTTCATTTTTAACTATATTCTTTCATTTAAAGTAAAAAAACACAAAGTTCACAATGCTGACTTATTCACTAGACTCAAGATTTGGTTTAGGGCGGGACAATCAGCTCATTTCACTCGCTGAATCTTCCAGAAAAGTGATAAATAAAAAAAATATGGCTTTCAGTTTGTCCAGAGACTTAATACTTGCATCTGAATAATGCTCTGTTCGTCTATCTAAAACATATATGAAATAAAAACACATATAAAGAGAAAGATAAAACATATATTCCGACGAGATATCTACATAATAGTAGTGTTCTAACTTAAGTATGTTTTAATGCGCCGCAATGACGAGAATGACCTTTTTACAGATGCATTGGTCACCGGAAGCGTTGTAAGGATTAGTATAAATTCAAGTATTATGGGAAATATATCCTTATGGCACCTTGACAATATATCCAAAACTGTTATGGGAAAGTCATTTGCCGTTCCTTTTCTTGAACTCATTTCTCTCGCCATAGCAACAGTTCACTTTTCAATAAAAGAGAAGCAGCGCCCTTATCGACGTCAATAAGCAATCCGAAGCGAACGTGGAAGGAATGATAACGTTTATCATATTCACCAGGAGAATTTTTAACAATATTTTCTGGGCTGAAAACTAACAGCTGAAAGACTCCAAGATTTTAGCTGAGAATCTTTCTCGGAAATCAGTGAGAAGAAAGTCTAGTAAAGATGCATAGACTGAAATTCTGTAGTATTCCTCGGGTGAATTGACTTTATGGTTGGTACGATAAATTTGTCGTCCACTGTGACGAGGGATACGAGGAATATTCAGCTCGATATCTAGTTGCTCGACTAGATTTTCTACACGCTGCCAGAAGTCCTTAAAACTAATGTCTATATTTTCTCTACGACGTTAAGATCAAGGGCCGTTTTCTGTAGTAATTTACTCAGAGACTGCGTTAAAGACAGTACATCATTCAGACACAATACTGATATCACAAATTGTGTGTTGCATAGAGTTGTTACCAAGGAAGCAGCCTTGCCAACTGTGCTCGAGTCAACAGAAAATTTAAAAACGCCTTCATGCCGCTCGACCCATCGATTCTCACCAAGCGATGTAACAACACACTGTTCTAGTGGAAGTTTCAGTCTCTTTTTCATCTGGAATAGGACAATTTGGCCAATGACCTTGCTAGTCTAATACAACTCCCTAGGTGTAGAGGTTCTGTCCAATTTCTCTTCATCAGTAAGTAGTTTTCTGGTTTCTCTCCAATTTTTTCCATTGGATTCGTAGTCATTTTCATGTTTAGCGTGAGGTAATTCCTCAAATGCATCTACAAAACTGACGAAGTCCTTACGAATATTACTTTCATGCACATATCGTAAGATAAGGCTCAGCTGGGACTGGTGACATACATCAGTTGTTTCATCAAAAAGTATAGAATCGTGATGACCGCACGTTATTCAATATTTTCTCAGAAATATCTTTTCCGCAGCATGTAATAAGCCTATTTTGTGTTGTCTTGCTTATATATGTAGCATTAGAGGAAGCTGAATATAAATGTTTCTCTAGTTTGTTATCGCCAGCAGATACTCAAAACTTTAAAAGCTCTCTAAAACTCCCTTCGTTCACAGTCACGTCGGATTCCATCATCTCTGTGTCCACGTGTTGATGTACACAGTTTATTACTTCCAAGTTAGGTTTATTAAAGATTTGAAGGCATACTGTCGCCTGCTCTGTAGCTGGTTTATGATATATATTATTGTCATGTGTCTCTAAATCTCCATTCTGGCCTGCAATATCTTTAAAGTTTATTAGCAGTTTTGTCACAAGTTTTTGTAAAGGCACAGTATTTTGACCTCCGCCAACAGCACCAGTTGCGAAAAAAATGGGAGTGTTTATAAAATAAACCTTGTAAAGCATGTGAAAATACAAGCCAGAGATATTTGCTGAGATACTTGTATACAAAATATCTTTTCCTCTCCTTACCCTTGGTCAAGTGCGAGGAATATGGAAACTTGTAGTCATCTTTTGGCTGCCAGGGTTTCGATAGGAGTTGATATTTTGTGTAATCATCTACATACTTATCTAAAAAATGTCTAATATCATACATTGGATATATTACACAGTGCAGACTCGGGAGCCCGAGGAGAAGTAGGAACCACTACCTCGTTACTCATGTTATCACTGCTATCACACACAGTGGACTCGGGAGCCCGGGAAGAAACATAAGCAATAGGAACCCCACCTTGTCACTGTTATCTAATCCAAACCCAGAGGTTGCAGCACAAGCTGGAACTACTCGCTTATACACAGGTCGAAAAAACGATTCAATACCATAGAATCCAAAGGTTCGCTTTTTAGACGACCCCGACCGCTGATTTGCCTATCAACAAAAAAAGTTAACGTTTATACGAGTACAAAAGAAATGGACGGCACAGTGACTGAAATCCGAATTTCATAGACAGTCATTTCCATTGTAAATTCTCCTTCTCCTGTAGCGCAAAGTTCCTAAAAACATTGTATTTTTCTTTACTTGAATACTTCTGAATTTTTAACATACTCCATAAAAAAGGGTTAACAGCTTTTTTTTAAATAGGCAAGTACAATATTTTGACTGCAAGTTTTTCAGTAAAGTAGCTATAAATCAACATCAACATTTCTGTTTACATTCTTAAAAAGAAATATATTCTGTTTTTTTTTATTAAAAATTATCAATTTTTCCCAAGCTGGGCAATTTCCTATGAAAATTCTATTTCAACTCCTCTACATCAGGATAGATATGATCAATTATGAAATGATATTATTAATTTTCTACGAAATTCTAAAGTTTTAGTATTTTCGATGTTGTTTTTGAAAAATTAAGAAATCGCTGGACCATTTTCGCTCACACTGTGATCATTTTTTAGTGACGTTAATACACATTAGGGCATGCAAAAACCGGGTAATATCAGATAACCGATTTTTTCTGTAATTGAATTTGCAAAACCGGTTAACTCAGTTTTTTTTCTATTTGTTACAGTACAATTAAAATACCTGTCGATAAAGGTAATAGAAATACTAAAAACAATAAAAAACAGTACATATTCTTTTACATATTTTTTTGTAGTAGAAGCGCACCAAATAGGTTGCATACCAGTTGGCCCGTTTTTTCATATATATTTGGTATCGATAGAGATAAAACATGTGCAACGGTAAAATTTTGACCTTGAGCCTGCGACAGGCCTCGCGCACAAAATAGGGGTATATTCAAATTGTTGGGAAAAAATCTGACGGTACCATTTGAACTGGTACATCCATAATTTATATTTTGAGGCATGATGGTTCCCTTATGGGTCAATAAGAAAAAAAGACACGAATATTTATGAGACTCGGATTTCAACCTACTGTGCAGCGGGCGTAAGCGGAAGAAACTCGCAGCAAACAATACAACATACCTACAGAATTAATTGAACAATGAACAATTGAATAAATCAAAGGTATAAGTCACTTTTTAGTTAGCTACTGTAAAGTAAAACGCTTGTGCTAAGCCAAATTCGAAAGCAATATTTATTTTCATTAAGAATTAATTGAATATATTTGGCGTTAATTTTGTAGAAATTCATTATTCACAATTAAATGAAACTACGTGACATAGTATTATTTCTACTTTCTTTAAGTTCTTTACCACGACCTAGGTTTCGTTGTATTACAACATCGTCAGGTGGGCTACTAGCAAAGATCTATTAGCAAAGATCTATCATCTTTGCTAATTTTTATCAATTGCGAATATTTATAGATTGAACACTTCCTTTCATAAATCATTCAATTAAATTTGAAACTTGAAGATATTTTCATTTGATAATAATAAAACTCAAAAAATGTCGATTATAGAATGTATTGAATGAATCATATATATTTTCATAAATTAATTTCTTACACTGAGAAAAATAATTTGCAGTTGCAATCAAGAAAATATATATTACATTTAAATATATATTTGTTTGATCGAAATATTCCTACAATTACGCCCAATGAAAAAAAAATTAACTAAAAATTAACTAAAAATGAACTAGAAATGAAAAAATTTAACAATTAATTATTTGTTTTCAATATATTTTGTAAATAATATCGAAATAATTTTCCTTATCATTAAGTATTTTTAGCGATCATTTTAATTTTAAGTGTTTTATTATTCATTATGTATTATATGCTGATGCAGTGTCGAGACTACTTGATGCGTTCAAATACAATTGACAGTATTTTTTATTAATAATTGTGTACTAACGCAGTTTTTCGTTTATGGAGAGACTGCTCAATGCCTTCGAATATAACTGACAGTATTTGTGAGTTATTATACTGACAACAGTTTCTGGATGTAGTACAGACTGTGTTATGCGTTCAAATATAACTGAAAGTTATTTTTTTGCAATTTTAACAATAGCCTTTTAAATTGTCAAGAATACTTATGCGTTCAAATATAATTAAATGGCATCGTGCAAATTATTATAATCAATTGTCTCTTGCGGTTACCCATTCAGCTTGTGACCACATATAATGATCCTTAATGTAGGTTAACGCGTGAGACATGCACTAGCCACGCAGTCAATAACGTGGATACAACAGAGTTTCTATTGAATATATTTGGCGTTAATTTTGTAGATATTCATTATTTACAATTAAATGAAACTACGTGATGTAGCATTATTTCTACTTTCTTAAAGTCCTTTACCACGACCTAGGTTTCGCTGCATTACAACATCTTCAGGTGGGATATTAGTAAAGATATCTTTGCTAATATCCCACCTGAAAGTGTTGTAATACAACGAAACCTAGGTCGTGGTAAAGAAATTAAAGAAAGTAGAAATAATACTACATCACGTAGTTTCATTTAATTGAGAGTTTCTATTTTTTGAAAATATAAGTTACATCATGAAAATGATTTTTATGAAAATAAATTTATATAGGTAACTATAGACACAATTGAACAGTTAAACATATGATTTCATCACGTAAAAAAAACTTAATTTGAAAAAATAAACTGAAAGATGTTTTTCCATTCACAAGTCGACAAAGTGATTGGTTTATATCCTGCAAGATTTTTTTTACTTCAGTTAACAACCATAATTTACTTGCAATACTCACTGCTGATTTTGTTTCATTTTAGTAAGATAACAGACCCGAACATTTGAACGATTGTGATATTTTCATATATTTATAGAATAATGATATCAGAAAGGCTTTATTAAAAATTACTGTAATATTAAATTATTATTACTGATTTATAATAAATGCGTAATGAGATGTTTTGTACTTAATATTATTAAATTTATTGTTATTGATTATGTAGAAAAAAAAATTATTTAGAAAAAAAATAACGAATGTAAATGAAGAAGAAAAACAGATGAGTGAAAAAGAATATATATTGTTTTTATTTTATTTATCGTTAAGGACGTAGCTAGCTGTAGGTAGCGTCTTTGTTCCCCCCCCCCTCCGCCCCACGTCCCCCCGCCACTGCATTGCGTAAATAAAAAGCGCTCGGTTGATATTTTTGTAGTAGAGGTGCGCAAAATGTATCAGTGCAAAGAAAAGAGTGATATATATCATTTGATTGAAAGGATATATATCACTCATTTATATCTCTCTCTAGCTCAGTAGCTCAAGTACAACGAGTTATTAACGAAATTATTTATTGTGTATACGTTGAACAGTGGTCATACTATACGATGATAAGTAGTAATGACTGAACATTTCGCACTATTGTTTTAAAATAAAAATAAATTCTACAAGAGTATCCACTTTGCTAAATACTTTGCAGGTTAAGAATTTAAGACTATTAACCTGAATTCAAATTACACATAAAATAACTTTAATGATAACTAAATAAATTGGAATAAATTGACGTATTCATACAATTATAAATCAGAATTTTGAAATGAAACAAAAAAGTGTTTGTTTACGCAAATATTTTGAACGAACTGAAATATACTTTACCACAGCGTTCACATTGGATCGCGTGTAGCTACGTTCGTGTACATGCATCCAGTTGCATATTTGACTAAACAGTTCGATCGTTTTCTTTCTCTTTCATGTAACGTCAAAACATATACTTTTATATCACTCTTCACGACGCGACGAGTGAGTGAAATAATTGATTTGATGAAACGAAAAAGACGCCGATCATTCCTGAGTTAGTGATATACTGATACATTTTGATTTCAAGTGAGCGAGTGATAGATATGATCGTAACATGTGAGCTACATCTTTTATATCTCTCACTCATGAGTTACAAATCTCTTTCATTCTTGGATAGTCTCTGATTGGCAGAGGGTGTAGGAGAGGTAATCTCAGGCAAGGTCTGACTGGGCCAGAAGGGCCCGGGTGGCTCTCCACAAACCAGGAAAAAAGGTAGATGAGATACTATCGGATAATAATGAAATATATTTATTATTATATATATATATATATATATATATATATATAGTATATATATATATATATATATATATATATATATATATATATATATACTATTAGACAAATATAGTTCTTAAGAAGTACTTAAAAACCGCGTCGAATACCCTCAAAATCGGTTAATTCATTTAAATATTGCCATAAAATGTTTTCAACGAAGTTCCTTTTCAAAATAACTTTCAAATATCTTGATGGAACAATATATTTGGATAGACATTATTTCTTGTACAAAAAACAGCATCGAACGCCCTAATTTAGTTAATAGCTTGGTAAATATTGTTTTTCAGAAACATAAAAAAGCCCCATTATTATTTTCCGAGCTCAAAGAACACAAAAATGAATAAAAGACATGATTCTTTTGTTCATTTCGTCTTTGTCCTTGAGGTCGAAGAGCTTAATAATTACGACCAAAAATATTTTTGAGCGCTTTGAGCTCGAAAATAGCAGGAACAGGCCTCAGGTCAACCATTTTTCAAAATTTTCCTTTTCATTTGTCTCTAAGTATGTATGAATCATTTTACATGGAGTTGTCAGCCAGGAAGTAGGTAGGGTCGAGAGCCTGCACAGGCTAGGGCCCGGCTAGCAAACGTCACCTCGATTATATGACCAGTCCGATACCGATCTCAGGTCACAGGTTCGAGGTACTTCCAGGTTCAGCTCTATATCCCACCAAAAATCCAGGTTCTCTAAATTTATATTTTTCAGAAGAAATACTTCGGTGGTGTCCTATATGCATTTGGACTCTATACCACTTCTATTCATGTGGCTTCGCATGCTCCTTAAAAGTCTACGAGTAAAGAAATGTATAGAGACGTAATGTGTATGAGTCTATCAAGTCCAAAAGCGTACCCATGTATACAGCGCCACCTATCTGAAATTATTACACTAAAGGTGCCATCTTGCTCTGGCCGAAATACATACGTATTTTGTTATCTTGCTCGCACCCCCACGCCATTATATATATATATATATATACTGCCACATTCATATCCATATGTATATTAGACAAATCTGCAAAGCACGCCATGCCAATTTGACTTTTATTTCAGCATACATAGATGTGAAATTACAGTGCGAAGTGTATACGTAAAGGTAAGCACGTACTGAAATTCTTTTGATATAATAAAATTTTTGTTGGTTTTTACTTACACGCAATTTTTATTTAATCCTTAATCAACCTTTTTTATAAATGTTGATTAAGGATTAAATAAAAATTTTAAATCATTTTCGCATAATTCTATAGCTTTTGCTACGCTATTACTTAGCAATTGAGTGGCTAACTTAACTTTCATTATTTGATTTCAGAATCCTAGATGCTGTTTAGTTAGTTTATTAGAAAAATGTAATCCCAAAGATTATTGCAAATTATGTAAATCTCGAAGAAACCGCCATTGTACTGAATTACCATCACCGTCAATTATATTTTTTTTAGATTCAAAGGTGTTTCCAATAAGTTTAACCATATGACACGGGTCTGAAAGTATCATGAAATTTTTACCGTTTCAAGGGTGTTTAAAAGAAGGTTTTAGATTGTTTGCGTCTTCCAACTTGCAACCTAATTCTTTCGCCGCTGCTAAATTAGAACTACATCCGTCAAATGTTAGGGATACGACTTCCGTGTCAACTTCAATATTTTTTTCTAAACATATTTTAATTAAATTACCTTTTCTCTCACCTGATAAACTGTTTATCAAAGAATATCCCAATGGCAATTTCCAATTATCATTAATAGGTACTAACATTAAAACAAACGCTTGTTTAGCTATCTCGTTGGTAGCTTCACCATACGTCACCAAGCCTTCAAAAATTTTACCGTTAAATAATTTTTGGGGTCTTAGACCTATTTCACCTACAATAAGAGAGCGAAAAATTTTTAATTTACTGTTTTGACATTTTTTTTGAAGAGCAGTAAACTAGTAAATGTCGGATTAACTTCAATACTTTGGTTAGTTAAAGTGGATGGATGGGGTAAACATTTATCAACAACTGACCTTGCGTAATTATAGCCTGTGGGAGAATAGTAATTTAATGATAACGCAAATTTCCTTAAAGCCGGTGAAAATTTAACAGTGGTTCGATTTATCTTGTTATTTAAACACATTCTATTTATAATTTCAGTGGCAACAACATTTTTGTTTAGAGCTGTGCAAATATCACTATTTATAAATCTATTTCTTTTTAAAGTTTTAGTTAATTATTTTAGAGATATATATTTTTTCATAACTTTTTAATGACATTTCGAATTTTTTTTTAATTTTGCTAACCTGTTTCCGCTTATTTGTGTTGTCCTTTTTAACTTTTTTTTAATATTTCTTTCCTAGGTGTATATAATGCAGATTCTATATTTAATGATGGCACGTTGGTAATTAGGGTGGTGGATCTATTAACAGTGTGGCTAAATGAGTGGCGGTAGTGGTATGTGTACTGAAATGGTTTGTGGAGACCCATATGAGGTTATATTAGTAAACGGTAGTGTGTCCTGAAGTAATATGTCCTGAAAACTATTCATACTTTTTTAATGTCTGAAGATCAAAGTAACTGGTTAGAGAATTACTTTGATCTTCAGACATTACAAAAGTACAACGGGAGTCACAGATTAAGAAAATGTTCCTCACGGTGAATAAGGATGGGACTGGTGTCTTGTTAATTTTGCGATATCATTTCGGTGTTGTATAAAAATCGTCTTCTTTAAAATGTAAAGAACACAAAACGGAAAATTTTGAAGGCCGCCAATTATTATTTGTTTTGTGTGAAATTATATTTATTCATTTAATATTTATTTCGTGATTTTGAGGAATTCTGCAAATAATTATTTAAAAAATAACATTTTATACATAAAACAAATACATATACATAAAACAATTTATAAAATACACAAAAAGTTAGTAATAATTCTTTAAAGCATATGTACTTCAGTACGTGATTTACCTTTATATTTAGTTACGGCGTGCGATGTCCGTTTATAATTAATTACAAATTAATTTAAACTTAAAAAAAATATTTTTCTAACCTGTGAAATATAATCCCATTTGACCTATTATGTTTATGGGATGTACTTAAACAATTTTTTATAATGCAGGATGGCATTTTAATGCGATTTAGAAAATAAAATCTACGCTGTGTTGTTTGTTGTCAGGCGTCTAGCAACAAATTGATTGAAGCGTGGCATAATTTTGCAAGGCGGCATAATTTTAGCGGGGTCACTTTTGTGTCCAACATTACTGCTTTATATATTTCTTACACGTAGTTAAAAGTGAGTAAAGTTCCTCCGTCTATGTATAAATTACTAAAATGTAATATTCAACTCCCTTTTGATATCAAGTCTCCTTAATTAATCTCCAATAAATATATTTTAGAACATATCACAATACACGAGAGAGAAAAACTTCAAAATCTTTATCATCAGTTGTGTTTGTATACCTACATGTATGCACTCGTATATCATACATATAGGTACATAACCACAAATACTGATGTATGAATATGACGACACATGCATATAAAATTATATAGATTTTAATTATTTCATTTACAAGTTAACCAATTGAAGTTGAAGCTCTTGGCTAGAACATGGTTCATGGTCTATACCATAGATAACAATCAGCATAGATAAGCTAATGTTGACAGTTCCGTCAACCTGTCAACTTCGATTGAAAGCTATCATCTTTAGCAAGAATAATGGTAAAAAGGCTAAATTCTGAAATATAATGACAACAAAATAATATTTGAACTACTTAATATGGAAAGAGATGCTAGCATAGATGTATTAACATCACGTTAAAATAACGTAGAAAAGAAAGTTCAATTGAGATTTGTTTATCGTTTTCCTATACAAAATGTCATCTAATGTACCTAAAATTATACAACTACACGGTCAACAAATAATAATTAGTAATACAAATGTCCATGCTATACTGAACAATGCAAATTTCGAACAGTGTAGCAACGTCGATGAAATTTGCCCTATAACAGATTTAAATACAGGAATAGTTACGAGTAATACGTACGAAGAGTTGAGAAATGCTTCCTTCGCTAAAGTTAAAAACCCAACTGTGCATACACTTAAACGTGTTTCTGCACATATAATACAAACAGATATAACTTCACCGTTAGAATGTGTATCTCAATCTAGTAATTCGAAAATAAAGAAATTATCAAGTCTGCCCATTTCAGGGTTAAATGCAGTGGAATCTGACAATATTTTTATAAATTCAAGAAGTATAAAATCTCAACCAAATCAGGTTATTGCTAACGTAGCCACACCCATTAAAATTACCAACACATGCCCCTCTGCTGTGTTAATGTCAAAGTACATGGATAATGACAATGGAGTTGAAAATTCTATGTTAGAAATTGGGCAGGCACATAAACCCAGAAGTAAGAGCAATGATTCACCGAAAAAAATTAATAAAAAACAAATAAAAAGAGACGAAGAATCTCAAGTTGTAGATAACACTTTAAATGACGTCTCTGTTTGTACCGATACTAATAATCAACCATGCAGACAACCTAGATTCGATTTGGCAGATATATCCATTGATATGTGTAGAATATGCACTAGGAAGGAATCGTTGATATCCATTTTTGATACCGCACAAACGCCGTCAATTGTTGCGAGGATAAAGTATTTAGCAAATGTTCAAATATGTGTGGACGATGGTTTGCCACAAATGATTTGTAAGCAATGCCTTTATAAGTTGGGGGTAGCTTGTAATTTCAAGAAACTGTGCGAGTTTTCTGATTTAGAAATGAGGAGAAAAACTACAGTTACTAATACTCATAAAGAGTTAGCGAACGACACTCTTGATTTTAATGATACAAAAGATGCAGAACCACAAATGGATAACGAAATTTCTGAAGAAGTAATAATACAAGAATATGAACAAGTAATTGATAATTCTGACATGGATTTCCAACCTCCCCTTGCGAACGACTTAATAGATGAATCAAACAGTGAACGAATAGAAGAGTGCATTACTTGTAAAAATAAATTTAGGAATCCAATAGAGCTGCAGAAACATATAATCACAGCCCACTTAATGGTTCAATCCTCTCTATCAGAAGAAGATATTCATGTCTGTACAGTTTGTAAAAAAGAATTTAATAGTTTACTTAAATTAAATGCTCATGCGATATACCATAATAAAGTGAAATACAGATGTGATTTATGTCCTATGACATTTTGGGGCTTAGTAAAGTATAAGAGGCATCAAAGAATGTGTCATCCATTACAATGTGGTGAATGTAATCTTACATTTGATTATGAATATTTGTTGGAGCAGCATACTCGATTAGAGCATAAAAAGTTAGATGCATTATTCAAGTATGTAGCACCCGTAACGTCGACACATTGGTCGGATTCCGATTCAGATTGATCTCCATGCTAATTAATATTTCCTAATGGAGTGATCAAATCATCATCATTTTCCGTAAGTGTGACAGTGGTGATGGGTTCAAAAACATGGAAATTTTCATATCAATTGAGCCTTTAATTGAGTAGTAATTGGTGACTTGATCTTATACTTAATATACAACTTTCTTCACTTGCCTTTACTGGTTTATTCACTTAGTTATTTACTTTACTAGTTTAATGTCACTATACTATTGATGCTACATCATCTATGTGATTAAATATTAACTAATCTAAGTAATATTAAAAAATCTGAAAGTAAATTTATATGTGAGTTGGCAGTTTTTTATTACCTATGAACTCTGCAACTAAGCTAAAAATCGTTACTTCATTCGCGTTGACCACTCATATAGAATACCAGGAAAACTGTGTTTGGATGTTTGTTCTTCAGTTAAACCTAACTGGCTGAATAGATTTTCATGAAACTTGATATTGATATAGTTTGATTTGAACTAATATATATGGGTTATTTTTTAAACAGAGAAAACTCCATGTTTTTAACTCAAAAATGAATATTTAGTATCAAAATGAATAATTACAACATTAGATTTATTACTCCTGTGTCTCGAAAGCCCAAAACTTGCATATTTTGCTGGACACAACAAAAAATTAACATTATTTTGAGATGTGTTGCAATTATCTCATTGTGCCAGGGAGAAATCTAACTTTTTTAATTGAAATCTTAAGTAGATGGAGCAACAGTTGCTGTAAGTAACATGCTATAAAATTAAGTAAGGTTCTGTTACTCTTTCGTTACTTCAACAATAATTTATTGTTAATGTACATACAGATGTGTTGAATTTGACTTGAATAAGCAAATATTCTATGGTAGCTAACTACCTAAAAAGGCTGATGTACAAACTATATAAAAAATTATACTATTTAATATTATTAGAAACATATTTCTCTTAGTAAATGTTTCTTCTATTTATTTCTGATCTCCGGTAATTGACTAATCATTTTAATGCAATATTAATAACACATATTGTGAAAATTATGCCTAAGTGATTCTGGTAAAGAAATGCTGACAACTCTTAATAATTCTATACACAATTGTTTTTATTTGTAAAATGTTTAAAATAAATGTTTCATTTAAGACTTGAATGTGTCTAATTTGTAGTAATTAAAAGTTTATGTGAGCTATGGTATGTATTATATGAGCTATGGTATATATTGTATTTGGATATAGATTTACAAAAACAATTACAGAGACTTCTTATTTTAACGCAGTAAATGTCATGCTATATTAAAAAAATCTACATAAGCTGGGATGTATGCTATTTGATCTCATTAGCACTGTTTCGCATAGAAATGGTAGTGCATAGTTTATCTAATTTTCAATACCAATTTGAGTTTTCTGTTTTTACTTATATGGGGAAGATATCAAAATAATCATATTTTACTTATGCCATCCTGTAGTTCTAGTTCTAGCAGTTCATTTAAATCTCACCAGAACTGTATATAATAGTTTGGGAAGATGTTTCACACACTCTTCCATATTAATTTCTGGAATAGAGACTCCAGAGTTTTTGCATTTCTGGCATTTCATAATTTTTGGCAAAACAAACTGAAACAATAAAGACAGGCAATCAAAAACAAAAGATGGTTAAATTCATATATATATATATATGTATATATATATATATATATATACATATAAGTTAAGCAACTGGCCGTTGACCGCACCAAATGGAGAAATTTTACATCTGCCCTATGCTCCGACCGGAATGACAGGAACTGATGATGATGATATATATATATATATATATATATAGTTATAGTATATATACTGCCAGCCAAAAGTTTGAGACCACCTAAGTAAATTTGGAAAATTAGATAAAATTGTAACAAATGAGAGTGTATGAAGAAAAAGGTTTAATTATCAGATTTATTATTCATTGACAAATGAAATTTAAAAATATTCGTAAAGCATCAATAACTGATATAAAAAATAACCATAATAATCTAAATAGCCTTTTCATCAAAAAATTCACCTTGTTTTAATCACATTTTTCACGAATCTCGGCAAACTATCAATTAATTTGTCAATTGTTTTTTGGCAAATACTGTCCCAGCTTTTTTGTAGAGCCTTCCACATGTCTTGTTGTGGTGAGGGATCAATCTCAAACATTTCTATCCTGACATTTCTATGCCTCTGAGGTAGCCATACCATGTTTTTTAACACCACTTCCATCTCTTTTCATTCTAAATAACCTCTGCATTACTTATAACTATGTTTTGGGTCATTGTCTTTTTGGGAAATGAACCCCTTTCGAATTAATTTTATCCTGGAAGGAACAGCATTTTGCTGCAGAATTACTTTATATTGATCTTTTTTCATTATTCCTTCGATTCGGGCCAAGTCGCCAGTCCCATGGCCCGAGAAACAACCCCAGACTAGACAGAACCACCTCTCCTAACCACGACTCTACCTACCTGACTGTCACTTAGAATTCTTGGATGTTATGAAACAAAACATGTTTATTCAAGGAATACACAAAAGAGAGACAGTTTGGACATTTCTTAGTATTAATAGAATACACAAATGCGCAGATTTGTATTTTATTATTTTATTACTCTAATAACCTTTAAGCCCACATTATGTGGTGTATCTTTGCAATTGAGTGAGGATGGAGTATAAGCACTGTTATTCTAGCTTGTTTGGCTAAAACTAAAGCTTCAATACTGAGGTGGGATTTGTGGTTATCCATTATTAAAAGAGTAGGGTTTTCTGGACTTGCAGACGTGTGTTTAATAAAATGCTATATAACTTCTACAAACAGCTCCGCATTCATCAATCCAGTTGGAGTTGCAAGTCCAAGAGGTCCTGGTAGAATGCCATTCATCATGAAATTGTTTTCCTTGGGAAAACAAGAGCTGGAGGCAATGCTTGTCCTGACGCACATACAATGGCACATGTAGTCACTAATAAACTCCGTTCACCACTGGTTATTTTACAAATATTGTGTTTGCCTTTGGGCGCCATGACTTTCTGTGGCTTTTGAATAGTCGTTGTGGCAGTTTCATATAATTTTCAAAGGAAGGATGACGATCCATGACATATTACAGGTTATCAAAGAAAAACCTGACACTTTATTAAATGTGGTTGTACGAGCCGTACTACATGCTTCAGGCTTCTTTATTGTTAATCTGGATGCCTTGATTTATAAGACCGAAACCAGTCAATACCTACTAATTGGTCTTTTTCCCAACTAGCAGGACATTAGATATTATTTACTTTTGGCATTTGATAAGCAATATGGTGAACATCCTTAGAGTGTAATCTGTAAAATTTTAACGCACTTTCTTCAATATATCCTTCAAGTGCTGTTTCTTGTTCAACTGTAAACATTTTATTTACTTCGTAGTTGGGGGTAAATCTTTAATTTGGTAAAGATGCATCTACCAAATTCTTATATTTTATTATATATCGAAACAGGATAATGTACATTGCACTCTTATGTAACTTTCCTCAAACTCTATCCAGTGTAATAGAACAGCTCGAAGCATATTTGCTTCTGAACGATCGCCTTTCTTTCTATTTAGAGCTTTAGTACACAACATCTTAAAAGAAAAACAAAAATCAAATATTAAGGTTAATTTCTAGCTACAAAAATGCATAGAAAATACGCTTCATGCAACTGTACCTACCTACACTAAGTTTGAATAAAATAATAGTAATTATCAAATTGCATGGAAAGTACTTGATGTTATATGGTAAACAATGAAACAAAATGTTATATGGTAAACAATGAAACAAGATAGGACACAATGAGTCATTGCATCCAATGTACAACTGTTTCATTGTTGACTACCTAAGGTTTATTTTACTAACCTCAAATTTTCTCCACTACATTGTAACAATTTAAAATATGATCTAGTCCACGTTAATCTATGACATATGTCATAGATTAACGTGGACTAGATCATATTTATGCTATGTAATCATGAGAAATTCCCTAACATAATTTAATGAAAAATCTAAAAAAAAGATGAAAATTCTTTGAAAAAAAGCTGAAAACTTTTATTTTATATATTATAATTTTATTAACATGTGCTTATAGTACTTTAAATTACTTGGATAAAACCATTATTATCCAAGTAATTTAAAGTACTATATTAATAATAAAGAAAAAATGAATAAACATAAAAAGAGTGGTATCTATAAACTTAAATGTAACAACTGTAATAATGTATACATAGGTCAAACAAGAAGAGATTTTACCACAAGATATAAAGAACACATTGCCAGCTGGCGAAATAATAAACCAGACACATCTTACTTTGCTAAACATCTCATTGAAAATAACCATTACCCTCATACTGATAATGCCCCCTATATATTACAAATAAATACAAAAGGTAATAAACTTAATATCCTAGAAACATTAGAAATAAACAGACATAAAAAAGACACCAAGGTTAATATATTAAATGAACAACTAAATATAATATCATCACCCATACTTAATATCTTCTAGACATAATATAATTAGACAACATTGATACTATAGTACTCTTCAAATTGTTTCAGCCCAAATACACATATGAATATAAGTATATATAAAAAAAATTAAAAGAAATATATGAATAAATAAAACCAGAGATATGTAGAATTGGTGGTATAACCTTGTTCTAACTTTCAGATACCCTTGCTTTTGTATAAATATATTACCGAGAATAACTTCCATTTAATTTTATTACATACACCGGAACATTTCCAATGTACAACCTCATATAATAACAACAATTGAATTTATTACCCTCACTAAAATACTGGTATATCGTATAACTCTCGGAAATATAATAAAACCTACACCGCTCCCCTACAATAAACTCACTAACATAAGTAGTTGGAAACCCCACACAAACCCAGCTTCCGCTATTGTGTTTGAAACATATAAATCCTGTTGGATTTTCCTAAGAGTTAATTTTTGCTAATAGCCCACCTGAAGATCTTGCAATACAACGAAACCAGGGTCGTGGTAATGAACTTAAAGAAAGTAGAAACAATACTACATCACGTAGTTTCATTTAATTGTGAAACATTTAGTAATCAAAATGCTGTCATTAAGCATGGAGGAATTCCATTTTGCACCGAAATATCATGGTTGTGTGCCAAACAATACGAGCCTTTCACTTTCCTTGGCATAAGACTCTGGACATCAAACTGTATAGAAAGGTCTCAATGAGACAAATTGAACATGCTGAAACATAACAAATCTGCTGTTCACCATTATGGAGTTCCTGTTATATATATATTCCTATAAAAATGTAATTATACAAATAAATATTTTACACTTTACATTTAATAGTATGAAAGTGATTGATAATAATAATATAAGGATAGAATTTGAATTTTGTTTATAAATAAATGTGATACACAGAATTATTGTCTTCGTTGTACTTTTCACTTGATTAGATTTGCTTCATGTGAAACATATCTTAATAAACAATAATAAGCCTATGGCCGACACTACAAGGCCCACCAACTACATCGCTTTCAAACAAAACAATGACTTTTAAGAACAGTTTGAAATTTAAAAGTGCTCAGTGACATGTTTGTAGATACAAAATTATAGGTACTAGCCAAATAAGTTGGTGATGCAAAACAAAATTATTTACAAAAAACAAAAAAGGAGACAAACAATCTCCTATCCTTAGTGATTTTATTGCTTTCTAAGCACTCACACACAGCACAATAAAGGGTCGTTAAATTAAATTATTATGGTTATCAACTAAGGCTGAATTAGATAAGTTAAATTCAACCAAAGATTAACAGCAAGCGACAACCTAGGAATCCGTACCCTTGATCGTACTCGTTATCTGGGGGTGACGTTAAACTGGCGAGGGGAGGTAAGTGTCGCTTTTTATGCAGTAATATTAATATTCTTTGCTAATATTATGTATGTGTCTAATTAGGTATGGTGTCCTGTTTATTGTTACAGTCTGAATATAGCTGTAAGCTATGTGATTGTAGCATGAATTCTCCTAGGATTCCTCTATAATGATACATTAAATTTTAGTTTTGTAAAGAACTATTGCAATAAGAAATTGGGTATTTGACTAATTTGTTTTTATTTCATTAATCATAATTTCAAGGTACGTGTTGATGAAGAGCAAACATTTTTTTTAATAATCTTAAAAATTGACCGAGTTATAAAAGTTTAAATTTAACCTTTAAGACGGACGGCAATATTGTGTTGTGAGGTCATTTTTAATATTGCACATTATATTCTACGAGAGGAAAAGAGACAGGGATATACCCAACTCTATCCCTATCTTCAAATTTAGAAGCCTACAACTGGCTTATTTTTCAATCAATTTTTGAATTTTTTTCAAGACTGGTTTTTAATTAACTTATATTTCACAATATTGTACGAAAAATATCATAATTTAGAATGTGTCAACTACCGTATTACCTGTAATTTCATAATTCGTGAGATTGGAATGTAGTTTATATTTTTTATCTAAAATTGCACATATTGGTAGCACACAGTTTGTTTGTGTGGAGTCCAAATCAAATACTAAAATGTGAATTTTGCTAAAATACCTTAAACTAAATATATTTCAATATTCATAAATATATAATGTATATGTGCCAGTTGTTCAGGGCAAGATACATGTAACTGAGACGAAAGTGTTTAAAGTGAGATACTATTTTCATTAATCATACTCAGGCCTACATTAAAACAAATATATAGGTAGACTAATTTTACAATTTTCGTAATATCATTACGATTAATTAAAAAACAAGAAATAAAAGAGGAATAAAAAAAACAACGTCAAGTCATTACAATTATGCACACATTTATTTTAAAAAAATAATTCATATTATACACTGTACATAATTTTTTTTTAAATATTTAACATGTACATATATAGAATTACCTAATTATTGTAATGACATCGTAAAATTAAAACCTTATTATAACTCTAATCATATATAAATTTTCTCAATATTCACTAACATCAAAAACATCAATAACTGTGAGAATCGAACAAATTAATTTCAATACATTTTGTTCTATAATAGCCAACGCATCTGCGCTTTAGACACTCGCAGTGTCCTTAGGCCATAAATTAATTCAATTACTACATTATTTAATTGCACCAATTTTAATACAACAAGTTTTGGGGGCCTATTCATTTTTGTATGTAAATGTACTAAGTATGTGGAAACTTTTCGTTCACTTTGTGGAAACTTTTTGTTCACTTTGTGGAAACTTTTTGTACACTTTACATGATGCCAAATGAACAAAAAGTTTCCATAAAATTAGGAAAATAATATTTACTAACACTTCTCATTATACACTATTCATAAATCACCCTCCAATAGGTCTAACTCGAAGTATTCTTCAGTAACAACAAAATATTTATTAATACTTTTAAGCCTGACATGTTCCCTTGATATTGAACTTAATTCTCTTTGAAGCAGGTATGTTAACAATTTTCAATCTTTGCCTTTATTTTCCAAAAAAAAATGTATGCAAAGCTTAAACCAAATTTAGACCCAAATAAAAATTGGTCTAGCACAACCTAAAACATAAGTCCTTATTGAAATTTTACTATAAATTTCATCTTGCTTCAATACTGCGCTGCTTTAATGTCTACTGTCACACACTACATTTCAACCCTATGTTATAAGTACAATAAAATCATAAGTAATAATCGATTGGATTATTAAAATTATTTTATTTTATACCGCATAAAATATTAAATAATTAAATTATCTTTTTATGACAGATACTGAACATGGCACAATCAATCGGTTAACTACGATAATCACTAAGAGTACGTTCCACTAGCCGCTCGCAACACTCGCACCCACGACCGCGATCAAATCCATTCTACTAGCTCATCAACAATGTAACTGTCAATTCAAGTGGAATAAGTTATGAACAATACGTATTGTAATTATGAGGAAAGGGCGGTTATTTGACAAAAATAAAGAGATTATAGCATTATATTTTTTTCTTATGTATTAATCGTTAGGTAACAATTTACACTAACATTAATTGCAAAAGTGTAATTTAATTTCTATAAAAAAGTTGATGATGTTTTGCACATTTTTGTGTAACCTTTACTTTTATTATGTATTTCTCGGAGCTGCATAAAGTGACTCTCTTCGTCCCCATGTTTAATTTTAAAAGACAATATAAATTTATTTCCGTGAATTGCAAATATCAGTGTGTCAAAGTCAAATTAACAGATAAACAACCGCAACGACCCATGTTGATACGTGAGTCGGCGTTGGGCTCGAAGCGGTCGTGAACAATGATGCTATCAATGACGTTTTGATCACAACCACAATGACCGCGGTCGCCAAGTAGAACGATACAGTGAGCGTTTTGAGCGTTGCGATCGCCTAGTGGAATGTACTCTAAATAATGTTAAAGTTTTGTAGAAAAATGTACATAAAAATATTAACTACAGGAATGCATCCCACAGTTAATGTTTTTACATTTTGAAATTTTTGCAATTTGGGTTAAAATAAAAAATCAAGTTTAGAACTAAATTAAAACAAATTTTTGAAGCTGGTCATTATAACACTGACAAAGCATATACATTGTCTACGACATTTTAATCATATAATATATTGATATTTTTAATCAGAATTTACCTGCAATCAAGAAGAAAACCATATGACCAGTTTGTTACTAGATGCTACAAATAATATGTTCATGTATATAAAAAACATACATCATAAAACAATGCTATCGCTTGAAAAACAACACCGCCTAAGTGATACATACCATTTTTTTTGTTAAGGAGTCAATTAAAAACATATACGCACCATTGCTTCCAGTATTTTTTTAATATCTAAACTAGACATACATGATATCCTCAAAGTGGTATCCAAACCACATTTTGTAAAGTGCACTTAGGCAGTATCGTTTTTTAATCCACGATCAGTGATTTGGCAGTTAACCGATAATATTCGTGCCCTTTAACTGAATAAACGTTGAAGCATAACGAGTAAACTTAACATTAATGAGGTCTATATAAGTTTAACTACAACATAATAAATAATATATACTTCACAACAAACCAACTCCAACTGTTGACCCTGATTGTTACGTATACGCCTACTTGTTATATACAGCTTAACGCCTATTGTTAAATCTCATTGATTAAAAGTTAAAACAAAAAATATTTGGATTAAAGTAAATTGTGCCAAACTCTTATGAAAAATTATTTGAAGGAACTTTGAAAAACAAATAAAATCGTAACTATATTCCGAATTTTATTGTGATAGCTGAAGACAAAGCTGTAAAATTAGAAGAGGACTTAAAAAAATTCAGTTATTATTTCCACTACTTTTATTATATTTTAAATTATTGCATAAACTGCTTAGAAAAATTGCAACAAATCTCAATAGGTAAATTGTATTCAAATGCATATATGAGATGAAACAATGACCATTACTTAAATTTTTATATTTTAATTCGATTAGGATAAATGATTCAATTGGGTAGAAATAACTTCGATAAAGAAGCTGACAGAGGACTTCATTTGGGCTGAAGAGCATTTCGGAAACTGTGTCGGATCTTCATATCACCGATTCGGCAATCGCTAAAGATGAAAGTTTATATTCAGTGCATTTTGCCCATAATGACATAATGGACACTCACAGCTCATAAATTTAGTCACGTTCAACAAATGATGGAAAGAGTTATGCTCGGCGTGTCTCTGAAACATGAAATCCAGAATGAGGAAATCTGACAGAGAACCAAGGTTATTGATATAGCACTTAACATCAGTAAACTGATGTGGCAATGGGCAGGCCATATTTGCCGAAGAACCGACAACCAATAAGTTAGACAAGTTCTTGAGTGGAGACCATGAACCTCGAAGTATAGTGTGGGTTGCTCTGCAGTCAGATGGACTCACAACCTAAAAAAGTCATTGGGAAGTGGTTAGATGCAGAAAGCGGGGGACTGTGTGTATTCAGCAGTAGATAGTTACAGGCTGATGATGATGACTGAAAGAAAAATGTACGTATGTAGAAACCTATTAAAAAACATTTTTAGACACGATTAAAATTAAATAACTGATTGATGTATATTTTACTTACAAAAATGATTATTGCTTATTAGTAAAAATGTCAAATAAAGTATAAAAAAAATGTATATATATATGTATAGGGATTTGGTATACATTATACAAAGTTGACACAATTAAAAATTCACTTTCCTCCAATTTGATTACAATTTGTTTATTAACATTGAAATATAAGCTAAAACAATATTTGATGTTTAAAATTTAAATTTGTATAGTTTCATACTAAATAGATTCTTGCATAACAATTGGTACAACTTGATGGCAAGAATATTTTCAAGATGAAAAACAAATTAAAAAATTACCTAATCTACCATAAACAAAAAGTATTTTAATAAAAGTTTACAAAAATAAAAATATTTGATTACGTTCGACTGACTTGATGGCATGTCTTGACTAGTTTAACAGTCTTCTCGCAAGCAATAGGCTTAGTGATGTTACATTGTTTAATAGTGGTAAATTATGATTTAAAGAATAAAACAACTCATCATAACCATCATCCACTGTGCTGCCAAATTTGCTTAACACAGTCATCTTTAAGTTTCATTAATTTGTAGGTTAACAGGCAAGGAATTATATAATTGCAAATTATATATGAAAAATTAAGTATATTTAAAGTAATTAAAATTGTCAGATACGTACGTAGCCAAATCGACGTTAAAACTTTTAAACCGTTAAGCACAGAAACATATTCCTACATAAATGTAGATTATTACACATGTTCTTGATCCTTTGGAACAAATATCTGTCGAGAGAAACTCAATGAATAATAAATTGTATGTATTATACATGGTGTAAAGTTGAATACAACAAAGTCGTTGAGAGGTAATTCTTTTCGACGTCATGAAGAGAACATGATACTGTTTTTTCAAATTCTGCATTATGAAAAAGTTATGATTGTTTTTAACATTTTAAAAAATCAGTTATCGGCTTGAGGGTCAATTACATAATTGTCAGCAGATTTGAGAAGTGGGCAAAGACATCACAGTCAATCACAGTTTTTCATCAAACATGACGTAACTATTTACTAAATCTGAATTGACATAACACAAATTTGGTTCAAAATATTTTTGCAAGTAATTTATTAGTTTATAGGTGTTTTTGGTTTTATTAGATTTTTTATTGACAATTTTGTATGATATTTTATAGGAATGAAAAATTTGGAAAATAAGATAATAAAATTTGCAAAAACTTTGAAATTTAATAACTCTGTAATCGCCATGAATTTAATAATAATTTTCAAGTCATCGAATAGAATTACCTTCTCCACGGCTTTGTCGTATTCAACTTTACATCCCATATAAAGGTGTCCACGACCCATATACGAAAACGAATACCAGTGAATCTCCTCGTTGTATATAGATCATTGGTAAAAAACCAGAATTTATTACCTCCAGAGGTTTACAAATTATAGCACGATCAATATTTAAAAAAAAACTGTCAGCATGAATCCTTACATAATTTATTACGTATACTTTACGTACACCTAGGTATCAAATATATAACGAGTCCAGTCGTTCGAATGTCTCAAATAAATTATATTTTACGCATAAATAATAAAGGTGAAAATGGTTTGACAAGTGAGAAGAAAGAGATGCTATGTTGCCATTCTCTTCTTGTATGCGAGAGCGCATTCGTGGTCAAAGTCAATTATTAATTTAGTTGATTGTGAAATCTCTTTGTGTTCAGTTGCGTTGCATCGCCACACTCTATTGTTGAAGTTCGTGACAGGCTAAACGAAATATTTGGCATCCAGTGGATAGATCAATTTGGACCTATACGTTGGCCTCCACATTCACCAAACGTCATCCCATTGGACTTCTTCGTGTGGGGATTTATTTAAAGGCTTAGTGTTTCAGAAAGATTGTGACAATGAAACAGAGATACGCACGTATTATTACTGCTTTTGACAAATTTAAAAGTACCATTAACCAAGACATTTCTTTATTTAATAGAGTCCACGAATAAACAAAAAATTGAAAACGGGGGCGACATGTTGAAAATGCTTATGTCATTTAATTTGTTCTTTAATGTTTTACTTCAATTGATTGAAAAATCAATGCAATCATAATTTGATCTATCATCCATGCACACCCATGGCAATCATAGATTTACTAATTTTATTTTTAATTAACTACAAAATATGTACATACTTATAAGTGACGAGACACACTCACACGCAGATTACCGCTGTAAATAGATTAATACTATTATATTACAAAATACTACTATCAAATATAATATGATGTATACTGCGGTATTTAAAATCACCGAGCGCCCTTAATTACAAAATTATAATTGCAAATATAACCTATACATACTGCACACAACTATACGCAATTGTCATAACTCATACATACATAATACCCAATTACGGTGTACGCCTCGTTATTTCCTTTGATCTCGTTCAAAAAAGGAGAGTCACGTGGTGAATGACAAGTGCTCTGCATCGAGAAGCAGTGTGAGCATTATAAGCTTAGGCTCACAATAGACTTTTTATTGTATATTAAAAATCTAACATGACAATATTTTTCTGAAATACACTGTTTTGCAACCTCCTGGTGGAGCGCAACTCAACGTTTTTTTTTCGGATAGGGTCGCGGCCACCTGTATGACACGAATTACAAAGATTTTGTCACTTCAGATTCTGTCAAATTTAAAAAAATTAATTTAATTTACATAACCAGACGTGGATATTAAATAAAGGATGCGTAAATGACTTTTAACTGGTACAAAGGTACTCTTTGATGAGCGCGATTTTAAAGCATGTCTTTTAACGAACACACGAACACTATAAACTAAACATTATTTCCAATTTATCTTTTCATTAGTAAATCCATAGTGTTTTGTCTGAAATCAACAATCAAATCACTTTATTAAACACAAATCAACCTCAGTTTTTGCTTTATAATAATTTTTTTCTATTCAACAATATTAACTAAAATTTTGTATGTTTACACATCTATATTATTTTTGAATCAGTAAGTCAGCTAAAATAATTAACTGATTGGATAAGAGCAGGTAAAACAAATAGGTTTGTATTACGAAAAGCAAATGGCGATTATCTTAGCAACAAATCAAAGCAGATTTATTTTATTTTCTTTACGTATTTCGTTTTCTAGCTGACTGCCACAGATTGGAAAACAAATTCAAGAAGTGATTCAAAAGGTTTCCGGCTGTGTTTAACAACAAAACTAAAATTTTTATTCTTTACCATCAAACTTTTCTTTAAATAAGTTGGTAGTGAACAAAACTTTAATCCAAGTTTTACTGTGTAACTAAGCTTACAGCATTGTCCGGCCCGTTTTGGCCACTGGAAGTAAACAAAACTAAGTTTCAACAACACTTGATAGCTGTTATATCACTAGCTACACAAAAACACATTCGCTATACACTGTTTGAGGACAAATCATCCTTCAACCACTGGGGCACGGTCCTGCCTAACCTAATGAGCAACTTGGACAGCGCCGTGTTGTGCGAAGTGTAGTAGCGCTTCAGAAACTTGGCCGAGCGTTCCTCCATGGGTGGGTAGCTTCGACCCTTTGATTTTCCTAAACACTTAGTCCGTTCACCACTCCCTATCATTTGACAGTAGAATCCTTTTTTTGGATCAAACCTAGAAATATGAAAAAAAATTAAATGAATACTAATAACCCAATAACCACAACAGGCAGTATAACATATAATTAATTAGTAAACCATTTAGTTTATATGAATTAAGGAACCTCAATCAGTAAAGATCACCTATCTTGAATGCATTTAAATCATTATAATAATTGTTTTTAAATAACTTAGAGTTTACAATTTGATGCTAATTATAGCGACCTAACTGAGCACAAGCCTTCAAAAGTGGATTCTGTCCTATACACCCTTAGGACGCCGGCAATATCAGCTATGGCTACACAAAATATGTTACATCCAAAAGGGGTGCAGATCGTCTTCAGGCAGTCTGATGAAAAACAGTCCTAAAAATACTCACTTCAATAATTTCCTATAATCGATAACGGGCTGCGTCTTGAGGAATTTCTGCAGCGTGTTCATTACTTCTGCTGGGTCAGAGCGGAGTGCTGCACCATCGATTATGTGCAACTGATGTGCACTGTATTCCAGTAGCCAGCGCTCCAGGTGGTGGCTGTACTTGCCTGGGTTTAGGCATCGGTTTCTGTATAAAAAACAATTAGTTGTTAACTACAGTCTGTTTGACTAGAATGTGTACGGCAAAACTTTTTCTTGAAAACCTTTAGAAAGATGGTTCAAATATAAGCAGGTAGCGAGACCTTTCTGCTAAGATGCTTTTTATAGAGAGCCTTAGTTGTCATTTGATTTATGTCACAAAAGGGCATATTTCATCGTGAGCGGACCACAATGTCACTCCCACTATCGCTTTCTTTATAACTTGAAAAACAATCATTTTCACTCAAATTATTTTCGTATTCCGACATTATGGGTTAAACATTTTCTTTTCCTGGATCCTTTTATATTGTAATTACTAATATTATAATTTGAACTTTATGTAACACGTAGAAAGATAAAAAATTAGCGATGCATGCGAGCAACCTCCCCTACCGTGCGCTAAACAGCAACTGATTTCGCGAGCGCTATCGTGCTCTTAGCAAATTTAGTTAGTACGCGCACAAGCCCGATGGTGCTCGCCGGCAATCAAACGGTTAAGATAAGTAATGATAAACAAATACATCTTCTGATATACGGACTGTTTATGATTTAGTGCAATACATTTTGTATTTTATAACACAGGAGATTTTTTTCCATCATTTGTCTCAATTTCTCAACCAATCTTTGTGAAATTTTACACACAGGTAGCCAGCGCTATGAAAATGGAACCTGGTATAGATTTTATTTTTTCGACACTCGACATTATTTTTCCTCTTTACCACAGGATCAAGGTCATAGGTCAAAGCTAATTAAATTAATTTAAAAACCAATCAGGTGCATTCGACTTACTCTCGGTGAAAATAGAACCGTTAAACTCTTAGATGGAGATTGGAAAATTGACAAAAGATTTTCCACCTTTTCCCCCAAAACTTTGATGATGGCAAACAGCAACATAAAACCAATTTTGAAACTACTATAAGGATTCTGGGCTCCATAAAGTTTGTATTGCAAAAGATATTAATTATGATTTTAGTACACATTTGTGTAGCATATACCATGATAGTTTTTGAAAGATTGAAATAAATTATAGACGTTATTAAGTGCAATTAGTATCATCGAATTTTGAATATTATAATACGCAGATTGTTCTTCTTTACATAGCAAACTTAAAGCATTACCGTAAATCTTTCAATTGCCTCGGTGCTGAATCATTTGCTGTTATGACAGCATGGAATGTGTAGTTGTTAGCAGCAGGATCTCCATGCGATTTTATGTGCTGGTACCAAGAGTAGGCTCTGAAAAATAAAAGTTTTTTTATTCATATGATCTACAATTAAGCTTAAAAGTATTAGATGTACACAAATTTTGTATGTATGAAACATCAAATATTATTTGCATCCATTTTCCAGCTCTCTATGGATAATTATGCCCATTTACCACCAAGACATGGATCTTGGTGATATGAATGCTAGGCATGGGCACTGGCCGAATAGTCAAATATTGGACAAAACTATTTGGCCATATTTAGCACCTGTATGCATATGTGAAAATTTTCAATAAGTTGTCACTTTAAAGCGGCGTGGGTTAAAGAAACATTTTTTGAAAGTTAGTGAGGTTAAACACTTTTGTAAAGTAAATTTATAAATATAATTTACTTAAAGGCCCTGTCATGTCATAAAAAAGCAGGCTCGAAAGCAAAAGTCAGACCTCTGTTTAGATCAAACTATTCCAAACCAATTCCCATGATAAAACCTATTATTACAAATATTTATTTTTTTAAATTACAATTTTTTTAAAAAAATTTGGAGATCAAAAAATTTTTTTAAAAATTGGTGCTACGTTGTAATAAAAAGAAAAATGAAATTATAATACCAAAGACTACTTGTTTAAAAAGATATTTTGGTTTGTTTAAAATAAGATGATCCATAGGAGTTTCCGATCTCACCAATGATGGTAAATTTTTCATCAAAGTCTCATAACATTTTATTAACATTGCTTGTAACACATCACTTGCTCAACTTTCCTTATGTGATAAAAAAATATGAAAAAACTGCTTTTTGGGTCTTTATACAGTGAGCATTACAATATATGAGAGTGACCCCTTAAAACATTTATATCATACAGGCCCATAGAACAATTTTAACAATCGAATTTAAAATTAAAAATCAATCTTAAAATGAAGATATGTTGCAGAATGAAATTTCATTATCACATTAATATAAAGATTTCCTGCACGACGTAGAGACCTTAGAAAAGTTAATTTTATGGAGCTACATAGACGCAGGCATCAAATGATAGGCAGACTGTTCAATCACTCTGTCATAACACTTCAATCTTAATGAAATAATTATAATAATTAAAATAAAAATATTAATAATTCAAAACATTATTAAAGCACCTTTTTGAAGGAGATATTAAAATGGCCACAATCTTGGCGTTGGGCAATAGCGCATGTGCCCTCTTGGGTACCAGCTCTCCGTCAAAATACGTTGCTGATTTTTCAAAAGTAAAATGAGTCGAGTTCCCTGGCACAGGTGGGAAAAAACTTGTGTACCTGAAATTATATCCGATTAAACAGTTTAATTTAAAGTATTCCACAAATTAATTAATGTTTTTTTATTCACATTTATTCCTATCTGAAGAAATATTTTATTACAAACTTTATGTTGAATATCTATCTGTCAAAAGATCTTTTGATGTAAAGACAAAAAAAGGCTAGTCAAATACAAATTAAGTTTGCATGCTGAGAGTGTTATCACCGTTTATTAAAAAACTTTTTTATTTGTGTACTCAGTATTAGACCTTTTTTGAATATTATTAATTTTTTTCAATATTAAAGTGTTAGTTATATTTAACAAGTTCATTGCCAACCATCCGATAGGCGTGGTCTAGTGCCTTAAGAGTGATCAACCAACCGGTGTCGTGTGATGAGTTTAAGCAAATTTAGAGATTTGTATTTCACCAGCCATGTGCACTCGATTGTATCCTTTGCCATTAGTCAGTTAAACAATTTACAAGCTTAAAATAATTGAGGGGGTCTTGTGATGATTATTTTTATTGTAGTTCAGTGTACTTATCGTCGTGGTGCTTACAGGTTGATTTTAATTCAAACTATTTTGTTATATTTCCATTGTTTGTTTATGCATGAAATGAGTTACTATGACCAAGTACGAGTACCATTTTTGTACAAAAAAGATGCATATGATGGACCAAGTCTCTGGATTATTTAAAGATTCATATCTTAATTTCTATGCCCACTGGGTTTAATATCTCATCCTCATCTTCGTAATGAATGTGTTAATCAATGTGAATGTCATGATATATATTTATAGATTATTCTGTAAAAAATATACTAGAATGTTTGTGAAGCTCAGTTAAACCTCACTTATTGAAACTGTTAGTCTCCAAGTCAGCAATTTTCCAATTTTGTTACCAAGTTTATGGCAAGTAATTTAGGTAAAATTATTTCAATTCTTTTAAAATAAATGGATCTTCAGACATATATGAAAATCTAATGAGTACAAATATAAAAGATGAAAAGAGTACACACTATTTCCTTTTTTATTTAAGTTAGTGAAGATGAAATTTTTGCATGAATGCTCAGACCAGAGGTGATTTTATTAATGCATAAGCAACTTAAAAATACAATCGGGGAAAATATTTAGAAAACCAAAATATTTTGGTATCGGGCGAAAAGTAAAGTGAACAATGGATTTATTTTTAAGATCTTTTGTTTATTTTAAATTTGGTGATAAATTTAGTTTGGTTCTCCATCAACCACACAAATTTAATAAAATAGAAATTTTTAATAACATAGAAATTATGCAGCACTCTAGGAATTTTTACTACTAGGTATTCAAACAACACCTAAATACATGTGTCTACACACCAAAACACAGAGACTGTTTTACTGATATGAGTTCATAGTTACTAATGATCTTTTTATTTCTTACAATAATTATTTACTTACATAGAACTAAATAATAACAGTGAAAATCAGGTTCATACTGAACCTGCTATCTGTGTACAAATTAAATTGATACCTTTTGTTTACTATGATAGTAACAAAATAACCTAAAAAAATGGTAAAATTATACATATTTTATTATAATTTTTTTCCCCATTCATTGAAAATATTGCATTAATTTTTCTCATAATAACACAGTGTATTGAAAGGGCAAACACTCACCAATCCAACCCTTTCAAATAATTATTGGCATTGAAGAACTGTATCTCCTCGTAAGTACTGGGGCTTGGTAAATTAGGTGACATGGAGGGGTGCATTGATAGGAAAGTGTAGAGGGCTGTGGTTCCTGTTTTCTGCGGGCCGATTACCAAAAGCCGTGGCAGAGTGGCACAAGTCTTGTTCTTTGACCAGATCTTCCTGTGACGACCATCGTCGCACGGGTTCTGGAAAGAAAAGTGAAAAATTAAAGAAAAGGTATAACTGCATAAAGACTTCAAGGTATTTATTATTTAGATCGTTTTAATACAAATATTTTTAGAAATTTGCCAGTACTATATAAACTAATACAATTCTTCCCTATTATTGTAATAGTGAATGTTCATATTTGATTATTTTTGAAAATTAATTAAAAACAGTTAATTTTCAGAACATAAATTTAGACATATATTTTAGTTATATATATTATGTTACGCTAATGAGAATAAAGAAAATATGGAGATGTAACAATTTGGCTTCACAAACTGATTTGAACCAAGTTGAGGTTAAACGGGAAAACCTAATTACGTCTATGTCAAATTGAGTTGACCTGACGCTTTCTATTCCTAGGTGCATTTGATTCATTTATCGCTCGCTTGTTATCCCGTACCGTGTACAAGTGAAATGGAATGTACTTGTTTCTCATGAATAATGTGCAAAAGATTTTTGGAACATGTTTTATTTTTTTATGTGATATTTTTGTTAGTTTTTTCATGTTGTATTTTTTTAAGAAAAATTTATTTTAACACGTACATGTACATAAACACACATATAAATATGTATGCATAAATAATAAATATTAGCCATAAACTAACATGTGATTTTTACAAACTTCCGTCATATAAATTTAATTTTAATTCACGCTATTAGCAAAGAAAGGTGGGATATTAGATCTTTGCTAATGTCCCACCTGAAGATGTTGTAATACAACAAAACCTAGGTTGTGGTAAAGAAAATAAAGAAAGTAGAAATAATACTACATCACGTAGTTTCATTTAATTGTGAATAATGAATTTCTACAAAATGAACGCCAAATATATTCAATATTTAATTTTAATTATCAAATTTTCATTATTACGAAAAATTAAGTGTCCTATTTTAACATAGAGGTAAATAATAGATACTTTGATATAACAACATATTTAACTGTTTTAGTGCCATGGTTTTTTACTCATATATACTTAAAAATGCCAAATGAATATTTTGTTTTTGATGTCATTTACCCTTGTCTGGAAAAAAACTGTATCTCTTCCAAAAATTATCCAATTTTAATAATTTTTTCGGTGTTTTCTTAATAAAAACTTGTACAAGGATAATAAAATACAAAGAAAATTATGGAAATATATATTGTGAAGAAAAATTATAACAAAAACTGAAATCAAGGTCACATCGTATTTTTGCAGTCCGGTACATCCTCCGTATCAGCAAAATAATTGTTATCGTCACTATTATCACTATCACCCAAAATTTGCATTACGCCAAATTGTGAACTCGTCACTCCCACTCTCACTTTCTTCACAACTTGAAATACAATCATTTTTACTCTAATTATTTTCATATTCCGACATTATGGGTTAAAAATTTTCTTTTCCTAGATCCTTTTCATATTGTAATTACTAATAATATTATAATTTGAACTTTATGTAACACGTAGAAAGATAAAAAATTTGCGATGTGTGCGAGCGACCTCCCCTATCGCGCGCTAAACAGTAACTGATTTCGCGAGCACCATCGCGCTCGTGGCAAATTTTGTCAGTACGCGCACAAGTGCAATGGCGCTCTTCAGCACTTAAATAGCTAAATTGCCTAAGGAATATTGGTTTGAAATAAAAGGCACTCTATAAATTTTAAAATACAAAAATTGCATGATTTTGTAAAAGACAAAAATTGCATGATTTTGTAAAAGACAAAAATTGCATGATTTTTTTATAGACAAAAATTTTAAAAGGCTCAGAATAATTTGGAAAGTATTCAACTCACAAAATAACTCAACAAAGATTTTATTTAATAGCACCAATGGGTAATATAATAACACTTACTCCCCAAATCGGATCAACTTCTTCTGGATGCAACTTGAAATACTTCTCGGCAAGCTGAACGGGTGGTGCTGAGCTCAGCCTAACATTGGTCCAGCATTGCAGAAACTTGATCACTGACTCGAATGTGTACAGGGCCAGCCGATCATTGCCGTAGTTAGACATGTGCGTCATGAAGATATTTATCTGTGAATCGAGTTATTTGCTGTATAAATATACATTTACAAAACTTCTTTAGTAAGGTAATAAAAAACCTCTTCATTTTGAATTCTATGAAGGATATAGTCTACTGCTTGTATGGCCATTCACTTTTATAACGATTTTTTAAGAGGTACACAATTTTTTTTCTAACATTATTATTTTCTCATTAAACATTCACTTTGTTTTGTTATTGGTTAAGTGATTGTATAAAATTTCATCTATAGGCAAATATTTTTATCTTGCCCACTTAGATATACAGCTAAGTTCAGGTAACCATGACTTAATCCTTATATCATCTTACATTCTATGTAGTAGAACACATTTCAGCAGCCATGAAATCAAGTAACTAATGATGCTTTAGTACTTAATGATGCTATATTTAGAGGGGTTTACGAACATGTCATGTTAAGTACACAGACCCAACAGGAAGACGCTAGTGTTTTCTATTTCTGCCGTATAAAGGGTTAAAAATAAAAACTTTTATTAATCTGTGTATAAATTATTCTAACCGGTTATTTGTTTATTTATTTAAATGAATGCTTGAGAAAAGAAAATTCAGTGTCGAAAAATTATGGAAAAAAATATTTAAATAAAATAAATGTAAAATTTTTTTTAAATCAAATGGTTTTATTGTACGAGTGAAGATGTACTAAAAGCTAGAAAATAAATGAACTACTAGTCTAAGGTTTTGATTAGACAAAACATTTATTGGATATATAAATATTTTTAAAAATGTTTGTAATATTATATTATTAAGGATTTGATTACAATACGAGTTTGAAGAATAAAAGATAGATATGATTTCTAAGCTCCAAAAATAAAAGTTTTACGCTGAATGTGACAAACCTTGGTGATCTATAATCATTTTCTAGGTTTTAGTACAACACCACTTGTGCAATAAGACTGTTACATTTAAAAAGCATTTTTATCTTTATATTTTTAACTTTTTAATATGCTTTACTTGCTTAGCCTGATTTTATGAACTTTATTTAAGGACAGAAGTAATTTTTTCATGATTTAGACAGGCCGTAACATTGCAGCATCTAAATTCAGTAACAAAGTCTCTGCTTGAGACCCAAAATAATTTGAAACCAGCATATCCTCAGATCTCACAGTTTAGGAAGACTGAACCCCAAACTGAGAACCCAAAGTTCAATCGCAAAGCCTTTGCTTGAGACCCACAATACTTAATTAAAACCAGCAGGTTGTGAACTTAAAAATAATATGCGTAACATATTCGGTTAGGTTGCGCTTGCTTTTTTGTCTTTACTTGGATTTAAGGTCCGTACTATATGAAAATTATATAGCAATTAAACTAATGGTCTAGCATTTTACGGTCTTCAAGTTATTCTCGACATGCCTCACTGATATTTAATTTACTATTACTAATGCAAATTCTTAACAAAAGGTATTTTAGTTAGTTTGTGCTAATGACAAGAAAATAAATTGTATAGAAATAGATTTATTATTAATCAACAATGTTAAAAAATATAAGAACAACAATTATAAGTCATGAAATAAGAAATTATGGAGATAATTTTATAATATCTTCAAATTGAGATACACCATTTCAGCAAGAGACTAATGATCATTTAGACAACCAGATGAGTTTATAGTTTTATAATATAATAACTTAATTTGCTGTTTTTCATAAATAGCTTTAATAAAAATATTTGTAAAAAGAAATTGAAAATTTACATCTTCTTTTAAAGAGATATTATTACCTTTACTTTTAAAACATATTTAGAATAGCTACTTATTTAGATTTGATATAAAATAAATAATTTATGTTTGGTATTTAATAATATTAAGATGATCAATATGAATACTATTATACTCACAGGATTATAAACTAAAGTCTGGAAGAGTTCTCCGCCTTGTATGGCTTCGTCAAGTCTGTCCCGGCCGCCTGGGTATCGTTCCAGAAACATTGTATGCGTGAACAGACCACAAGTCTGCCTTGGTAGCACTGATATGCCTCGGTGAATGAAACCTCTCCTTAACCTGAAATATTGGAATATATGTAATAATTAAATAAACAAAATTAAATATACTTTATGCTTTCTCTATTAATTTTCTAGTTAAATGCTTCTAAACATATTATATAAAACAAATATTTTTTTATATACATATATATCAATGTTAAATCTCTTTTAAGGACACTGATGAAAATCTTCATAAACACGTATATATTATATTTTTAATATATCAAGAAAAGTCAATAAAGAATAAAAATAACAATAAATATCTAACAAAGTTTATTATAAATATCTAACAAAATTTTTACAAAAAGTAATCAATACTCATTGATTTTTTTTATTTGTATCCATAGTCTAAATTAAATAAAAATAAAATGTTAGATCACATTCATTTTGTTATTGTCTAAACAAATGTCTTCTTTGCTCTTTTTTATTTTCAAGTGGCTTTTTTGAATGACCCTACGAGTTTCATTTGTGGATTAATATATTACATCTGTGTATAGACGAGACAATGAGAGACAATCTGTACCTTGTTTCATTTTACTAGTGAAAGACTAATGAAAGATTTCTTAATGGATCTTGCTTTTTCATTATCTCTCTTTAACAGCATAATTTTTATATTTGTAACATTTGGCCCAACACTATATGGACTTATAAACAAATCATATGTATTATGCCACAATCAATCAATCTCATCTGATTTTAAGACAATTAATTTAGAATTTCCATATTTTAATTACAACATTTAACTATTCTAACGGATATTTCTCCCCATTTTGTCTATCATTACCAATATGTAAGCTCACATGGTGAGATCATAATTTCATAAAATGGAACAAATTAATTTTTAAACTATAACATCATTATTTTTAATATCTATGACAGCAATAAAATAGCCAGCTAGTTGCAAGACTAAATATTCAAATAAACATTTTTGTATACATTTTTTACTGAAATAGATCAGTGTGAAATATTAATTTAATTTAAAGTCAATTGTATTAAACATTGTATTAACATAAAGCTATAACCTTAAATGAAATGGATACAGATAATGCACACAGAATAAATATATAGCACTACTTTGCATTTACCTGGCAGGCCTCAAATGAGGATACTCCTCTGTGCTTGTCACTTTCACGTTCCAAATCTTCTTCCACGCACTGTACAATGGTTCATGCACAGGGTACACTCCCGAGTGATGTGGCGACACCGAATAGCCTGAATTAACTGGAATGCCCCGATCGATTGCAAACTGCTTGTTTAGCAACATGTCCTGCTCGAGTTGCGTTACGTTACTGTACAGGTGCGGTTGTTGGTGATTCCACATATGCGAGAACCTGGAGGCACATCATTAATGTGTTAATGAAAAAATTAACTTTATAGGTTTATTGATTTATTGATCCTTCAAGGATCTGATCTTTACCAAAAATTGAAGGTGATAGTAATGAAATTTTAATTAAAATTGACTACCCTGCTAAAATTATTTTTTGCAACCCATTCAACCCAAAAATTTATACCACGAAATTTTTGCTATTTTTAACTGATTCTATTAATAATTCCCATAAAGTAGATACTTGCTGAAAATGTTTAATATGTACTGGGCAGTTTATCAGGAATATAAACAATATGTATATAAGAGAGTAACTGTTTTGCTAAACTTTTTCGGTTACATTTTACATAAGATTTGTTATACATTAACAGCACTTTTTCCACAACTTTCACATGTTTATATTAGCAACTGAATTAACTAAAACTGCTTTAATTTTTAACATAGCCCACAAAATATACCATAGAATGACAAAATTGTCATTAAAATTTATTAGATTATTTGAAATTAATATTCATAAAGCAGTCGACATTTTCTCTTATATTTTGTGAAAAATACTACACTTTTTAACATGCGTTACCTTTAAATATTAAGCAGCTATATCGATAAAACTGAAGTTTTGCCTTAGTGATCTTCTGATGTCATATATTAAATGTTTCTCTTTCGTAGAGCACATGTACAACACCTATAAAATAATCAAGTATGCATAGGAGCATACTTGATTATTTTATAGGTTTGCTAATGACATTTCTTGTGCTACAAATGACTTAGATTTCATGTCTACTTAGATAAAAGTTCAGTTTTGGTATGCCACAATAATATATCAACAAGAAATGCCCGTTGGAATATCACGCATATGTAAGTAGCATTTTGTTTTTGACTGTTGCTTACTGTAGTGTGTATAAAAATGTGAAAAATAACATAAGCTATGGACCAATTAAATAAAACCAAACTGGTTTTAAACCTCAAATGTTTGCAGATTGATCCTACAATAACGAGTACAAAGTACACTAACGAGTACAATACGAATATAAAGTAGATACTGATCCTACAAAAAAGTGTAACAAGTACGGTTGCACTTTTTTATTTTCTATTCATTTTCCTATGGAGATACTAGTTTCCCACTTTTTTATAAGTCACAGAGAGGTAGCCTTTGTAAAATTTATTGTGCGCCGCAATTTTGATTGTACTTAGTTTTCGTAACCAAGATTTTGTAACCAACTGACAAAAGTTTCCCATACAAATGCGCGTTTTTCCAAGAAAGTGTAAGTTATAAATTTTCGACTTAAGTAGCCACTCTTAGTAACACTAAACACAAATTTTCACACACAAACAGGAAATGATATAAAAACAAACCTAAAAAATAAAAATATTAAAGTGCGCAAAGCAGATCGCGTAAAGAGACGTTATGAACTTCGTGTTTGACAACCAACTGACGGGCGTTTCTCTATAAGTGCATATTTCAAATCAATTTTTTATAATGAAATAATCAAATCCGAGCTCTAATTTTATTTATCTTAAATACTTAATTTTTTATGCATATTCTTTTATTTAAAATCAAAATACACATTTTCGCTAAACCAGACTTACACCCAAAAATTTTACTAAAATATTCCCTTTTCCACGATATTCAACCGTGCAATGAATTCAAAAAAATATTAACCAGGTTACATCAGAATATGATTTATTTACAATGAGTGAAAGTAGTTTTATTGAAATGTGTTGAATCTTTATAATAAATGTCAAAACTCCTTATCATCATGCTCCTTGATAAATTATTTATAACATTTGATTAATGTTTGGCGTCATCATTTTCGGATTAATAATAATGATGATATGTAACTCCAATAAATTGGGTATACCTTGTTTAATTATTGAAATAAAAAATAATATTGTTTCCAAATTAGCGCTTAAACGCCGAAACAACACAAATTGTCCACCAATCAAAAACGCGAAACGTCAAAATGCACCACAAATTTCATAATATACCAATAGATGGCCAACTTCAAGTAATTGAGTGTATCCTCTAAATTGAATTAACAGGTATAAACTATGTGAAAATGATTCAATTATCCTCATTTTAATTTAATGACATTATTTGGGCGAAGTATCGTGCCGTCATAGAATTTCCATATCACGTGTTTAAGTGTTTAGGCGCGAAGATTTGTGACTGCAATAAAATTCGATTGAAAATATCACAATTGTAGGTTCATCACATACATTTAGAATAGGGTATTTGACTACATTTTTTATTTCTAAAGTAGAATAAGTAATGACATTAAAAACGGTTAAAATAAATACATCGAACCAAGGACTTTTCATTGCGAAGTTATAACGACTTAAAAACTAACGAACTACGATTCGCGCGAAAACGCCCCATACAAAATATAACTGGCTTATAAAGTCACCCACCAGTATTTAGCATTCATTATAAGGGAGTTTATTAAATATCTTTAGTATCTCGTTAAATATTGCGTTTAAATTATATACTATGTAAAGTTAGGAAATTTTGAGACTTTAATCTGTAATACATGAGTAGATTGCAATACACCTATTTTGTTTAAATCATACCAATTTTTTTTCGCTATATCAAAATTGTCATAAGTCATTAACATGAAAATGCATCAACCTATATCTTATATTCCGATAAACGTAAGAAATGTGGCAATATTGCATGATTACTCTTCTTAGCGATTAATAGTGAATTTGACTTGTCTACTATAACATTTGTATAATTTTACCATAAAAAGAATAAAAAAAGGATAACAAAATAATTTCAAGGCCAACTTTGTTTACATTTCCTAATTCAAAATGATTGCCATTTAAAAATCTTTAACATCTATTCATTATTCCTTCAAATATAAAGGTCATAAAAAATATTATTATCGATTTTTAAAATAATCTTGTCGAAATAACTATTAATACGATATTTTTTCATTTGTCGTTTAGGCAAATTATTATTCGCTTTTTATTAATAAAATAATATTAATTTTAATTCCTTATTTCAAATTCAATCTTTATGGATGATTTATTATTTAATATGGCAACCCTTCTTCTGGTTCGAATAATTTTCAAAGTTTAGTTTGATATAACAGCTGTTGGTTTAAAGTGATTTTATTTTGTTAAACGATTTGTTATTTATGATATCGAGTGAATGAAATTACGAATATGTTGTTTTTTAGTGCTGATGGAACATAGTATTAGTATGCCAAATGTCATTATAATATCCCTAATAATGTACACCCAACGTTATTATAATCAATCACCAACATAGTCTTGACAACCAAGTGTTGTTATGATCAATTCAATAGAGGAGGATGACCCGTCATTTCAGTGATATCAGGTGATACTTCTCCAATTATATCGATAAACACGGAACAAAATGTGCTACCTCATTTTATAAGGAAGCAAAATTCGAATACCAGACGCACAACGTAGATAATTTAAGTGAAAATTATTGTCGTCGGTTGCGAAAGTGCGATACGGGGAAGAACGAGGCAGGCATACGGAAACGGAACATAAAATTTAGGTATGTGTAAATACTAAAATACATTCTAAAACAAAATGATTTGTATTTTAATGACTATGTATGCGTGTTTAAAAAACTTGATTTTTTGAAAAGGATAAGTGAAATTTCATTTTGACACTTGACGGATTGCAAAGTTCGCAATACCAACTGATATTTAATACACGTTGCCAAACTTATATTTAGTGTAAAGATATAGGTGTTAATTTAAACATAATTATTATTTCATGCAAAATGTAAACTTTAATTATTTTATAAACTACGCGACTAGTTGACAAAATAACATTGTCGTATTATATATGATTAACGAAATTGAAGTGACAAAATTTCCTTCATATACATTGCATATAATAATTTTAGAAACTAAATTCATAATAACTTTTTCAATTTAATGAACAAAAAATCGACACTTTTTCCTATTTAGAAGTTTCGATTAATTCTTTGTTGAATGCGTTGTTTTTTCATCCCAAGGATTTTTAAACATACTCTACAGTTTTAAAACATTTTCCAAAAAAATATCGACGTCGGTCAAACAACCTATTATTTTAAAAACTTAATAAATTAACCGATAATTGATTGTACTCACCACATGAACCGATCGACATTCTCTAGAAGCATGTCGTCGCCGGCATTCTCGGCGGCGGTACCGTGATGGTAGTACTTGCCGCTAAAACCCAGGTTGAAGCGGAATCCGGGCACGATCGCACTCAGAGTCACCTGTGTTGCTAGCATTGCTCGCACGTCGTCCGGATGGAGACGAGTTCCTAGAAGAGTATGCGATTTTTATTCATCGTGGAATGATCTATTGTTGTAAGACACTACAATGTGTAAATACTAAATACATTCTAAAACAAAATTATTTGTATTTTAATTACTATGTACGCGTGTTTAAAAAACTTATGGAATAATTTTATTTATCTTCGATTTCTTTTACAAATAGTAACAGCAACACGGATTATATTTTTAAAAAATAGGACATTTTTGACACGATACTTATTTTGTACGGTAGTGAAAGTTCGTAGTTTATTTTTTATAGCAAAACGTACATTCAAATAGCAAAGCGTATATTCATCTTTATAAAGCGTGTTGTTAAATTGTTATAGCAAGCCAGCTTCTTTGAGTTCCCGAGTACAAAATAAGACGATTATAATCCACATTTTTTTTCGTATCTTATCTCGTTCTCGACATACACTATTTCAACGTTACCGCAAGGGTTAAGTGTCCTGTTCTACACACGCACACCGAGCGCCGCGCGATATAAATAAAATGATGCATCGCATCCTAACACTTTATTCGGCAAAAAGATAAAATCGATAATAATATCTTTTTTTACATGGAGTTTCTGTCATGTTTTACATGGGAGTTTTTGTTGTCGTAATTTTCATTCGAAAAATGTTGAAAATAAAAAATATTTCGTTTCAAAAATAAAAAAAATATTTCTGAAAAAAATTGTTGCGATACTAGCTAATCAATAGCTCTGTTATACCGAAATACTGACACAATCTGCGTAAATATACTCGTTATATTTATAATATATACATTGCACCAATTAAATTTTCTTGTTTGTATTACAGAATGACTTTATTATTTCCTCGTTGCCCTTCAGAATAATAATAATATGTAAAGAAATTTCACTTATAACGAACTGACGGCATTTATATTTATAACTTTTTACTAAACAAAATTAACAATCAACAATAACACTTACATCTAATCCAGGTAACACGAAACTAAACGCACATCAATCCCGTAGACATATTCTAACTTACTGTACATCTACAAAGTTGCCAACTACATCTATTCACACATGAAGCTTAAATATAAACATAGTATATAAATGCATTCCCGAATATAAGCCAGATAATATTTTAACAAATTTTCGTCTAAATTGTTAGGATAATTTCACTTTGAGCTCGATCTACATAATAAGCGAATTTCGCTATGTAATTACTTCTTTCGGTTACATGGTTTTTGTGTCGGTTTAAAACTTTTAACGTAACATGATTAACATAGATAAGTGAATGATAATTATTCATGCAAAAATTAAAGCCGTCACTTTTAAACATACTAACCTCGCTCTCCGACAAATATGTCATCAATATCGATTAGTATCGACCTTTCCAAGCTTAAACTGAGTTGGCCATGGCTGAGGTAGCTGAGAGCGTCGAGGAAGAGCAGCTTGTGCAGCCAGAACTGCAAGCCGGCGCCGAACAGCACGCGCTGGATCGAGTCCAGATGTCCGTGATCCTGAATAACGGTCGCTAGTGGCGTGCGCTCCACTGAAATTGTTCAAATGCAATTTATGTATATTATTTAGAATGTCCAAAGAAATTTTACCGAAATGTCGGTAGGATAAAGTCACTCTTGAGGAGAAGCTTCGTGTCAGATGAAAAAGAGAATATTTGTCAAAGCATATTCTTTAAAAAAAATCAATACTTATAAAATCAAACTTTCATCGGTAAGCCAAATGAAAAAAAAAACTTTTTTCCAAATTAAAATCTAACTGATAATTTTTCTCATACTCAAAACAGGTTGATTCAGCCAATTTAACCAAAATTGTTAAGCCCATTTTAGAAATAAACCTTACATACAATAATTATTGCTCATTTTATAGCATAAAATGCACCAAATTCCAAATTTCCATAAAAGTAATTTGTACCACTACGTACAAATAAAAGTATTTGTACTACATTTGTAACTACGGGTTATAACACTACCAAATAAAATCTTTATTGGTAACAATACCAAATCGCGTCGAAGCCTTCAAATATAAATTGCAGTCAGATTTTTCATAATTGGAAAAAAATATTTTGAAATACTACGCAATTCCGCTGGCAGATTTATCTTCATTAAGTTAAGTGACATACTCGTAAAACATCGATATTTCAATGTAAACTTTAAGAACTAATATTCTTAGAGTTCTATAAAATAGACTATTTTACGACCAAAATCTAGTTTTTTGCTTGGAACTGAAAAAGCGCTGTTTCTGTTATGAGCGTTACTATCGTGACAAGACATTTATTTTTCCTCAAAGCATCACATTTTTTGGCTATACAAGAAATCACCAGAAATTAGACCAGAATCTAAATTTAGCCACACTTCGATATTTAATAGTAATTATCTCTACCTATGAATGCTAAGTTTATTCATAATTTCATAAATTCAATGATGGATTAACTTCGTTGAATGTTTAATGTGTAGGTTACTTTTACTGGCGGAAATTAGTGATTTAAATTCCTTATTCAATGATGGATTAACTTGAATGTTGTATGTTTAAAGTGCAGGTTACTTTTACTGGCGGAAATTAGTGATTTAAACTCCGTATTAAATGATGGATTAACTTGAATGCATTTGAATTCAATGATGGATTAACTTGAATGTTGAATGTTTAAAGTGCAGGTTACTTTTACTGGCTGAAATTAGTGATTTAAACTCCTAATTCAATGATGGATTAACTTGAATGCATTTTAATTTAATGATGGATTAACTTGAATGTTTAAAGTGCAGGTTACTTTTACTGGCGGAAATTAGTGATTTAAACTCCTTATTCGTTGATTAACCACGGCAATATGGCTGCCCAACTATAAGCCGCTTACGTTCATGTCTTTCTACCGAACCATCATTCAGTAAACATGTTATTTGAGTGGTTGTTTAGGAAATGCTTTTGTTTAATAATAGGTTATCATTATCGGCTATCAGGATTACATTATTAGATAATGAAAACCAAATAGAAAACGGGATTATATTATTGTTGATTGGTCTTGACAATCATATCCAATATTATAATGAATATTAATCATTATAACTTTTAGAATGACAAAGACCAACTATATTAAAATATCCATTTCACTTAATTCTGTAATGCCGACATCATAAAGTTAAAAACATATATACATTTGCATAAACGAAGCTTTCGCTAATCAAACAATCACAGATTATTAATAATTTTGACATCTAGTCGCTTTGTTCAAATGAAATAAGGCATTAGTCAATAAATTTTCTGTAATGTAAGTTACTAATGAAGTTAAACGAGTGCAGCTAATGAAGGTTATGGTAATATTGAAATTACCATTTTGACGTAATCGACAGACCAATTGTAAACTGAGATTTGTCGATAGTCCGTTCAAACCATAATTGACCTTATGGCCCTAAGATTGTCACACTTGCCCATCAGAATTCAACTTCTTAGACTAATAAACATAGGTTTTTTTGGATAAAGTATACTTAAACATTTACAAAAACCTTGACACAAATTAATTAGTCGTGACGACGGATTACTATGAACAATACTGCCAAAAAGCTCCGGACTTGCTTTAAAATAATCGAATGTAATAATGAAAATTACTAATAAAAAAGTACCACTATTGTCGAAGTGTTAGGCTGTGAATCTATACAGTTGGGGCGGTACTCGTAACATCGAATACATTTAAAATAAATGTCTGCTTGTCTATTAATTCTGGCATCAAATATTAAAAGTATCGATATCAAAAGGTATCGATACTTTTTAGATATCGAAATGTCCCTAAGAGCAGATATTCACTAAACATAAAATTACTTATGTTAAACTAAATTGAATATATGTGTTCAATCGCTAGCAAAAGCTAGCTATTACATTTATATTTGCAAACTCAACAGTAACTCCAAAGGGCTAGGTTACACCTGATTAATATTTATTTTTTTTATTTGTGTATCTTTTACTTATCCATTTTATACTTATCCATTTTACAACTCACCTTTAATAACATATTATATTGCAGTTTGTAGTGATTGCTACTAGAGAAATCTCTTGTAATCAATTATGGTAAAATAATTTATAAAGTACATCAAATTTATCGAACTTAAATTTGTCCCAAGGTGATTTTGGTACATTTTATTATGTAATGTCACTTAATAATAACACAGACTTATGAGTTAATGCTTCATAATAGTAGTATAATAGCCGATTCGCAATAGTAGATCGGTATGTGCTAAGACCAAAGTTTTAACTCCATCCCGACATCAAGTGACCATATCTAATATTTTCTGCCAAATACTTTTATTTAACTCAACGGATAGACTTTTACGGCTCCATTCTCCAAGAGTCCGCATCAAGCATTATTACTACGCTGTACGTCGCAATCCTTTATCAGAAGAATCGAATTCTTAAATGCTTTATTTTCTTGTAATTTCCAATGGATATAAAAGCTGGAAAAGTACGATAGAACGTTCTGTTATGATATGGTAGTGAATAATTTAAGATTAATATTGTGACATATGGAGCAGACCAAGGATGAAGATTTTTAGATACATGCACAGTTGTTTTTATAAATATTATTATCCGCTTATTTAAGTAATATTTATGCCTTCGCTTTGTACAGAAATTTACAGTGAATACAAATTAGTATAACTTCGACAAATACTTTATTTCAAAGCCTATTTTAGCGTTTGTTAGCAATTTCGAGTACATTTTAAGTATGTTAAAGCGTTTTTCAAAGTCGCTTCTGTGCGAAGAAAAAGCAGTTATCGATATCAAAAATTTATAAGTTTTCTAAAATGCAGCAAACTGAAAAGGGCAAGCTGATAATCCAACACACGTTAAGAAGTGCAGCGTACGTAGAAGCTTTGCAGAACTGTCAAAAATGAAGTAAGCCAATCTCTGTGCAGATAATTACGTTTTGTCACATCCAACTCTTCGATGATAAGTGGCATCGGACTTTTCAAAGCTTCATTTCTTGGCGCTCGCTGCTTGCTTTCTTCTGTTTTGTTGCAAAATAAAATACAGAGTTAAATCGAGCCATAGTATGAATAAAAGGGAATTTTGTTATTCAAATTTGAAATCAAATCTTTTCTTTATTATTGTTCTGTCTATAGTGTCTCTCACTGATACATATATCTAAAAACAAAACGTTGTACGAAGTATATAAATTACATCGCGTTTGCGCTAAGTATTTAAATAATAGCGTTTGGTTGGTGTCGTGTCCACAAGAGATAATATAGAAAATATGCTCTTGGGGGAGCCTGTAACCCCTAAAGAGCGCGTCACCAGGTGGTGGAAAAGCCTCCAGAAGATTCCTCTGGGTGGTAGAAAGGGAAATAAATACCTTCCGTGGACCAACAGGTAGAAGTTCAACCTTCATGGCTCTGGCGACCGTTCTTCCATATAAGATGAGTATAAATAATAATGTTTAACACAATGAATAAACAAAAACATCCTACAAAATGTTGTTCCGTTGTTGTGTATTTCAAATACCAATAAGATGGTTTAAACAATTTTAAGGTATGTTTAATTGTTTATAATAAAGTATCTGAAAAAATTACTCGGTAAATGTAAGAAATTATTTTGAATAATTTATAAAAGCTCACCATGAAATACAAAAACAAGAACAGATAGCGGAGAAAAACATGATCTTGAGAAATAATACTTTATAAATATTTGTGGTATATCATAATCAATCGAATACATCTTTTTAATTTGTTTACAAATATTTTGTCACATAAATTACATTTCATGAACCTTTTTATTCATGTGAAACATCTAATGACGCGTTTGGGTGGGAATTAAAACAATCTGACAGCACGTCGCGTCTTGTCATTCGGCCAGCTTCAAGTCTTGTCGGCTCTTTCCGGGTTAATTCGGCCAGCTTCACGCCTTGTCGGCTCTTTGGGACTTCACGCTTCCTTCCTTACTACAATACACACGCGCTACTTTACGTGTGTGTTGGTGTGTCAAGTTACAACTTTACTCGTTTGTATCCGTGTATTGTATTAAACTGTCTTGAAATGTTAAAAGCGTTTATTAATTTAAAATGTGAGTTACAAAAAAAATTAGACGTTTGACATCTGCCGTCCCATGGAGGCGCACATTTTTTTTTTATTTTTTCGCTAGTTATAATATAAAAAATATTTTATTCGCAAATTCTGAAGCCATGGTAAAAGAATTTGATGCAGGAAAAATTAATTTAAATAAGGCTTTTATTCGAAAGTATACATATTTGACAATTTAGAATTGTCCTTTGACCCATAAAGACCTTATTTAAGACCAAATTAAGCCAAAACTTCAGTTCATCTATTCTTTGTAACATATTGGACTATAATTTTCTTCAAAATTCAAAATTATTTCATATTTAAAATAAACCTCCCTGCAACTTGTATGAGTTTGGGACATGATTTGATTTATATAAATACAAGTCTCCGGTGGTCGTATCTATTTACTCAAAAGAAATGGAACCGTGCACGGCTATCGCACAGCTTATTCGCTTTTTAATAAAAAAATTTGCAAGTAATTCAGATTCCCGACGTCAGCGTTTCGTAACAATTCTTAAATCTCCTCTGGCAGCTCTCTAGATCTAAGGGCATATTAAACTTTCATTCCAGCAATATTTCACTAAGAAGTGAACGAAGCTTTCGCAATATTTTCTTTTACTCTCGGTTTCGCATAGCGTTCCTTTCCTTGCCATTATTTTTACAATTAATTTTCTATCGATACTACTTAGTCGTTGTAGTTTCGAAAAGTGATTGGTTCTTAAAAGTGAAACGTTTTATTCGCCTATCAAGATGAATTTGTAATTATATATGTCCGCCATGTAGGCTCTAAACAATTGAGCTAAAACCTTTAACCAATTGACTTTCAACTTAATAGATACTCAAAATTAAATGAATCTACGTGATATAGTATTATTTCTACTTTCTTAAAGTTCTTTACCACGACCTAGATTTCGTTGTATTACAACATCTGCAGGTGCGCTATTAGCAAAGAGATCTTCGAATGAAACTATCATTTAATTGTAAATAATGAATTTCTACAAAATTAACGCCAAATATATTCAATATCTATAGATACTCTATCGAGTTGAGGGAAAACTAATTTTCGCATCCGCAAAAATCTGGAAACTGCGAAATAAACTTCCTGAATGTCAGTTCATAAAAAAAAAGTTGGTGAGTGGATTTTTAACGAAGGAGAAGTATAATTTATTTAGTTACAAGTGTCATAGTCATTAGTATAATAATAGCAAAGTGGCATTTGTATTAGTTCCTACAACTTTTGTTCGCTATTAGAGACGCCACTTGGCAAATTTTAGCACTAACGTTTGACTGTAGCCCAGTGCGCTATCCCCACTTTTTAGGTTAGGTTAGGTTACACATTTTTGTGACGCAGGTCTTATTTATTACACCCTTTTCCTGCTGTACTTAAAATATATTATTTTTTGGCGACGACGTGGCCCTCGGTTACTTTTTAAAAAGTTATATAATAATATAAATGACATACTATATAAATGGCATATGATATAATTGATAATAAAGTTGAACTAACCAAATTTAAGTGGAAAACTTTTTCCATAATTACAATAAAAAAATATACATTAAAATGGAACAAGGACAACATGAAAATTTGCATTGCGTACACTTTTGTGTACATAGAATATCAACTATACCGATTTTGACTATTTTATTTGTGAGAATGTTTATTTATATTAATATATAACAACTTAAAATAGTAAATCCAAGATGTAACTGTCTCGACAAGATGTTGGATAATGGACAAATGATGTCTATTCGTCTTTGTATTTATTAAAAATTTGAATGAGGTTTTTCTTTTAATTTTACGTAAGATCCTAGAAAAGAAATTGAAGTATAATTTCTTTATTATATATTAATACGATATTTTACTTGAACTAATATTGAAGTGACAAAGAAAAAACATGGCTTACCGTCATTGTTAAGACCGTCGATGTTCCTGATGGCCCAAGCAATGGGCTCGTAGGTGGAGCTGTTGGCGCGGAAGACAGCCCAGCTTTCGCCGGGCAGTGGGCCCCACGCGGTCTCGCCTGCTCGCGCCAGTCGCAGCACCGGTGAGGCGGGGTTCAATGTTGCGTCCTGATAATAAAGACAGAAAATTAATAAAGCATTTTATTATTACCAGCAATTACGAATGCTATTAATATCGATTTGGAGCTACGGTAATATGAAGACATGAAAACACATGTACAGCCTTATGAAAATGCCCAGCGTTTGTACGTGATTTCGCTTGCATACTTTATTTATTTATGTGACATAGTCATTACATTAGACATTTTCTCTAATGTTTGTATCTCAAAAATACAGTTGACAAAGATAAAAGTAAGTATTTGTATCTTAGACGTAAAGCTAAATCGCTGTGTAAGTATCGACAATTTTTATTAATCAGTTCAGTTATTAACGATCACTCTAAAAGAACCGCGCAAATCCTATTCATGAGTTTAACTATTAGAATTCTTTCTATGTGAGCACAATTTCCGTTCGTCAGTTTAATGATTAGAAACGCGCACTCAGTTCTTATTGTATGAGCGCAATATTTCTATTCATCGTTGCAATTACTAGAACCGCATACTTAGCTCTTGATACTTGAGTGAAATTTCTATTAATAAGTTCAGTTCTTAGGACCGCGCACTCAGTACTCACTGCATGAGCGCAATTTCTATTCATCATTGCAATTATTAAAACCGTGCACTCAATTCTTACTACGTGAGCGTTAATAACTGAATTTATATTGGGAAAATTAGAGAATACTTAATCGGAACAAAAAGTTGATCTGCTTTTAGTAGCCCAGCTTTTAGCCCAGGTTTTAGCAACTGGCCCAGTAGTTTTTGCGCACGCCTCTAAAAACGTACAAACTGGTTATTCCAATTTTTCCGAAAGGAAAAATTAAAACAAAATATATTTGCAGTATAAAACGAGTAATATTTATCATACGATATCATACGAATAACAATGTAAAACAAACAGTTTTATTTACTCTTCGCAGACGTGTAAACAACTCTAAAATTATCCAAAATAACATTTTTAAAGAATTTAGTATCAACTTACAGGAAATTAAAAATTTGTTACATATTGTATTAAATATAACGATCTATAAAAAAAGGGTCGCAAAATCAGTTAAACAAATTCAAAAGTGAATATTTGTTCCCTACTTTCCTATTAAGTGATTAACTGAACACAAAATTATAACTGAAGCTTTTCCAAGTGTTAACGGCACTTAAAAAAGCTTCAATTATACATATATCCTGAGACGATTAAACGTTTATTCGCCATTAAGTTAATCGATATTATAATAATATGAGGAAATCATATTCAATCAGTGAATATTTTTCGTTCAAATTATTATCGACATATTGTCGTTTGAATGGCTGTATTACCTATCCACATTAATTCTTGAAGGGCTGTACATTGTTCAATTTAATATTATTTTGGGAATATAATATCTGAAAGCGCTCTTCCTATAGTTTAAGTTTATTTTTATATATAGTTTATTCATATATAACTTGTACACCGTTGCATTGTGAAATTGATAAGCTAAGTGTGCAGTAAAACAAATTAATAAACAAAAATTAAGGCAGGCCTCATTCAAGCTAAGAATAGTAAAAAAAAATAACGGTGTTTGATTGGTTAAACCATTCAGCGGCAGTAAAATTTCTTTGATAGTTTATAAAAATATCACATGTAATAAAACAATAGTATCGAGCAATATTATATCTTCAACATCGCCTTCATTATTATTTAAGCCGATTATTAATATGTATATATATATATACATATATATATATATATATATATATATATATATATATACACACATACACATTCATATCATATACATATATATATATATATATATATATATATATATACATATATATATATATATATATATATATATATATATATATATATATATATATATGTATATATATTTAATAATTATAACGTAATAATAATAAACTAATTACGGACAGGTATTTAAACATTGTTGCTTATTAATTACGCATCTCGTTACCACTTAAGGTAATAACACATGAAACGATAACCGGTAATAGCTGGACACTCGAGATGTGTGTATTATTATCAATTAGGGCACCAGTCTCGAGTTTCGATAACAGAAGTAATTATAACTCTGGTAATTTTCTAAGTAATCAACTAGTCATAGAGCTCTTTGGAAACAGGAGAGGTTTTTCTAAGTTGATACCATATTTTATTTTTTTTGATCAACACTTGTTATTATCTAAGTTTGCCTTTTAAAAATTACATGCCTCTTCGCCTGTCGGTCTGTACGTATGTACTTGACGACACTCCATATTTCGCAATTCTTGATAGACTTTTTTTCTGTCGAAACTATCAGACGCTTTTTGATTTTCAGAATGATTTTTCTAAACAATTTTCCATAAAAACTTCCTTTTTCGTACTCAGCGATTGTTCCCGTCTTATGCGGATTTTCTTGGCATTTTTCCTGCCGTCCACTGTTTTTAACTTTTCGTCTTTTTTAATTAGGTATATGTTTAAGGCGCGGTTAATGAATTAATTTTTCATTGTTTTATGCACCACTAAACTAATGTAAACTTATCTCATTATGTAAATAAATAAAAATGGGAAAAAGAATTGAATATTCATAAAATAAAAGAAAAACGGCGGTGTGTGCTTTTTCGGTTTTATTAACGATTTTGAGATGCATGTTAATATTATTCATTTACAAATATTGTGGTCGATATTTATATAAAGTAGCCAATAGAATTCGTTTCAGAAGCGTGTAACGCTAAAATAGCGTTACACGCTTCTGAAACGAAATCTCTCAGCGTTTGCTTGATTATCTGTAACACATTATAAAATTTGAACTGTTCAGCCTAGCAACCTGAAATTATGCATCGGTGTAGGGCAATGCAAAATTTCAGTGCAGTTAATTCGAAAATGCTTTTGAATTAAAACATTTTGGTTTCTAAAGTCAACTTTGTTTTTATAATTATGTCACCAAGAATCTAATGAAAGCCAATATTTTACATAATTCTAATATTTAAATTTGTCGTTACCGCGGTGTGTTGGATTGATTACAAGATATACGCGGTCGAGCGGGTTGGACACGTGTTCTGGTTGGTTATAAGAGATTGCTCTCCTAGCAATAAATCCGACAAATGTATTAATTTAAAATTAGAATAAATTTGCACTTTAAAATACAATACAAACAACCAATTGCCGTAATATAATTTTATCGAACTTGTTTTGATAATATTATTATTTTATTACAAATAGCATTTTTAATAAATAAATAAACTTTTTTTAAATTTAGCGATAACAAAAAATATGAAAATACTTTTAAAAGTAAATTGTCAAAAACCTTCATATCCAAAAACAATATTCGTATACATCTAAAAAATTGTTTGATATATAAGATTATCTAGGAAAATTATGACTGCTTCCTTTTTACCAGTTAATTTGTTATAAAACATTCACTTATTTAGTACCATTAAGTATCGTAGTACCAATTATGTTTGAGAATACGTAATACTTCAGGAATTTATAGGTAATACCGCCACTCGATAAACGAATACCCATAATAATTTGAAGAGAAAGTGTTTATCGAAAAAATCAGATTATTACGAAACTTACTACCTTTAATGTTGAGTGAGTACTTAATCTACTTAGGTTTAAGGGTGCTTAGAAAAGCTTTGGTTGTAATTTTGTTATCAAAAAAATGGATGCGAGTATCTTCTTCTTCTGAACACTCAGGTTTTGAAGGTAAAATAGAATTGTTCATTTCGCTAAGTATAATTTAACAATGGCGTCGTAGAAAGCAAATACGACTATGGTAGAAAATTTAAATGTAAAGTATCGAACAAGTGATATAAATTTTGGTTAGTATGTTAGTTTTTCATTAGTTAAATTTATTTACAAATACTCTATATCTCATTCTTTTTTCAATCGATAACTCTATTCATTCGAAGTTTCAGCGAAATAGAATAAGAGTTTTTTTACATCTTCGTCACATTTAAATAAACGATTTCAATCTGAAATGCCATTTATTTCTGTAACAAGATTTCAAATGTAGTTTCCAAAGAACGCGCAGCTTTCCAGGTTTTCAACGCTTCACAACTCAAGAGAGATATTGATCTAAAGATGTATAATTCTACAGCTGAACTTTCCTTTAGGTTAAATATGAATATTCCGCTCCATATTTAACTTGAAGGAAAACTTTTTTATCCTATAACTTTTTCCGATAAAACCATCGTTGGTGTTATCCATTATTACATCAAAAAATAATCTAAGACCGCGTTGTTTTTAACGACAACTTAACGCTAAATTAAATTAATCTAATAATTTTCTAAACAATATTTCGATTTAAATTAGAACATGTCCAGTAATAAAGTTAATACGAAAGTTTTTCAATTTTATTTGATATTTATAAGCTTTTGTTCGTGGATTCATCGGTGTATATTTTCGATTAAGGCGGCAGCATAATGTACATGTTTCAGGTTCTCCAAATACGTGAACTATAGATTTAGTATAAATGTTTGATCATCCAGGTGACATGTTGCAGTACTAAATTTATATTATTGGATAAAAACACTGAGTTTTTGTTCTAGTGGAATTATGCTAAGGTTAAAATTGGTTTTTATGTAACTAAATCTATACTTGGTATTCCACGTAGTAAACAAAGCTGTCAGAAATAATTATAACCGGACTTTGAACATGTTTGAATTTGCATGACAAGTAGCAACACTATGACGTTCGGTTGATTTTGAATCGCCATTTAGTTCGATTGTGTTTTCTGTGGTGGGTCTAAAATGTATAGTGGCTCAGCTTAAAAGTTTCAGTTTGAACGTGTCATTTTGTAACGACTTGACACAGACTCAATTCTATTCATAAAGTGAGCATTTGTGAATAAACCTGGATCTTCCAGTATGATCCTTAAAATCACAAGACCGATGCACTGAGAAACACCGTCATTACCAAGAATGAAAAAAACACGTCAAAGCAAAGCAAAATTCAAAGCTATGATGAACATTGTGTTTTTCGATTTGTAGGGTGTAATTTTCGAAGAACGGATTTCAGAAGGCACAATAGATAACCAGCATTATTATATGGAAGTTTTGACAAAGTTGAGAGAGAAAGTCATAAAAAAAGGACGCAACTGTGGAAAAATGTTTCCCTTTTCAGCAATATAAAGCGCGTGCTAACACAATAGTTTAAATAAAATTTATGTTAATGTTTTTAACCGGCAAGCACAAGTAATAGTTTGTTTTTAACTGATAAGCACATTACCATACTTGAATATGCTTGTCGGCTAACAACAAACTATTACTTGTGCTTGTCGGTTAAAAACATAACGATTACTTGTGCTGTCGGTTAAATCCGCCATGTTGGATGGATTTAGCAGTATGTGGCTATTATTTTTTTCATAAAATTGAAATCAGTGCTTAAAGAAATGCGTTTTGGATCATTTGATGCTGAAAAGAAGAAAAGGGCGGATGTGTTGAAGCAGCTGATTGAAATTGATTTCCTCTTTGCCTGCGGACAGTAAAAAATATGTTTGCAGCAACGTATTAATGTAAATGGGGAGTATATTAAGATTCATACTCCCCTAGTAAAAGGGCAAATCTTGAATTTTGTAATGCATATTAATAAGGTGAGTTATGTAATGAGTCTCATCATTTAGCATACTCATACCTCGCATATGACAAGGATCTGTCCAACCGTATAGGCGTGATTGATTAACAAATATACGAACACACTTTTAGCTGAAGCTGCAGTTAATAACTTCATCATACGAAACATACAAATACCAATTTTTTTAACGATTCTTTGTTTGTCTGCTTTCGCCTTATAATGTTAATTATAAATAATTCCTCAATTAAAAAAAAAAACAATATTCGAAGTAATAATGTGATTATTGTTTACTTTTTGGCTACATGACTTTTAGGTAATTTCAATGTAAAACATCCTCAAAACTAAGATTGTTTTTTTGTTATTTTTTTATAGTATAAAGGCTATATGTTATTAAAAATTCTACGTTCCGCAAAATTCACCTTTCCGAGATTCCGTCAATCATCAAGATTATTTTTGCAATTTGAAATTGAAACTAATTCCAAATACAGCCAGAGATTATTACTAAAGCAATCACAATCAAGTTTAATTCCGAGAAATCATTTCCAAAACAAGAAGAGAATTTCAGAGAACCCACAGTAATTATAATTTGTTCTGAAGTTTCTTAATTATACGAACATATATTCATGAATAAATAACACAGCTCCATTGATGAAGTACCGATACATAGGCATGAAACAGTTCAATGTTTAACCGTTATTGAAACTGAAACTACAAGTTATAATTGGAAACCCAATAAGTATCAAATCAGTAACAGCGGCCATGTTTGTTGACACATGAGATGATAGTTCGCCGGATTTGGTTCGAGAGTCCACAAAATCATAGCCAGCCCACGAATTACTTCTTTGTTAACTAGCAGTTTCAAAGTGAAAGCGAGGATGGTAGATGATATACGATATCTTAGATATTTTTCTAGCCTTTACCAATATTAGATACATTATTTGGCTTCGTTCTTTGTAATTAATTTGATCGATTTATTCATTTTTCCAATTGGTAATCAATAAAGACCATGTTTGAATCAAAGAAGACCGACAAAACCGTTGGGCCTGGATGGTACAATAATAAAAATGGCTCACTTATATTTTTAGGGAAAAACTTATATGCGTATTTTTCTATGAAAAGTGAGGTTACTTTTATAACAGTTTTGTAAATTATATTTTCACGGAACCTTTCGAACCATCAATATGGAATAAAGGGCAGATTGAATCCCAATGTGCCTTCTATACACAAATGTAACCTACTAGTCCGCAAAACTCTCTGCAGTTGTCGAAAAAAAAACACGTCAAATTCTATGAGCAGAGAATGTATTCATCCGCAGAAAAACACGACATGTCACTGTCAGTTACAAGTTTATTTTTAATTTATTTTGACAATGGCCACACATTTAAAAGACACTGATTATTTTTTGCAATCGATTTAAAAAATTATTATGTACGTAATTGCCATATTATTTTGTATTATGATCATAAAGGTTATTTTATTTTTTGCCTTTTCCTGATTGTGAAACGATGAATTATTTTCTTGTTTATATTTTTTTAAAAATCAACTCTATTGTGTTCTTTTTCTATAACTTCAAGCCCATTTTCATCAGTGTCTTTTAATGTAAAGTTCAAATGGTACATAAAGTTTTACCTTACAATTGGAAGACTACAACGGATTGTGAATATACTAATCAAAAAAATTATACTTATGAAATAGTCTAGAAATTACAAGAAAAGCTTACCAAAAAATAAAAGCGACGTGTTAAGAATATTTTTTTGTTATTTCTGAATGTGTATATTAAGGATTTTTTAGCTTTTTTTTTCTAGATTTATTTCTGATGTAAGAGTGTAAATTATTCCACAGTTTAGTAGAATATAATATAAAAAGATCGTAACAGATAGTAACATGTATATATAAAGATATTTTAAAGTTATATAAGAATAACAATTTAAACTCAAATAAACCTGCATAAAAGTACAGTCAGTAATTAGTTTCTTTTTTACTGTTACAATAAATATAGCTGATATGAAACATATCCTTTGTTTGAAATTCTTGACTTTATATTTTATTATTTTTTTCTTTTTTTTCAGATTTTCTAAAGAGCGATCAAAGATATTTAACAATATGTCTCAAATATATTTAACAATATATCGCTGAATTAAACTTTACGATTAATTTGTTATGATAGGACCGCGAACCGAGTCAGGGCTTAAGTTCGCCTGTGTACTGAAAGCTGCAACCATTTCGGTAACTGGTCCGAGTCTGTCAACTCGACCGCTCATCTCACTTTCATCAAACCCGATGAGGTTGTCTATTCGATGTTTTGTTAGTTAGCTAATGATGAGCTTAGTATAGGAGCCCATCACTAATGAGCAATCATCGATATTGATAGGAACGAAGTCTATTTTCGTTATGACTTATTGATAGATTTGTACGTATTGATATATTAGTTCAAGTAAAGTTTTATCAAGAGATGTGTAAGTAAAAATTGGAGGTTTCAAAGAAAGATGGGAAAACATATGAATAGAATGACGCTTAAAAGAATATGGATTCGTTTAGTACGCTTTTTCCTATTTTTAAATTATAGCGTAATTTTACTATTTTCACGAAAAATCATATCTATATATGTATGTAACATCATAGCAACAATTTTATTCACATAGTATTTTCACAAAATATTAAACTATATATATATATATATATATATATATATATATATATATATATACATATATATATTTTATAAATTTTTACGTCGTGCTCATACGTGCCACCGTCTTTGGTAGATGCATAAGAATTTTAATATTCCAACAGTTGGAAATGTTATTATGATCCATATTAATTAATATAAAGTACACTAGCACGCTCAGTCGTCCAGTAATTTCCATCTGTATTACTTCTACGTACTTACCCTTTACCAGGGATATAGAAATCTTTTACAGATCTTAACACAGTCTTATTTGGAAATGGGGGTTGAGACGATTTAAAAACTAATACTTCGTAATCGTTAGAAGAAAAGTAAAAGTTGTAAATGGAAATTAAAATTCATTTTAAAAGATATTTCTAACACCCCGCTTCCTCCACTTCATAAAGATGAAAAACTATCTTAATAAACAGGATACTTTTAAAAAAGTAACAGAAATATTTGCTCACGTTAATTGAATCCTTCATTTGAAGCATATACTTGCACGTAGATATAAAACCGCAACAACTATGAGGACATGGCAGAGGGACAGACACACGCATAGACAAGACCAAATTCTAAAAGTTCCGTGTTTGACCACGGAAACTTTATAAAACAGATAGAGATAGAGGCGCAATGAGCGATGTTAAAGATTTATGATGCTTCACGTTTCTTTTCTTTTTACATTACAATGTTCAGTTCAATTAATTAACAACTAATTAACTTGTTAAAATGTTCTCCGCTACCACATTACTGACCTTCAACTTCAAATTCGTATGGACGAAAAGCGGGAATCCCTTGAGCTGGGCGCCGACTAGCGTCTCCTCGCCGGGCGCGACAAAACCCACCACCCCAACGGCGTATTCGCGGCAGTACTTATCGAGCAGTTCACGATTCCACTTGTCCATGCCTGCATACTTCGCGAGCGACTCGAACACGATTACACCGTAGCGGCCCTTGTCCAGGCTTGTGAGGACCGGAAGACTTTTGCCGGCGACTTCCACCTTGTACCTGCGGAAAATGAGAAGAAAGGAGTGTTCAGTGTTAGCGAAAGGCTCTCTACGTTACCAACTTCTAGGATTTTAACTTAGTTCTTATGAAATTAAAGCAAATTAAATATGACTAAGGAAAAGAAAAATATGATAAAATAAAACATAAGTTTACAATCTTTTTAATCGACTTCAAAAAAAGGAGAAGATTCTCAATACGACGGAAACTTTTTTTTATGTATGTTCAGCGATAATTCTTTATTTAGCAGACCGATTTCGATTATTCTTTTTTATTTGAAAGAGGGTACTTTAGAAGTAGTCCCATAAAAATATAATGATGATCTGATGATGAAGTATAGAAATGAACGATGGAATTCCTTAACGGATGGCAGTAAATCAACTATGATTCAATATATTTGCTATGGGTAGTTATTATTTTGCAAAATAGCTACACCATTTACCAGGTCAGGGTCTGATGATAAGTTTTGGAGATGAACAGTGGAACTCCTTAACGGATGTTAATAAATCAACGATGATTAAAGATGGTCGTTACTTTGCAAAATAACTAAATCATCGACCATGTCAGAGTCTGATGATGCATTCTAAAAATGAACAAAGGAACTCCTTATTGGATGGTAGTATCCCAATCGCGATTCAATATATTTGCTACTGGTTAGTTGTTATTTTAGTTATTAGATTGCAGAATCTGATATTGGATTTCAGATAAGGAGAACAGAAGTCCTCAAATGATAGTTGTTACTTTGCAAAATCTGATATTGAACTTCAAATATGGAGAAAGGAAAACAGCTAACAGATTACCACTGGCGGCTACTACTGTCGCTTCATTTCTATGTGTTCTTAATAACTACATTTAGATGAAGAGGAAATTATCCATATACTAGCTTTTGCCCGTGACTTTAAATAATTATATCTCTATTCTCGATATCTATTAAAAAAATAATTGAATGTTAGTTATAGTGTTATGATTAATATCATTAATCAATAAAAATTCTAAAATTAAAAAATCTCTAAAAAAACCGACTTCAAAAAAGAAGGTACTAAAAAGTAAAAAAATAATTAACTCAAAATAGGTGTCTACTTATTTGTAATAAATAACTAAGTTACTTATATTTGAAGTGGGTGCCAGCACCGCCGAACAACTTAAACAAATATAAAATTTTATATTATAAATACGTCCTTTATGAATCTATTTCGTATTGTGAGTACATTAGAAGTTAAAGTTTTAAATTTACATTATAAATTATTAATATGTTTCAATTTGTCGACAGTGCTGGTGCCGACTTCAAAAATAAGTAACTTAGTTATTTATTGCAAATAAGTAGACACCTATTTTGAGTAAATTATTTTTTACTTTTTAATGCAGTCCTCTTTGATGTCGGTTATTTAAAAGATATTTTAATTTTATCAATACGTGATAAAGCCCTATTAAACCGGGACTAGTGTACGAGTAGATAATTTTCTGGATATTTTTCAATTCCCTGAAATCAATCTTAATAAGCAAAACGTAGTTTCTTCAGGCCACAACTTTTGCGAAGTGATATACTATCCATTCCTCCCACAGATTCGGGAGATGCCAATAAACTTTCCCTAATTTGTGGCTTTTTGGTTCCGTCTCCCAAAATTAAAAAAAAATGGAACTCATATAGGGTTATCTGTCCCTTCGACTATCAGAGATCCTTTTTCTCAGAAAGGGCTTGAGATGTCAAGTTGAAAAGACGATTCATATCATATACTTAGGCCAAGCCTACATTGTTGTAAAAAAACTATATTTTTTGGTCCACGTACCAAAGATATGTGGCCCTTTGAAGCGAATTTTTTCTTTATTTTTACCACTATTTTACTCACTGACCTTCAAAATCTGTAGGCTACTTTCGATCGACCAACAATCTTGAAAATTGGTATAAGGGCAGATCCTACAGCACAAGCAAAGAGAAATATCCAGACATAAATTATTTCTAGTTCTACATAGAATTGTTTATTTTTATAATTAGCTTGTTTATTCGTCGTGAAAGATATAGTAGGCAACATATTTACATTTTGAAAAAAATATCTGTAAATAGTTTTATCAGCAATACAATGCATCCCTAAACGTTTATAAGTGTCTAAATGTGTACTGAACCCTCTTGTGCAAATTCTACCCGTCCTTGACAGGTTTTTTTCTGGTTTTACATCACTACGTCCTTTCTTTTGTTCTTTATATTCCCTATTTTTTTTCACATATATTCTCTACATAGTCCATATATTTTCCATATACTATCCATACTAATCCTGTTACAATGAAGAAAATATTTATCCACGAAAGGCCTATTGAAGAATCACTTCCTTTTTAAATGCGATTTCTAGAACATAGGTACAAAATCAAAATAAGCTACATCAGACTAAAATATAGGGCCGAAGAAAATGAATAATCGACTAAAATAAATAGAGTCAATAGACGATAGCTTTAAGTAACGAAGCTTTTAGAAATCATAACATAATTAGCCAATATCGTCTAAGCAAATTGTAACCATAAAATGTTTTAATGCTGATACTACGCAAGTATCGAAAACTCAAAAAAACTCGACTATATTTATAGATACATCCCCCAACTTAAACGCATACATTAATTTTTATAAAACTTTAGAATAAACCATACAGTAAATAATTTATCTCACAGTATATCACTCGAAAGGCTCACTTGTATATAATTTTGGGTTATAAACTTATGTTTCAAGCAAACCGACATAATTGGCAATCGACTGAATACCAAGCATATTTCCATTCAAAGGATCTTTTGAAAAAGCCTTTCTTCTTGTATCGTCTAATTGTTATTGTTTATGAAATAATGAAATATAAACGTGAAAAATATCCATTTGCAAACGCATACCACTCATATAATATAATCCCCAATAGTAAAAGTGAAGCGTTGTTTTTCTTTTGTTTCTACGTCTTTCTTTCTCACTTAAACATCTTAACGGATTTCAATGAAAATTTTTTATTGATAATATACATAATATCGATATTGATAATATACATGCTATATAAAAAGAAAGACTACATGTAATTACACTATCAATATATATACTATATTGATATTGATAATATATATGCTATATAAAAAGGACTACATGTAATTACACTATCAATATACATACTATATTGATATTGAAAATATATATGCTATATAAAAAGAAGGACTACATGTAATTACACTATCAATATATATACTATATTGATATTGAAAATATATATGCTATATAAAAAGAAGGACTACATGTAATTACACTATCAATATACATACTATATTGATATTGAAAATATATATGCTATATAAAAAGAAGGACTACATGTAATTACACTATCAATATATATACTATATTGATATTGATAATATATATGCTATATAAAAAGAAGGACTACATGTAATTACACTATCAATATATATACTATATTGATATTGAAAATATATATGCTATATTGATATTGAAAATATATATGCTATATAAAAAGAAGGACTACATGTAATTACACTATCAATATATATACTATATTGATATTGAAAATATATATGCTATATAAAAAGAAGGACTACATGTAATTACACTATCAATATACATACTATATTGATATTGAAAATATATATGCTATATAAAAAGAAGGACTACATGTAATTACACTATCAATATATATACTATATTGATATTGAAAATATATATGCTATATAAAAAGAAGGACTACATGTAATTACACTATCAATATATATACTATATTGATATTGAAAATATATATGCTATATAAAAAGAAAGACTACATGTAATTACACTATCAATATATATACTACATTGATATTGATAATATACATGCTATATAAAAAGAAAGACTACATGTAATTACACTATCATTTACAGGAGAAGAGCTGTGAATAAAAATGCCAAAAAAATATGCTCGCGAACGTAAAATTGAATGCGCTGCCGAAGTATGGAAAAAGTTAGCGAAGTATGGAAAAAGTTAGCGATTACATATCAATTGTCAATAGGTAACTAATAATTAATAAGAGTTCTTAATGATAAATAAAAATAATAATGCTTAACATCATATTCTTGGATGTTTATTGATAAAATTTATGAATACTTATGTAAATAAAGTTCACTGTTGGCAAGTAAATATAATTAGTTATAAAAGCTCACTGACACTTTATAACTAAATTAGAAAAATTAATAATTTATCCTACTACGTATTTCGTCCGGGCGGGTAATTCTGGCAGATGGACTGTTTACTCATGTGCAGGAGGTGAAGAGGCAGATTAGAGGATCTGTTAAAAGCCGCGAGCCAAAGCTAATCGTTGATAAAGGCGCTAAAAATAATTACCCGAAATCAGGCCCTCTCACCAGACTGACACCACTCTCTCACCAGCGATCTACTGAAAACGCTCTAAAACACTTATCAAATTTGATTTACAACCTTTCACGTAAAACACGTAATTTACATACACGTTACATATATCACGCCATCCGACCCGATCCCCACGCCGGATGCGATACGTCACTCCGGTAAGCCCCGAAACGTAACCCTCACGAAATATGAATAACGAAAGGCAAACATGAAACACGAATATTTCTACCATATCCCATTGAATGTATCCGAACAAACGGCCGTCGTGCCGTTGACGTGTGATTTAAATGGAAAGCGAAGAGTCGCCAGGAATTGGACAATAATAGTATCAAGAGCGTTTCCGCGTGACGTTTGCGTTCCTCAAGGCTGTGGAGATTTTTTCTTTAACATTTTCCCTCTTCGCGAATTTGACAAATTTGCAATAATGGTAAACGAAAGAAACAAGTCGGTTCAACATGTTCTTTAACATAATGCCTATATCTAGCTGTCTAATAATCGACAAAGACGTTGTAATTTTCAAATTTCATCGTAAGTAGTGCTTTAATTTACGAGAAATTAAAATTTTAGAAAATTTTCAACATTGAGAACAAACTGAATAACAGAATAATTCAAAACGTAGATAAAACAGTTTTTGTTTATTTTCTAGGAAACTGATCGTTTTCCCGGAATGAACTATATGTGGGCCCATAAGACGGTCTATACGCAATAAAATTAAGGTCTATACGCAACATTTAGAACAAAATGATTATTTAATACCATTTCATTACTGTATTATCTTTAAAGCGTTTTAGTACGACTTATCTCAAAAGCAGATACATAAACTTATCTGGTTAACACTTGTCTTCCAAAACATACGACTACAAAAAGTTATTTACAGTCAAAATCTCCAAACTTTGCAATCAACTAATTGTAACACCAGAAGTACATGAGTACAAGAGTTTTGTAAGTTAATTCTACGTTTCATAATATTTCATTTCGTTTCATATTGCTCCATTATTTTAATCTAACCCTGTCAGTACATAAAATGTTATTTCCTTTTAAATTGTAATAAACACCCCCTGCTTGTGTATTCTTTATTATCGACAAGAGACGAATTTCCAAACGAAGATGATAAGCAAATATTGTGTTTTGGTGATAGAAGTAATTATAAATAGATTAAAATAATCAACTTTTTGGGAAGACGGAGGCTTGTACCTATTTAGGTACGCGTATACGCACGCATGTACATATGAATATACGTACGTACGTATATACGTACGGACGCACGTATGACGACACACTACAGGTCGATTCTTGACTGATTTGGATTAACCGAGTGGTTTTTTTTTCTATCGATTATCGGAATATAGGTTCCTATTCTTGATTTTTAAAATGATTTGGTCAATAGCTTAACTTTTATGAATAATTTTCTACAATATTCCGTTTTTTCATGCTCGTGAACTGTTTTCGACCCTAGTTTTGTAAAGATTTTCGTGCCCCTTTTCTCTGGTTCTTGCTATTTTAATCTTTTAGGATTCCGTACTTCAAAAGAAAAAGAACCCTTATACGATCACTTCGTTCTCCATATGTCTATCTATATTTTTGTCTGTCAAAACGCTTTTTCCCAGGGACGCGTGGAGGTGTATCAAGTTCAAATTAATATCCAGTACTTAGGTCTATGGCCCCTTGGAGCTGTAAAAATATCAAGCTTTTAATTTAAGACAATTTAAACAAAACCCTAAAAATATGGCCATTTATGCCGCATTTTTTTACACTCGTACACATAAAAATCTATCTTGTTGGCTTTTCTTTATATATATCTTATTGGCTTTCTTGTTGGCAAGATCTCACAGTACAAGTAAAGAAAAAATCTGAAAATCTTTCATTTGTAGTTATATCACATAAAAAAATAATATTATTAAAATAATAATAATATTAACAAGAGAAAAGAAACACTGTCCGTGAAATTTTCGTTATACCAACGTTTTATTATTATTTTTATAATTTGTGAAATTAGCAAGCTTTATTAAAATGTATTGTTTTGATTATAGATTACGAGTACATCAAAGCCTGAAATAATTGAAAAATATCCACATTAAACACTCACTTTAATCTCCGTTATAATTATTCTCGAGGCAGTACCGATATATGCTCGTTATTAGACGACTGACGGAAACTACTCAAAGGTTATTTAATAACAACTAACACAATTAACATACATGATATATCGTGGATATAGATATGGATCTATATTTCCAAAGTATTTATTAATGCTAGAGATTAAACCAGACACTTGACAATTGTTATTAAAGTTATTAAAATACCGAAAAATAGACAATTGTTATTAAAGTACCGAAAAATAGAATTCTTCACAATTCTATGAAGTCACGAAGCGCGTATTGTATCGCTCACTAATGGCTCACTGTATCGCGTTGCGAAAGTACTTTGCAAATACACAACGTACAATAAAAAGCTTTAGAAAACGAAAGGAAATTATGTGTATCAAATTTACCTACCGCGTCGCTTAGAATAATAATATCTTTATTACCTTCATCACTTTCCTTATGAAAACCCATTCTTCATAAATATTGCGTCGTTACTGTTATGAGGGTCATCAGTGTGCAAAATGAAGCATATAAATTGTTTGGTAGTGTCTCAACATTGCATATTTCCGTCGCATTAATGTTACAATAAAAAGAAATTGCTTATATTGTGACTTGTTTGATTTTCAAAGCCGCAGTCCCGATCTTTTTTCATTCGCTGTAGAGTTAAAGCGATTGAATTTGTTTTATCAAGGTAACAAAAGGCTTTTTCTGTCCAAGAAAAAAATGTAACGTTACTAAAATCCAGACAATTATGAAACGACATAAAATATACACTAATGCATTTTTTTCTTACTTTCTGCTATATCTGTACAATCGGCAAAATGAATTCGAGTCTGCACTAGTTCTTACGACATATTTTCACACAGTTATTCCGCTCATTAATCTGAATAACAAAAAAAGCGAAAATTAAATAATCAGAAGTATATTTTTTTTCATAAGCAGAATGTGACGAGTTACACTTATAATGAAAATTATGGAAAAATACCTTATCAATACTGAGAATCATCAGCTGATCCTATTAGTGATATTTAATTTTGAAAAATGATTTTCCGATAGTTTCTAAAATTTTATTTTTCCGCGTGTAGTAGATAAATGTATTAAAGAGATTATATGGTAAAAATTGGAATTCTCTTTTTAATTTAAAATTTTGAGGGCAATTATCCTAGAAACGATTAGATTTTCCCGCACTCAGCACAAACATGAGAGGAATGAATCCTCTGAAAATATGTCATAAGAAAATTATAATTCATGTACCTCACTGTATAGATCCACAACTAGACGTGTAACGCGTAAGAATATCTTAATAGCAGAAAACTCTGGACATTTTTCTCATTGAGTTTTTACCATTCTTTATACTTGATTAAATAAAACTTTATTTTTATCTTTTTATTCAATCATAATCTATCTAAATAGTAATAGTCTACATGAAAGATGTCGCGAGAAAACTGGTTTAGAAATGATCTGAGCCATTATTTTGAAAACAGAGAAATCTAATGAGCATTTTTTTCTTGCTGTAACATAAGAACATAAGTTATTTATTATTATTATGTTATTATTATAACAAATAAATGTCCGCCGTCTTCGATAGCGCTTGTTCATTCGTATGTATGTTACGTCCATTTCTCTTACTTATATCCTTTTCTCTTAGTTATATTCTTTTCATTCATTCATATATTATATCCGTCTCCCTTAGCGCGTCTTAATTGGAAACATTCGGATCGGCGAGAGACGATCAGTCACTCCGATTTTCATGTGGGACTGATTTTTTTGAGATGTGTACGTTAAAGTATTAAATATTACATATACCACTTTCTCAGATTACTGACCTGTCTACGTTAAAGTATTAAATATTACATATACCACTTTCTCAGATTACTGACCTGTCTACGTTAATGTATTAAATATTACATTCACTTTCTCAGATTACCGAGTAATTAATTATTGTCCATCATCTTGCGTTGCGTGTTAAGGAAATTACGGATGCTTGCAATCGGTGATACGAATACGGAATATACTGACGTATACGGAATATGAAATAATAGGCGCTTTCAAATAATAAATAAAAAAACGATACTAATACCAACACTAATGCATTATCAATGTAACTACCTATCAAAAATACAAACTAAAGAAATTCTCTTCTCACTTATTGAGAATTATTTTCATATCCACCCGTATCCAAAATGTAAAGCCAATAAGTAAATGTGAGTATGGTAGTCGTCATTTCTTAAATTGAGAAATCTGGTGAATATTTTTGTAATTCGCTCTGACCCAAGGATATAAGTTACTTCAAATGAGACCAATAACTGAAATCGTTTACAATTTGCTACGAATGATAGTGTTATACAAAACCATAATATAGTCGATATATAGAATTCCCTGGAGTGCCGCAAGATAAATCCGTGTGCTTTAAATGTAATCTTCCAAGTATCAATAATATGATCATGAAAGGAGAGTCAAGACCAATCCAAGTGCCTTAAATGTAATCTTACACGTATCAATAATGCGATCATGAAAGAAGAGTCGAGACCAATCCAAGTGCCTTAAATGTAATCTTACACGTATCAATAATGTGATCAAGAAAGGAGAGCCGAGACAAATCCGAGTGACTTAAATGTCATCTTACAAGTATCAATAATATGATCATGAAAGGAGAGTCGAGACCAATCCAAGTGCCTTAAATGTAATCTTACAAGTATCAATAATATGATCATGAAAGGAGAGCCGAGACAAAGGCAAGTGCCTTAAATGTAATCTTACAAGTATCAATAATATGATCATGAAAGGAGAGTCGAGACCAATCCAAGTGCCTTAAATGTAATCTTACAAGTATCAATAATATGATCATGAAAGGAGAGTCGAGACAAATTCAAGTGCCTTAAATGTAATCTTACAAGTATCAATAATATGATCATGAAAGGAGAGTCGAGACCAATCCAAGTGCCTTAAATGTAATCTTACACGTATCAATAATGTGATCATGAAAGGAGAGCCGAGACAAATCCGAGTAACTTAAATGTAATCTAATAAGTATCAATAATACGATCATTAAAGGAGAGCCGAGACAAATCCAAGTGAGAAGATATAGAATACGTGTGCGAAGTTCCATGATAATTGGTTCAGAGAAATTTATCGCAAGACTTGAATCAACAACAACACGTAGAACGGGAAACTAAATAAAATCATTTAAAAATCTGGCGACGGGGAAGTTGCACTGAAGCATCACACTATCCATTCTTGTTAAATGGTGGGTGACTTCCACTGCGAAACGTAACTTTATACATATATTCCCTGTTATTAGAAATACCTCAAAATTATTCTATTTTAGAAAAGTCTGAACTTTATTAAAAAATTGCATTAATTCGTAGTTCGAATGGTAATAAGTCATTTTTTCGAACGAACCTTTAACTTTCCTTTATTTTCGAATCAGGCATTTTCATCTCGTATTACCTTCACAAACATAATTTCGTAGGTTAGCCTTAAACATCAATAAGTGACACAATATTCTTTCTTTTCGCCTCTCCGATATAAGCGAATAACCACAACCACAATTTTTCAGTATTCACACTCAGATCCAACTTCCCAAAGTATACATGCAAACATCCATGCCGTTCGATAATAATTTTAAAACAGCCAACATGATTTCTTAACCAATGTCCACAACATTATTGCACCATAGCTACGAATGGCGGGCGACTGCACTCGGCAAGATAAGCAAGACCGTAAACAAGTCATTTCACACGGCCGCGCATAAAGAAAGCACTCTACGACGCCATCGCGAACCGAGCGTGCTGCCATCGTCTTTTTGTTCGCGTTCGGAAAATAAGACCTCACACTTTACAAAAGTCTTTATGTGGTGAAAGAAACGATGCAAACACGTTATGCAGTACAGCAAACAGTTTTACCGTTCAGTGTATGCAATCGTTTCAGAAGTTACGACATTCAAAAGTTAAAATAATCGTTCGATCGTTCTATTTGAATATATGTCGAATAGAAAAACAGACATAAAAATTATTTGCATTTCGTACACTGAAGAGATAAAAGTATCACTTCGATTGTTTTATTTGAACATGCGTCGAAAAGAAAAACTGACATAAAAATTATTTGTATTTCATATAGCAAAGACACAAAAGTATCACTTTAGTTGCGCATGAAAATTGTGTTCTTTTCTCCATTAGGATTGGGTTCGTAGCTCATGACAGGACGAGGTTTTGCCTACTTTTCTAGATCACTTTCCACTAGTCCTTTTGACATTGGCTTAACATAGACGGTTAGAACTAGTTCTCAATTGATGGATGCCATCTATGTAGACTTTTTGATACTTATTGATTCTGTAAAGGCTGACAATTTGAGCTTATAAAGACAAGTCCTGTTATTATTTTAAATAAGCGTCGTGACCAAAAAGGCCTAACTTTTCTTAAGATTTTAATTAAAGCCTTAAACGCCAAACGACGTGTTCATAGTTATATCATTAAAACAGCTATGGAAACGCTTTTTATCCATCTTTATTCTTGGAGCAACCACCAAAAAATAGAGGAGAAAATCGATCGTATATCGTGTACCATTTTCATGATTCGAATACCATTTCCAGTTCAAATCCACTCAGTTTCACTTATCTGTGTTAGGATGTATGTTAGGATTTGAACAAGTCCGAAAATTAAAATCTAACACATGTTTATATATCAATGTCGCATCATTCTCAATAACCTAGCTGATTTTTAAGCCACGAAAAATTACGTTTAAAACTCAGATTCAAAATTGTAGCTAATAACAACTGATGAAAGAAATGGATGTTATCAACCTGCAGACCAATGTTTTGCATGATTCTCACAAAAGTTTATTGATGACGCTATATCGGTAGTGTAAGAAATGATAGACTTTTGATACTTTCCTAGTCTGAACGGGTTAAGAATCTACATCTTCTTAATACGATATCGTTGTATGTATGGATTTCTGCACATTTATAAACAAATAAAAAATAAAAGGGAAATATTTGGTCATTAAAAACGACCTAAATAAACTCCTTGGCAAATAGCATGGTATCACTGCCAACATTTATACGTATATACATACATATATATATATATATATATATATATATATATATATATATATATATATATATATATATATATATGTCTTATTTGAATGTGTTCATTATATCTTCATATGATTATGTGATGATACTACAACACAAATAGATAGCACATATGAACACGTACAAATATATACCGTGTATATATATATGGAAGACGTCAATAAATCATTTAAACGGCTCCCTCTAATCCTAATTGCTTACCCTCAGGGCCGCGATCCGACACACTCCAAGCCGCACATGCATCAATAACGAGCGTCGTTCACACGCATCCGAGTGCAGGCGGCCCTACCTCGCGCCTACTCTCTCGTCGCCTCGCACTCATTGACGCCGTCAATGTTTACATGCCCGCATACGTCGGAGCGCATCACGATTATTAAGAGGTCCCCAAAATAAACCAAGCTCCACCGACGGAGTAGCTAATAGACAATTCATTAGAATACTTGTTCGCAAGCGCTCTAAGAGGCTCTCTAATTCACTTAGCGCCGAAGCGAGCGCGAACAGAATATCCCAACTCGATCCGCGAGAAACAAATTCAATTAAAGGCATCTTCCGCCTTAGTTTATTTAAAGAAGGCAGTCACGTGAAAGTAGCCACAGGTTCGCTTCGCACAAATAGTTCGCTCGGATTGATAAGCGCGCGTCGGTAAGTTTCGCCGGTAAGTTTGCCGAGGCGAAAGGATGTAGCGATAGGAGGCGGCACGGAGTTCTGTGGGTGGGAGCCTAATTAAGCAACTTTGCCCCGTAGATATCCGTAAAAATATGTAGGTGCCCGCCTCCCAACATTGATGAATGCGAGGTTCGGTCTCCTTTAAGATTTCCCTGAGTAAAAGCGTACGTGAGTTGCGAAGAATTTCAATCGAGTCTTTCAATCGTAGCATAACTAAGTTGGAAACCTACGCAAATAAATACCTCATTACGTAAAGTTGTTATGAATACAGCCAGTATACGACAAGAATGCCTCAATTTGAGGAGCAAAATTATGTTCTGTTCATATGCCTTAGTGGAAATGTATTCAAATGAAACTTTTTTACGTGATGTGAAGTGAAAATCAAGCAGTTACCGACGAAGTTTCTCCATTATTATTCTATCCCCAAATTTACACAATATGTGTTTTGAAGAGACAGACTGCGCAATGGGTATTTCCTTTTGAAGAGTTATCTACAAATTCGTTCTTTAAATGGACTGATTATACACAAAGACTTGTTCTAAAAAATAAAAGAACAGTTACCGAAACTGGTATACGAGCAATTGTTTCCTGTTGTTTTGGATAAAGTTCAACAGCGATGCCCTCAAAATAGAATCCTCCTTCATCATGAAAACACCTCTGCTCACTAGGTCTTACGATTACATTTAAAAATTTAGACCTCGTAAAATGTAAAGTGCAGTAATCATGTAATCTTTCATGTAAAGTGCAGTAAAACGTTTTGCGGAGGCCGATACGCACTGGAATAAAAGGAGAACGGATCGAAAGAGGTGACCACGATACGAAAAGATCGAATATTGATTCGGGACTCTCCTGAAAACCGTAAGATAATCACCTTTTATGCTAACTGCTGCGATATCCGAAGATATTGGAGAGTCCATTAGTGTTCGACTAGACGATGACTTGCAAAAATGGGCATAAAGGCTGCGAGGCGAGGAAGAAACCATGAATTTCAGAGAAAACGAGAAAAATCACCTGCGATGAGTTTTGCAGTAACAGTGTTTATTAAAAGACTGGTTACATGTTGTGCATTCTAACTGTGTTTCTACTAATGAATCTAACTTTATTTCTTCGGCTAACAGTTCAGTAGCTAAAAAAAAGCTCAATAAAAGCAGATAAACAGGAAAATACCCATACCGGATACACAGACGAAAACGTCTTCGCAATCGTTTATTTATACGAGCATCATGTGTATGTTAGATTAGAGTTTGAATCTACGTGTTTCGTTTAAAGAAGTTATTTAATCAATGTATGTCTTAAAATCATATCGGAGAACAATACTTGTATAGACGAAATACATAGAAAATTGACAGAAACATAAAATATTAATTTTTTTTTGTCAATAATAAAATAATATGGGCGCAGACAAGCGGAAGTTAATTGGCACGTTTCAAGATAGTCTTATTTAATAGCAGCTCGTTTACGACTGACTGTTAGTATTCTATACAACTCATCTATGCCTAGTGACGTGCTTTGATCATAATGTCGTTCGAAAATTATTTGACGTCAATTCGGTTGAAACGATCTAACAGTTGTTGCTACTTTCATTTCAAACATTTATTATCAATATTATAACGATTCAAAGCTTAAATACACAAAAGCTTTAAGGGTTTTCTTTCCGCATAAAAATATACTCATCCAATTTCAAGCAGACTTACCCCAAGTACAATACGAAATATGCAGATTTAAAGCGCGTATCTCCCCTCTGCAAGCGTCCGTAATAAATAATAAATCACACCCTTACTTAATCAAATAAAGCTTAATCGTTATCTGAAATAGACTCATTCGTTGCAAATGTGTATGTAGAAGTTGTGTGTGTAAGCGACCCCTGAGTTGACTTTAGTAGGGGTAAAATTGTTAGTATTATGTTTCAATTAGCTGTTTGGACTTTCTCAGTTTCTTCCAATAAAATGGAAAGATTGAAGATTGAGATCTAGATTGAATTTTAGCCGATTATCAGAATTTTCATACAGGGCCATCAAAATGTTAACTTATACTTTTGATCGCGATTATTCTATTTTAATGATACGTAAATAGCGAGGAAAGTCAATCTCTATTCTACTGCTGAAGATATTTAACTTAACACTATAATGTGAAGTTATTTTACCACAAGTTAACGCTTGTAACAGGATTGCTGTTTTAATAGGTGCACTTATAACAATAGTAAAGTTTTCATAGATTAAGGAAATGTCATCTTCTGTACACACTTTTTGAAAAATGAACCAATGTTTTATTAAGAAAATTTTATTAAATTTTCTAAATAACCATAATTTATTTCATTCGGACAATCTGACAGTATCTATATTTAAATCACTTTCCTTCGCAAGTCCTTTTCGCGATGCACCATTTTCAGGATTTTTCAATTATAATAACACCTAACGAACCGAAAATCTTAAAAGTATTGCAATTATAAAAAAATAAATACGCTATAATGAAAATCTACATTAATCTACCTTAATTACTACCAGATAAAATATATGCAGGAGATTATAAATCAAAATGGTGTCAAGAGTTTGCTGCTGATTAAATTCTAGATTTTCCAAATGGCCGGGGAACTTTTGCAGGCATCGTTAAACGCATTAGCGAAGTTTATTTAAAAAGGCAAAAGTGAGTTTTTTATCTCGCTTTGATATCTCATCTACTCCACCGAGATTCCGTGAAATTTCATATACATGTAGCTTGTATCCACCTACGGATATGAAAAGAAGATGTACTTACCTCAAAATAGAGTCTTTTGTTGGTAGTTAAAAATAACCCGTTACGAATAAGATAGTGAATGTTAGCATATATGTATATTCACTTAGTAAGTATATAATATAGTCTTAATCTTGAAAATAATTAGTAAATTACACCATTATTTTCGTCCTTTTTCACGCGTGCGAAACTGTGAGTCATAACTAGTAGCAAAAAAGTTTACCAAGCTTCTGTCAAAACCGAAAGAGATCGCACACCGGAGCGCTAAAGACTTAATTGAATCTTAGATTATATTAAACGAGTTAATTCGTCGATAGTCATCAATGATGGTGCCTAAATGCACCATTTTACCCCTGCTAGGTCAGAGTATGTTAAATATATTGTGCCTCACCTTCAATTAGTTTGGCAATGAATAGCTTCATTATTACTGTATAAAGCACAAATTATGTGTCACAATTTTCTGGTACGTGCGAGATTCGCACTATATTCATCAGACGACAATTGACGGGAGACCATCAGATACGTCAAAATATATTTTCACACCAAACTAGGCCAAGGAAATGTATATAAAAATGAAATATAGAGGCTAAAAATTATCTAACACTTAGACATGTTTTCCCAATATGCGAAATAAACACATATCTATTCGGTCGTAACATTAATAATTATCACACATCCAACCCCACAAATCGGCAGCTAAACAACCTTAATCGTGACACTTTTAATTAAGCGAAACTAAATGAACACGTTCCACCGTTTACTGAGCGCCGTCTTATAAATAAGTTATTTAATATAACGCGAGCGACGGCGACCGTTCCAAGCCCGCAATGCCATCAAGGAACGTAATGAAATGTGCCGGCGCCGCCTCATATAGCCAGCCTACTGCGACACTGTCTGGACTCAGATCACGTACTCCGGAGATGTGACCAACGATTGTGTGGTCCGAACTAGATGGGAATGGTGCGCGGTGAATGGTCAGAAAGCGACTCAGATGTGTGCTAAGAGCGACCGCATCTAGGCGGCTATTAACTGTCTGGGATGTTTACGACGCACGGCTCAAACTAAAGAGGTTTAGGCAAATATGTAATAAGAAGATACAGAAATAAGTTGCGAACTCAATTTGCACATGTTTGTTGATTGATTCTAATAATTTGGTGACGAATGGATAATCGGGTCTATGAATCTGATTAGTAAGAGCGTTAATATTAAACCTATGTATTGGCACAGATTTGAAAATTGATCAGGATAATTTGATAAATAGAGTTTTGATAGCAAATCTAAACGAAAACTAATCACAACTTACAAGAATTATAACAGCAAAAAAAATGGTTGAAAGAAAAGTTAGGTGAAGCAAAAGAAAATTAACACATAGCAAAAAGTATCTTCAAGGACAAATATAGATTGTGTTAAGATTTTACTTTATCTGAGCTTGATTTGTCGTTTAATGCTAGACGAGCACATCTAGCATTTAAACGCCAGTCTTAGAGACTTTGTCACTCTGCTGACGTCACCTAATCTGCCTTGGTAATTTTATAAAAGTGATAAGGGAATTCGACCTTTTAATGATTTTCATAATTTTAGCAACAAATATTATAAAATTAATGAAGATACTTTACACAAGTGCAGTTCACATGATGCATAATTATGTAAACCTTATTTTCTTCAGTAATTCCGGTGCTGAAGAAAATAAGATTTTTAATTGCTTCAACTGAGCTGGAAAACTTGCGGACTTGGACAGGTCAGAAGTATGTACCGTTATTTTCATTAGAGATCAGACGAAAACTCAAAAGACTCATTCTCCCTATGTCTCCAACCGGATGATACGTTTTCCAGCAGAAAATAATTACCATTATTCATATCATATCAACTGATCAAATATGAACACGTCAGGTATTATACTATTAAAAACTGATTTATATATGTTGATAATGTATGAATAACATAATAAATAAAATAATGAATGAATAAAAACTAGCTCTAAAGTGAACGTTAATATTTTGAGAAAAAATACAGTAAATTTGGACAAATATTTGAAAAAAAAACAAAGTTATTTTTCCCGATATTTATAAATTAGGTTTTTTCAAACGGGGTTAAATATTCTTTTAAATTTATTAATTTATTCAACTAAAAAAAGTTTTTTTACAGTTTCTTCGCAAGGTTTTAACGTAACTGACCTGTTACTTTCATGGATCGATCTATATATCATTAAAAACCAGCCATTTTTATGAAATGTATAAAGCAAAGAATAACCAATAACAAATAGCTTGGAGATTAAAAATAATAGGAAACATGTCTAATTTATTTCATTCTTGAATGTAGACGATTTAAATTTTTTTTTCTTTTAATTGCATCTTTCGTGCCGTCTTGGCTGTTCATAGGTTATTTATTTTATTAATGCAAATTATCCCAAAATATTTTTACAGTAATTTAGTAATCATCGAAAACCTTAAACAAACACAGATTGTATGATCAAAACATAATGTATAACTAATTGACATATCAGATATCAACCTCAACCACGGTCATTAAAACATGAAATTAAGAGATACGTTTCTTTGGTAAGTTAAAAGCACGCTATAAATGTGTTTTTAAAAATTTTATTCCCAAAAAGGTAAGAAAATAAATATGCTTTGTGTTCTGAAAACATACTATCTGCTTCTAGAAATTCTTTCTGCTTCCAATAAGACTGACTTTCTGGGTTAAACCTTGCTAGAAAGTAAGCTCACGTAACCGCCCGGTATGAAGTATGTGGCTTATTCAAAGTAAATATAGTCGGCCTAGCCTTGACACTAAAAAGAAAAACTAGAAACGTCAGGTACAGAGAAATACTACAAACAAAATATGAGAATATTAGGAAACCCATGTGGATAAAGCCGCGGACGATAAGTTGTTCGGTATATATGAAGTAGCAAACGTGACATTGGTGTTGGAATATTTTCCTGACATGTTTCACATGTGTATTTAAACTAGTACAGCACTGCATTGCCAAAAATATCGAGATCAAAGAAATGAGTACCGATTACAATCCTCGTCAGTATTCTACGAATAGTACGTAACACTTAAATGACGATTTCCTTGCGGACGTAAGTTCCAGATCCATCGTCACGTAATAAAACGCGAACACTGCCATTTAACGTATTTATCACGCGTCTCTCGCGTGACTCACTTCTCCTAAAACCAGTTATCAAGTCAACAACATATTAAGAGCACGCCAATTATTGCGCCCGCTAATAAACAATTGGTAGCACATCACACCCGAACAGGACGCTGTTCATTTCGAGATTGGTCACTTCCGACATCGTGGACAAAACGGATATTTGTAATATTGCGGTGGAAATAATAACAGTTTGAGTTTCTAGCATGATTGTCACAATTGAAAAGATAGAACAGTAAATACAAATTGTAATCAGTAATCAAAAGTAGGATAGCGATTAATAGTCAGATAGCATCCACTAACAAGTCGAGTAACGTTCATATTCTTCAGACTGCCAGTTTGGATTGACTGAAAAACCTTTTCCTTTCTCTCCAATTTCAGGTCAAACGGCTTTTGCTGTATAATAATGGACAATATACCTTGTGCCAAATGCACAAATGAATTCTTCATGTATCTTTCAAATTTCATCTCAGTCGGCTTAGTATTCGTGCTGGAAATAAACGCGAAAAATAGGTTTCCTATTTATAATTTCACTCTAAAAGCCAGGTCACTGCAAATTAATGTCGAGATCTAGTCAATAAAGATATCCATTTTCATTCTGAATATTTCAGTTCTGATGAGGAAAATCTGAATGCTTGCTGAACCAACACTCTATCTATTTATTTATTTATGACGGTTTGTTTACCTTTCAGCTATCTTTCTGTCATAACTTTTGGACGTGGATAAATTGTGTAGTGGTTGTTGTTGTGGAAATTTGTGGAAAAATTGTGTAGAAAATTAACCATTAAGGTGATTAAGGAATTTTAAAATAACAATTGAAATCTTTCATATAACTTTAGAAATATAAAATGAAAAAAAAAATTTAATAAATTTAAATATGAAGTTATAAGAGATAGAGAGATGGTAAAAAATCCATCATAAGAATTCGGTCATGATCTGACGAAAAACTTATGAGTCTGACTCGACAAAACTATGTGAACTAAAGTGAAACTCTGAACATACAAAGAATTTTAATAAAAGAATTTGATTTCGGCACAAATTACTAATAGCCATATTAGAATCCATGAGAATATTAGCGTATAATTTTAATATTATACATGAACCAGTTTTGACACGGTTTTTCTTTTTATGTGAATATACAATTCCCTGTTATAAGATAGAATGTTTTTATGTTTAAATTGTTTTCTGATGTCTCTTTATCGATTTTTTAAATTAAAACAAATTTGATTATGCGCTTTTAAAAACCATGGAGTAGATTAGGATTTCATTTAATTTGATAGTTTTGCGAACATTTTCTTTACACTTTACTTTCATAGCATAAATGGGAATATTTATGATAAATAAATTGTCATAGCTTTTAAATTCTTTAACCGTTCATAAGTGCATATTTTTTAACAATTTGCTTCGTATTAGGAATGAAGATTTAGAAATGTTCCGGAGCTAAATAAAATATCTTTTCAATCCAAAAACATGGCGGAAAAAAGTGTTGACTAGAATTTGACAAAATAATTTCTTATAGCCCTTAACGAAAAACGGATTTTCCTTCCAAACTTTCACCATACTAATCTCACATGTTTTAAACATTTCAAACATTTTCTTTAATCGCAGACATTTTCCGCTTATATATTACACAGGATAAACAGATAGCAAAATCTACTTAGATTTACGAGACGTAAACCTATCCTTGTAGATCTTCAGAGCTCTTATAAACATCTTTTAACAGTACCCAAAGCACTACAAACAATATTTCACAAAACACAATTTAGCCGAAGATCCAGCGTCATCTCCACCGAGATAACAAAGGCGCGAGACTTGTTTCAAGGCAAATGTGTGACTCAGGCGCTCTCGCAATATCACGGGGCGACACTTGTATTTTATCTCGGCGCCGCAACAACTTGGCCCGCCTCGGAGCTGCTCATTTGTGAGCATAATGCCGAAAAACTTATTCCCGCTGCCACATCTGCTGCGACTGAGTGAAACGGCGACGTTACTTTAAACCGATAACAATTACATCATTGTTTAGTACACAAACTTGCACGATTTCGCCAGACAAAAAGGAAGCCGCATTTATGCGTACTGTGTGAGATAATATGTAAAGAATACAAACATTTCTAAAAAAAATTAGTAACATTAAAAAAAGGACAAAACTCGAAAGAAAGAAATAATTATCGACAAAATTCATCATTTTAAGTATAATTTAATTACATTCAGGCACACAGAATGATTCACTGAAATTCCGATTGGGAATCCAATAAATTGTCTAAGTGGAAATGGATTAGTCATAGGTTCGGAAGGAAACTCGTTCCCAAATGGATTGAAATCTATAAAAAAAGATGAAGCGTGGCTGTCTAGATCAGATCTACAGCGAATTGTGCTAAAGAAATTTAAGAGTATCAGCAATGCAAGTCCATGGCTGCTCAGTCATTTGATACCATACCATTCAATAGAGCCTAGTCGTCACGGTTATTAGCTGCTAGGGCCTTGCAATTGATGAGGTAATTGGCCGCACCCTCCTCCTCCGTGCACAGAGGGTACAGTGACCCGTCATGAGCAGCAGCCATCTATGAATAGCTAATTTATTTATTACTTCATAGGCAGCATTAGATAAAATAGACAATATTTATTACCGTCAGCTACTTCAGTTTGATATTTTCTGTCTTTAATAAGTCCGAGGAAAAAAATGTAACATTGATTTATGTGCAATGATAATTAATTAAACATATGCTCTTCTTTTATTTTGACGTAGGTGCTACCTTGAGGGGTCTATTTTAAAATACGAGATATCACCACGATCATAGGAAGTCAACTATTAGAGCTTATAAGACTACGAAGCTTAAGTCGACTATAGAAGGTGTAAAAAAATATTCTCGTCAATATTAGTCGTTTCTTATATTCATCATTACCGAGTTTCATTTTACGAGATCCTATTCGATACGCTTTATGGCAATAACCTTGCAATCTGAAGCAGCGTGTTTCACTACTCTTAGTTCACGTCAAGATATAAGCTGATGAGAAATGATAAAATGTTTAACAAATCTTAAACACCAGTGAAGCATGAGTAAAACTCGTACTACGAGAGTTCATTACAAATTTGGGCACATTTAAGGGTGTAAGATTTTCTATTAAACTATTTACAAATATAATTTTTTCACAATGTAAACATACTTCACAGCCCTAAACCATGGTTTTCAAAATTACAAAATCAAGGATAACCGCTTTAGTTTTCCCATAATTTTCTATTCAGATCTTACAAACCCTCTTCTTTTCTTGACTTTTGGCTCAGTAGTTTAAGAAATAGGAGATATTGCTATATTTTCACGTATTTTTAGAACATCTTTTCAAATAAGCAATTTAAAATTAGGAATTTTTTATTTCTCGTAACAAGCCCTTACAAATGACATCCCATATGATACATATCATTTCAGAAAAAGATCTTTATTTATGCCCTCTTTAATTCTTATTGGATATTTAAAAAAGTTAGTCTCCACGTCGCATGCTTTCTGAGAAAATCGGCCATGATAAAGAGAAACGTAAACATATTAAATATATGTACGCGCGTGAGAAGTTATACTTCTTTGGCATCATTAAATAATACATTCGGATAGATAACCTCAATTATATTGGAGCACTTGAAAAAGTCTATAAACACAATTTTTTCACTAATATTTACGAATAGTAAATATATTAATCAAAATATTGAATTTAAATCACTACTGAATATAATTTATCAGCACATATATAAATCGCACTTATATGAAACTAAAACACGTGTGTGAATGTAGACACTAGAAACATGTGGATAAATACTATGAATATGAAAACAGTGAACAGAGGCGACGATGGTGCCAATAGCTTTTGTTTCGAGACTGTAACCGCTGCAACTTCATACTGTAACTTTTGTGTGACGAATCTTAAAATTTCACTCTCATCATTTTTTCATAACGCGTCTAAAGAAGTATAACTTCAAAAAAAAAAGAGAAAAATGACTTTGAGGAACGGATGGACCGAAACTTGAGTCATCTATCTTATAAGGGTTTCATTTTCCCGTTTTCAGTTCGAAAACCTTAAAATTGGCCGAGTTATAATAGTTTAAACATGACGATAATACAGAATTGTGATGTAAATTTTAAATGACGTCTATTGTATTCTACGAGAATGAAATATGAAGATATCACCAGTCTATCTCTATAATTAAACTTGTTTATTTTCTAATCAATTTTCATAATATTTTCACTATTGTTTTTTAAATGACCTGTATTTTCACGATATTTTATTAAAACTGAAAAGATTTTACTACTTCAATCTTAGATATGGTCGATTATAATTCTCTCTTTGTGAGGTGGAAATTGCCCAAGATCTTGCTCTTTATAATATTACTCGGTAATTATATCGATTACCCATCGGTTTGAACTAGTTTTATATATTTGCGTCTTGTATTCGGGTTAAGGATTGCAATATACCATCAAATATATATATATATATATATATATATATATATATATATATATATACATATATATTTACAAATATATATTTGACGATATATTGCTATTTAATATTGGGTTTTGTCTTGTTTAATGCTTTCGTCTCGCTTGAACATTTTAGTAAAACTTTGGATAAAATAAAATTAAATTAAGTTTTCTTTCTAATCCAGCTTATTATCAGAATATCGTTTGCAACTGCATAGATACGTTTAAATTCAATTCTTGTATTTATGACTTTTACTAGTTCAATTTCGCAATTTAATCAGTTACATCAAAATAATCGTACATAAAACATGCATGAAACACATGTGATCAATACACAAGGGTGGGGCCAGTTAAAATAATTCATTATCAAGTATCGAATATAAATTAATCTCAAAGATAAATCTATGGTATCGCAAAGCGAACATTTTTAAATATCAGTCCAAAAAATTTTATAATAAAAATAAATTTCTACAAATTTTATAAAACATAAAACGACGAGCGTTAAAGATACAATATATAATTTTTTTAAGATTCTCATTCAATTTTATTCTCGTTAATCCACAAGCTTTTTAGATCTATCGCATACAAATAGATAAATTACTTCCATTTCGAAATAAACTCTACCAAATGACTTTTTAATTTATTTGAACAAAACCTGTAGTGAAACAAGTTAAATAGCACCATGCTATTTATGTTTGAGTAGCAACTCAATAAACAAAGTTTATTTATCGGAGCGTGAAATACATTTTCGACATGACCTTAATCTCTTAACGGCATATTCTCAGGAAAGAAACAATTAATAATTTTACACTAAGTAAAACTATTATCCACTTTTCGCTAAGAAAGTTTGACCACCCACGTCAAATTTGAAAATGAGTCTTAGGTGTTTTTATCCATTGTTAAAATGAATAGCGTTCTAATTATTAAGTTATAACTTTAGACTTGTTTTAACTTATTGTCACGAAATAAGTACATATATATATATATATATATATATATCTATATATATATATATATATATATATATATATATATATATATATTGCTATCTAAATGTTCAACTTCATATTATATTGAAATAATTTGTATTTTGCAGTGCATTTGTACTACTCATTTTATATTAGTTAAACAAATTTTAAACCATTGTTTTTTGACACGTTTTTCCCTAAGAGTCCAAACGTCTGTAGAATGCTATTCATACTATGTATTGTCCCAATTTGCTGGATTTTGAAAACAGAATTGTTATAGATCGTAATTTCTAAACAAATTCTTCAAAGTATATTTTCTGTAAAATTAAGTTTCACTAATACAACGTTTAGACATAATTGTCAATGAAAGAGACAAGTTGACAAAAAGGTCTGCGCCGGTTTATTAGGTGCAGTTAAGCAATTAAGAGTATCCTGTAGCACAACACGCTTCACGTGTTAGCCAGATGACCACCCCACCACTATACATTTAGCAAAATTGTAACCAATAGAAATTTAGAAACTAAGAAAACAAAATTTACCTGTAAGCTAAAATCATTTGTAAAAAAGTATTCCGTCACCAACACTGATGGTGACAAGTTTGAGTTTTAATAAATATCAATTGTAACTTAAATTGGTTTAAATAATGTAATCACGAATCGGTGCGACTCATTAATTTAAGTCGCTAGCAGTATGCAGTTTTGGTAATAACTAGATTTAAAGGTCCTGCTCATACATTACAATACTTATCAAGATGTTACAGCAGTAAAAAAAATCCGAAATTTAAGAGTATTTGAAACAGCGAAGTTGATTTTGAACACAACTCACATATACATGTGTACGTTTATTATCCGTGATTCAATGAATGCATCTCTTAAATAAGAACTATTGTCTTAACAAGGGAACTATTGTCTTAACTGAGATATAAATTTGTGACTTAATCGATTCTAGGAAATAAAATATTTCCGTTTAACAAGGCCTGACGTATAAATTTGTGACTTAATCGATTCTAGGAAATAAAATATTTCCGTTTAACAAGGCCTGAGACATAAATTTGTGACTTAATCGATTCTAGGAAATAAAATATTTCCGTTTAACAAGGCCTGAGACATAAATTTGTGACTTAATCGATTCTAGGAAATAAAATATTTCCGTTTAACAAGGCCTGAGATATAAATTTGTTACTTAATCGATTCTAGGAAATAAAATATTTCCGTTTAACAAGGTCTTGAGACATAAATTTGTGACTTAATCGAATATAGGAAATAAAATATTTCGGTTTAACGAAACTATAAGAGCATTAGTAAGAAATCAACTAAAAAAAGTCGAGTTTCGCTGTCGATACAAAGCAGGCACGGGATCTGTTAAAGGAATATGTTTTTCCCGAACTCGAGCATAATATCACGGAGGCAGCACTTGGGTTTTATCTCCGTCCGCAACAGTTCGCGTCATCTTAGCGCGAATATTACGTTGAAAAATTTCGTCTCGTCCTCTCTTGATGACTGAAGGCGGCAACAGTTACGTCATCGTTTGATATGCAAAGTGCAAAGTTTTTATAACAAGGAGGATATAATGGAACCACTGTGTGTTTACCATCATACAAAATTAGATACAGTTTACATTCATGTCTTTTATAAAAGATAATAAAGTTTTCCAGATGTTATATAGTGTTATAGGTTACCGCAAAAAAACCTGTCAAGGACGAGTTGTACTCGCACTATGAGGGTTCCGTAAATATTTACGTATTTATAAACATTTAATGGTATATAATATTCCTATAAACTGCTTATAACATTTTAATTTTTTAGAACGAAAATATATTATCTACTATATATTTCACAGACGCATATTTAAAAAAAAAATTTTTTTGTATGATATAACTAAAAATTAACGATTTTCGGCTGTTTCCCTTCAGTATATTATGTGAGACATTGCTTCTTGCCAAATTTCATGAGTCTAGATCAACCGGAAATACCCTATAGGTTTTTATTTATTTGCGAGTGTCACAATATGGAGCATAAATGACTGTGTTTTTAGGGTTTTTTTATTGCGTTGACTCAGAAGCTTGATTACTTTACAGCTCCAAGGGACTTAGGCAGAGTAGTGAGTAGACCTAGTAGTGAGCAGACCTAAGTATTTGGTAGTAATTTCAACTTGATACCTCCACGCGTTCCTAAGAAAAAGGTTCTTTACAAACAAGCAGATAGAGAGATAGATAGACGGACAACGAAGTGATCTTACAAGGGTCATTTTTTCCTTTTAAGGTATGAAATCCTAAAAGTAGGCAAATTTTATAAATACACACACTGGCCATCAACGTACGTATCTGTTGAAAGAAGCCTAAACCAAGTTTTGTTTATAAATTTTTATTTTAAATCCTCATTTTACATAGTTACTCCTAGGATTATACGTCTGATGTAAATGTTTTCAGAAAATAAACCATTCTGAAACGACATATGGCAGATATAGCTAACCAACTTTAAGTAGTTTTATATTGAATGCATTATTTTTTAGGGTGCCATAGTAAAGGGTTCCCTTTATAATTTATCAGGTTCGTCCATCTGTCCGTCTATCCGTCCATCAAAGCCTTTCAGTTTCTATTGTTTTAGACCTATACATATAAAATTTTGAAATAGATTCCTCCTATGGAGTTCTCAGTCAATATGGAGCAAATTATTAAAAAAATATTTTAATTCATCTCCCCATACATGCAAAGGGGAACCGGAAATTGTTTTCTGCGTATCACATCGAATGGGGGTATCAATTTTTTGAAATAAAATTTTATTTACCATTAACATTACGACGTTTTATCTAACATTTTTATAAGCTTCGTTTGTGAAATATTAAGCTTCAAAACGATGTACAACCTGACCTACTTCCTCTAAATTTTCAATTATGGTTTTGAAAAATCGGAAAACAATTCTAGATTTCCGGTAAAAGAAATGCGTAAATAATTTACCTTAAATTAAAATGATTCCAAAATATAGAGGGGGGGGGGTCGAAATTTCAAAATGAATCGACAAGATCAAACATCATATGAAAGAGCTTTATTGGCACATTTGAAAACTATTTTTCTTTTAAATTTCCAACGCAAAGCTTTTGGCAATTCCACCTTCTTATCTCCGAAGTTTGCAAGCTAAAATATTTGTGTTAATTCAGAACGAGGTCGAATTAACACAAATATTTCAGCTTGCAAAAAAAAAGCTCGATAAAGGTCGAACGAACTTTTTCGAGCCTTTTTTTTTAGGAAATATAAAACAAATTAGTACAGGAAAAATAAAACAAAGTTCTGAAAACTGTTATTTTTGTCTCTCCAACTCCTTAAGTTACAGATTACAATCACATAAGTATATATTGATAGAGAAAGGATAAAATAATACTTTTTAAGACAACTATTATAAAATATTTAATTATTGAATTATCGAATTATTGATAAGCTCGCTCTCTACAAGTTATATCCATCCAAAGTCCAATAGAAAGTCACTTGTTTCCGGTATTGCAGCTATATCATGGGGTGCATTAGCAGCGTTTGAGCAAGAGGTGTGGCAATGTGATAGAGTACGTAATCCGACCGCGTGAGGGTAGATGTGCAGACGTGTAGACTTCCGAGGCCAAACATCCTTGACGACTGTAGCGCGCAAAGCGATATTTTTTTTAGGATAGTAGATGCTATTTTATCATTTTCTCATAAGGTGTACACAGCACATAATAATAAAATTATCATCCTAATATATTAAAAGTTTGGGATGCCAATATTATCTGATTCGGAATTTTCCTGTGGCAGACTCAAAGACAGATGATTTAGAACCATGAGATTTTATTCGACCCCTTTTGGCAACGATGCCCTAAACAAATAGAGAGAATGCTGAAAATGATAGAAAACACTACCACGTCGAAGTCCTTAATTAAATAAAACTAAAAATAAACGCGGTGCAGACAGTTTTATTAGGTAAGAGCTTGTTTATGACCGTGCATTCATTGGTTGCATTTAACAAATGGTGGCTGTAAAGTAAACATAGTAATGGAAAAGGCGTTCTACGTGTACACTATTAGACCGTTCGTTGTATGATTTAGTTTTCGTTTTTTAGTTCACATTTTACACGCACTAAATAACTTATACTTTTAATGTGCGCAGCAACATAGTGTCGTAACTTGATGTTCGGGACATAATTTATTTTATTTCTTTTGTAATTTCGTTAAAAAAATAATGCGGTTGCATGTGGTGGGATGTCCTTGAATAAATATAAGTAAGAATACAATAATTTATGGATTATAGTATTATCTACTAAACGGTCAGATACGAAAACATTTATGGATTATAATATTATCTACTAAAGGGTCAGATACTAAAGGGTCAGATTTGAAAAACAAAATTCAAAAACGGTATCTGTTAAATACGTGTAAAAACTGCGCTACGAGGGTTCCGCGTACATTTAGGTACATATAGGGAGCGCATTGCGATGGTTTCTGCACATACTTAGGTACATATAGAACGCATGCTATCTCACACTATAGGGGTACGGTGCACACTTAGTTACGAACAGAACGCGCGCTACGAGGTATGCACATCTAGGTACATACAGAACGCATGCTACGAGGGTTCTGCGCACACTTAGGTACGCATAGAACGCGCGCTGCGGGAGTACCGCACACACTTAGGCATTTAGGTACGTACAGAATGCACGATATGAGTATCTCGTGCACACTAAGGTAATTATAGAGCGCACACTACGAGGCTTCCCCTCACACTTAGGTACATATAGAACGCATACTATGAGAGTTCCGCGCATACTTAGATACGCATAGATCGCGCGCTACGAGAGTACTGCGCACACTCACGTGCGTACTGTGCACGCGTACTGTGCTACGACGTTTCCGCGCACATTTAGCTATATTTAGAACGCGCGCCACGAGGGTGCCGCGTACACTTAAGTACATATAAAGTTTAAACATTTAAGGTTACAAAGTGTTTCTATTACACCATTTATAAATGTTAATATTATTTTTCATCATATTAATATATTCTCTAAAGTATCTTTCAAAAGTCTAAAAATATTGGCGTAAACAAACGTGCAAAATATTGGGTTTAAGAGATGTACTATTACGCCAATTGTCAAGTTTGTAGGTCGCATGGTTTTCGAGATAATCGGTTTTGAGAATATAAAAAGTGTAAATGGATTGCCTACTTTATCTTTCGTAGGAGTAAAAACACACTCATTTTGATATCCAGAACCATCGCTATAGTTTTATTTTTGCTTTGGCTTCCAAAAACCTACATATTTATTTTAAATTTTAGGCTAAAGTAGTTCTAGAAATAAAGTGGAAAAACATATTTTTTTGCATATTGTTCAGAATATTTACAAAGATATAACAACTGAAATTATGAAAAAATATATTTGAGACCCTCATATATAACCTTTTCAAAAAACACCCGTACTACATACGGAATTTAATTTTTTTTTTCATATTTAATTTGCCCTCTCTAAAATTTCTAAATCGATATTTTTGATTGTTAGAGATACTGAGGTGTGTGCAAGTTAATGTTTTACGACTGTGCCAAATTTCAAGTTTCTACATCAAGCCGTTCCTGAGAAAAATGACTGAAATGTTTTTATATTTTTAATCTATAATATGTAAGCAGATGGAACATAAAAGATGCAATCCTCCTTTCGTAAACAAATTATTAATAGTGAAAATATTTCTAAATCACAAAAATTAGCAAAGGCAATAAATCGGTGTAGACATCACATATAAAAAATAGAGAAAAATATTACATTGTAAATATATACTCACTACTACCTGATTAGAGTTTAAAAACTTGTGACGGTTAATAAAGTTAACCTATTCACGTGGAACTAACAAATATACAGAACAACGATTCAAAACGTTATATAAAGCGCGTTTCGCAACAAGCGACACGAAGTACAATCGTATCACCTCTGTTAATTTTAATCTTAACTCCGACCCTTTAAAATAACAGTTCTTGCTTTAACGACGCCTCATCGCATTTGAATTGAACAATTCAATCTAACATCTAAACAACTCAGCCGCTTGCTCATCTGCATCTATGGAGATTTAAATGTTTTCCGATTAGCCTGGTAAGCACATTCAAGTGCCTACGGCAAAGTCAGTGGTAGTCAGTAATTTTAATGGTTTGTATAGCAAACATATAATTAAATAGTTAATTCAGAACCTTGACCAATTTAATAAATAAAGCAGGCACGTCAATTGAGGTTCGTTTTGCTGCTATGTTGCATGAAAGCCCTTCTTGAAAACCGAATGAGTCACAATAAACGAGAAAGTAATTAAGTATTTTCTGAGTGCATAAAACATAATTATAAAAACCTAAACACGAAATTAGTCAAAACAATTCTATATAAAAAACACTATTCTACATATCGCTTAAACAACATAATTGCTACTAAAAGGACATAAAATACGGACTCGATAGATGCGGACGAAATTGTACCAAAATCTGCTTTAATTTTTTCAATTTATTGGTCAAAAAATCATTTGTGCAATTTACCTTTGCACTTTCGCATATGCTGAATAAAATATTTATTATTACCAAGAACAAAAAAAAAACCAACAGCAGAAATACAAAAAACACGCAAAAACCAAAACAAAACGAAATACAAACCAAACAAACGGTAAATATGAGTTACAAATTGTGAATGAGCCGTTTACACTCTATCCGTACATAAATATCCCTCAATAGTTGTTTCAAGTGGGCGAAAGAACAGAAATGCAAGTTGAAATTTGATCCTTTGATCTTACCTCCAGATGATTTGTAAATTATTCTTTTACTCTCTCACTCATTTAGCGTGTCCTGCTCAACCCAAAATCTGATACTGGGACATCCAAATAATACAATCAAGAGCAATTTGATAGAAGTGTAGGTAAAGATAAAGAGAGTAGAGCAGACGACCGACAATAATCGGAGAAAATGGAACATACAATATTTAATATTTTAACGCACACGTCCTAAAAACCGGTTTTACAAAAAAGTCCGAGCAACTCTAGCTAACTCTCGTCGATCCGAACGCCACGAAAACGTCACGAACGCGCGCTGATGGAGAGCAGAGACATTTAGTCGGTGGCGCGTGCCTCTTGACTTACATTGAAACGACGGAAATACGGTCACCGATCTTGTCCAAAAATTCCATGGTTTTCGGCCATCGATTCACAACCTACAAAAGTCGTTCATCTATGTTGCGCATGAACTAAAAAATTAAACTGTTCAGTCTCCGATTATTTACCATCAAACATAAAACCACAAACGAGTATTGAAAATAGGTGACAAATGTTTGTAAAAGCGCTTATTGTCATCTCATTTGTCTTTACCTTATCTGGCGTTTAAACCGTGGTTCAACTACTCTTTAACTTCGATGACCGCTTCTTCTGTTTCGACCTTGTATCCTTTGTTTTCGTTTATTATGTGTTAGTCATTAAAGATGCACTTGCAAATAACACTTTCCTGGAATCGAAATGAACTATCGTTTCTAGTTTATTATCATTCTCTTTTTAATTCATTATCAGTTTATTTCAGTTTATTATAACTTTCGAAATAAAAGACAATATATTATGATAATCATATTGTGATTTAGTAAAATTGTTACGATCGACAATAGAATGGTGCATCCATGAACCTAACCTCGTCCATGGGCATAGTATTCTTTCCCATTGTTTTTCTATTATATTATAAACTATATAATAATATATAATAATAGTAAACAAACGCTCTTTATCAGGATCTCCAAATAATAATGACATCAAACATTCAGTCTCATGTAACCTCATTCTTTTCATAAAAATGGTGATTGCTTATGAAAATGACAAAAATTCATGCAACGCTTAAAAGATGAGTAACTTTATTTTTCTATCCCTGGTTTTGTTTCATTTACGAGACGTCTAGTGTGAGCACATCATCGACTTACATTCTAAAGGAGAAACGATTTGAAATGGAGTGTTTTGATGTCACGTTTAAATTTTTTAAAATAGTTAGAAAAAAAATATTGTTCCGGTCTGGATCAAGCACTCAATTCAAATAAACAATTTTTTTTCTTAAAACACATCAAGTTATATGTGATTTTTCTCAAGCCATAATAAAATATGATCGTGCCAAAAAAAATGGGAAATATGTTCAAGAGAGTTTTAAATTAAAACACTTTATTTAAACATTGCACATTTGATATATTATAAAATACGACCGAAATTAAGAAACCCTCAAGTGCAACTATTAAGTGTGCAACTATATACATATCAAGTGCAACTATTTCTTAAATAAGTAGTGTTATATTCGGTCACGCTTTGAACAATTATCACCCATTCACATTATGAGAAATGAAAAAGCCTATTTAAATGATTCTGTCAAAGATTTACATAATTTTCATATTTATAATAATATCGAAACAACTGTAGATTTTCGATTTAGTCATTTGTCATTAAATATAATCAATAATTACTTTGTTATCTACTTACGATAAATAACAGTCGGATAATAAATAGCCAGAACTTATCTAACTCTAAAATTGTAAAAGTTTATCACAAAAAGATAAACAACTCCACGAGTAAATAGAGATATTATATTTATTGTGCTGATATCAAATTGGCTAACCAGTGGCTTGTTATGTTTATTCGACTACTATACTTGACACTGGTGACGGTAGTGACCGCGCAAGTTGGCACGAATTCCATCGTGGAAACCAAATATGGTCTTGTTAAAGGAATCCACGACCCAGACGCTGGGTACACTAGATTCACTGGTATTCGCTACGCAGAAGTTCCAACCGGTCAGAACAGATATGCGGTTAGTATAATCAGTACTTGCTATCCAACATAGATTTGTTAAATTTAACATTTAGCAATTTATTAAATATTATTAAAACAACAAAAGTATGAGTAGTATAAGAATTAAATCATTATAAACCGTATTGTTTACGTACGCTTTTTTTGTTTTACAACCATTTTGTTCAAATTATTTCTGTTTAAACGGAGAAACTGTGCATTAAATAATTTCTAACGAATAATTTTAAACCATGCTAACATGAAATTACCTAATCTATATATGACATTTATTGTCAATAACAATGATTCATTTGATTCTTTCAGCAAATTATACAAGTCAACATTCAACGTTATTAAATTAATTCAGTTGTTGCTGGTGACCAGTAATTTACTATCTGAGGTAGAGAATAAAGTTTTCATACCAATTGCAATTAAAATCATAGATTTGTGATGGATTTTAAAATACGGGCACGCAATTTTTTCTTAAATAATTTTAAAATATTCGAGGAACGATGTTATCATTTAGAATTTTTGTACTTCCTAATTATGTCTTTTTCAGATTTCAATTTGAAAGACTAAACTTTGAACAATTACACAGCGAATAATTGTACACTGTGGTAGATTAATCGGCGGTATGACAAAACGAAGTTACAAGTCCATTATAGAAATAAATTCTAATAGACGATGACAAATTCATTATAAATATATATATATATATATATATATATATATATATATATACATATATATATATATATATATAAATATATATATATATATATATATATATATATACATATATAAATATATATATATATATATATATAAATTTTATACTTTTCCATTTACTTATGTAAAAAGACGCTAAAGCACTATGTTTTCTCCTTAGGGCCCACTACCTCCGCCTTCCTGGGAAGATATCTTCGAAGCAAACCTCGACAACATAAACTGTCCACAAATGTCAAACAATCAATTCATAGGCACCGAGGATTGCCTTACCCTTAACATCTTCACACCTGATACTGCTACCAAAGATAATCCACGAACAGTCATCGTTTATATCCACGGAGGCGCCTATTACATGGGGTCAAGTTTTCACTATATTCCGGACTACCTAATAGCGCATGATATCGTGTTTGTCACAATAAATTTCCGTTTAGGAGTGTTTGGTCTGCTGTGTTTAAAGCATGAGCTCATACCCGGTAATGTATCATTCAAGGACCAGATAGCCGCCTTGCGCTGGATCAAGGAAAACATCGCTGCTTTCGGAGGAAACTCCGATAATATAACCATCATGGGACACAGTTCTGGTGGTGCATCTGTTGATCTTATCACCCTATCGCCCATGTCGACTGATCTGTTCGACAAGTCAGTGTCAGTCAGTGCATCAGCTCGAGCCTTTTGGGCAGTCAATTCAGATCCTGTAACTTACGCTACCACAATGGCACGAACATTTATGGGCTATGACGGTGAGAGCATAGAAGAATTGGTACAATTCTACATAAATGCTGATTCTCAAATTCTTGCCACGGCTTCGTTTCATTACTTTTTGAGTATAGTTGACGGGAGCCTACCATTCGCCGCTTGCGTTGAAGAAACTTTTCCAGGTATAGAGCCATTTTTGACAGAAAACCCAGAAAACATATTGGCTTCGAGACAATATACTCCGAAGCCAAAAATGTACGGCGTGGCAAACAGAGAATACGTCAATATGATTTCACCTTTGACCAATGTGTCTCATATGTATGCCAATGTTGAAGAACATTTACCTACAGATCTTCATTTCGAATCAAACCGTCAAAAATCGGAAATCGCAGAAAGAGTCCGAGCGTTTTATTTCGACGATCAAACGACCCCCCTAGAAAGCTACGTAAATTTTAGATCTGACGCAATATTCTACTACAGCGTCGCAAGAGCCGCTGGAGAGCGTCGGGCAACGTCGTCGGAGCCAGTTTATATGTTCGAGTTCACTTACGAGAGCACTCTCCGCTTACCTCGCATGCCCCAAGTGACCGATATACATGGAGCTGGACACGGAGATGACACACTTTACGTCGTGCTTCCAGTGCCTAACCAAGTGGTAGTCAGCGAAGAAGATCGCCTCGCCATCGATCGATATACAACTCTATTGACAAACTTCGCTAAATATGGGTAAGTTCATATCAGATTAAGCGATTATAATTTCAAATCTTTAAACATCATTTATGATCTCTCTTATAGTATTTGTATAGAATCTGATCTTATAGCATATAGCAATACAGCATAATCACTATAAGATTTTATCTAACTGTATTCATATTTGGTAGACATATTCTGAAATTTTAACATTGATTTACGTCTTTCATAGCAATCCCACGCCACAAATAACAGATCTTATCAAGGTACAATGGCTGCCTTTAACCGAAAATCAGTTCAATTACTTGAAACTGGGTTCGGAGTTGATGGTATTGCAAGCACCGCATCCGGTCACCTTAGCACTATGGGACCAGATCTACAAGGAGGTACGAGCAGGCTACAGACCTATCATTGAAACTGTGCATGGACTCATCAGAGGCACGTATAATGCAGATGGGGCATTCTCGAGTTTCACCGGTATTCCATATGCCGAAGCCCCTATTGGTCGGAGCAGATATATCGTATGTAACTCTTTCAAGTTTTTCCTATACACAGTTACATATATTGCCAGGAAAAATTATTCTTTTACGATGCTAATTATTAATTTAATAACATGTCCTTGTCTATCTTAACAGTAATCCTTAACAGTGTCCTTGTCTATCTTAACAGTATCTTAACAGTATTGGAACGATTTTTGGATTGTGTCGATATATTAAGTCATTGCCTATCGAATAATATGCTTTTATGGCAAACTTATGGACAATGGCCTCTCCGCAATCATTGAGTTAAATAAGATTGACATTATAGTTACTCTATATTCTTAACACTGAATGGATTCGAATTTACATTTTTATTTTGATATATTTCAAAATGTCCAATTTAACTAATTATTCATACCTATCGCAATCAGGGATTTTGTAACTTATGACTATTTCGACATAGCTGAGTTCAAATAGAAATATGTAAATAAAACATATTAATATGTCTATAATGTCTATAAACTTAGTTAAAAAACCATAGAGTCTGTAGCCCGACATTGTTTATTTTTAAGACATTTTTTACGTGTTTACAATCTTACCTGTACTTGTTCATTGTATCTAAATAACGGACATAATATGCTAGGTAAAAAGCCTTCTTATTTGTTCGAACCGTAATATGACATAAGAAAATTCACTTTTACAGCATGAACATTCACTTTTACAAATATTTCTTTTTAAGTCTGCACTCTCTTTTCATTTTTCACATAATCTTAACTAGACACTTTACCAGTATAAATATTTACATTTTTTGAATTTGGAAGTAAGAAAATATAAAACAGTTACGCGTCTTTTATTACCTAGAATTCGATACTTTGAATATATTTCAATTTAATTAAAAAAAATATTTTTAATTTAAGTATCAAAATTAAGCTCAATTTCTTGCATCTATGTAAAACGCTTCAAAACTGGTCAAGATATCATAGACAGATAGACCGACATAACTAATCACCAAAAAGGTTTCATATTTAACTTTTTAGGTGCAAAAATTTCATTATTAGTAAATTTTAGACTTGCGTAAATTTTTGCGTTACTTGAATTAGTTTCGCTTATGAAAAATTATTTTTCAGAATCCTTCCAGTCCACCATCGTGGCAAGGCGTATTTGACGCTAATAGAAATGATATAGTATGTCCACAAGTAATAGACAACCAGTACACGGGTAACGAAGATTGTCTTGTTCTCAATATATTTACACCAGATGCCGCATCGCCAGAAAATCCAATGCCAGTAATGGTATTATTCCACGGCGGCGCATATGTATTTGGATCTGGCCTAATGCATAGTGCTCGTCGATTGCTGAAAAACGACGTGGTTGTAGTGAGCGTAAATTTCCGCTTAGGTGCCTTTGGACTTTTATGTTTAAGACATGAGTTGGCGCCAGGAAATGCGGGTTTAAAAGATCAAGTGGCGGCTATGCGTTGGCTGAAAGAGAACATAGCTTTGTTTGGTGGAGATCCTAACAGCATCACAATATTTGGACATAGCTCAGGAGCTGCATCAGTAGACTTGCTTACATTATCCCCTATGGCAGATGGTATCTTTCAGCGAGCTTTAACTTTAAGCGGATCGTCGAAAGCCTTCTGGGCGGTTCACCACGATAGTTTCGGTTACGCGGAGAGAATAGCCCGTTCCTATCTCAATTATAAAGGAAACACCAATGAAGAATTGTTACAAATTTACATGGAAGCCAGTTTTGAGGAAATAGCACTTGCAACAAATAACTTCCTTTTCTCATTGACAGACGGATCTTTACCTTTCGGCGCCTGTGTCGAAGCGGATCTACCCAACATAGAAGCTTTCTTGACTGATATGCCAGCGAATATATTGAACTCTGAGGAATACACAGCAGTTCCAAAAATGTATGGGGTGACAGATAGAGAATACGTCAGTACGGTGCAGCCATCAGAAGTAGCAAACTTAGAACACATAATGGACAATTTAGAAGAACAATTACCGCGAAATCTTGGTGTGGACACGAGCGCTCTAACGTCAGATATTGCTGAACGAGTCAAAGCATTTTATTTACGAAACGGTACATCACTTTTAGAGGCTTTTATAAACTTTAGATCGGATGTCATGTGGTATTACGGAAGCACAGTGGCGGCTAGATCGCGTCACTCATCCGAAGTTCCCATTTATTTCTTCGAGTTCATCTACGAAGGTTCACTGGGAACACAACGACTACCAGAGACGATTGATATAAGAGGAGCGGGACACAGTGATGATATTGCATACTTGATGGGTTTTGAAAAAGTTGATGAACTTCCTGCTGAAGATCAGTTATTGATTGAGAGATTTACTACACTGTGCACTAATTTTGCAAAGTTTGGGTAAGTTAGTAACAAATATTTCGTGTTACTTTCCTGCAATAGTTTCAATTCATAATTCTTTATTCGATAAATATATACATGTATGGTCAACAATTGGTATGAAGAATAATGCTTCAATTCTATATTCCATGCTTAGAGCCTAAATAGAACCCACTCATAACCAAAAATAACTCAGAAAGTAAATAGCATGATATTGTGCAAAACAGACCAGAACTCATTTCATCTTAGAACAAGCGATATTTATTAAGAAACATCTTATTTAATACCTGACTCTTATCCACAATTCCACAATACCGGTTTAAACAATTATAATTTTTAAGATAAAAAACTGAGCATCTGGTCTTAACCAAAATAAAAAAAAATCCTAGTGCATTCATACGTTGATATTTAAAGAAATAGACGAGTATAAAGTAACATAAATTATTAGAATTAAGTAGAAGAGATCATTCTTGACGGAATAATGTACTTTATCCATAATCTGATTATGAGAAAATTATAAATTAATAAATATTTCAATTATTTCCTAAAATAAATAAAAAATGAGCTTGAATTTTAACTATGCAAAATAAAATTAATTTTCGAATAAAGTATCATGTGTCTCATGCCAATAATCCACAGGTTAAGCGACATTAAAATAATAAAGAAATTAAGAATATTCAAAATAACTATCTCGGTACACGTTACGTATTACGGATTGATACAAGAAAGAATCACCAACAATCTCACTTTAGCTTTTAAGTATCAAAATTATGAAGGCACTTATCCCTTGTTACGTGCACGGCAACTAATTAGACAACATTAGCAATCTTAGCTGATAATTAGTATTCCATTATTGCAGGAACCCTACACCGCAGACTACAGCATTGATCCCTGTGCAGTGGCTGCCAATTACCTCCACCACCTTTCACTACTTGGAAATAGGTCCGCAACTAAAGAGCCTACAGTCGCCGAACGAGGATGCCGTAGCGCTGTGGGATGAGATCTATGCGGAAGTCCGAACAGGATCTTCAGCAAAACAACTTCAAAGAGTGACCATTTACATCATATTCTTGTCTTTGACAATGTTTATAGTCTTCCATTAAACTAAAGAGTATTTAAAGGTAAATCAATATAAGTATTATGTTTAAATATTATTACACGTGTGCAAATATGTTTTCTATAAACTAAATAGAATTAAACACGAATAATAAACGTTATTTGAATAGAGTAGAGGTGGATGAATAAGAGACTGGTTTTATTTTTAAAAAATACTGACTCTCTCAAAACTGGTCTCAAAAAATGTGTTTTTCTGTCATATTATAATGACAATATTCGTGTCATTGGCCCACGTTTTAATGATCATGTCAGACCAAGAAAAAGCTCATTATTTATTACATAATATCTATACTATTTGAACAAGTCTATTGATTCCATTACATGATTTATTCAGACATTTTAATGCATGAATTTTTGTCAATGTATTTTAAGTATATTTAAAATTATTTTATAGTGAAAATTAAATATTTCCTATAGTCATATCCTATAGTCTAGTCTCCGAAGTGAGTCGCGAATTGATCTTTAGTCCGTAACGAAACTTCTTTTTGTATTGTATATAATAAAATACAAAATATTTATTCCTATTTTTTTAATTTAATAATTATATCCGTTGATTATTCTTTCTTATTTGACGTCTGTTTCGAAACTTTAGTGTACAAAAAGAGTGAGAGATGGTAGTGCCGTCATCTTTCCTTGGTGTGTTTGTCTGGTTCACTCGATTTATTAAATACTAGCACTCCCCCGCGACTTCATTCGCACATAATTTGTATGACGTGGTATTCTGCTATTGTGTCCACTCCTCATATCAACGCGTCGTAAACCCACACCCTAATTCACCCTAACGTGGTATTCTGCTAATGCCATTACCTCGCTATTCAAAATCTTTTGAATTAATTATTCAGTTTATACAGTTCAGACAATTATTTATGTAGATGACATACTGATGCTATGTATTTAGTGTGTTTTGATAAAAACAATTTTGTTGTTTTGTCGTGACTACATGAGAAGAAGAATATCTCGTATGGAAAAATGGTTGTCAGAGCCTCGAAAGGTTGGACTTCTCCAGTCCCGCTTCGATGAGAGGTGACGACAAAAAAATTAATATGACGAAACAGAGCCGTAAAGAGGTTAACTTCATATTTTTTTTAATCAGATCTTGGAATCATTTTTGCACATCCCTTTGAAATGCATAATTCAAGTTTATATTATTTAATTATATCCACATCAAGAAAGCAGTAAATTTGGTCGTTTTTCTCCGGTTTGAGTTACAAATATTGCTATGATTTAGGCAATCCTAAATTGTGGGGACTATTATTATCTTTTATATATATATATATATATATATATATATATATATATATATATATATATATATACACATAATAAAATTGTAAAAAAATGAATCTGCACATTAAATGTTTATAAGTAAATTATTATCTGCTAAAGATATGCCTAAAACAACAGTATTTAATTTTTTTTCTATTTGTCGGTTTATCTGTTTGTCTGTGCGACATTCGTTGTGCACGCTAATTTCAGCAACGGCTGAATCGATTTTGATGATGTTTTCAGTGAGTGATGTATTTAGATTAGCTTGGGCTAACATTTAAATTTGTTTTATTTCAATCGGTTCACAAATAAAAAAATACGTCAATCTTTATTTTACGTTCGTTGTGCACGCTAATATAAGAATCGGCAGAATCGATTTGGCTGGCAACGCCATTTATTAGTGTTTTTAGTAAATTTTATGCACACAGAGTTTTGAGAGAAAAAAACTCAAAAAAATTCCAAACAACTTTCTTATACTCCGAATTAAACGCGATCAAAGTCGTGGGAACAACAGCCACTATTTAACAATGTAGTTTTTAAAAGTGAAAGAAATTTTAATATACAAACAAAAAGACAATCTCATATTCCCTCATTATAATATTGCCATAGATACTTGCATAGGGATAGACAAAATTTTCAAAAGTAACGGCTGCCATCTCGACATCGCGTTTGCAATTAACCATTTCAAAACTAACAGAAATTATTGTACATGCTATATTTTCATTACTTTCATTCTAACTATACTCTGCCTTCATCCAATCTTGCTTTTACCTTTATTTATATACAATGTAATAAAGGAAAAATGAGTAAAATGTGTTTATTTCTCATACATACAACCAAAGAGACAAACTCATATTCCCTCATTATAATATTACTATAGATACTTACATAGGGATAGACAAAATTTTCAAAAGTAACGGTTGCCATCTCTACATCTTGTTTGCATTTAACCATTTCAAAACTAACAATAGAAATTATTGTACATGCTATATTTTCATTACTTTCATCCTAACTATCCTCTGCCTTCATCCAAACTTGCTTTTACCTTTATTTATATACAATGTAATAAAGGCTGAATGAGTTTATTTGCACTTTTTGTCTCTTTCACAAGTCAATCGTGCTGCATACATATAGCATATGTCATAGAGATTAACTAGGGAACTTTTTATCCCAGAATAGATTTTTTTTCGTAATTAAAGACACATAATATCAACACATCAGTCTATGGTGACCTACTGCAGTGTACGGGCAACTTTATTTCATAATATTGCTTCGCTTCTTTGCATTTCTTACTACTTCCTATGCTAAAATCCATCGTTTTTACTAGAAATTATTTTTAAATAACACCACCTCCACACGAGTGAAACAGCAGCTTAAAGCTAGTAAAGATATAAAAAAAACTAATCAGATTTTCAAATGAAGCTCCGTCGTAATCAATACTTAAAAGTATTTTCTTATTTCAAAGCAACATCTTCTGAACGCGCACATCGGTTGTAAATCTCCACAAATAAGATAAACAATCGATAATAAAATCTAAATGGTATTCAAAGCAGCAATAGTCGCCGCATTAGCATACCATTTGTACGTCATCTCATTAGCATATTATTGCAAAATTGCATAAGCTCACGAGACGGACGCCTGCCAATGTACACATAACCCCGTCCAATATCCTTACAAACGTATTACGAAGATACAAATCGTAAAACTCCACAATGTCCCAAGTCGTAAATAGCCAATGCTCCTTTATATTCAAATCACAGCGTCGGCTGCGAGGTTGCCAACCCTAATAAGAGACGTGTTGAGACGCGGAAATATTAAAAACAAATATAACCCCCAGACAAATACCAGCCGACCCGCCCAGTCAACTCAAACACAATTTACGAGATTTGGTTACCTCCCGTAACTGGGTAACGATTTCGATCAAAGGAGAAAAATCCGAAGGCATTTTCGGCGAGGCTAAGCAGGTTATATTGCGAACGCCCTTCCGCGGAGGGGCTGAAACAGATATTATATTGTGAAGGTGAAAGGGATTACGCGCGGAGAGGTTAAAAGCGGTATTACCGCCGAAGTAGTGGCGTGAAAACTGAACTCTGTGCGGCTCGCAGCCGACTACTGCCACTCTGGGGAGTTGCTTATCGAAAACAGATTCACTCGCGTGCGAAAATTGCGCGCGGGATTCACGTGGGCGCTTACGTTTGGTGCCCGCTTTTGTCTGTCAATTTTCGTTTGTATTCCTGACGTGAGTGATGCTGAGATCTGCAAAGGCAGTGACACGTGTAAAATATCGCGGGGTTTCCTTCTTTTAATATCATGAAAAGATGAAACTCTATTGTCAGATTCGCTGCGACTAGTGTATGTGGACTGTGTCGGAAACTATTTCATGAAAATGCGAACGGAAAAAATCTTTTGTAAATGCTGTTTCTGTGGAACACTTTGTATATGAAGATGAAGATGAAGGTTAAGATGGTTAACAATGGCATTTTATTTTTTGCTTTTTCTTGATTACCAATTGTTGAATTGTTTGCTTTATGATAATAAAAAAAAAACGCTATCTACAGATACTCTGCTCTTATTTTCTTACAGACCCGTATGTATTTTTTGTTTGTAATGTTGTAATAAAACTTGAAATGATATTATGCACTGTTTGTCTCGTTGGGCTTACGTAACACTAATTATACGTTCGCTATGCGAAAATGCACAATTAATTTTAATTTTCCATGAGATCCGATTTTTCCCGAAAAATATTTTAGCATGTTTTTTGTTTTATAAAGCATAAACAATCCGGAAAGTTTGAAGAAAATTTTCGGTCAAGTGTTTGAGGAAATTATTAAATAGCTCTATGTAAAGATGGAAAATATTTTCTTTTTTAAATTCTGTTAATGCATTTCGTAATCGGTTTACAAATTTGAGTTTGCATTTATGTAATAGTACAATACATTCTGACACCGTTTAATTATGTAAAAATAAACCCATTACTGCAATATGCATGTTAAATTATTTTACATTATAAACGAAATTAGTGTAGCCGTTAGATTATAAATATCGCTTGTTATATTATAATATAGTAGACATTAATCTATACACAGAATATAACTTGAATTCTATAGAAATATAATGTTCAAAAAATAGTTTCAGATGGTTAGAAACCAAAATATAAGCAATCAAAAGTAGGTGCCCGAAACGCTTGAAATCAAAATCCGTATCAGTAAAAACGTGTTATTTTACTACTGTAATAACTTAATAAATAATTAAATTATCAAACAAATTGCTTGAAATATATTTTATATAATTGAAATTGATGTTTTAAAATAAATATTTTGTTACCGTTATCAATCATTTTGATGTGAAACATCTAATGGCGCAATTGGATGGGAGTTAAAATGTTCTGATGGCAAGTCGCGACGTGCCAATCGGCTAGCTTCGCTACTTGTTGGCTAACAGTATTATACAAATAAAAAATATATTTCCAATAGCTTGTTAAAAAATATTTCTTTGATAAAATATTTCATAAAAATAAAATTAATATTTTATTAGTAACAACTATCTGAGTATTTTTTTAATTCATTTTCAATTCTTTCAAATCAAAATATTTCAATATAAAAATACAAAAAAGAGATGTTTTACATAAGCCAGGCGTCACGTGATAGCTCACAACACAGCACGGTTTTATTGATTTAAATAACGACGAACGAGTTATGTTCCCTGAACAAGAAAAAAAATCGACTAAATTAACACCGAACTTTGAGAAGCAAATTGGTAACAAATACAGTTACCTGCCATTGTTCAATATTTTTTTATAAATTTATATTTCTGAATTTGTCTTTTAAAATTCTTCCGGCTTTAGGGAAAAAATAACAATTAAACAATAACGTACGATTATTACTATATTCGATTTCAAAGTCCTTGTTGCTCGGGTTATTGAAATTAATCAAAGGATATCTCGTTTGGGAAAAATAGGATGAAAGTAGTTATAACGAAACACGGTCCACATAGATAAATATAACCATAGACACGCATATAAAACTGAATTTGCAACCGTGCGTTTTGGCTCACCGCAGTCTAATAAATGAAAAAATTATATTTAAAAGACCAATATTAATCACATTATTTCGCTCTTGGGTTTATCTTAGACGTCTAGAAATTGGCACAAATTTTCAGATTATTACTTTCGGAAATAAGGAGGCAAGATAAGCCTTTTTTACAGTTTTTTCAACTTTTTACCGACGGAAATACATTAAACTCTTCACAATTGCTGTCTAGGAAATAAATATTTTTGTTACGATTTGAATAGAAAGGGATTTCTTTCATTTTTCAACAGTACTCGTATCAGTACACAGTACATATACTCATATAACAGTAATCGTATCAAACCTTTATTATTTGATACTGTAACATTATTCATTTGAAGTTTTTAAATTACCCCATACCATGTAGTTTTCACTACGTCATAAGCAGTTTTTGTGACGTCAATACCCAGAGTGGAAATGGCAAATTTTTATCCTAAAACTATTTAACTAATAATTTGCTATTTAACTAATAATTAGCACACCCCAATTTTTAAGAGAAATTTGTTCAAAATACTGTCCAATGAATCACAACTGCATAAACCGAGCTATAAATCGACTTTTATAAAAAAAAATGTTTTACTCAAAAATTACGAGTTACTCGATCATCTCGAAGCAGAAGCAAGCCATTTAGCGACGTGTCGATTATGTCACTATAACGAAATATCACAATCGCATTTCGAAATCGAATCGTATAACTTCGCCTGCACGTACTTCATAAACATTCCCACAGGGGTAAATGATCGGAGCCGATATGAATATATGTTTTATGATCGACGGCGGCCTGCGCATAACAATAAACCTATTGCCCAGTCAGCCAGAAGCTCGCCCAAACGTATGTCAAGCTTAAACGCTTTGGAATTTCACTTAGTTTATAATAATAATCAATCCTTGAACGAGACTTAGTTCACAGGGAATTCAAATCTATAGCAGATAATATTAATCAATTAAATTTTCGCTTGTATAATCTTTACATTCCATATTTTCAGACTTCTCCATTTTTAAATAACTTTTTGGAACGAAGTTCCTTATCGCACGTTACACACTTGGCGAACGAGAGCTAGCCTGAAAAAAGTGTAAGATTTTGACCGATACTTTTGCAATAGTATTAGTGTAAGATTTCGATCGCCATCTTTGCTACAGTATAAGCGTTTGCGTTTTTAGAAGGGTATTCCAATGTATAGGTATATCATTACAGAATAAATGTGCGGCGTATGCATCAGCTTTATTCGTTTAGCGTAACTTAGTTCACAGGGAATTCAAATCTATGGCAGAAAATAGTAATCAATTACATTTTCGTTTCTATAATCTTTACGTTCCATATTTGCAGACTACTCGATTTTTAAACAACTTTTTGGAACTAAATTCCTTATAGCACGTTACACACTTGGCGAATGAGAGCTAGCCTGAAAAAAGTGTAAGATTTTGACCGACGCTTTTGCAATAGTATAAAAGTGTAAGATTTCGATCGACATCTTCGCTACAGTATAAGCGTTTGCGTTTTTACAAGGGTATTCCAATGTATAGGTATATTATTACAGAATAAATGTACGGCGTGTGCATCAGCTTTATTCGTTTAAGCGTGTGTATTTAGTAATTCGTGCGCGCCATAATACTCCTAACCTCTCTTCCCTGTTTTCAAGCTCGTTTTATTGTTATCAATAAATAATGAATTGTGAAAGTAATTCAGTAGAAGTTGAGGATGGTGACGATGAAGTCAGGAATGTAATCAGTGGTAATAAGTAGATGATTTATTTCAAATTTAAATGTTGGTATCATCTTTTATTTAATTGGACAAAAGTGTACACATATATTAACTGATAACAAAATTAAATCATGCAATACTTTTCATGTATTATGCAAGTTTTGTTCACTTAAAAGATGTTGGTCCGATCGCTCTATTGCCGTTATTATTTTTGGGTGCGTGCTTGCGTGCGTGCGTGTGTGCGTGCGTGCGCGTCTGTGTGTGTGTTACAACATGTATACAGTTAATTATTATAGTCTGCCTGTACTGAATTCTACAGAAGAAGTAATTAAAGCGTTGAGAATAAATAATTAACAGTTCACGATTACCATTAAAAAAATATTCAAAGAAAGGTCAGTCTTTGATCCTTCCTCCTTTCTTAAGGCAAATTTTGCTACTAGTATTTCAAAATCCAAATTGTTGACCTATCCCAAAGCTACGGGTTCTAGTATCGAAGAAATTCGATTTCCAACAAAGCAGTGACTTTAACAACAACGCTTTTTTAAATTTTTATCAAACCTCATCTCATAAAAATACATTATAAGTTAAACATTCCATGGTTCAATTTTACATCAAATTAGCGATTAGACTAAATAGTGGAGTTTGCTATACTTTATTTAATATACTTCATAATACATTTGTTATATTTCATAATATACTTGAACAAAAATATGACAAAACAGGCTTATAAAGTACTTGCTACCATACCTAAATACCTGCTACGACTATAAATCCAGGTCATTTTCCACCATGAAAAGCCGCTATAATAAAAATTACATTACTTAATTCTGATATATTTCTAAATGCTTTAAGTAATCTCATATTTTCATAAAAGTTGTCCTTTTAAATATAAACTTAATTTATATTGATAGAAAAAACGTAGGGGTAACTTCGTAGCACTTCCCTTACATATAATGCTTTCTAAAGCTAGCTCTCTCCCAATTTAAATAAACATTGACAACATTTCTTTTTTTCAAAAAACAGACTTCATCGTGCACAACTAAATTTGAACGTTATCTTGTAGTATATAAATACTTTAAATCACAACGATGATTTGAAGCATTTTTTTAAATATCACGTAGAAATAAAATATAATTACGCAAGTCCCTTGCCCAACTAATTCATGTGAAACAAACAAATATAAAAACAATATCACTATAGCAACGACAATAACGCGAGATTCATTTTTTACTGCACGCCGCGTAATTACCACCATCACCTGCCATTAACTTTCAGAACATTCAACGTAATTTCATCGAATAGAATCTTCCGACAAAAATCACGAATATTAGAGGAATGTCATTTATTGCCAAAATAATATTTTCCGCTTATATACGTACCAATATATTAGTGTAAACTAGTAATAATTATAATAAATATTAATAAAACACATAAATTTTTATCAATATTTAATCAAAAAATAATTTGCGCCGACATTATAAACAGTTTATATAAAAACGTGTGAATTATCACAACATGTGCTACTTTTTTATTGCAAGTATAATTTTTCATTACGTTTTCTGAAGCAAAATCAAAATATTATAGTAAACGAACATACGCTGCAAATTTAAAATCATACAACTTAAACACGAAACTCAATGCTGTAAATTTAAATTCTTGATCTGGTCTATCCGCGTATTTCTCTTATTTTCACGTTTTCCTTTCGCGCTCAGTTCTAATAATTAATAATGGTTTTTCTAAGCCTTTCACAATCCATAATTTCAACAATGCCGAATCCCCAATTTTCTTTTCACCACCACACGATCTTTGACATTACATTCTTATTTGATAACATTGTTTTAATTCTATTACGTAACCTCCTTCCGCAGTTATTCCGCAATATGAAATTCATCTTCTAGCTGCACTAATTTCATCTTTATTCTCGTTTTGAATTATCCAAGGCTCACCTTCACACATGAAGTACACCACTGCGTATTTCACCTCTTTCATAAGAGGGCCATACATTATGTCGGCAATGTGCACTCGTCGTTTCATATGAATTGTTTTCTCTTCTCCCATTCCTCGACAATAAACTACATAAGTAGCTAGTTATATGGATTCATTGCCACATAAATCTACATATTATATTTACATATCTCAAAACTTTACAACTATCGTTCACAATGGGGTGAGAACTAATTAATATTCTACGAATAGCAAATATTTGAATCCTAACTTCAATGAACGTCTCGTAGATATTTTAGATTTTAACGTCCTACATGGTATTAGTATTTGGTTTAAACACGTCTTGACGGCAATATTTTCTTCAATACGGTTAAACAGTTGTTGTAAAGTACTGAGATTCATCAATACGATATTTATATAACAATGTTTCTGTGGAATTGCAAGGTTTGAAGTTAGGTTTGGAATATTTACTTTCACAGAATATTAATTAAATCTTACTCCATCATGAATACTAATAGTTAATTATCGCATAGACGTGACCGTATCTACTCTATTGTTGTTTCAAGCAGATTTACTCTACGGTTCTAAATATACACTTTCACACAGCTTTCGATGTAGACTAATTTTTTAAGCGTAGTTTGTAAATTACTATTTTTGACGTGAACTTTATAAAATATATAATTTTTTTAACATCTGTTAAGTAACCGAGTGCTTAAACCATTTGGCAACAATGATCTCAAATATTACGATCGAACGAGAGGTTGGCTCGTGATGACCGTCCGTGATGTCGCGATAGGCTCGCTGATGAAAACTTTGCTATAGATTTTTCACAATCTTTATGTACTTCCTACATACACTTACATCATTTTAAAAAAGTGATATATCAAAATCAACTTTGATTTTTGGTACGGTTAAGTGCGAATAATAAGTCCTATATTTTCCTTTCCTTTAAAATCCAATAAATTGAAAACAAAAAGAAGTATTGCGCTTTTTTGGAATTAAAATACGACTAATTCGGGTATCATATTGTTTAAACATAAAAACATTTTCTGTGACCTAAATTTTTTATGATTTTATCTAAGTACTAATTTCAGTATGCGACTATAAAAAAAGAACTTAAGTGTCAACTTCAAAAAAAGAAACAAAAACTTCATTCAATATAAACAGTAAAAATGAGCTATAAAATAGATACTAGACAAGCAAATTACAGTAATGGTATCATACAATTACATTATTACTGTCACAGAGGCGACATACGCAAATTACTTCGTTTGTGAACCCCAAATGATTCGATTGTAATGTACGTTTAAATAAACTCTGAACGGTGTAAAGCATTGATTCGCCGCGAGTCCAAACATATCAGCGCCAACGAACAGATTGATCCGCAAGCTGACAAACATAAGCCTATTGAATTGTGAAACTATTGGGTGCTGGAAAACCTCGCGCATATGTTCGCATACGCAGCAAATGGCAACTGAACAAAGACCTATAAATAACTTGTGGACCAGACCATTATATTTGTGATAACGTAAAAAATATTATTTTTTCAAGAAAACGTTAGGTCTTTTTAACTTTACATTATTTTAATATTTTTTATTTATTTAGAAACTGTTAATTTTATTTAAGTTTTCAAAGAGCATCGAGCAAAATACTCATCATAATTACGTAAAGTTCACCTAGGAGAAGAGGCCGTCGTATATGTCGGCCTCTTATATATGTCGGCCTCTTCTCGAAGGTGACCTTTACGTAATATTCACATGCTCAAAAGTTGTTATATATTATACTATATAATAACTTTTATAATCTAGACTAAACAATGCTCATGCTATTATACGTAACATGAGCATTGTTTAATCTAGATTTGAATAGTCATAAAAAGGAGAAGCATAATTTTTATGGAATACACCAATAAGGCAATGAAATAAAGGAAGGCAGCACACACTAATTAGGGACAGTTATGATGAATAAGGATTAGAATACCACATATTAATTTCCACTCGACGTTTGAAAACAATATTTCAAAGAGTAATTTTTTATTAAACATTTTTCTTGTCACTTAATTGTAATAAATAAATGTACAAATAACACAAAATTTACTACAATGATTCAATTAAACATTATTGTCGAATTCAGTTGTGTCACTCAATAAAACCTACAAGACGAAAATTGTTAATGCTTCAAAAGTTATTTATTTAACAACATTACAAAAGTATTTAGAATTTCCCACTAAAATTGCGTCTTTGATCCATAAGCGAAAATTATTATAGACTATTTATATTTTTTTATTATTTCATCTGTCAAACAGCGAAATAATACTTTTATATGATTAACAGATCTAAAAAGTTAATTTTATAATTCCAAAAAAAAAGAAAACTGAAACATTTAAAGACTGAGAAAAAGCAAAGGAATGAACATGATAGTTCCTATTTACCAAAAGTTGTTACTTTTTAATTTTTACATGATCATTGAGTAATAACAGAAACAGAAAATATATTAAACGTATAATTTTCTCAGTCACATCTTTATTTCTGAATCCATCGAGTGGAAAATTCAAGCTGTCTAAATATCATAGGAAAATTATATGAAGTTTGATTCAAAAGACGATTTTAAAAACATGAGTGAAATGTTACATTTTTAATACAACCATAAAAATGTATTTTTTTGTTAAAACTCTTAATTATAATTAATATGTTAACCAAGTAATGCGTTTTATCGGGACTAAGCAGCGAAATAAATTGAGTTTTTAATAAATAATTTGTTTCATTATACAAAAACATTGAGCAACAAAAACTGACCCGGCAGACGATGTTCTGCCCTTTGCAACATAGCGTCACCTATTGGGTCTAGATTTTGTAATTTTCTTTTTCGGCACCAAACCGACATATATTATGGATATTTTGGTCCATAAATAAAGAATTTGTTAATAACTTGACTACAGCGCCGCCTATCAAACCCTACTTAGCTATGAACTATAGTCTTGACAAAACATATATGTCCTCAATCCGTCAAGTCGTTCAGAAATTACACGATCACTAACAGACGCATCAACGATCATATATTAGGTGAGCAACTTAGAAATCCGCCGCATTTTTCCACCGATTTCTGGAATATTATAGAAGCTTCTAGAATATTTCATGTAGGGTATTTAAAGAGTGGGGCATTCGAACTTCTGTTCAGTTTGCAATTGAGTAATTGGCGAGTAAAGAATACATTAAAAATGGAAGTATTTCGATGTGAACTTGGAAAATTCTTTCTTCATGAATGTCATTTAGGGCGAAAAACCAGCGAAGCATCACGCAGTATACAACATAGACAACGATGAGTGAAGGTATGCTCTCTTACGATACAGCCAAGCACTGGTTCAAAAGATTCAAAGAACGGAATTTTGACCTGTCGGATAAACTTTATCCAAAGCGACCTCCTACAATTGATTTAGAAAAATTTAAAAGTCTTATTGAAACAGATCCCAAATTAAGTTCGCATTGTTTGGCAGAGCTATTTTCACGCTCTCATACTGCAATGGAAAAACAACTTCATACTTTGAGAAAGAAGTGGAAATATTTCGTTTGGCTACCACATGAGCTAACACCCTTCAGAGGAGAGCTAATGTGTGCTTGGAGCTACTGAGTTCCTATCGTACCAGTGAGAGTAAAGTATCTAGGCACAGGAGATGAAAAGTGAGTGGTTTATGTTAATTTTTAGCGTAAACGCCAGTGGCTAGAAGCTGGAGAAAAAAGTGTACCTAGACCAAAAATATAATATCGGACAAAATATACTTTTGAGTGCATGGTGGGGTATAAATGGAGTTATTCATTAAGTTAATCATTGGGAACTCTTTCAGACGAACAGTACAATTACAGCTAAGATTTATTGTGACAATTGAGCAAAGTCACCGCTCAACATATGTCATATCAAAGCAAACTTTATTTTTTCCATAACAATGCTCGACCCCACGTAGCAAAAGTAACGCGTGAAAAACTACTTTCACATGGATGGACTTCTTCTTTCACATGGACTACTTCATCCACCGTACTCTTCAGACCTTTAGCCATTTAATTACCATCTGTTTCGCTCTCTGTCTAATAATTTCTAGACTCTACCTAGACCCTGTCTAGATGTTGGCGACAAGTGTTAGATACCTGACTATAGATAACCGACGATTGATTTTATTAACTGCACATAAACAATTGAAAAGTTTATGTACAGAGATGGGGGTCTATAAATTGCCAACCTAATATAATAAGATAATACACAAAAGGAATCCAGTGAAAATAAAATAAGTACGAAGATAATTGTTTTATATTTCATTATTTGTTTTACACTCATCAACTTTAAACAAAACTTTATCGAAAGAGTAGTGTCGATATATTCTCTATTTTTTTATGCATTTCGGACAACCGCCCAGCGTATTTATATTTCATTGTTGGCTTTATACTCATTATCTTTTAACAAAACATTATCGAGAGAGCAGTGTCGATATGTTCTCTAATTGTATACGCATTTCGGACAACCCCCAGTGTATTTATATTTCATTGTTGGCTTTATACTCATTATCTTTAAACAAAACGTTATCAAGAGAGTATTGTCGATATGTTCTCTAATTGCTCACGCAGTTCGGACAACCGCCCAACGTATTTATATTGCATTGTTTGCTTTATACTCATTATTATAAAACAAAACGTTATCAAGAGAGTAGTGTCGATATGTTCTCTAATTGTGTACGCATTTCGGACAACCGCCCAACGTATTTATATTTCATTGTTGGCTTCATACTCATTATCTTTAAACAAAACGTTATCGAGAGAGTATTGTCGATATGTTCTCTAATTGCTCACGTAGTTCGGACAACCGCCCAACGTATTTATATTTCATTGTTTGCTTTATACTCATTATCTTTAAACAAAACGTTATCAAGAGAATAGTGTCGATATGTTCTCTAATTGTGTACGCATTTCGGACAACCGCCCAACGTATTTATATTTCATTGTTGGCTTTATACTCATTATCCTTAAACAAAACGTTATCGAGAGAGTATTTTCGATAGGTTCTCTAATTGCTCACGCAGCTCGGGCAACCGCCCAACGTATTTATATTTCATTGTTTGCTTTTTACTCATTATCTTTAAACAAAACGTTATCGAGAGAGTAGTGTCGATATGTTCTCTAATTGCTCACGTAGTTCGGACAACCGCCAAGCGTATTTATATTTCATTGTTTGCTTTATATTCATTATCTTTCAACAAAATGTTATCGAGAGAGTAGTGTCGATATGTTCTCTAACTGTTTACGCATTTCGAACAACCGCTCAGCGTACAACGCTAGTAACGAACGCAATCCGCGCATTGCAAAACCACAGCAGCACGTTTTCATCACAACATTCGCCTGCACGACAAGCTAATGTTTGTTCTGGGTACAAATTCGGCGTCATCGAGCAAAACGTCATGGATATGAAAACGCTCAGCTTGGGATATTTTCATCCAGCATCATATTAGTATATTTGAGAAAAAACATGCACAGGCACGCATGCGGAATGCGATAAACATTTTTGATTTGCATAAATGCTGTTGCATATTCAGTGATGGATATATATTTAAATGTATGGAATACTTGATCAATTTAGTAAAGTGAAATTGGTAATCAAAATCAAAAGAATTAAATATATTGAAACCTTTAAATCTCTGTCAGTATTTTCGTGAAAAGTACGATACATTAGAACGTTAGAATACGGTATACTAAGATAACCATCTTATTATTGACTAGATTTGCTGTAGAAGTATAGGGAAAGTTAATAGGTGAAACCTCTAATATATTTGCGTACAAGAAATAATTATATCTGAGATATGGAATATTCGGGCAACGATAATATCACATGCAATATTTTAACTATGAAAAAAAGGTGATTTAAAAAAAAAAGAAAGACTACGCTGTAGAAAGGAAAACTTTGGCAACCGATATAATCGTTTTGTGTATGTTGTAAATTTTCAATAAAAAAATTGAAAAAAAAAACAAAAATAATCAACATTAATACCTAAACAAAACAATGCAGTGGACTTTCAACTGGTCATATTTATCCACTCTATACTTTATCTATATGAATGCGTAAAATTACTCTTTATTCATTTTGAAATGTTTTGTAAATACATACAATAGACTCCATATGAAAAATTTACATATGAGATATGGAATATTCGGGAAACGTTAATATCACATGAAATATTTTAACTATGAAAAGAATTTGGTTTACTTAAGACTACGTTGTAGAAGTGAAAACTTTGGCAACCGATATGATCGTTCTGTATATGTTGGAACTTCTGAATAAAAAAAATTTAAAAAAAGACAAAAATAATAAACTGCCTACACATTCACGGAGACAAGTGAACTACACAAAGCAATGCAGTGCACATTCAACTGGTCATATTTATCCACTCTATACTTTATCTATATTAATACGTAAAAATACATTTTATTCAGTTTTAAATGTTTTGCAAAAACATACAAAATAATCCACATAATATATAAATATATTTGTTTAAAGAGAAAATACAATTCTTCATTATAAATGTGGACTTTATGTAGTTAAGAATACCCCGAGCGCGGGATAGTAGGTATTTAATTTGCATTCTATGACTAAATAATATTTTTATGAAAAAAATAACATACAAAATCAAACAATAAAAAAAAGAGTGTCATCGAAATTCGCACTAAGCCTTCTCTTACGTTCCGTACTTATTCCAGAGTGCTTTAATGCTGCGCCAATGACTCAAAGGGCAAAGTGATGAATAAAAATAAACTTACCAGCTCGGATGCTTTATAATCATCTCGTTTAGCCGCACTCGGCTTAGTGCCGGGTACACCCGAAGTCGAACAATTCGGCCGTATTCAGTTTACCGCTAAGTATACCCGAAGCGGGTCACGCTATTGCCGTGAACAAACTAGGTGAGCCAAAAGAAGTTTTCGTTTCAGAAAGTAATTGGGTGTCTTGCTTAAAACTCGAAATAATTGTTTTAGCACATCACTAACAAAAATTTAAACAAGAGAAAAGGGAAGTAAAGTTTATAACCAATATAAGGTTTTTTGAAGACTTTACATAATACAACAGATGAATAGATGAGAATAAATCGGTACGTATTGGTAAGTACGCTGAAGTTTCTTGAGATGTTCTGACTGGTTCATATTTTAGAGCAATGTTTTAAGAAAACGTAAAAACAGACGCAGATGTCTCACAAAGAAACAAATTCAGAGATCAAACACGAAATTGCCCTTTTAGTTGATGAAAGTTTAAAAGTTCATACGAAGTACTGGTGCATAAAATCACTAAAAGCTCAAAAAGATCAATAATTCAATAAATAAATAAAATTATATAAAAAAAGTAATCCATTAGGTTCTTCATCATCACACGCTCCGAATTCGATTTGCGTAGTCATAAATTTATAGATACTTAGATTAAAATTCGATCTGCGACGACTTAATGCATTTAAAATTAATCCTCTGACATGAGACTACATTCAACGTATGGAATAAAAACACAATGATTTATTACTGAGACCCCAAAAGAGCAAATAGGCCCCTCTATGAGGGCCCCTTGACAGCTGCGTCGGGTAGCTCGGTAACGCTGGCAACGCAGCCCGTACCCATCCGTCTCCGCGGCCCTAAGCTCCGCTCCCGGCCACGATATTGTCTACTATACATCACTCGGCCGAAGACGGCGAAAAGGATGAGGACCGTGCATCGAACTAACGACTGTTTGTTTCGCTGCGAATTTATAACCCTTGTGAAGGGTGTACGCGGAAAAAAAAACTGCGTCTCGCGGTACAGAGCCCCCTTTGATAAAGCACGCGTCGAAGCTGGGCACCCTACTGTATTATAAGAGAAAAATGGGGAACACCTTATTCACTTACGAAATGTATGCAATTATTTAGATATACTCGACTTACGTTAATGATTTTAAGGCAAAACATATTGAAAAAAATGTTCCCAAAAAACTTTCCAAGACATCGAATTCTGGATATTTTTTATCCGCTAATATTTTTACGACTCCGCTAGCTCTCACAGTGAGTACTTTTAAGTTTAGTCTGTATGTGTAATAAAGGGGGTAACAACTTTTTTTCTATTCTATTAACCAAACCACCAAAATTCGTATTTTTTTTATATTATCTCTGAATAACAGTAGACATTTTCATTAAATTGTAGATTGTAGCTCATATTTATTTGTATATAACAATTCTAGCTTTCTTTTTCTGATGTGCATGTAGTCGGAGTGTCCAGACTGCTGGGTAAGCTCACCTCAAGCAAGACATGTCAAATCGAAGCAGCCTTCCCATAAGTTTACCTCGGCCAACTTCAACGTTTATCCCTGAGACTTGTTAATTGTTAGGAAAAGCAGGTTGCGGGAGAGAATTTACATCTTTGAATCCAAAGAGGAAGTCAGACAGTTTGAACACCGACTTCTCTCGAGCTAATTAAATTATTAACTGTAGCGGAAATAAAATAATTACATGAAAAAAAATGTGTTCTATTATTTTTACCTACTTTTAAGATACTCCTAAAATATACGTACATAATGTACGCACGAAAAAGAAAAATATTTTCCAAATTATATATTTCTTAGATAAGTACGATGTACGGAATTGTCTAGGAAGAAAGGACAATTGGTAGAAAATACAAAATTTTTCTGGCGCCTCTTAGGACAGAATTTTGAAAGAAAATTGTCGTGTGATGATTTTATTAAATTTTATGTTTTAAGTATTAGTAGTATGGAAAAGTTTATTACATCTGTTAAAATATTTTTCACCTCCTCAGGTGTCGATGATGATATTTTTAAAATTAAGGTTTTTAAGTATGATTAGAACTCGCAATACGAGAGTTTAGTACATAATTAAGCATATATCAATATTTAAGGACATATAATATTTTTATTAACCTTTTTACACATATTAATATTATTTCATGGGCATCCCTCTCCTCTACTCCGCCTGAGGCCTATCGCATCGTACCGCGCTCGTTCCTCATCCGCGCGCAACGTGAAGTCCTCATGTGGTGTCATTATTTCTATTATACACTTTAATTAGTTTTACTTCACCCACTTCTCGATTTGAGACTGCAAACCTAAGCCATTTTGATGCCAATACAATACCATCCAGCTAATATGATGATGGTGGAGGCAAGTGGAATATCGCAACGGCTGATAGTAAATCCATCGAGTTTCGACTCGTTTTATTTGTCTCAATGAGCCTTTTGGTTATATATTGTAACCAGGAGGGTCTGATGAGAGAGCTGATTTATGGCACCTTTTCAATAGGTTAACAGTAACCCTATCGAGTTTGGGTTCGTTTGATTCGAGTCAACGGATTCTTTGGCTACAAAGGTGTTTTTTAGTTTTTTTTAAATATAAATTTTCTTTATTTTTAAATAGACTTCTTTCGACGTATGTTTATTCCTTGGATAAAGTAACTTGTGATTTTTAAGTATTGCTGAGTGTTAGGGACGAATTTAGATTTTATAAAAGTAGAAGAGAGTAATGGCTGGTTCTCAGCGACCACGTTTGTCTACAAGGCCGCCCAAAAAAGACCGCCAATCTAGTACTTGGACAGTGGTTTAGACGGATGCAAGTACGTCAATTTTGGAGATTACTTCGGAAAATGTTAAAAAGGGGTATGACCCATCTAAGTTCGAGGATGAAGTGAAAGTTGTTTAACCAACGTAAATTGGCAATAAAATTTAAGACATTCTAGACATTAGACACATAGACATTCATTACACTGCTACCCGTTCAAATGCATTCGGAATTTGTTTCCTCAAGCGTTACACAATTTTAACGTAAAAAATGACTCGAATGTCACCTAATAAACTGCTTTAGAACACTCGACAAATTTGAACGTCCTTAGAGATGAAAAAAATCGTTCAAAAAAAGAAACCTTGAATTTAACAAGCCATAATTTATCAAATTAACAAATCGGAAACAATCCAGCATGGACCGAGTGCTCCTGTTTATTGCTGGCGTCCTAACAACTTCGTCCTTTATCGTCCTGACCGCGATCAAATGTGACATTAATTTATCCTTGTGGACCGCCTAATTGAGAATGTACACAAATTCATTATGCCGCAAAGGTCAAATAGATTACTCGGTATTCTTGCGTAATCATGGAATGTTTGTAGTTACTTTTTGTAGCACCGCGTCTTCGACCAATTAAATAACCGTTGTTGCCGAGATAAAATAATCTTGTGAAATATCGTCCAAGTCCCAACTTTATATTAATATCATAAACTTTATATTAATATTATAAAAAAAAAACAAACTGACTTCGGTAGTTTGTTTTTTTTTATCTATTTATCTCGCTTTCCCAACTAAATTATTCAACCCATCTCCGTCAAATTTTACAAACCAGTTTTATGAAGATGATATATAGTATCTAATAACATATCATGACAACGTGGCCTATGAATACCTACAGCAGTGTACAGGTTTTCCACTTTTCATGCCATTTCTTCGATTGCGTGTATCTCAAACTACTTAGACATATAAACATTTTGAAGTCTAATATTTTCATCAGAACAATATTTTTCAAATTGCTCAGAGTCAAAGTCAATATTTCAATAGTCAAGAACAATATTTTTTAATTGCACACATTAAATCTAGTAATTCCCACTTTTCCACGCCGCGGATCGGATATAGTAATTTCTCCCTTTTTCACGTCGCAGATCAAAACTAGTAAGTCCTCCCGACGAAAATGCTCAGGGACCTAAGCAGATAAAAAATGCCACTATTTGAAGTTGCTGACTATATATACATAGGATATACTGTCCAGCCCAGTAAGGTAAATCCAACTTCGAGAATGGGGTCGAACGGAGTATCCAAGTCAGGTGGGTAACTTACGGGAAACTTCAACGGTCATTAGGTTGGCTAGTAAGTTTTTCGCCACAACTTCGGGACTTTTCTAGAAAGATTCTCGAAACTTCCAGAAGGTTTTACAGTAGGGTATAAATAGGCCAAAGTGCAGCTAGTTGACAACAGTCAGCGCCGAAACTTTAAGGGAATTACATAAAAGATAATGGATTTAAATCAGAATCAAATACGGATTCTATTTCTTTATGAATTTTGTCTGGGTTACGATGCAAAGAATGCCACAAATAATATATGTCATGCGATGGGCGAGTCTACTGTGTATTACACGACGGCAAAGATTTAGTTCAGAAAGTTCAGGAATGAGGACTACGATCTTGAGGACGAACCCCGTACCGGACGTCCTGTTGAATTGCACCAATTGAGAGAAGTTTCAATATACGGTGTGTGGATACCCCACGAGTTGTCATCATATCACCTTCAGTGCAGAGTTGATACTTGTCGATAGTTATTGACATTGAAGTGTAACTTTGACTGGTTGAATCAGTCAGTAACTGGCGATGAGAAGTAGGTTACATACGTTAACCATACACGCAAACGTCAATGACTGAGTATCGTAAAAACAAGAGTTTCAGTATCCAAACCTGAAATAAGTGCCAAAAAGCTGATACTCAGCTGCTGATGGAATATCAAGGGCAATATTAATTGGGAGTTGCTTCCAGAGGGATCTACAATTAATAAAGATATTTAATGTTTACAATTGGACCGATTAACTAACAAATTGAGTAGTCAACAGGATCGAGTTTATTTTCTACATTATAATGCTAGACCACATGTTGCAAAACGTACTCGTGATAAATTAGAGGAGCTCAGCTGAGTTATACTCACTCATCCACCATATTTGCCGAACATTGCGCCCTCTGATTACCATTTATTCAGGACTATAAGTAACCATTTACGTAAAAAAATCGACGTTAAAGAGGATCTCCAAAACGACCTCGCACAGCTTTTTGAATCAAAGTCACCGAAATTTTACAAGAAAGGAAAATTGTCACTATTAACTAGATGGCGACAAGTAGTAGATAATAATGGTGCATACTTAAATGAAATTTAGTGTTGCATATAATTTTTTTTAATAAAAATTATTGAAAGCAACTCGGCGTTAAACATTTATTATAGCCAACCCAATATTTTCTCGTCTAAAACAACCCCATAACTGAAGATGAAAGGATTCAATCTTTGTGTATTGTCAATGATAACATACGGAAGCGAGACGTAGCATGCAGGACCGACGGTCATTGGTGAGAAAGGTTCTCGAGTGGCAACCACGTATCGGAACATGAAGAAAAGGTAAAGGTCTCGGAAAGCCCTCGGTATAAGTGGCACGGGATCGATATCGAGATAGCAGTGAACATTTTCTGGCTGATGATGATGATAATCTCTGCAACTAAGTAGATCAGAAAGATGCAACTAATTCAGTTCCCTAGATAACATGTTAGCATATATTTTTTCATAAATTTTTAATTATAATACTATTGTTTACTATTTTTATTTCTGAAATTGAAAGAAAAGTAACAGACGTATATTACGATGATAATTTAAAGACATACTGCTATGAACTACATTCCAAAGAGCACTTTACACTCTTTTTTCCCAATTTAAACTGCGGCGATAAGCATAGTCATGAGCTGTTTCGAACAGTTTACCTTTATAATTCTTCCCTGTATTAATTTTTACAATCGTATGCGTTTACAGCTGACCACAAGAGACTCATGCAGCCCAATCAATTCCATTTGTCCGCTTAATTTCGTATAAAAAAAAATGTAGCCACCATTGCAACAGTAGTGCCCACGCCCTTCAGCGCAAGATATTTCCGCACTGTGCTGTTAGGACTACGTCGCTCCATCCACGCACGAGTTTAACTGAGCGCACCCAACGGGCCATACGTTAAGCTGGCAAGTCGCACGATAGGTACACAATTTGAACTACATATTAGTAGACTTGTCCGGACGCGATTCGCCTCATATTGTAATTAAGAACACAATTGACCTAAACATTGTGTAATTTAAACTTGTAATCTATTAAAAAGTCGTGCTTTGATAGATTTTTTAATATATTTTAGTGTAACTTGTTCTAGTATCGAATAGATGAATGATATTGGATATTTTTAGAAACATTTCGATTTATAATTGAAGCAATAAAAATACATAATACTTTTTTAATGCATGCAACTTTATCTATTTTATGTGTATAATTCCTATCTACCATACTTAGTAATATTATAAATATGAGTGTCTGTTTATTTTTTTCGTTGCCAAATAATCATACAACTAAGCAACAATTGTGCAACAAACAATTAATTACGCAACTAAGTAGTGAATCGCTACCAAATTTGGCAAGCGTATGTTTGTATTGTGGGCAAGTGGGCAATGAATATCACGAAAAGTGTCTTTGGATATCTATTTGCAATCACGTCTAAATACATACTTAATACACATACTTTTATAAAACCTGATTTAGACATACAGGGTTAGTCGGAAAAGTAATGTCAGTGAATATATTGTGAAGCGACTAATAAGTCGCAACGCGCTAGAACCTATGATTGGCGGAGGGGGAAGTTAGCTCATGTACGGATGGTCGCTCATTAGTCTGACCATCTGGAGATTAAGGATAGACTTTTCCGTAAAACTCATTTTCATCTCCTGTGCAAGCCGTAATGAAGCGTTGGTTGGAAAAAAGGATTATCGTCAAGTTTTGTGTGAAAGTCGACAAGTCCGTGGAAACATTTTTTATCATAAAAACGGCACAAGGCCTTTTTAGAAGGTCGTGAAGAAGTCAGCGATGAAGCTCGCACTGGAGGGTTAGTATGAGAGATCTTTTGAACTCAGACCATCGTCTAAGTGTCCATTTAATGGTACATACATAGTGACATAAATATTTCAAAAAGTACCGTTCGCGAGATTTTGACGAATAATTTGCAAACATAAAAAAGGTGCGGTATACTGGGTACAAAATATTAACAGACGACTAAAAATCGCGCCGGTTTGAAACGTACCTGAAACTTTTGGACTTATGTGAAAGTGACTACCATTTTTTGGCCATCACAGGTGACAAGTCTTGCGTATTTGAATATGACCCTGAAACAAAAAGATAAATGGCTGCGTAACACACCTCGGCATCTCCTTGCCCCAAGAAGGCCAGAATGAGCAAGTTCACGATCAAGACCATGCTCATTATATTCTTCGACGTCATGGAACTCTTCCACCATGACTTTTTACTACATGACGTCATGGAGCTCATCCAACATGACTTTTTGCAATCGTCAACGCCAAATTCTACGTGGAAATGCTCAAGAAACTTAAAGGAATGGATCATCACGTACGACCTGACATCGTGGGCGATTGGAAAATTCACCATGAAAACGTGCCAGCCCACACCGCCTTTCTCGTGAACTGCTTCAGGATTCAAAGTTGCCAACATTTCTCCGCTTATCCTACAGTCCCGGCGTGGCTCCCTCAAAAGAAAATATATAAAGAAAGTGCAAATTTCAATGAGCAATTTGAAAGAATGAACAAAAATGGAACCGGCTACAATTTACCTCTTTTTTATTGGTCCATATCTTGCGAGGTCTTGCAAAATAGGGGATTTGAGGAGGTTAGGTATTAGAGGTTGGCGGAGGAAGAAAGATCTTGTGCGAGATTGTCAGACAGGTCAGGGCTCTTCAAGAGATGTAGTACCACGGAAGAAAGAAGGAAGAAAATATATGACTATATGGCAAAAATCTTGCAAAAAAGTTATGAAATCAATTTGTTCGAATTTGACTTGTAAATATGGAGCTCACATTTCTTTTTATTTCCAAGACGAATTCATATGCCTTCGTGATATTTTCATGCTTTTAATTTTAGTTATATAAGCATGAAAATATTATGATATTTAAATTAATTATTTATTTAATGTATTTAAATATATTATTCCAACATTTTTTTTTTATTTTCCTTTTGTTTTGTTAATTAATAAAGTCTGAATACCAAATAAATAATAAAGGCAAAAAACAAAAAAAAAACAATAAATTAACATAAATTGCAATTGAAAAATGTCACTGCGACAAATAACATGGCCAATTTTTGTATGGGTCTCTGCCTAGCTTGCCAATTTGTGCATCAAACACAATTACTGCCTTGTAATTCTGGGTATCTATAAATCAATAATATACATATTATTGATATATATATATATATATATATATATATATATATATATATATATATATATATATATATATATATATCACTCCTGCATACTATAGATATCAATTTGTTTGAAAAATATTAGGCGCTTTCTCCAATTACTAATAAATATTTGAATATAAATAGCTCTATCATATCAAAGGATAATTAACAATACTAGAAAAAGTACAAAAGATAACATAGAACACACGAATGCAAGGCGCAACGAAGTGTCATTCGTCGTTGTTATCTATAAATGTATCAACTCTCAATATAAGTAGTAATTGAATTGTAATACATTTGAGTTGTTAATGAGTTTTTTAGTTATTATCTTTTAGCAAAAAAAACCTACATCTTATTGAAATAAGAATTAGTAAAACTACAATACATAACAAATACATTTCGCAACAAACATATGACAAATGCAATTATAACATCGAGAAAGTAATTCTTGTTTAAATAAAAACAAGTTAATGCTCTGGACAAAAATTGAGGCAGCAACATACAATATTTAATAATTTTATGGTACCGGGAATATGATAAGAGACTGTAAAACCTCAAATGTAAACGGACGCTCGCTATCATTTGTCAGTGTTATTAAGTGTTAAATAATTCTGTCACGCCTTACGATTTTGCAATAATATATTTTTCGTATTTAATCGTATGGTTTAGGCAATTTTATGCTATAATAATTATTTTTAAACTATAAAAAGTTACATAATTTTAATAAAAAAATATTTAACATTAGGATATTCCGGTCATTTTTATACGTTGAATAGAATGTCGAAATAAAATAACGTAAAAATAATAACAATTATTTTTTTTCACATAAATAATTACTCCCAATTTTTACAGATGTAAAAAAAATGTCATAACTCGTTATTTTTTTCGTATTTATTTTAAATTCATGATCATTACTAGATATTACTATACAGAAATTAGCCATATATAGAAAATCTGCAAAAAAACAATTACACCATGAGTAACGAAATAAGTCAATGACTGAAATAAAAGGGAATCACGTAAATATTATACACCACTTATTCAAGCTGCTGCTTATCCTTACGGCACATCGAAAGAATAGAGTCGCCATTACACTCCAAACCCGACGGACCCGATCCGGCTATACAATCTAACAGTGTGCAGGCGGCTAGATACTAAGACAAACCGCGATATCATGATCCATCACGAGAGTGGGGTGGGGGCCGACAGTAAACATGTTGGCGGAAACAAATAGCCGCGTCCGGCGAACGCCCCTCATTGCGGGCGGTCACGTGAGCTGGAATCGCACATCATTGCGACGCAGGCCACGCCACATTTGACACGTGGTACTTCGTATGTAAGTGATCAAGTATTGTAAGTCTAAAGGAAGCGTAACTTTTACACTGAATCTACAGTGGGTTGGATAGATACCGTTTAGGATTTTGTGCCGCATGTTCTAAAAAATAACTTTTTATTGTAGTGTTTTTTATGTAAAAATGAAAAATATTCAGAATGCAATAAAAACCTATAACATTATTGTTATAGGTGGTTCTGTACACCAAAATGAGCAGAAAAATTGTGTGAAAATTCTCAACCGTTTCTGAAACATTACTGTCAAAGGTGCGATTCCAACGTAAGAAAATAATTTTCTCACAGAAGTGCGCTTCAAATATATTCGATCTGATATATAGAACTTGGATGAATAAAATACACATTTTTTGTTACGCTTTTTTACTGATTATTTTCAATTATTCCAAAAAGAAATCTTAAAAATAAATATAAATACCAAAAATTTATAAGAATGCATATTCCAAGGTATTCACATATAGAAGGATCTCACTGAAATTTTAATTGTAGGGTTGTTCAATATGCGTAAGATTTAATATACATCCATGGTTACTTTAAATATTTTCCAACGAATACACAATTTAAAACTTTAGCTTTCACCTACACACGAAACCCTTACAATGACTCGAAAATTAGCGGATATGTTGTAGTTATATTAAGTTACAAAATCAGTGGTAGCGCCCTATACATTTTGACTAAAATAATGGTCGTCGTAAGGTATTCAGTCGCATAAAAATAAAAAAAAATAGTCCCGGTATGTTAATTGTGCAACTATTAAATATAGGTACTATTCCATTATTAAATATAGGTACTATTCCATTATTAAATATAGATACTATTCCATTATTAAATATAGGTACTATAGGAAATAAATGTTTTAAAACAAATACTCGTTTTAAGATTTAAGTTCTTTGTTATACAAACAACTCTAATACATTAAAATTAACGTAAATATTATAATTTTATGACTTTCCGTAGCGATCTCAGTAGAATAGGTGTCCCAAAATCGTCTCAAGCGGAAACATACAGGTAGACAATATCAAAGCGAATTCGAAACACGACTACTAGTATGAATGTTCTACGATTATAAAAAAAATTCATATAATTTTGTTTTCCAGAAAATACTTCAAAAACTTTTTCAATTTGACATTGATACTTTTATGGAGTGATCCCAAAAAATGATCCAAAGTGTAAATAATTTAATTTTTGTATGCAACTAAAGAAATTATTAAAAAACTAGTTGTTCCCCTGACTTCGTTCGCGTGCTCTTCAGTTTAATACGATGACATATTTAGAAAAAAGAAGAAAGAAAGTGCCAGTGTTTTAATCCTGTTTATTCAGATGCTCTTGTGTATATATTATTTTATTTTCCGTCTGGTGCGTACATTAGGCATGCGCACTCATACGTTACACCGAAAACACACGAACTGCCACTAAACTACGTAAAAATTCGCATGCCACCTATTGTTAAATGGTTGTACTGCACTACCCTACTGTAGAAACCTGCGTGGGCTCGCGCACGACATGTCACTAAAGTTTTATCGTAATTGGATGAATAGTATAGGAACGCACATGGGACAAACAAAAAAACATATATTATTTTATATAAGAACACAAACAACAATTCATTACCAGTAACATATTTTATTTAAAAAATTATGTAAGTTATTCAAAATTACAACAATTTTTTTCAATATGAATCCGGTATCGCCGAAAAAATATTTTTAAACGCCTAAATCCAAAATCTAATGTTTTTAATTATTTCACCGGTTTCCCTCACATTCCTTCTTAATTATTCCAAACTTTTTTTGAGTACATCAACTCCTTGTAGTATTCCCACCTGGAAAAGTTAATTGGATTTAAGCCAGGAGACCACGAAGGCCAATCTATGGGTCCGCCAAGATGTATCCATTTCCCGAAGAATCTTTCGTTTACTCGAAAATAATTTCTTAGGTTCTGTGACAGGCGTTGTTTTGTAATATCAATGCGTTGTTTTGTAATATCATATCTCTGCATGTCTGTAAATATCTATCCTCCCAGAAACTCAGTATGATTATCTTTTAACAATTCTATTGAAGAGTCCCGTACAAGCCGGTATTTCAAAGGGGTCAATTAGCTACATGTTTAGTACCCCAAACTAAATATTGACACTATATAATTCTCACAAATTTGGTTCATAATATTAAATTGAAAAAGTTTTCATTTTTTTCTTGGCTTTTAAACATTTAGAAAAACGAGCTCTTCTGTTGTAATCTTCAGGTTCCAATAAAAAAAAGGGAATCTAATATTAATTATATTCCCCTCGCGCGAGTATGTGATCTATCGATGATTTTAGGACTCAGGTTCAACGTTTTACTGCTTTGACACTTGCCGATGGAACTCTTTCATTACGAACACTAAGATGGTCAGAAAACTTCTCAGTTGAAGCCCAGCTCCACATTTTAGATATGCCCTGAATAGTTTTGCTGCTTCCGAGTTGTTCTATCTTACATAACCATAATAATAATGCATTTATGCATTATTCCTTGGAAAAATAAACTATGACGATACACTGATTTCAGGAAATACGCCGCGATTTTTGTTCAAGGTAAAAATATAAAAACCTTAAACAGTTCGATCATCCATTAGCGGAATATAAGACGTTCAATTTATGTAATAACACTAATCCAGATTGTTATACGCTACAAAGTCCGGTGAAAGGTAAAGAAAGTTAACCATGAAATAAGTATAGCGTCACCGTAAGCGCAAGAGTAGGCAGGCGAGTGAATAACTACTCCAGTTAGTTTGGCCGGCACAAGTAGCAATACTCTAAAAGGTGTTGTTATTACATTATGTTTTACTCCTTCTAATGAATATGGCCCAAATGTTATTTCATTGTTCCTCAATTTTTACTTCTTTTATTACTCACAGAAACTTTTTTAGTTCATTTTTAGGTCACTCCGTGAAGACAGCAACGTCTAATTTGTCAGTTAAATAACTGAAAATAAAAAAGTTTTTGGAGTAGGTTCTGGAAAAAGAAGTTATGCAATTTTTTTTCAAAATGACGTGAAAAATGAAGTATGAACAAATATTCTGTATGTATCTGTCTAAACACCAAATGTGTTTAGAATATCTCGTGTTTCCGTTAAGTTTTTGGCGCCATTTTGAGTTGTATGTAAGTAAATATTTCTATTCCAAATAAGTCAGGTCAATTAGTTAATAAAAAATACGCCTCTATTCCAATTACTCGCATCACAAATAAACATATGGCCTTCAATCTATGAGTTTGGCTTATAGAACGAGGAAAAAATTTATAACCTGGAAACCGTCAAAAATAGCTGAATATACATAGAGAAACATAAAAGTTTTGGATAGGCCTAGATATTCTCTACCATAGAGGGTCTCCTTGACGCAAGTTTTTTGGGGCAATCTGTATATTTTGACAACAATAATAGCAGTTAAAAATACGTTTCCATTTTAATTTTTCTCAGTTAAATAATATTCATATAAAACTGACACAATAACCGTTACTCACCTTATCCGATTAGCAACCAGCAACTCGGCTATATCGCGACCGAGCCGCGAGTAAGCTGACTCCACCACGACCAGGACCTTGGCGTCGATGCGCAGCCGTGCTGCAGAGCGATGGTCACGCTCGCTGCCGCCCGCGCGCAGCAGCGAGCAGCGTACACCGCCCGAGCCGCGCGCGCCTCGCTCGCGGTACATCAACCTGTAAAGATTATTGTTCTAAAGTATTTCTAAAAGGTAATAAAAAGCCACAATTCAGAATATATTAAAAGTCACAAGATAAAAATATAATTTATTGATCGGTACAATTAAAAAAAAACTGATAGCGTCATAGAAGTGAAATTTCTTCGGCGATCTTAACCTTGATTTGTAAGTAATTATAGAAGGAGATAAAACCGCAGAGAGAGAAATTAATATTAGTTAACTATAATACCACTCATTGTTGAAATACATATAGGACATACGCATGCGTATTTTTCAAAGTCGCAAACGTATTTAAAGGCGGGATAAATACGTTGAGTTAAATTTTAAAAAGATATAGTGTTGTAACAAGTACAAGTCCATAGACTGTACTAAATTCGCTTAATTAGATTTTAATACCATACATTTAGAAAAATTAATAAAATGTCATTACAAATCGACATAAATATCAAATAAAATCTTCACATAAATTTATATAGACAATTGTCAATAAAAAAATAGCCGCTATGCCAGTACCAGAACACGGCTAAAGAAAGTCGGGATGTATTGCTCTTATTGTATGTTATATCTACGACAACTATATATGCAGGTTCATTGCCGATTTACAAATAAATTAAATATAAGTTGTTATCTTGTAATTGGATAAAGTACACGCAAAATTACTAATAAATCAATCATAAATAGATAAATAAATCAAGAAAATTTTGACAGTTTTATTTTGACACACATAATATACAAAACAGGTGGGCTATTTTTGTTTGCTTTCCCGCATTCGTACATTTTTATCTTATTCTATCGTGACTATCTGTATCTATCGTTCTTATTCTATCGTGTCTATCTGTCTCAGTTATTAGCTAAGTGTTTTCCGCCTACCTGTTTTCCGTTCTTCTTGAGATAGATGCATTATTCATACATTCAGATATAATAACGGTGTAAAATTTTGCATGAAAAACGTTGCGATCTTGACATTTTAGTCTCATCGCACCCAAAGAAGTTTCAATTGAAAAAAAAGTAAAACATCAACGAGAGTTACAAGCGGTTATCGATAATTTCACTTTAACCAGACATTTTTAAAGAAGTTTATGTTAGTTGATAGTATGGTTATCTATACATATACTAAAATTGTAACAGAGTGAATTATGTACATTGACAATATTTTAAACAGTTATTAATTTAGCGTATAGAATGGTAATAGAAGATAGTAAAACTTTTTTTAGAATTTTTGTCGGTCTGTATGTATGCTAATTTGAGCGGGTATAACGCGAAATCGACTGCACGGATTTTGGTGAAATTTAGTATGTAATAGTATATACCCAGGAGCTACATGTAAAAGAAAAACATTTTTTTTTCATAATTACACGTAAAGGAAGTCGTAGACACAGGTAGTCTGTAATAAATTTGAACTTTGAATTTCCTTACAACGGTAATATTGGCACTTATATAGCGATTCCAATTTTAAACTAATTGTCAATGTTTAAATATACTTTACGATGCATTCGCTTATAACTGGAACAGCAATATGTGAATTTTAATACTTTTCTTCTTGTGATTCTCTAAAAGTGTTCCAATTTTAAACCATTGTCAATGTATAAATATATGTTTCAATGCGTTCTCTTATAACTGGAACAGCAATACGTGAATTTTAAGACCTTTCTTGTTGTGATTCTGAAAAAGTGTTCAAATTTTAAACTAATTGTCAATGTTTAAATATACGTTACGATGCATTAGCTTATAATTGGAACATCAATATATAAATTTTAATACTTTTCTTATTGTGATTCTCTAAAAGTGTTCCAATTTTAAACCATTGTCAATGTATAAATATATGTTTCAATGCGTTCTCTTATAACTGGAACAGCAATACGTGAAATTTAAGACCTTTCTTGTTGTGATTCTGAAAAAGTGTTCAAATTTTAAACTAATTGTCAATGTTTAAATATACGTTACGATGCATTAGCTTATAATTGGAACATCAATATATAAATTTTAATACTTTTCTTATTGTGATTCTCTAAAAGTGTTCCAATTTTAAACCTTTGTCAATGTATAAATATATGTTTCGATGCGTTCTTTTATAACGGGAACAGCAATATGTGAAATTTAAGGCATTTCTTCTTGTGAGACTCAAAAAGTGTTCCAATTTTAAACTAATTGTCAATGTTTAAATATATGTTTTGATGCATTCGCTTATAACTGGAACAGCAATATGTGAATTTTAATACTTTTCTTTTTATGATTCTCTAAAAGTGTTCCAATTTTAAACCATTGTCAATGTATAAATATATGTTTCGATGCGTTCTTTTATAACTGGAACAGCAATATGTGAATTTTAAGACATTTCTTCTTGTGATTCTCAATACACACTATGTATGCGTGTCACAGCATGAAAGAAAAAGAGAATCGGAACAATAAAAAAGTGAATTTAGCCAAAAAGCACTCGGGAAACGCATCCTTCCGGCGGTACAAGTGTTTCGTCACAGTGCATGTACCTAGACATTTCAAAAGACATTCGGCTCAACGGAGGCGCGCCCGGAGGACATTACCGCCTTAATGGCGTGGCTCGCTTCAATTATCCGCGCCTTCTTTTCCAAATTATAATTTTATTACAAACGGTCGTTTGATTTACTGTTATTGCCCGCGGCACGGCGCCGACTGCGAAATGGCGATGACGTTAAAAATTGCACGCCGGCACATTTCAGGGAACGTTGCCAGGGAAACTAAGAATTTCAATGATGCCCACGTTAAAATTGCAAAGGGAAATTATTGGCTACGAGAAAAAAAAATTGTTGGCAAAGTAAAAAATAAATGCTTCGCGTGTCATTTAAACCATACGTTATAAGTAACATTAGTTTTATATTTCATTTCCATAAAATTATTATATATTTAAATATTGGTGCAAGTAACTAAGACAAGTGATTTCCATAATTAAAATAATAACAGGCTTCTCTTATAGTTTTTTTTTTATTTTTATTATTCGCATTTTCGCATCATACCTAGTTTTATACGTTAAGATAAACACGTACATAACAATTAACCGCAACAATGACTGTAATGATTTCAATAAGCCTATTGCATTATAATACGTAAAATCAAGAAATAAAACTTCGTCTAATTTTGAATATTTGCGAAAAAATGTACATATTGAAAAATGAAAAATGTTTCTGGTCGTATCCGGAAAAAATGTTTTTAGTCCTGCGTAGGTGTTTTATTATAAACAAAATAAATAAAACGAAATCAAAATGCGTCCATGTAATTTCATATATAACTTGCCACTTATAGCGAACTTCAAAAATACGTACACGCCCATTTGCATGTAACAAAGTACCACAACTTGTAAGGACACGAGACATTGTTACGTACTAAGGCGCACCTAGCCAGCGTGGCAAGTTATTAGTATTATCGAACTGGCATTCTGAGAATACAGAAAAAGTTAAACATGTCATTTGAATAGTAAAGATCTGAAATTTTATAGGTCATAAAATTCACTTTATTTCTGATTCTTCCTACTCACAACGGATGTAACCAGAAACGCTATATGCTACTTCACGTATTTAATATTCATAACAAAACCAACACACCTTGACACGACACTTTACTTATGAGCGGTATGATGTGCCCGTTAAACGGGCTTTAAATAGTCACGTCGTTGTCGTGCAGCATGTTGTTTGCATGCTATACTCGTAAGTATTGTCGGCGTTTATATATATATATATATATATATATATATATATATATATATATATATAGATATACATATATATATATATATATATATATATATATATATATATATATATATATATATATATAGATATACATATATATATATATATATATATATATATATATATATATATATATATATATATACTTCATTTACACTCACATATACGTAAATGAATATGTTGCCGGTGTCAAATTTTAACGAAGTCCAGTCATTGGACTTCGTTAAAATTTGCTTATCAACGCATCGTCACACTAATTTTTCGATGGAATGTCATAGATTAAATGTAGAAAAAGAAAACAAAAGCGAATATCACATAACAAATAAAAGTTCATTGAAGCAGGTTCACTGCGATTCAGCCACATATTTTTAATTGCAAAAGTATAAAAATAGGTGGTAAAATTGACAAAATTTCCAAGCATTGCGTAATATTTATGGTAACTAAGACAATGGGTTACAGAAAAAAAAACACATTCTACACCAACGCATTTTATTGTACAACGTCAATGATCAATCTATTAAAGGGACCACCAAAAAGAAAAAAAAACGAAATATTTAATTTGTTTTTTCATAGATAAATAAAGAAAGACAGCCTTAAGGAAAGAGTATATTGTAACCATGTCATACAACTTACACTGAAATATCTACAGTTACATTTTTATTTAAAAAAACAAATTATATATTTAAACAACTATATTTTAATAATGCCATTTTTGCAAAATTTTCGGGATTCAAGGTATCTAAAAATATCAATTTTCGAAAAGAAGAACAAAGTGCATTGAAAACTCCCACAATTACGAAATTGAAAAACAAATTAAAATCGGACATTTAAGGATGGATTTCTGAATCACCAAGTTAAAAAAAAACTTGTTCCATAACAAGCGACTGAAAGTTCAATTAACTATAGTCATAAAATAATTTCTAAATTGTTTTGCCCGTTAAATTTCATCAATTTCTTTCGAACGATGGACTGCTGTTTCACCAATTATCATAGTGATCCTATCTATCCTAAAGAGAAAGAACTAATAAAAGGAGCTCCAGGATTTACAACTATCTCAATAAAAATGCATGACTCCAGGGGTGATTACTTTCAACTATTCTACCTGCCCGTACTCCGAACGCGATTTAGCAGATATACCCTTCAAAGTAGGTACTTTAACAAGTTATCATCACCGCCGAACTAAAATGGAATTGGTGATAAATTAAACATTCGAACTCAACGATACAGTAACTGCCAGACCATCATCAAACCATAAGGACATCACCATTGTTTCACAAACCAGAAAATGTTCTAAGGTACGCACGCCGTTTTTAACGGGCCATAATTACCCCACGGACGTCTCATACCTGCCAATACCGCCAGGCATCTGCACTCCAATTCTCATCAGTCTCAAGCGGCCGTTCAAAAGCCCCTCACGCCGACGTGAATTACGCGTTCAATTGAAAGCAACGGCGGTTCTAATTAACCGTATAGATGGGACGCGCACAGCGCGACAGTACCTCGAGTGTCTCCTTCTAATTTAATCCTCATCCGACCAGAGGGTTATGCGTGACCCGCAGCACTTATACTTTAATTAAAATGTTAATTTTATATGTGAAAAACTGAATACCGTACATTCACCCACTATTTTTTTTTAGTTAATATATAATAAACTAGTTGGCCCATGCGAATGATTCGCAAGTCTCTGAACTTTTCTATGGTTACTATTCTGCGGCGATAATATAAAAATAAATAAGTGAAAAGTATTTTATTTTGAAAAGTAATAGTAAAAGTCTCATTGCGAAATTTTTTTATTATTATGTAGGTGCAACATGTAAAACGTCTTTAAAAAATAATATATAAAGAAAAAGAAAATAATTAAAAAAACAATTTTTAATTGTTTGTTTATTTTAGCGGTGAAGGTATTCTTCAAAATGATAGCTCAATATTAACAAAAACAACCTACAAGTACTGACAAAAACAAAAAATACATATAGACACCCACAAGTACTGACAAAAAATGCCTTTGAAAAATTATATATAGACATGAAATAAATGGAGCACATCGTCAATACAATAGAATATTTCTCAAGTTGTTTTTTTGTCTTGTATATGAACTCTTTTTATTTAATTTATCTTCACCAATGTATCACTAATCAATGCAGTAAATTTTTAGTCTATTTTTAGAATTCCATACCTCAAAAAAACTCTCGAAAGATCACTCATGTATCGTAGTCTATAAATTTCCCAAAAACTGTTTGACGTCGAAACTTGAAATTTCGCATAGTAATGGAGCTTAATAATCATTATACTTCATCATATTAGAGAGAGGTGCGAGTACACATTTTCTTTCTCTCTTTCTCTCATAGCCAGTTATGTTTCGTATATCTAAGATACAATGCAAGCCTATTGTCTGTATCACACTGCAGGAGAAGGAGAGAGCAGTGCGCGCGCACATTTTCTTTCTCACTTCCTCTCATAGCCAGTGCATGAAATATATATTGTATATGCGAGTTTGCTAGCGTTACGCGAACGGTGATTTTTTTATTATTTTGTAATTTCATTTCGTTCTTGAACAATTTTATAAATTATTATTTTATTCAATACATTAAATATTCTACGTTTAAAGTGAATAAAATTGTAAATTCATTTTAAACTTCATATTTTGTGAATTTTGTGAAGTTTTACTTCAGCCGTGTGGTCTAAAGTACACTCGTTTTATTTTTGCTTTCGATCAAGTCGTAGATCCGTTGGAAGGGCAAGTTGCAACATTTTTCTTGTTCGAAATTTTACGCGAGATTAAACAAAACATACAAACACCCACAATCCAATTTTCGAAATTGCTAAAGTTAAAATTAAGAAAACATGGAAAAATAAATTTTACGTATAGTTTAACGGAAACTGTAACACAAATATTTCAGATCATATAGTTTTTGAAAAATACAAGATAGTGTTGTGCCTGTGGCCTGTGTAGGCAGTATATTTTATACGGTGAAAAATAATATTATTATTTGTATTTAGCTCAGTAGCAAAACTCTATTAATTGGAATAAATATCTTTGAATGTTTAAATATGTCGTTAAAGGAAATTGTGCAGATTATTTCAAAATTATCAAGTGTTGAAAATATTTCACAGTATTTAATATCCAACATACAAAACCAAAGTCCATAAAAACCACTTTCAATTCAATTTGTTTAATTAATTTATGCGTAACCCGACTGGGTGGGTGGGTGACCGTAGACCTAACTGTATTCCATTACTATCTCGCAATAATGGAGTACCTCGGTTACTATTCTGCGACGAACCCATACAGAACTTCCTTTATCATAAAACTAATTTATTATTACAAAAAGTTATTTTAAATTTTCTCCAGAATAAAAACCACAATTATTCTTATTTTCTACGCGTTTATCTGACAATAAAACTAAATTATTGACCATCAAATTAAACTTATTATGCCGTAGAAAAATGTAAAAATATTTAAATTATCACTTTGCTGTAACTAAAAAAGGCAAAAAACATACAGTTTAAACAATGGATAAATTTCAACTAAACGACAAGAAGGGACTATCGATGTTCATCTATGTTATCAAAACATCAATGTTGAGAAACAAAACAATGATGTGTTTTAATATCAATGTTGAAGAACATAAAATACCGGAACATCGACTTTAAAAACAAAATATAATTTTTCGATGTCGATAATTGTGTTCAAATTCTTCGCGGGCGTGCTCGACACCATTTGTTGCCAACTTTTCTAAGCATGTTCATGCAGGTAGAATACTTTAAATTCATCTTTTCCTGAACGAATTTCATACATCAATAACAGTGAAAAAAGCAGTTAGTTCTTGATCTAGGGGGCACACTAAACACCTGTTTTTCGACAACTTGCAGCTTTTTTTGGATATTTATTTGAATGTAGCATTTTTACATTGTTCTCTAAAATTAGTCTACATAATATCTTCTTTAATCGACGTTCAGTCATCGATGATAACACCGATGATTTGTCAACATCACTCATCCGTAGCTGCAGTTACCTACGGGATAACAGGGAGAGGACAAGACATTGCAGAAATTTTACTAACCATCCATTCGCTTATACGAACGGAAAACTCTTTGTTGACTAATTATATTTCTATTACCTTCACTTATCAAAAAAGAACGTTATTAAATCAGTCTAGAAGGATTTGATAAAGTTCTTCTAGATTTAAAAGAAATATTTTTGAATAAGAGCATTACAAATTATGTAAAGAAACACATTTCCGTCTGCATCTTTACTTGTTTAAAAAAATTGCTCCATGTTATGATATTTATATAATAATAATTACTAGTTCACTCTCGGCTTCACCGGGTTAACAAGGTACACCGTCTCGCACACACCGGTGTATACGAGACGTTCTACATAAGTAATCGTGCTATTAACTAGAATGGCCGGGGACTATATAGCTGATTAAAAGATTTATCGTATACGGCATAGACTGGATTAGAGCAGTAAAGAGTGCCATATTTAATATTTATTATTTATTGCCTTTATGAAATTGAAGTTTTTGATAGTTAAAATAGGATACTTAAAATTTCAGACTTATTGACAGGGTTCGAAGCGATAATTATCACCGATAGTTATCTTTGACAATTATCTTGATAAACATAATCGAAAATATTTAATTTGCCACACTTCAATTTTTTGGTAATATAAATGTTACGCGCACCACTTAACATTTATGGCGGGGATTTCCCCGTGTCGTTTTCGTATCTGTCAAATTATCAGCCATTCTTCATTCGTATTGGCTATGCTGTAACAGTCATTCTTTATTTGAATCTTAAATCAAATTTAAGTTTCATTTTGAATTCAGAATCTTCAAATTAAAATTTTTGAAAAAAATTCAAATTGAAAACAATACTCAAATAGTTTATGCGATTGAGGAGCATGAGGAGGATATTCCACCCAATAATGTTATTAATTAATATTGAATTTGAATTTTGCCTATTTTTTTTGAAGTTTTGTTTTAGAAGTTTTTAATTGCGAAATTATGGCCAAAATAAATAAAAGATTACCTTAATTATTTAATGTGTATCATTTAACTGAACTACTTGTTTTTAACGTAAAAGTTAGTAGATAATACCAGTTAAATACTTATCGATTGATATATATATATATATATATATATATATATATATTTGATAATTTCGAAACCAGCATATGGGATACATATATATGTATATATATATATATATATATATATATATATATATATATATATATATATATATATATATATATATATATACACACACTACATCTTCGACGAATCAGACCTACATTGAAACTTAGGAAAAAATCATATGTACAGTATACATACAGATCGTAAGTTGATCTCAGTAGTGATATTTAATTAAGAAAGAAAGCTTTTTGATAATGATTCATTTTTCTGGGAATAACAGGATTTTTTATACTTAAAATAATCTAGTGATTTTATGACGAAAAAATAGTAGATAGTTTTTTTTTATTTCTAACTCGAAAAAGGTTCAATTTATCCACAATCACCAAAATATTTCGTCTGCAGAATAATGGACTAAATTATTTCTGTGGAAATATGTCATAACGAAACTGCTCACCAATAACGCCTAAAATACTTTTGGGGAAATGGAATATGGTGAAGATGACTGAGAGGTAAATCCTTTCCATCACTCGGCCGTAATTTTTTTTCTTAAATAAAATAATTATGTGTATTATTAAGAATTAAATAAAAAAAACTATACGTATTATATTATATGAGATTAGGTTAGATTCGTTTAGGTGGGGTTAGGTTGAATATATATAAAGTTTGAGGTATTTAGTTGTCCCTATGTTTTGCCTAAAAAATGTGTTTCAGCAATCATTACATTTTTAAACATAAGGTAATTAAAGGTCTTATAAATTTCTTCGTAAATAACTTTACTTAATAAAAAAAACCGGACAGAGCTTCCCCATTACACTTCTTTTCAAAATTACGAACGAAAATAATGATATAAATTTTATGAATTATGTTATTTACTGCACACTCATATCATGCATACGATATTTCATTCATACAAGATATTATTTGTTTTTATGAGCATTCACTACTCATGTTGTTAAGTTGTGAAATAAACTCGATTCTTGTACCAGACTTCCACCGTTTATTCAAGTATTTAAAAGTCAACTGAAAAAATAATAACTCACCCAATTTTACCTTCCACATCCTATCTCTTTCCATATACCTCCCCTTTGACCATTTCTTTTCTTCAATCTGTTATTCAAAATTGCTCAAAAATCTCTTTCAATTTATTAATATTAGGTATTTTTTTTCCAAAAATTAATTCATTACATTTTAATTTCTACCTACCTTGTAACATTGTAAATACACTTTAATTCGTAACTAGAACAGGTTAGTATAATTGTAGACTAGAAGAGGTTACTCCTGTAGCAATAAATTTGTCAGATGTACAGTTTCATCGAAATAAATAAAATAATGACTTTTTAAATTACAAATGTTCGATAGTCCTAAAAATCACATTTTTAAATAACCAACATAAAATCGTTAAAGATACTATTCAAGTTACAATTTGCCTTTTTCCCCGTGATGGTTACATAAATGTTTTCAAAATATAAAGAGTTTAAATAAAAATTTAAGTATATTAAAATAATTACTATTCGCACCGTTTACAAAGTTATTTGTCACGGCACCTAGAAAATCTGTATAATTTAAGCAATTTTATCCGGGCATTAAAAAAAACGAATCCCGGAAAAAGTGCTTATTCAGTTGCAAGAAAAAATATCTTCATCGTCAAAAAAATTCTGAAAAAAAGCATCCAACTCGCAGCCTCCCCGGGGCTTTGCAGACGTTCCCCTCGCTTTCGCCCCGCCTTCGGTTATGCTCAGTCTTCTTTCCTTTATCTATTCATTTCCAGTTTGCACTCGCTGGACGGCGTCTGGTTATTACATTTAAAAGTATTTGCACAAAGAAAGGAGAAATCACTTTTTCTTCTTCAAATATCTTAATTACCTCCACGTTCATTTCGTGCCGAATTCAAGCGCGTACAGTCGTATCGGAATTCCGTTATAAATGTTGCTTTATCATCTGTCGGATGCTGTAAGAGTGATGTTTGTGGTCATATGTACACATTGAGTTTTCTTAATAATAGGTATACAAATGGTTACATAGGTAACATAGGTATACATATGGTTATAATCATATATATGCCATACCTACCTGAGGTATGGCATATATATGATTTGATTATCTTGATTAGTGAACAAAATTAACGAGTATAACAAAAATTTTATCTTCCAAAAACCCGACCGGAATTTTTTTTAAATTTGAAAGTGTGCTCTTTCGCTTTTGATCTTTATTTCTTAATAATGTAACAATTATAATAAAATAACTATTGCCCGCGACATCGTCTATACATCCGACATGTGGCCAAAGGCATCAAATTTTGATTTCAACCAATTATTAAATTTATTTTTATTTATTAGTAAATTTAAATATGATTTAAACAAAAATTTAAAAAGAGTGTTCGTATAAATGTACTAAAATTCAAATAATTTACAATATTTTACTAGTAAAACCCTTCATTTGATATCCATATCAAGGGCTTGTGAAGAAAAACCTAACCGCCATCTTGGGTCGTCCGCCATATTGGATAGGCTTTATTATATTGTCACCGAATTTATAATTAGTTTAATTAGTACTAATCGAAATTCTGATCGCAATATTTGTCGCAGATAAAGAAAGTGAGTTAACAAAAGCGTTGTAAAAAGGAATGTATTTTGCAATTTTCATCGTTTTGAAAATCTTTTGTTAGATATAAAAGAAAAATATTTCGACCCATTTAAGAACTGAATTTTGAAAAACCATTCGTTGTTAGTGTTTGGTTTATAGATGTAATGAATACTCTAAATGCCATGATTTAAAAGACCAATCATTAAAAATGTAAAAAATACGTTTATGGACAGAATATTTATAACTATTAAAACACTTACTCCTATTAAAATAATTCTACTCGTTTTATAATTTTTAAGTGTGGGAGTTCATGAAATTCCTTCTCAGCGAGGTAAAGGCAACGTTATAAACTAAGTATATTTTCCAAATATGTTTTAGAAACCAGCAGTTGAGGCGAGGCTGTATATGTTAATCAGCTCTGCTTTAAGTTACGTCTCTCAAATGATTGAAGATTCGTTATCGATGCTATACTCATATGCTTACACTTTTCTTCAGTGTTTTCGAAACTCAGAGTTCAAATTACTTCATTAGTACGCTCCAAGATTTTTGTACTCATTTCTTCGGATTGTCTTCTGAAAACTTGCTCGTCCTCCTTTTTCGTGAGCATTTGAACTGCCTTCTATGAAATATAGTTTACTGACCAAGCGTCAAAACTTTGAAATCAACCGGATCCTAGCACCAGAATAATGTTTTCAAAAACTATATAGATATTTCTGTAACTTTTTTGCCACAAATTTTTCTCAGTACTAATATTCTATCATTTAAGGTACCCAAATTCTTTAATTTACTTTGGTTTTTCACTATTTTCATAAAAGCATTTTTCATTCTGTCAATCACATCTATTTATCGTTTCACATCATCCACTGACGTTCCGTTTCTCGGATAGTTTGCATATAATGTCACCATTACATTCATCAATAATCACAATTTTCAGCTTGTCAGTTTATATGTTTTTAAGGATGATATTAAGTTAAATTCATAAGGTATCTTTTACTTCGGGATGTCCGGTCAATATTACCATTAATTATCTTTTTATTTCAGCGTAGTCGGACATAATCCTTTTTTCAGGCACGCTGATATCGCAGGAGTCATGGTCACTTCACATGTTATCGCAGGAGTCATGGTGGAATTTTTAATAATTCGAGTTTGCAGATGTTTTCAAGATGCACGCCACTTGGATTTGTTAGTCGCGTTACAAGAATATTTAGTAATGGAACGGTTGCAGAAACTCTAGCTGTCTACTTGAGTCTCAAAGTATAATCTTTGAATGTTCTTTCAATATCCTCGAAGTAACTATATAACTTAAGTATTAGCGTCCAGTCGACGAAAGTCTTTTATGAAAGTGAGTGGGATCAATATCCCAAAACTTCAGAGAATCCTTATACGATTAAAAATTACTTGAATATAACTATTTTCCACTTAATAATTGTATTGAAAACCATTAAAGTTGAATTTGATATTACATCCATAGAAGTTTGGGAGAGTTGGGAAAACGTTTATTGTTCAAGGATGAATTACCCATTTTTCTATGCTGCTTGATCAAACGTATACCTCTCAGTTCGGTTTTGGATACTGTACTGAATTATGCGAATTTCTCAAAATCGGTTTACATTTCAATAACGTGATGTTTTTTTTTTCAGAAATATTTGACCAAATTATAGTAAAAAAACTTAAGTAAATTGATAAATTAAAAATAAACAATGAGTGACGAAACAAATAATTACATTTCCCTAATCAATAAAGCCTAGGGTAGCCAACAAAGCAAAAGTACGTACGTGAAATTGGTTTAGCGTTTTCTAGCGAACACACACATATGTATAATTATTCGCAAACTGCTATAGGCAATACTCGCACGGCCATAACGCATTTCTATTACCTTCTAAAACAATAAGCAAAGTTTTATTCAGTTCAAATCAAGACTTAACAGAATTTAAGTTGTAATAGAGATTATATCAACAGATACTACATGTAAATTTAGACAAAAATGGCCCTAAATTATAAATGAAATTATCATATAAATTTCAATATGCCCATAAAACTGTAACTTTTGGTAATGGGTTATTTTTCTTAGTAAGGATATATTGATTGATAAAAAAGCTAAATATTACAGCATATGGTTGTGCGATATACGAAGCAACCATCCAAGTAGGAAAAACGTGTCCAGTCCTTTTCCAGCAATGATGCATATAGATTAATAAACCAAAGTTTATTATCACCTTATACAAAGATTAATTTACCCAGAGAATTCCATCGAGTAATTAATTAAAATAGCATAAGGTTTTGAAAATGTTTAACGCAATCTCACAAGGAAGGGCGTAAAACGTCCAAAGTACTTGCGGCATCGACTTTAATCTCGCACAATAATTCAGCGGAGGGAATTGACCTCAAGACGTGAAATGCGACCCCCATACATAAATAATGCAACACAAAACAATCACACGTACCCGCAACCCCAAAATCCATTATTCAAACCGATTTATCTCCCGATTAGGGTTCTAAATTATAACTTTATACTGTAGGACAGTTAGAATGAAAGGTTTATTATATAATGTATTTGTACAGTTTAATAAACATACTTAAGTTTGAACAATCTTGTTAAGTTAAATACATGGGTAGTTCCGTTGAATGTACCCACAAAGCCCATATGGCATTTCTGCGAGTTCACAAGGTTAAGCGCTGTCAAATACTGTCGTTCCGTTCGTTAACGTAATGTGGGACAGTTATAATAATTTATATGTATGTTAAACATAAGATAAGTAAAACTTGCAGATATACATATATATTATATATGTCATCACATTAGGGACTTACATATATACGGGACTTACATTACATACATACAGGTAAGAAACAGGTGAGTTTATTAAAATAAAAATAGAAACGTCATATTCCGTTCGGTAGAAAACATTCTTGTTACAAGGTTAAGTAAGTACAAACATTGAGTTTTTAACGAATATATAATAACGTTTTTATAGAATTTTTAATAGAATCCTATAGTATTTTCTATTTCTAATGTCTAAATAGAATTTTATACTTGTAATGCACTGTATTATTCTAAGAATGTAAGTATTCCTCCATAGGGTGCAGCACGAAGTAGTGAGAGTAAAAATATTGTTATGTAAAATTTGATTGTCGATATCTTTAATGCAAACGTATTAAAGATATCGACAATCAAGCTCGATAATCGGCAATAGAGCTTGAGAACGCATTTCATTTTAATTTGCTTCATTGATTGACACAGCAAACTGCGTAAATGTCTATTAATCTTAATTAATCTAGAAAACTGTGCTATGGGCAAGTTGTAACAAAATCATTGAGGCATGTTAATTGGGATTTAACACGAATCGGTCGCAAATAATTCATAATGTTTGTCATATCCCCACATAATGTTCTCGGTCATTCTATATATTCTATATAAAAAGACATTGAAATTACGTAAAGTGAAATGACACCGAAAAGTTGAGATACGTAAGAGTTAGCTAAGTTAAAGAAAATGAGACAAGAATAAGAGGTAAATCGAGCGAAACTTTTAATCCGTGCTATGTTAAATTTATTTTAGTTTTATGTATGAGAGACGTTGATGGCTCAACAAATTTAAAAAGTTTTAAGACTTTTTAAGTATTTATTTTTACACTAATTAGACATAAATCGTAAAAAAGCATCTGGTCTACCACTAGATTGTTTTATTTTACTATCTACTCCATAACTGTTCTAACTATCCCCCAAACAAGGGGAAGTCGTAAAAACCCACTTCTTTAGAGAAACACCTTCTATGAAATAAGGACAAGCAATCTTTATAATTACCCTCTTGGGTTCAATATATGAATAGTTAGTCCATCAAACAATGCTATTGTAGTAGTACAGTGATTAGTAGTTTTTGTAACATATTCATCTTTTTAAAGATCATTACATTACAGCGAGGTAACATAATTTTCTGATCTGAGCTCTATAGATTCCCCCAATTTCAAAGACGCATATAATCTTTTTTTTATCATTTTCAAATAAGTTCTCGATCACTGCATTCCCTTCCTTAAAACTATGGATTATCGGAACTATAACAATATATTAGAGATGCAAAGAAAATGTAAAGCAGAAGGTGGTATATCAACAGTGATAGGAGAAAACGTGTAAACTTTCTTCTAAACCAACACATACTGAATTGATAGCAAGAAATATAGGGACAAGTTACGGTACGATTGTGATGCACTATTGTTAACTTACCATTAAAACTGCTACGTAAAACGCTCTTACGTGACGTTGCCACGTAAAAAAAATACAGAATAATTATGAATGAGTTCATCATATATGTGAAAAAAATATGAAAAACGAAAATATGAAAAAGGAAAATCATAATTGCATTTGACGGCGTGGGCACGGGACTGACGAATAAGTGACTAAATATCACCACAAATTGAATACTTTTAATCTCGAGTCATTATTCGTTTGCAGTTTTAAAAACTAAGAAAAATAAGCTACGTTTCTTCACTACTATAGTTTATTTAAACTGAGAAAACTTTCGTAAAAACGTAAAATGACACCAGTTTATTTTTCGATACAAATCGATAAAAACCTACAATAAAAATCGTTTTTGCCCAAAGAATAAGAAAATAACCCACGCAAAATGTTTTCAGATAATTAGGTATTTCCCAAAATCACAAGATACTGCAAGCCAACCTAAACAATACAGCTATTAAATATAGACGACCTCGTTCTCAAATAGCTTCGATCTATTTTCGTAAACAATGCCGAAGATAAATGCGCTAAACTCCTTTCCGGATGTCCTAAAACTTGAACGATATTTCGTCCTCACAATTAGACATTTTCCTCGAGGCGGACACGCGAAAAACCCCAACGGGCATTGCGACAATATCAACAACAACAACAACAAAAAACACAATTGCAAAGACAATAAAGCCAGTCGTGCGCGGAGTGAATCAAACACGTAGTCTAGGGCGGTGTAAAAAATGCACTTCGCTCCGTCGCCGGCAAAAACTGGACGCGGCCAGTCAATTACTCACGGCCGGACTACCAACGCGCGTAAAAGTAAGACGGAGCAGCGTACCCGTCGAGGCGCGCGCGGCTACGGCGAACGAAAAAAACGCGAAACAAAGCGGGCGCGGGCGTCATCAAGAGCACGGTGGTGCACGGGGAGGACTCGGCACGCACGGCGTTGGGGTAAAGACGTATTAAAGCAACCCGATCCTATTTTAAGTAGGCAAAACTGACGTCGTATTACGAGTACTAAAAGTATCAAAATGGTTTTATAAAGAACCAAAACATTAATTTCGTATTGTGCGTAAATCTGAGAAAGCAAAACGTATAGTGAAGCGCTTGAAAGCAAAAATTATTTCCTTTTTATATAGAGAACAACAAAAGACAGAAGAAGCATCATACAGTTAGGAGGAACATTCCTAGACTTGACCTCTCGTGAAGATATTTCCAGTCTCAGCTCTGGTATTTGTCAATTCTAAAGATGTATTTAATTGAAACTATAATACCTTCCATAACTTCGGTAAATATAAAAAACATAATTGACCTTTTAATCATGGGTGTTAATACAAAACAGTTCCTTCTAGTTTACTAAGGCTATTTTACAATTAAAAAAATCTGCCAAGCACGAGGGAACTCGCACTACGAGGGTTCCGTACATATACAGGCATTTATAAACATTTCATTATAAATATAGTATTCCTATTAAACTATTCAAAAAATTGAATTTTTTTTAGAACGAAAATATATGGCTTACTGTATCTTTCTTATGCGCATATTAAAAAAAAATATTTTGTATATGTAATAACTACAAATTAACGAGTTTTTCTTTTACTTGTGATATAAGATCTTGCTTTTTACAAAATTTTATGATTCTAGGTCAAAGGGAATTATCCCATAGGTATTGATTTATCTATTATAAGGTTTTTATTTGTGAGTGTCAAAATATGTGGCATAAATGGCCGTATTTTTAGGATGTTTCTTGATTGCGTTGATTTTTTTACAGGTCCAAAGCACCTTAGACCTAAGCATTTGATATTAATTTCAGCTTGATACCTCCACGCGTTCCTGAGAAAAAAAGTCTTAACAAACCGACAGACGGACAACGAAGTGATCCTACAATGGTTCCTTTTTTACTTTTGAGGTACGGAATCCTAGAAATAATGAAAACGCAAAAAAAAATTACCCTGATTTCAGGTTCATTTCAAATGTGTAAAATAAAATAAAATAAGACAAGATAATCACGTGCACTCGATTAGGTTCATTGAATGTAATTAAAAGGAAGATCTAGTATTAAAGGGTTAAATAAAACCCGGCTGTACGAAAGAGAGGAGAGTGCGAATGTGAGATAATATCTTGGTACAGCCTATTTCCCAAAGTGGACGCTAAAAACTTTGTTGTCTCGAAACGTCCCTAAACATAAGAGACAAATAAGATACAAATCAAGTAATTTTAGTACACACCATCTAAAGCTGAAACCAAATAAAACCTCATCCATTAGCAGAAAAAAATATGACGTGTTGTGTAATATTGACACGCTAAATTGAGATACACTCCAGGGACAGCAAAAAAATAGGTAAAATTATATTCTAAAAATTTTTATAACAAATAATTTTGATACGTTTGTTCGTGTTTCGACTACAAAAAATAGGACAATTCATGTTCTTTAGCGGCCAGCAAATTTTAATCTCACAATTTTTAATACTAAACTTTCGCAACAATATAATAAAGTGTTCCCACACGCGTACACGTATTAGATGACGAAGAAAGACTTTCTTAGAAAAAGTTAAGTATGCGCAAGACGCTGACTAGAAATCAAACTCATTCTAACTACTTACTGTCTAGAAATCTTAGGGCCAAAAATAAGAACGAGCGTTTTGATTCATAAGAAAAAGAAGGACATAGGTATGTTTAGTCTCCCTACTCGCTATTATCTACTATACTTCTGACTTCAAGATGTTGTTCAAGAAGTTTTAAAAACTTATATTTAATATATTGTCTCCTTCCTTAAAATCATTTTCTAATTTGCAATATGATTAATTGAAACAGCAAAAGGCCTAAAAAAACTGAAAAACTGCATTTCAACTGTACGACAAACAAGTCTATAAAAGTTTAGCTGGTACTGAGTGGGGTACACGTAACCATAAAAAATGGCCAGCTTTCGTAAACGGATCTCTGTATTTAAAAAGTGTTCATGATACACCCCCAATAGTTTTGAAGAATCTATTTATTCATACATACACGAATAAAAAAAAATTAACCCTCATTTTACATGTCAGGGAGGTATCCAAAAAAATTTTGCTTAAATATTTTATATCATAACTTTATTATGCATCATCACATCAAATATCAGCTTTAAAACACTAAAAGTCTGCGAGAAAACATGACATTTATCAAGGTGCTGCGCTCTAGTGAAACTTCATTACTTCATAGAATATTGAATATAGAACAATTTAAAAACAAAATTGCAACGATTGCTCTGTCTCGCTCGCACAATTACTTGACGTTAATATATATGGATAAGTTAACCACTATCCATGTTGATATATGATGTATTTCATACACAGGTCGCAGCGTTTGGCGTGAAACTATAGAATTTTGTACGATTTAGCAATTTATCGCGCCACGCCATTCTACCGAGATTTTAACATTTCATCTGGTAATCGCACCGTTTGGAGCGTTCGATTATTCGTCAGTGGTCACTTTAAATTGTTTGAAAATCAGTCGTGTGGCGCCACTTCAGCAGCGTTATAAACGATTTTGACATTCGAGTGTGAATTTCGACTTGCGATCCCGTCATCTGGAGCGACGAACTTTTCGTTAATGATCGCCACAATAAATAATCATATGAATTAGATGCCATTAGGGTGAAACAGCTCTGTCAGCGACGTCTTGCTAGTAACTTATTATAAGTGTTCAAAAGAAATAGTACTAAGTAAAGATTGTTCATCACAGGGTCACGTAGATAAAAATTTCAGCCCTCTTTTGCATGTTTAGGAACCGCCTCTAAACACAATTTTAAGTAATTTTAAATGCAATTTCCAGTTTTCAACAGAAGAACTACTCATTATGTATGAATTTCAAGTCCCTATCTCATTTCTTTCAAAAGTTAGAAGACTCTTAGAGACGGACGGACAGCTGGACAAAGAGAAAGCATTCCTAAACTAATAGTATTCCATGCGGACCCATTGGTTACGGCATCCTAATAGTGGTACATAGTCAAAACTCGCTTGTAACTAATTATTTACATTGTTGCGAACTGCTTTTTCTGTATATATAATATTATAAAAGTGCTGGTATGACAATAAGATAAAATAACGCATTTATTTTCAAATTTCCTCCGTATTTTAGATTCAGCATAGGTGAAAACGCAACGCCTCGTTCATCAGAGGCTTGACGATAAAGTGAAACGCCCACCCCCAAACTTGATAAAATTATGTTCCGAAAAACGACAGCTCTTAGATTATATCAAAGTAATATATGACTACGGCGGTGACGTAAAAAAATCCCGTTCAAGCACAACCGCCCCCTTATATCCGCGTACGCTCCGTCGACCCACATAAAAACAAAGACACATCGCAAGAAGCGACGCCGCTACACGCCGACGATGAAAAATGAGCTCACGTGGAAATATATCCCACTCGCTGACTGATGTGTGTAATTGGAAAACTTTTTCCGCTCTGTCTGTGTGTCTAAATACATTTATCATTACATTAAGCTCGCTGGTAAATATGTGGTTTACTCGAGCACATGCCGAAACTTCGCTCATTTGATTTGCATAGAGTTTTCGTTCGTACATGGGATGTGGGTCAGATCAAATGCTACCTCTGTCAGTTATCAAAGGGATTTGATGTTAAAATTGTAATGGTGAATACATCGACGACCGCCGGCTGTATTCGATCGTATTGAACACAGAATATAACCAACTATTTGAACATTCGTCAGAATTTTTAAAATTAACGTTTGAGGTCAAAATTTCGGATTTTCTTTGTGATTTAGTATAGTGGGTACTTTTGTCCGACGTATGCTTTCGCAATGCTATAAAGGATTCCATTCATTATATATATGTATGTGTAGGGTTTAAATTAAAAAAATATTAGTATAGCTTTGTTAACATCTCACTAACTAGTATTACTTACATTCAGAAAGTTAAAAAGTGCTTTAAGACTGTTATTCTGAACGAAGAACTTTTTATCACTTCTCTTCTAAAATAATTGTATAGAGTTTAACAAAATCTGCTGTTGAACCAAATTTGGTAACACTTGAAATATGAAATGCTAAAAATGGATAATAATTTCTTGTAATCTCTGCACAAAAAGCTACGAACCAACTTACACTAGCTTAAATATCAAAACTGAACTATTTTTCAAATTCAAATTAATATAATAATTAAATAAAAGAAATGTCAAAAAGACACAAAACGTTCTAGACTTTAACGAGCAATGAGAAAATATTGATAAGATACGACTCTATGAATCAAGAATTAACCTAATTTTTTTGTACATTTATTTTAATATATATATATATATATATATATATATATATATATATATATATATATATATATATATACACATATATATATATATATATATATATATATACACACATATATATATATATATATATATATATATATATATATATATATATATTTAACTCCTTAAAAAAGTCATACACTTAGCAAAGCTATTTGACTGAAAATGAGTTATTACCGGTTTTCGGTATGCACTAGTTTATACAAATATACTTAACCAAATTCTAACATTCACTTTTCAAAAATAACCTATGGAGATTCAAAAATCTTTATTCCTTTTCATTTCCTTGGACTGGTTGAAGACCACCATAAATCCTTAAGCAAAGGTATGCTGCTTTGGGTGCGGCTAGATATCAAACTTTTGGATCGATATTTTTACATTTATTTCCAATTCGTTGCCTAGGTTAATATAGATTAAACCATAGGTTATAGTCTTCCTCGATTTTTTCGACCATGTTTTATGTGGCGCTCAGGGTTGGTCTGTCTATTTGTTAGGCTGCCGTAAGTGACTTATTATTCTGATATTAGACCATTAAACAAGTGACATTGGTCAAGAATAGAAACCTAAATATCTTAATCTAACTTTAACTCGTCAAATTTTGTAAACATAAATTTAGCTGCAACTCGCCAATAGAACAATTCAAAATCCTTCGACAAACTTAACAATGAAAAGCAGATAATATTCTCAACTGCCACGTGGAAATCTGAACGTACATAAGCCGGCAGCTCTCCGCCCCGGCATCGACTTTAAGGGCGACATTCAAAACTATATGTACACACATGCATATATATATCGAAAATGCTTGTTTAGTGCCCATTGAAACTTGGTAATTGCGGCTCCAAACATCAACTAAACAGCGCAGATCAAATAGGTAGGCAATGAGGGACAGAAACTATGTAAATATGTCCATACCCTCGCCCAAACTAGGTCCCGCAGACTATTTGATTATGCGTCTACTTTACATTTCGTATTGTTTAGTCGACTACGACGGAGCTGTGTATTTTATTGAGACCAGCCTCAATGTAGACTCGCCCATTATTATCGTGATGCTGTAGCTCTTAATGATGTTTGTCTATTGTGAAACAGTTAAGATTTTTATTAAAAATTAGTCTATATGCGATATTTATCCCATGTCTATTTTTTTCAACTCCTTTATTGATTATAAATCTGATTCTGCCTTATTTTATCAAGCCTGCGTAATGATAGGAATATATATTAGTTAGTTAATTTCTTAAAGTATTTTAATATGTAAAAGTTCCGTTTCATTAATCTCTCTTTCGATCTTTTAAAAACCGCATGTGTAGCAAATTATATTCTTTAAAAACCGCATTTGTAGCAAATTATATTATATTTAAAAAAATCTTTTAAAAACCGCATTTTTTAGCAAATTATACTCTTTAAAAACCGCATTTGTAGCAAATTGTATTATATTTAAAAAAATCTTTTAAAAACCGCATTTGTAGCAAATTATATTATATTTAAAAAACTCTTTTAAAAACCGCATTTGTAGCAAATTATATTATATTTGAAAACCGCATTTGTAGCAAATTATACTCTTTACTAAAATTAGTTTCCTTTGTCTTTTTATCTTAAATACTAGAAATGAAAAACTTTAATAAATTTAGAATAATCCAGAGAACCTTGGATTGAACCAGGTTAGATAATATTTTAAGGGACAAAATGCAAAACACAGAAGTTAAAACCCGAAATAAAAGAAATTGAAAGAGCTTTATCACCGAATTGAGCGGGGAATATCGCTAGAAACCCAGTTTAAATATGCACAAAGGTCTTTCATTTGTTAGCCGGATGACATGTAGATTCTCTACATGGTAACAGTGGAAGTATCTTGCTTAAGATGGACGTACGTAGTAAACTATGAAAACACCCACATCGAGGAAAGGGTTGAAGAAGAAGAAGACAAGTGCATAAATACTCGCACCGAAATAATTTCAGAATTTTTTGCCGTTGAATTATCAGAAATTCAGTTTATATAAAAGGCCTCGATTGAAAGAAAACGAAAAAGCTAAAAAGTTAGCTCAAATTATACAATGTAGTATAAAGACTTCTGTGAAGTCAAAAATCAGCCAAGAGAGTCTGGCTCAAACTTTGCGTTGAGTTTCGTCTGCGAGATCAAAACTAGGCACAAAAATTATTTCATACATAAAACGACTTAAACAACCTGTATTCAGTACTCTAATAAACTTGATCTCCATCAAGCGTAAATCGAATGCAAAACGTAACAAATAGGGACCACGGATGCGATGCATTTATCGTGTATCAGCGCTTTCAATACGTTACCGTATTGCAATTCTCTCCTGTCGCATCACACGGTGCGCGAATCTCATTAACAAACATAGAACAGCGTTTCTCAACATTTTTCAAATCACTAAAGTTTTATTTGGACTAATAAAGTGCTTTTAAAGTTTTTTGTAAAAAAAACTTAAAATTATCAACTAAAAGCAACAAACAAAAAAAGTATGTGTAAAATGTGCTTCCAGTGAGCGACAAAAAATGTGCTTCTATCAAGTAAACCAACTTCCGTGTCGATTTTTCTGGATTAAGATCAATATCTTAATCCAGAAAAATCGAAAGATATCACAGACTATAAAAAAGCTGAAAGATAGAAGATCGATACATGCAAAATATGGTACTGGTGCAGAAGGCAACGAATGTGGATGTGAATATACGGAATGTATTATACTCCAAGAGCTGAAAGTAAAAACCTTTTTACCATACACAAACAAAGAATACTCGCTTACTTTGGCCACATAATTCGACGTGAAGAAGATAACCTAGAAAAGCTATTCATAGTGGGCGTTATTCATAGCGGACAAAAGATCAAGGGGCGTTTCCCGGCTAGATGGTCGGACCAGATCCGAAAGGTCTTTCAACGACGCCATACGACATGCCCAAACCTGAGACCAGTGAAAAGGAACAATAAAGTAGGCAATTCCTAGTGGATATGACCCTCAGTCCTGAGGAGACCACTAATAAAAAGATACATGTGTATTTATCTAAGTACGTTTGAAGAATTTTACATTCCTGATGATCCAATCAAGACTCGAACGATACAAGAGGCGTATGAAAATTTTAGCATATGAAATGACAAATAGCTATAGTTAGCATTTTTTTGTAGCCCACCAATTTTTTTTGAACTCAGCCATTGTGGATTGCCAATACTTTGAAGTTTAATATTTCTAATTAATTAAACTGGGTTTCAAAATATCTTAATTAATTTCAAAAGATCTTTTTTTAATTTCAAGAGACTTTTCTCATAAATTCTTTTATCGCCTTTTTGCACGCATAGGGAGGTAGACTTAATTTTTTAAATGTTTTACTACTTATTATATATATATATATATATATATATATATATATATATATATATATAAACCTTAAACTATATTTATTGCTTGGGTTTGGGGTATTTAATAGTTTTCAAGGAAAACAATTAAAAATAATTAATTTACAAGGTAATTCAAACAAAGGGTAATTAATTCATAATGTGGCAATATCATTTTTTCATAGTTACATTGTATAATTTTTATAATAATGATTTTGTATTATAAGTGCTAATTTTTTAAATAAGTTGCCAGTTATGAGTATTACATTTTTGTGACAGCACAAAAAGTTGAAGCTGAGGACGAAAATTACGTAATCCTAAAAAGCTCACTTATATATTGATATCTCCATATGTTGCATCTACATTTAAAACGTATACACATAGGTGTAAAACTATAGAAACTGTGAATCTGTGACAAAGGATAGACAGAAAAATATGACGAAACTATGTGGGCTCATTGTTTCACTACAGAACTTTAATAAAAATAAAAAAATATTATAGAGGTTTATTCTGTTTATTTCTTAAGTAAAAACCCCACTCCAAACTTACAAGTTGGCCGAATGTGATAGACATATGTTGAGTAAAATATAAAAATACATATTCGTGTGAATAGACATAAAGTTAACTAAAGATAGATCATGAAGCGCCTATATCACCTCCACAATGGATGTACCCTGAAAAACTGCGTTGGTCGATGTAAAGAGCGAAGATTTACTGAATAACAGAGTAAATGTACGTAAAAGCTTTTCTCTATATTTTCTCCGGTTAAAATGATGTTAATTACAATTTCAATATAGAAGGTCGCAAATTCAGAAATGTGGAGTGCAGCGTTAAATATAATAAATTTTTTTGCTCATTGTTTCAATATTGACATCAGGTGTTGTTCATTTGAGTTGAAGCTATGTGTCGATCACATTACAGATGCTATATCCACGCATTAATATTGCCCGTTATGAAATATAAATAAAAATATTCGTAAAAGCACATCATAAGTTTCATCGATGACATATTCATTCATTTATGACGATGTAATATCCATTCATTTTGGACGATGTAATATCCATTCATTCACGATGACGATGTAATATCCATTCATTTTCTCTTCGATGTAATATCCATTCATTTATGACGATGTAATATCCATTCATTCACGATGTAATATCCATTAATTTTAATTGAAATATTAAAAAAAACTTTTCATTTAACAAAGATAGCAAATACTAAATCACAAAATCAGAAGCGACAATAAATGATTTAAGTGTCCTGCAATAAAACTTAAGAAGACATCAACTGAGCATAGAAATAAATTTTATTCTTCACTTTACCACCCTGGAGGGTGAGTTAAAGAATAAACTCGTTTACTTGTTAGAACCACTGACGTAAAGCACGCACAACTACCTATTCCGGCCCGTTACTCCGCACCCTCAGACGTCACTCGCGCAATTCAGCGCCCCAACGCCGCCACAATGCGGGCGCGCTGAATGCTTAATGTCAACAACGTGTTGCATGAAGCATCGACTTGTCCCGCTTGCATCAAACACATACTCCATAAAAGGGTAGGCGCCACGTTACATACCATTACCCATATACACCATTTTACTACTTGCTTTCAATTATAGTTCTGTAAAGTTATGTATTCAAAGCGAGTAGGTAAATTTTACTGCCTCGCCTTAGTTTCCGATTCACTTAATGTGTCAGAGATCTCGATTCATCTAAGACAATTTTGAAAGTTAGCCGCTTTGAGAGAATTCGCAAAGTACATGGAAAAAGGAAATAATTTGAAGAAGCCTTCTGGAGTTTTGTTCATAAATCCATTAAATAATCAGTTATGGACGAGGATAAAAAAGCTGTCAAGAATTATAAACATTTACCCATTTATTAACATAATATTTCTATTAAACTATTTACAAATATTAATTTTACACAACGTAAATGTATTGGTTACCATATATTTCACAGGTATAAAAACATGACACATATTTAAAAAAAATATATTATCTAGGAATATTCCTCTAGTTTTTTTACAGCCTTTTACGTAGGCTTGTAAGAAACCATATTTTTGTCATAATTATAGGTTGAGCAGATTCAAACACAAAGGAGGGCACATATTTTTTTTGCAATTTATTCAGTATATCTCTGAATATATACTACCTAAAAAACGAAAAAAAAAATTTTTGGTTGTCTAATTATTAATTAAGTCTTCCAAACTACATATGGAATTAAAAAAAATTCGTGTGTTTCATTTGTCTTCAGCTAAAAAATCCCAATTTTTTAGTATTGAGATAGGTTTAAGTTTCCTCGTCAAGCCGTTTCCGATAAAATGGCTGTGGCAAATAAATGAACATGCGTCGTGAGTAATCTTATAAGGATTCCGATTTCCCTTTCGAGATACGAAACCCTAAGAAGTAAACTATTTGGAGAAATATTTTATTAGTTTTGTAAAATAAAATATTCAGTTATGCGAGACAAGAAAAACTCCGCAATTAAACATTCTATTATAAACATAAAAAAATAAATAAATCACGATGTGCTTGCTCCGATAAAGGAATTAGGAGAAAACATGGAAATAAAAAAATAGGATAATTAGGATAAATAGACATCCTAACAGATGTCTATTTATCCTAATTTTTCCTAACGTTTATTTTCACGCTCTTACCCCTAAGTTCATACAGACCCGCTATATATTTATCTGTAGTGATATTTCTTTAGCTGTACGTAAAACTATCACGAAAAGTAAAATGCTTCGACTGTAGGGAGAACGAATAATGAAAAGTTCCTCCTCCGCTGTCAGTCGCTCAGTGCATTAGCCAATAGAAGACTACCATTAAAGAAGTCTAGTTTGTTTCAGTTTTCTTTATCCTCCCAGTCTCATATTTATGTAATAGAAGACAACTCCAGTATTCATATTTATGTAATAGATGACAACTCCCTGTCGTATGTTCTTCTTTACGTAATAGGAGACCACTCTCAGTCGTATATTCATCTTTATCTAATGGGGACAACTCCCTGTCGTTTATTCATTTTTAAGTAATAGGAGACAATTAGCGTGAGAGCTTTGATTATTTTCGATATACTGTTAGATTGTTATTTCGAAAAAATGATCTGTATTTACCATATCAGTTTCAAGAGTTCAAATCATCTCATTGGCAGATTTATAGATTTGCCCGCTTACGGCTTTTGATTACCCTCTGATAGCTTAGTCACCCTACTTATTTCAGAATACATTTATACGTCTTACGAAAAATCATTCACTGTCCAAGCGGTAAAGCTTTGGAATGAACTAAATTTTGATACCAGGAAAATACCCTCAATAACTTTTACAAAGATAGAACCTACCCTACACACCAGTCCTTTTTTCCCAACTCATATTAATCTTTCTATTCTAATTTCTTACCTTTTTATGTTCAGTCTGCTGTTATTATAATTTCATAAGTTTTTTTTACACCTTACACGTAAAAAACGAAAATATAAGCTTTCAGCACTAATGAAACGCTTCCACAACGACGACACAAAGTTTTTAAAGTACTATTCGAAAAGGTTACTACATATTGAATTAAAAAAATATTAAAAAAAATAAAAAAAATATTTGGCGTTAGGTTTGGAGAAATTCATTATCACTTAATTTTTATTAACGAGTAAATGAAACTACGCGATGTAATATTATTTCTACTTTATTTCAATTCTTAACCATGACCTAGATTTCGTTGTATGGCAACATCTTCACGTGATTACCTCATACAAACTTCCAACAGCATTTAAATATTATGTAAGGCAATAGCGGAAGTGGGGTAAAAGAAAAAAAAAACAATAAATTGGAGATATATATATCTCCAATTTATTGTTTTTTTAAATTTTTTATACCTTGATCCAACTGTTATGTACTCATACCATTGTATAAATATATTACTAAGAATAACATCTATTTGTTTAGTACATACACCTGAATACTTTGCATTGTATAACCTCATAGAATAGCACCATTTATTTTATTACCTTACTAAAATACTTGTTAATTTATTACCTCACTAAAATACTTGTTATTTATTACCTCACTAAAATACTTGTACATTGTATAATATAAAACTATACTGCTACCCTATCATAAACTCACTAATATAAAAATTGGGAAAACCTACTCAAACTCCACTTCCGCTATTGTCTTATATAATATATAAGTGCTGTTGGAAGTTTCTATGAGTTAACCTCTTCAAATGACCACCTAAAGATATTGTCATAGAACGAAACCTGGGTCGCAGTTAAGAATTTAAATAAAGTAGAAATAATACTACATCACGTAGTTTCATTTACTTGTTAATAAAAAATAAGCGAAAATATTACAATAATTAATATTGAAAATATCCGACTATACGAAAATGATTATATAATCTTGAAAATATAACTTTCCCACCATAAAAATTATTATCTACACTTGTCAAAGTCGTATAAGCGCCAGCAAAAAGACACAGTAGTAAAATATTTACCGCCCACAGACACAGGCAGATGTAAAATGAGCTCCGTACAAAAAGTGAGTCCATCACTTTACACCGTAACCGGCGGGGTAAATAAATTACGCCAGAACACGTCTACGTCCCGTCACGGAAGCGCAAACCTTTACGCATTACATATTTCCCCGATGACATCATTCCAAAGACATTTATCTAACTTAAATGTTTCTTATCCGACGCCAACGATCATTCATCGCGACACTTTACTTGCAGAGCTTACGCGCGCGGAGGGGAGAAGGGGGAGCGTGACGTCATTAGGGAGAAAAACCGATAAACACTTTGGATGTAACACTTTAGCATAAATTTATATCGTTTTTATTTTAGTTCGTATATCATGTAGGATGCAAGCATAAAAATAATATTTCTACTTGCCATCTTCAAAAAAGCATGCGAAACGCAATGCATCTATGCCAAAATTAAATATTTTAAAAAAGACCTGAAAGTAAATTCAGTCAAAGAAAACACGCATTGATATCAAAATGCACTAAGTTTCTGGATAACAATTATTCAATATTTAATATCGAAACAAATTTCAAATACGATTCATAATTCCCAATTGCAAATTGAAGCCAAAATCATATTACTTATTAGAGTATGTTTGCTCAAGGTAGATTGAAATTTACAATCGGAATAAATTCAATTGATTCTTTTGGAATAAAGAATAAATGAAATACTATTTTTTAGCAAAATCTTTAACGAGTAAAGGAAATTTACAATCAACAAAAAACTGAAATTTTAAATTATACGGTCGTATCTCGTGCCGATGATCTTTCAGAATATGAAGTACAAGTAGTTTAGTGCAATCAAGAGAACTAGAAATATTTTCAATATTTCGATATGTCAAGATATTTTATAATGATATTTTTAGTTAAATTTCGGAAAAATACATCTATAATCCTTATTTAATTTCAAAGTGATTTCACTATATCTTCATCAGGCCTCAGCCAGACTTCAAATTCAAAATCACGTTAAATTTTATGTGTATACTACACAGTAGTGTAATACCCAAAAAAATAAAACGTTAAAATTTTAAAGTGTTGGATGTTTTTCAAAATTCTATCCAGGTTCCAACTTTTCGCAATGGACAATATTTTCATCATATTCAGCAGTTTTAAAGAAAAACAGACCATTTTTTACTTAGCAGCTGATAACTCCGTCAAAAACGGTTTTAGAACAAAATTATTTGTCTCAAATTAAAGACGAAAGTTCAATTTACAAAAGCCAGCCAAAACTCTTAATGTAAATTTTATTTTGTCCCATGGAGCAATTTTTAATTTTCAAAAATTATTGCAAATTGTTTCTAGTGATATATTTGAAGTTTTAACGATACACTTTGAACCGCAAAATATAAAAAAAAATTATTTTTTTAATATAACGAAATTAATGGCCGGCCCATTTCTTTTTAGATTATAATAAAATTTAGTACGAAGTACACTTAAGTCAAAATCTAAATTAAAATAGATGAATAAAATAGATTTCATAAGATAGGGGCGGTTCAAAGTGTAAAAATATCACTGAGAATTCACCTTACAATAGAAGTATACAAGTAGTCTATAATTAAAAATAATTTGTAATAAATCACTACTTCTATCCGAAACATTTGTTTCCATGACTTATTGGAAAAAAGAAAAATGTCTAAGCAATACTTAAACCTACACACCCCTAAAACGTAATGGCATCTACGCAAAACATCATTTCCTTATGATAAATATTTCTTTGTCAAATAGTATACTTGATTCTGAATTTTAATGAATTTATTAAGGAAATGTTAATTAGTGTTTTTTATTGTGTGATGAATAATACGAAAATTATTTGTAAAAAATGTCTGTTATTTATTACTGTATCGTTGTTACATTATTAAGAAGCTTAGGTTCTGTCTAGTGTCCCACGACACCTCACTTCTTTTTAGTTACTTTTTTATCATTTTTTTTTCAAAAATCAACATACTAATTCGAAAGTATACATTTTATAAATCAAAATACAAAATATATATCCCTCATGCACTGTTTCTCATTATTTTTACCTTAACAATATAAGCATTATATGTAATAAAAACTGTATGAAATTTTTGTCTGACAATTGCTATTTGCTATATTTCAATTTTGAGATAGCGCACTTAATATATTGTACAAGATAAATAAAAAAACTATTATATATTTATACGAAAATATTTCCATCCATATATTTCTAGTCGACAGACAAAAGAATATACTCGGTTGATTTCACAATTAATGACGAACAAAAAAAATACGTAAACATTGCAATTAAATTAAATAAAAAAGTGGCCAAATGCATATCGGAACACGCAAAAAATATGGTTGTGTATGTGTCCATATCCCTTGAAAGTATTGTTGCAAATTAAACAAAATAACTTTATTTGAACCTATTAATCATGTCACTAATCAATCTAGTATAAATTAGCACCTAGATCCAGAATGTTTTCAGATTTTTCAGTTACTTATTTCATAGTTTGGAATCATGAAAAAACAACGATTTATGTAGCTTTATTATTCTCATTTTTGCGACCAAAAATACAGTTTTATTTTTGAGTTACAATAGGAGTAAAAATAAAAAAATAGTCAAAAAACTAATATAATATAATAAAATAACATAAATTTATTCTAAAAGACTAACGGAGTAAAAAAAGTAAAAAGCTATGTACACGTAATGTGTGTCCGTTGTACGGCTTGATACATAGGCGGATTCGACGAACATAACTATTCGAGTTTTCATAAAATTCAGACTTTTTTTGATATTAAGAGTAAAAAGAAATTTTCCCAAAAAAAAGACTGAGAACTTTTGTTCCCTAATCCAACTTTTCACATGATTACAAATTTATGCTCCAGACAATATCCTTGACAATTATTTTAGAAATAATCTTATAATGACACCTCCTTTCAGAGGTATCATGTACTAACACAAAAGTTAAGTAAATGGTTCGCGTTCACACAGCGATAGTAGCGGAGAGTAGCGCCAGATGTGAGGTGCTGTGATAATATTATTGTTTTATAAGTCCAACAATTAAACAAACAAAAATTAAATTTTATTACACTATTACAGAAGAAAACATACACACCCGTATCATGAATTTTGTATTCTTATTAAACATAAGAATGCGAGGTGAGTGCATTTGATGCTGATACTACGTCTTCTTAAATTTTACCTTTACATCTTATTTACAACACGTATCTGACACAACTGACTGGATAATTGAACGACTTCCTTCTACGAAAATATTTCCATCCATTAATTGTAAATACGCGCGTACAAACATCAAAAACGTATAAAGAAATTTAAAAGAAATATGGTGTAAATAGAATCAACAATCTTCCCGGAAGTAGGTTAAAAATAAAACGAATGAAGTAACAAAGCCACCTTAACACACGTCGCTTAATTTCAATCGACAAAACTTGAGACCCGTCGCCGCAAACAAGCCAAAGCCACACCCCAATATCCATGAATAAATAACGCACACCGCACCCGGCAGCACCGCACATCAGCAGCGTATTTTCAAAAGCTATCGCGCCACGACCCGCGTTTCCCTTTTTCCCTTCCGCCCCTCGCCCCCGTCTCACATATGGCGTGCGAGTGTAAGCACGACTTGTTATTCAAAGACTTCCGCCGCCCTCTGATTCCCACCCCCGCGCCGAAAAACGCGGACAGCGAATGAAATATAATAATGACATCGCTGCCGCAGGCGGGCGAGGGAAGGATGGTCCCAGTTGCGGCAATATTTGGTTATTATTCTTACGCGGCGTATGGGGGGATATATCCTACAGACGTACTGTAAGGAGGCTACATTAATAGTTACTATTTGCATTAGTCCGGAATGTTAGCCAATAAAGTAATAAAGTTGGTTTTTAATTATTCGTTTTTAATTTTTTAAGTCAAAAGAAAGAAGGAAAAAAAACAAAAAAAGAAAACATTTTTAAGGCGATATCTCTCATCGCCCAACATTTTGAGACGTATATTTTATAATTTCGTGTTTTAGATGTCATTAACATTATATTAATAAATTTTGACAACACGCGTGCATAACAGTTGCTAGTCAACATAACCAACCATTTATTTTTTCTAAGTTGATAATTTAGAGTAATTTAGATATATGGAAAAAATTTAATAATGACATTTTGTCAAAAATTTTTCTTATGATTTTTTTTCTGTTTTATTATCAATGATCAAAAATACCGTGTTCATTAATAATACCGTTGTCATAAATATCGTGATCTTTTATTAATAGTTAAGCTATATTTAGCTTAACTCGTTTACCCGTGTGACAATTAATGCTCTCTGCTTCTAATCTGTGAAAAGATGGGATAGATGAATGAACAGGCAGCGAATAGATTCCGGAAGTGTTCTGTTTTTTACAGTTTTGGTACGAAACTAAAAAAATCCAAACAAACATTGAGACTTTCGGATTTATAATATTGTATAATAATGAGATATATGAATTACCTATAGATTTGAAGTATTATTCGCTAGTACTTCAAGGTAAAAAACATACACCTTACTGCACCTTTAGCTTAGAATAGGCTACGTTTAAGTTTTGAAATGTTAGTAAAATATCATGAAAATAATATAATAATAATTAAAAATTAATAGAGAAAAAATTATAAAAATTGAATAAAAAATAAACACGTCATGAATTTTAAATTTAAAGGTAGGGTTGGAGCAGAGACATTTCATTCGCTCTCGTAGAATAAAATGAACATTAAAATGACATCACAAATCAGTATTGCCGTCCTTCACTAATCATCACGTTTAAAATGGATCTGTCATGAGACTCGCCTGAAAAAATGTGAAATATTTTTATTTGAACGTAGTGAAAAGAAAAAATAAAATTTAACTTTGCAAAAGTAAATAATTACTAAGTAAATAATAATAATAATTAAAGTGTATATATATATATATATATATATATATATATACACATATATAATGCAATACATCGATAAAAGAGTAAAGAGAATAACTAAGTCGGAAAGAGACATCAATACTAGAAGCTCACTGAATGGCAAGGCGTGTCTTGCCATTAGAACATTTTAACTCCCATCCAAACGCGCCATTAGATATTTTACATCAAAACTTTTTTCATTCCTCATCAGCTTATGCATGGCAATTATGATTAACGAAATAAAAAAATGTAAAATACTCATCAAAATTATATACAAAAAATTACCCAAAAAAAATAATGAAGAACTATTTTTAATTCAAATTTCCATTAGTTACACGAACATTTTCCCTAGAAACAAAAGCAACCTTTAATTGCGCAGTAAACCATAATAATTATAACTCTTGTTTTTATGAATAATAATTGTTTTTATACAAAAGAACTAGATAAAAACTCTCCTCTTCATTTAATGTGAAGGCCGCATCTCCACATTAAAATTTGTGTAAATATTTTGTAATTAGATCAGTTGGCTATGTTTTTCTTGCTAAATAAAATAACTTGTTTTAAATTTATGTACCATATTTCAAACAAGTTACTTTAAATAACAGAAAAAAAAACTCGATCCGGCCAGTAACGACGCGTATTAAAAGAAATGAAACAGTTTTACACGCGCATTTACAATTCCACAGAGCTTCAGCCATTACGCAACGTGCTCTTGTCCATAATTAACATGTACTGTTATCATATGTTACCAAGTTGTATAGTTCCTCAATCATCATTTAATTTTTTTCTCTAGGCTTACAAAAACTAAACTTAAAAAAATTACATCATGGTCACCACGTTAGAAGTGAAATACTTTTATTTTATACTAGTTGTGCCCCACCATTTTTCCACGCAGAATCACCTTAATTATACTGCACCATCCACTCTCCGGTCACTAAGCACATTCACTTATTTCGCCAAATGATTTCGATCGTCGGGTTCGGGGATATATCGGCAGAAATACTATGATAAGTCGGTAAATAAACCGGTCTCTTTCTACCTTGCACCATTTAAGCAGTGTTCCCCAATCTTGTTAATTTCTTATCACCACTCTTTCATTATAAATCGTATCCAAATATATACAGCCTTCCTTAAAGTATGAGTTTTCCCAATTCCAATCTGTTTTTACCGCGCATAACGGAAATCCAATCCAGTAAAACATTTTTGCTTGTACTAAATTTAGATTTTTTGTCGCAATTTTAGCTATTAAAAGTATACAGCAACCACAGACACATAACTTAGGTAAATATAAATATAATTAAAATCAATTGAAACATTAGGGTTCCAGAGATCAACAATAATCAACGCAACTTCATATATGAATAGACGGAAATCCAATTCAGTAAAACGTTTTTGCTTGTACTAAATTAAAATGTTTAGTTGCAATTGTAATTATAAAAAACATAAAGCGAAGACAGTCACATGACTTAAATGAATACATATATCATTAAAATCGATTGAACCATTAGAGTTCTACAAATCAACAACAATCAAGACAGCTTCATATTTAAACAGACTGAAATCCCATTCAGTAAAACGTTTTTGCTTGTCCTAAATTTAAATTTTTAGTCGCAATTGTAGTTATAAAAAATATAAAGCAACACAGTCGTATTACTTACTTAGAAGAATATAAATATCATCAAAATCGATTGAACAATTAGGGTTCCAGAAAACAAAAACAACGCAGCTTGATATATAAATAGATACACGGGAACTAACTCAGCTATAGCCAGGTAACAAATAACCTCTTTAGCTCTGCAATAGTCAGGTAACAAATATAATATAATCAACCAATCGTCGACATCAAACTGGGAGATATTTGCCTAGCTACAATTATTAGCGAGTATATATGAGCTTAATTACTTTGCTAGCCTGCAGCTTTTATAACTTTTCGTTTATAACATAATAGACAGACAAAGCTTTAATATAAAATTTCAGTTTTGATTATAAATCTAAAAATATAAAATATAAAGCGAACAATGTTAAAATGACTGTAGAAGAACAAAAATAGATTCGAAACAGACAAAAGGGTGCAAAAGCCGACTTGTGCGGTTTTGCTTGCAGACTTTATTTACACTGCTGATTTTTACTGTCGAAATTTAATTTCATATTGGTCGATATTTTAATTTAAATAAACTCTATAATATACACGCACAAAGCATCTGAAAAATGATAAAAACTTATAAAGTGGCAGGGTATACCTTACGGTAAAGCGAGCGAAAGCCGCATACCATATCACAAAGTGTCTAAGTCATTTACAAACAAATTATGGTTGTAATCGGCCACTCTGAAGTTTTGATGAAGTCTACTACGCCCAATAACTTGATTATCAATTCATGTCACATATATTGAAAAAAAATACTTAATAGCAAGCGAGAATACGATGTCAACGAAGTTTTCTAATTTGATAATTAAATGAAATAAATCAAAATGAAATATGAAGAACAACAATTATATTAAGTCTGATTGAATAACGTTTACAAATCAGCATTTGAATTTTTTTCGATTTTTTAAATTCAATTTTTAACAATTTCGAATTACAATTGTATTCGTAACTGTTACTGAAAATATTAGAACGTCACTAGTTTTTGGTATTTCATCCATTCATAGCTTTTGGCCCTATCGTAAAAAATTTCTAATGCAAAAAATGCATTTCTAATTAATAAATGTTCCTTAACTTCTATAATTTGTGATTATCCTCCTCTACTATAAATATATAGAAATTAAAACCTTTTTTCACAGATCTCCATAAAATAGTAAATATATTAAAGACTTGTATTTATATAATTTCCTATTCAGGACTATGTACGCACGTACAGACAAAGTCCTAAACGACAGTATTAAATTAACTCAAGACAAATGTTTCACCTCAAACCTCACGTAGCAATTGGAACCGCCTCCTACGTTAAACATCCCTTCACTTTAAACACCCCGCCCAAAAACACCCCCGCCCGTTCAGACCGCAAAAACATTAACATCCAAATGAAATATAATAATGACATCACTGCCAAGGGCGGGCTGGCGACATTAGCATACGCCAATATTTACGCAGTCAAACGGGACAGTTCACGCGGCCGCTAATAAAGCGCGTTTAGGGCAAGGATGCACTTAAGTTCTATTAAATTAAACTATTTTTTTTACAAAAACATAAAAGGTATACTCGTAAATATTTACTTGAGGCGAGAACTATTTGCGAGTATATATTTTACGTTTTTGTAAAAAAAATAAAACAGAATTTATTAGGGACGTGTTGTGTGTAGAGATACATGGAAACAATATAAAGCGATATTATTCTACTGAAAAAAGCAAGCCTGCAAACAGCATATTATTATATATTATATAAAATTCATGATAAACGTTTTAATGTTTAATATAATGTTTCAACTTATTTTTCCAGAGCTTAGTTTAGAAAAAATCGTTGCCTACCCGTGCCAAGCCGGAGCGGGTCGCTAGTTAACGATATAACCAAATCCTTTAGGGGTTGCTCAGTGGCATTTAGTGCGCAGTGTTAGTTAACAATAAACATAATGGAGCACATTATGGCGATGAACGAGTTACGGCAAGCGAACGCCATGAAGTTATTAATATAGAGATATTCGGTGACAAGTCTAAAATGATTTGGTGACAATTTAAAAATGATTTTTTACTCGTTACTTTTAGCCATCAATACTAATATTTTATTCATTTTCGTTTCATGTTATTCATTTTATTCATGACTGATAGTTTTAGTAGAACAGTGTCTAGTTTCAAGTTTTTTTGCTACATTGACAGCTTCCGTATTAATCACGAACTCGCATGGCAGTTAACGACTTGTTGCTAGTTAGCGTTCCGCTAATTCCAATTTAACTCGTTGCTCGTATTTTATAATCTGAGATAATTTTCATTTTATCTTATCCAAGCAACTTAATACTTTAGGTTTATTCTAAAAAAGGGATATGGGGCTGAAAAAAATCACTGATCGTTATATACCTGAAGTGGATATTCTGCCTTATGCGGTATCGCGACATGCATACAAATGCGACGGGATGCTGGGCGCCAATCAGGTGCTCCATTCAGAAGCGCCGGACGCGGGCGCATGAGATGCTACGCGTGGATAACAAAACAGATTTGGGACTCAGATTTATTGGTGGCGGTGGCCATTGCTTCAAATTTTTAATGTGATTATACTCTATGTGTATTATCAACTCTTAATAGAGTTTTGCGGAGCTCGACATAAGCTGAGCGCTAAGCTTTTTTGCATCGATTCGCACTTACGAAGTTCAAAAATTATTTTGCAAAATGCCCTCACACTTCGTAACACTGACATTGGACATTCTCAAAGAAACGACATTCCTCTTTTTCAAAAACTTGAAGACATACTATTAACGTTAATACACATCATCGATGAGGCTATTAAAATCCAGTTATTATATATTTTTAGATTCCACAGTTATTACTTTCAGAGATAAGTAGAAAACACCTTGGAAAGACATGTGCCCTACTGTTAGCGTTTCAGAGCTAAAAGTGACATGCTACATATTTTTTTGTAACCTTATAAACCTATTTATTAAATTCTTAAACCGTACAACTATTAAAAATGTGGATTAAACTGAACTCTGATATCCGGAACGTATAATAACTGGATGCATTAATAAGTGTCATAATAAACAAATAATTACTGATTTATATTCTGCGATGTTTTATCATTAACTATCTTTAACTAAAAATTATGCAAAGGTTTTTAACAGATATGTATAACTTCCATTTCTTTATTTTTTTAAATCTGCAATAATTGATAAAAAATACGTTAACATTTATTTAACCTTAACTTAATATTTCGTACAGGGTACGTCGCAATTTGATATTCATTTCAATTTGATACATCCACTCGCGCCTGAGTAAAAGAGCCTTAGCAGACCCACAGATGGACAACGAAGTAATTCTATAAAGATTCTATAAATATTTTTTTCGTTTTTATGTACATGGTCCTAAAAACGTAGAAAACCATGTTACACATTGATTTAAAATATGTATTTATTTATAAAACTCTATAATATATGGTAAGATTTAATTATTACAGGAGAGTAAGTTTGATCGTTTATGCTACAAGATATATCGCAACAATTACAAGTACAATCGTGCGGTGAAAATATAAATATTATTAGTAATTTATATTTTGATGAAAAAGTGATTTACTTAATCAAAGCAGCAGTAGGGCTGTTTAGCGATAACGTAATAAAGGTTAACTGCTAATTTCTACAGGACATCAGTTCATCTTCCAAATAAATGATGTTGTCATAATAGCCTTCCTAACTCCAATTTTACGACGAACAACTACAAGATCACAGTTTGCACGCAAACAACCATTTTACACTGACAGCTCGCACACGGCAATGCATAAAAACTGCAACACGTTACCGAATGCAGCAACCGTAAGCAAGTACTGCATCAGCATACTCGCTCCCTGAAAAGTTACAATCTAATGCATTTACAATGCACAACCAGCTTAAACCACAGATTTGCGAGGAGCAACGAAATGCTTGTTCATTATTTAGCACTCATTTACCGCTTATGGGGTAGCTATTCTAGATAATAGGCACCCTTTAATCTCGGTTCTAGTTAATGTATGACTAGAAATTATTTAAGAGCACTATTAAAGTCCTTATAAATACCAAAATAATCATAAACACAAGGAGACGTCTAATTGACCGAAACTCATGCTTTTATGTTTTAGCGTGCTTTTATCCTTAACCGTTAGAGTGCCGACGAGCGCCATCGCGCTCGTGAGCCTACTAACTAAATTTGCCACGAGCGCGATGGCGCTCGCGAAATCAGTTGCTGTTTAACGCGCGGTAGGGGAGGTCTCTCGCACGCATCGCTAAAAATCGCTAAAGCTTTTTTATCTTTCTACGTGTTACATAAAGTTCAAATTATAATATTATTAGTAGTCACAATGTAAAAAGGATCAAGGAAAAGAAAATGTTTAACTCATAATGTCGGAATACGAAAATAATTCGAGTGAAAATTATTGTTTTTCAAGTTGTGAAGAAAGTGGGAGTGACATTGTGGTGCGCTCACAATTTGGCGTAATGCAAATTTTGAGTGATAGTGATAATAGTAACGGTAACAATTATTTTGCTGCCACGGAGGATGTACCGCGGATGGACTGTGAAAATGAAGATGTGACTATGATTTCAGTTTTTGTTATAATTTTTGTTCACAATATATATTTCCATAATTTTCTTTGTATTTTGTTATCTTTGTACAAGTTTTTATTAAGAAAACATCGAAAAAATTATTAAAATTGGACAATTTTGGAAAAGATACAGTTTTTTCTGGAGAAAAATGACATCAAAACAAAATATTTCTTTGGCATTTTTAAGTATATATGAGTAAAAAACCATGGCACTGAAACGGTTAAGTCATGCTTTTATCCTCACACTTCCTGATTTATTAATCGTTGTTTACTTAATGTATTAATTTCCGTTATTAATTGTGCATGCTCTGTTAAAGTTTCTAAATTTAATTTTGGGTCATTTTATTATACAACAGCGAGAATTAATTATGACATAAATAACATCCACTTTTAAATTATATGTACGAAAGCACTGGGTACGATAAGCACTGGGTACCTTGAGGAGAAAACCAGAATGTTTTACCTCAATTTCATCTAGTGAATCATATCCTTTTACATAAGATCTTTTATTACTTCTACTCAAGACTTTTCTTCTTCCTCTTGATCGCACTCTTCATTGCTAAAGGTCTTGTTTGTCTTGAAAGGCCTCCGCTATCCTGTAAATAGTATACTTTCAACTTTATCAGCATGTCTCTTCTCATCATGTTTCTTCTGGTTTTGTGGACCCTGCGTGATAAAAGTACCAAATACTTTTTTGATATCAAGTAATCGGCAGTCTCGATTTAATCTTCAGTTGGTTGAATATATATTTATTTGTCCTCCTAGCTATACAGGATATACGCAACGTTCGTTATATCCGAGGAGCGAAATGTCTAAGATTCGATGCTGTTTAGAAAGATGGATAAAACGAGTGTTTGACTCAGTCTTACTGTCTATCCAAACCTTATTAAGTTAATTAATTATACTTTTAAGACTACCCTTCTTTAAATAATACTTATTATTAAGTTTCAGTATAATACAAGATCACAATTACTAATATTATAAATCAGGAAGTAGGTTTATCTGTTAGTTTGTTACCTAATTACTCTGAGAGCAAGCAACGAATCGAATCAACAAACGTACAAGCTAATTCTGTCATCATAGTTGAACATCCACACGGACAAAGACGTTGGAGAAAATAGTACATATAAAAGCGGTGAAAGTGAACTTTAAGTATTCCCTTATTATATCCCGTTCTAGTGAAATAGCGCCCCTTAAAATTGTAATAGCTGCAGAAAAAGTTGTCACAAAACTACTTAAATACATTTTACTTATTTGAAAGGAATTCATAGAAAACTATTATTTTAGTTGTAAAGTTCTATTTCAGTAATTACATTTTCAAAAACAATGCTTTAGAAACTTACATTACATTTCCAACAACAATACTTTAGTATACTTTAGAAGACCTCTAACAATTTCTCTTCAATTTTGATATCATTTTCAGTTTCTGCGATTATCACTTTTTGAAATAAATATTACAGTTAATTTTTTTATAAAGGAATACCCATTAGAATAATACTCACATATTTATGAATAGCAAAATAATTAGCTTATATTATAAATTACTTTTGTACTACAAATAATCGCCCAAAATTTACTTCGAAAACAAATATTGCCTAAAGACTCGCAGTTGTTGTATTAATTATTACTACAAAAAGTGCGGCCCTCTACATTTAACCCAAATATAAATTCATACATTACAGTGTTACTACTTTTCTGTCGTAGAAGTTCGTACTTGTTTCTTTAACTATTTACAAGAGTGCAGACATATAAGTTTAAACCAAATGTAACTACATACATAGCTATTTTAATGTAGCTATATTTGTATCGTAGAAGTCCGCAGTTGTTTTAATTATTACCACAACGAGTGCGGACCTCTACGATATTAAAGAAGCAATACGAAATGTTGTTACATTAATAGTTGTTCAGTTGGAATCAAACTAAAACCCATCACAGAAAAGATACATGCAGAGTTTTGTTTTTGGTTTTATTTATGCATTTTTTCCGTAGGTTAGACTTTACTAAATTAAGAAAACGAATTCAAAGAAAAAACTTCTCAAGAACAAAAGGAACTCGCACTACGAGGATTCCATATATATTTAGACATTTATAAACATTTAATGTTACATAATAAGATTATGAGATATAAATTTAGAATGGTACGTAACATTTAATGCTACATAAAAGATAGGCAGTTCCATGGCTCAATGACTCCATCAAAAAAGTTATGGCTAAGCGCGATCGAGCCAAAGTGAGATATAAAGCGAACACCAGTCTTTCAACATGGGAGACATTTAAAGTACTTAGGAATAGATGTACACAAACATGTAGAAATGCTAAAAAGCACTACATCTCCACAAATGCTCTTCTTTATATATTTGGAAGTTCCTTGGCAATCTGGGAGTTGGTAATTCTCATATTGATGCATATTGCCAGCTTAAAGTTCTATGGAATGTGATGGCCTAAGTATTGTTTAGCCATGAATAATAGTCCGTTGACTTTGATATTTTGCCAACTTGTCTGAAATCTTTGAATATACACTAACAAATAACACTTATTAGAATGGTTTAGCTCATATCTATATGAACGTCGGCAATCTATGAAGTCTTCAGATGCATTCTCTGAATGGAAGGACTTATCAGCGTGCCTCAAGGAGTTCCCTTCTCCACTTCTTTTTTCAATATTTCTTGATGTTGTTGGAAATATATATAGCAATCATCATCTTTACGCTGATGCTTTTCAAATATATGCCCATACTGATGTCAACTACATGGCAATCGTTTTCAATACCCTCAATGAAGAAATCGCTTCAATCTGCCAGTGGGCTCGAAAAATGGGTTTGTAAGCTAATCCAATTAAGTCTCAAGCTATAATAATTGGTAGCCAAAGACTGCTTTCTAAAATTAGGCTACCGTAACTAACATTAAATGACACACCGATTCCATTTACGTCAATAGTTAAAGACTCGGGTCTACTGATCGATCAAAATCTTAGCTGGCAGCCACCTCAAATAAATGATGTTAGCCGGCGTATCTTTAGCAGAATGCACTCCCTCGAGCATCTTCAAAATTTTCTAGACGTTCAAACCAAAGCTCACCTCTATCAAGCACTCTTACTGCCACTGTTTGACTACGGAGATGTATGATATCCAGAACTTGATGAGTATGGCCTTAGAAAATTAGAATGCCTACAAAATTTGTGCATCCGCTTTGTTTTTCGTTGCAAAAAATATGATCGTGTATCTCAATTCAAAGCGGAAGTTAATTGGACGGAAGTCCGTAATCGGCGCGTTCTTCACATTCTTACACTTCTCTATAATATTTTGAATAAAGCTACTTATCCAACTAATCTTAGAAGCAGATTTATTTTTCTGCGAACGGTATAGGGCTACGCTTTGAATACCAGCCCAGTCTCCTTTTTTCCAAACATACAACCATCTTTTATGAAAATTCCTTCGCTGTCCAAGTTATAAGACTTTGGATTCAACTAGATCCAGATACCAGGAACGCAGGGCGAGTAATATATTCAAAGATTGTCTGAAAAAGTCCTTCCTCTCATAATCCCACTGTTCTACCGTTCCTAATTCCATTTTGTTACCCATTTTCCTTGTTCTCACCATGTCAAGATTGTTGTATCAGTGATGTCAAGGTTTATACTTAACCATTTCTTTTTGTTTTGTATTATTCATATGTAGTTTAGTTTTACTTACTTATATGTTATGATATTTTATTATTTGTTATGTGATATTTTATTATTTGTTATGTAAGTTTCGCAATTAGATGAAACTACGTGATGTAGAATTATTTCTACTTTAGTTAAATTCTTTACCACGACCTAGCTTTCGTTGTATTGCATCTTCAGATGGGCAATTAGCAAAGATCTCTTTTTAGATATCTTTGCTAATAGCCCACCTAAAGATGTTGCAATACAACGAAACCCAGTTTGTAGTAAATAATTTAAATAAAAGTAGAAATGATATTACATCACGGAGTTTCATTTAATTGTGAATATTGAATTTCCACAAAATTAACGCCAAATGTATTCAGTATCCTAAGTTTCGTTTTTTTAATGTCTTTATAGTCATCCACATCTTTATCATACACGTCGTCATAGTCATCCACATTTATTAATGTCTTTTATAGTCATCCACATCATAAAATGTTTATATTTAATCAGTGTGGTTGACTGGAAGAGATTGCTCTTGTAGCAACAAGGCCGTTAGATGTACGTTATAATATGAATAATTAAATAAAATAAGTAAACATTCCTATTAAAATGTTTACGAAATTTAATTTTTTTCGAACGAAAATATATTGCGTACCGTATCTTAACAGGCGCATATTTAAAAAAAATATTTTTTACGTGATATAATTAAAAGTTTCCTTTACTCGTGCGGTGAGACCTTGTTTCTTACAAAATTTCATGACTCTAGGTCAACAGGAATCGCCCTAAAGATTTTGATTTATTGTTGTATATTTAGGGTCCTTTTTGATTGCGATAGACCTAAGCATTTGATATTCATTTCAACTTGATACCTCCACTCGTGCCTGAGGAAAAGAGCCTTAATAGACCCACAGACGGACAACGAAGAATCTATAAATATACCTTTTTTCGTTTTGAGATACGGGACCCTAAAAAGGTAGAAAACTATGTTACACGTTGATTTAAAAATATGTATTTAATTATAAAACTCCATAACATATGATAAAATTTAATTATTATGGGAGACTAAGTTTGATCGTTTATCCTATTTATTTTATTTCCGACAAACTTTTATGTCTCAGTTTACTTATACATTTCTCCACCATTTTAAGAATACTATAATATAATGGTATTAAATTACCTAATAACCATAATAATGGTATTAAATTACCTAATAACCATAATAATGATATTAAATTACCTACGTAAAAAACTGTATTATATCATTATTTCTTTTATCACTTGCCGCCCTTTGTCTCAAACAGGCTCTTCCCAGAACTCCAGGGCGAATTTATCTGGCGTTCATCTTTTTTCTTTAGAACACTCGAGATTCATTTTCATACATAAACGTTTTCCTTAATTTATTATTTTTCCTTAATATATTATTGTAATTTTACAATTTTAATAATTACATTACTCTAACGATTACAATAATTCTGACTTAATTGTAAATTCTTTCTATCTTCGTTTATATTAAACATGTTTTCCCACAAATTCGCTACTTATTTAATTTTATGATTTTCACGTGATTTGCATAATATATTTAGGCGTTCAGTCTTTGCAAAACTAAATGAATAGATTCCATTAGACGAGCAAAATTTTTAAAAGCGAAAATCTAATTATAGATCGACACGTAATAAAATTAAGATTGATTTAGAAAAAAAATAAATTTAGCAAAGTTCTCTTAGTACCAATTACGCTTTTACAAGGAATCCGTAGTTACAGTTTTATTGACTTAATTGTTTTTTTCTACTGTCGTTTCTCTATAGCAAATCTTTTTCCAAATAGATTTTTGTATTAAATTAAGCAAATGTCCAGAATGTTATTTATAACCACACCTACCCTCTCGTATACTGCAATAAAATAAAAAAAGGAAAATAATATTAATAAACTGCCATTTTAAGGTTTCTGTACGGACCAAACGGAAATCTTTTTGTAGCAACTTCCGCGCGCTCGTCTGGCAGAAGCTTCTAACTTCTATACAAAATAAAGTAGAATTTTAAAATTCACAGTTCCTTCACCAAAAACTAGATATTATATTTAAAATTATTTAAAATTATATTTCCTGGAGCTTCCCAAACATGTAAAGGAGGGTAGAAAAAAAATTCTACTTTATACTCTATAAAAAATTCTACTTAAAAATTCTTATAGGCATATAGAATATCGTTCAAAAGATCTTTGAGTATAGTAATCTGGTTTTCAATCGTTTTTCACTGAAAAATACGATTTGGTCCATCGTCAAATTTGCCACTTTAGACCCATTTTGTTATCAAATTTATTTCAACAATTTTATTCCATGGAAAGCTATAATTAGGCCTTAACACTTCTCAGATGACTTTTTTAAATACCAATTGCTGAAGAGAGTTAAATATAAATATTAAAAGTCATTAGTAATACAACCAAGCTATTTTAAAGAAACTCACGGTACAAGCGTTCTCTTTGTTAGTTCTGTTAAACACGACAAATCGTAAATCCACACTTGTAATAATCAAAACATCGAAAACAACGTAAAACATTTCCCCGCCCAGCTTCTCGTTTGCATCTCCAGGGCAACGCGCGCCAGTAGGCAGCAGCCTGTGATTCTGCTGCGTACGATCGTTATCGCCGGCAAACATAAAAGAGTTTGATAAGCTACTTTTTAGCGAAACAACGCAAATTGGCTTCCGAGTTACGGAGCGGTAGGCCGCTCGGAAAGCAGACGTATGCCGAGATACACATCTGTTTGTACACGGGGAATAATTCGAGCGAAAGGAAAACTCACCTCTCGGATAAATAAATATTGTGCGAGGTTTTCTTTGGAAATTAATTTTTACAATAATAATGGAAAAGTGCTACAACTCTTTGTTATTAAGAAATTGTAGAAATAGGTAGTAGGTATACCCTTCAATAGGACTCTGGTAAAAATCTATACAGTATTGAGCCCATAGAGAAATCCCTTAAAAGAAATGAAAGTCCTTAAAAGTTTTATTTAAAGTGTCAATTAGACTAATTATAAATTCTGTATTTTTTCATGAAAAGTCAGGTTATTTTTCACAATAATGTTTTCTAAGGAATTCTTTGAACTAACAAGATTTAACAAATTCAAATTAGATCTCTTTGTATCCTTTATGCATAGATGTAATGTACCTACTAATTCGCGAAACTCGCCCAAGGCCCGACAGGGTCGTTGAAAAAAGCCACGTAAAACTCGAAAAGGGTGAAAAAGGGATTCATTTTGACAATAGAATGTGTGTCAATGTTAGTTTACAATTTATCTTTTAGGCAATGGATACGAAGTCAAAAAACATTCGATATTGCTTATTGTCGTAACAGTTTATAGATAATTACTATGTACTCATTAGATTTTTATCGTTATTTTTATTTCTTATTAACAATTCTTGATTTAATAAAAATATATTATACGTGCGTTGAAACATCTTTTTAATTTTTTATCATTTTTATATTGTATTTTACTTTTTTTCTCTTTTCTGACTGTAATTGACTAAATTATGCATCAGCTTTTTTAAAAATGTTATTTCCCTTTTCTGTAAGTCAGTTTTACTGGTATTATTTATTGGTAAGAAGGATTACAATAATTTAAATGTAAAATTTTGTTAACACCGTCAATTTCCGAATCTGAATTAAAATAATGCACAATTACAATCCATTCAACTATAAGGATATATACAGTTTCAGATAAATTATATTTTCTATATGATCGATTGAGTATTAGTATAACAATTAGAGTATAACAATTAAGAATGAGTAAAGCTTGTATGATGCAAAAAAATCAGTTTAATGATGTGTAGACAAAACTCTGTTTGATAAATTCCACTGAAAGCTAACGAAGAAAGTCTAGAAGAAAACAGAGTGACAACGTGCGGATGATTTATAATATAGTGTTTAGGTACATCTCATATCGAAAGTCTTTGTTGTTATTTAGCGGCTTGATTAACGAATTACTAATTGACTTAAAAATAATAACTAAGTTATCTGTAAACATAAAGTAAATAATTTAAGAAAATTAAGTAATATTTGATACGACCTTTCCGACAAATAATAAAATTGCAATGATTTGTTTTCCAAGTGCCATTTCCACGCATTCATTAATTTTTAGTAAGATAATCTCTGTATTTCTGGTCCAATAGAGAGTTATTATAATAATAATCAGAATACCGAAAACAATGTTAAACGTCTCTCCGCCCAGCTTCTCGTTTGCATTTTCAGCGGCGGGGACGCCCTGGAGATGCAAACGAGAAGCAATTTATATTTACAATAAAAACTACGTCAAACCTAATCTAGAGACTGTGTGAGGCACGATAGTTTTGATACTTTTTTAAATCTATGTACTATAGTTCAGTCCCAACCCTTGACCCAAGAAACATGAAATTTGGACGTTAATACAATTATTTATAAGGATAAACATTAAAAGTGTTTTTCAGAATTTACATTAACATTAAGCGTCAAAAGGATAAATACGTTTTTAATAAAATCATATTATTTTGTGCATACTATTGGTACTGGAAATAAAAAAATTGCACAATACTTATCTTTTTAAATGTTGATTATGTACTAAAAAAGGTTCTACCAAAATACAACTCTTAACGTGGTGAAAAAATGAGATAAAACACTTTAATTAAATTTATATAAAAATACAACCTCCAATACATTTTTTTATCCTGCTAGTTTCAGAAATATATTTTGGAAGATGTTATCTTTTTATAATTAAAGTACCTAGTGTTTACCGAAAGAGGTAAAAATGGAAAAATATTTACACAAACATAATCATTTTATTCTAAACACGGCGGATGTAACAGAGAACTGATTCTCCGATGAATAATTTTGAACAGCTTCTTCAAGAATGAGCTATGACAGTTGAAAAAAAAACTAGAAAGGTCGTCTATAAATAAATAGCAAATATAAATACGAGGTCTACAGAGATTAAGTTTTTGAGTAGTGTTTTTAATTTTATTTCAAATTATTTGATATGTGATGATTCGAATCAAAGTTAATGTAAAAAGCGTATTATATTTTATTGGATGTTAGGCCCAATAATATAAAAAACCTGTCGAGCACAAGTAGAAATCGCGCTACGAGGATTCCTTACACATTTGGGCATTTATAAACATTTAATGGTACATAATATTCCTATTAAACTATTTACAAATTTTTTATTTTAATAATGACAATATATTGCCTAGTCTTCACAGGCGCATATTTTAAAACCATAGAGAAATTGAAAAAAATCTCTTATGAAAAAGTGATCTTGACTAACTTTAATATAACGAACCAATAAGGAATTATATTTAGAGTCCATTTCTATGGAGATAGATATATGTAGAGACATGATGTAAAAGATACATAAGTTTTGCTTAATATTAACCTGCTAACCTAATTTCTCTCTCTAATCTCCTGTGAAAAAGTGATCTGGACTAACTTTAATATAACGAACCAATAAGGAATTATATTTAGAGTCCATTTTTATGGAGATAGATATATGTAGAGACATGATGTAAAAGATACATAAGTTTTGCTTAATATTAACCTGCTAACCTAATTTCTCTCCCTAATCTCCTATGAAAAAGTGATCTTGACTAACTTTAATATAACGAACCAATAAGTAATTATATTTAGAGTCCATTTCTATGGAGATAGATATATGTAGAGACATGATGTAAAAGATACATAAGTTTTGCTTAATATTAACCTGCTAACCTAATTTCTCTCTCTAATCTCCTGTGAAAAAGTGATCTTGACTAACTTTAATATAACGAACCAAGTCTAAGGAATTATATTTAGAGTTCATTTCTATGGAAATAGATATATGTGGAGAAATGATGTAAAAGATACATGAGTTTTGCTTAATATTAACCTGGTAACCTATACCTTACCCCTACCTTATTTTCATTGAAAATTAAGTTACCAGAAACCAGAATTATACCAGATTTTCTCTCGTCTCTCTATTATATAAACTGGGATTATAAATAAAAACCGAAAAATTTAAAATATTTCTTGAGGAAAAACGGTTTTGACTATGTAACTTTAACATGTAAGGAACTGTATTAAGACTCTATTTCTGCAGAATATTCTACCTTTCCCATATTCAAAATATGTCTGCTTTTATACAACCATTTACATCATACTTGCAATTGTTTTATTATTAATTATATGAGAAATATATCTATTTTCAAATTACACTCGAGCAAATAACATTTCTGTCATGCAAGTTCGTTGTCATAAAAAAAATATTCCCCCCCACCACACCGAAATCCACCCCCAAAAGGCAAAATTCAGTCCACGAACGTAATTACAGGAGTTTCTCGAGTAAAACTCCTCCAGCGATACTGAGACAGAAGTAACTTTCCTGCAGAGTCGCTGAATCGTTTGAGACTCCGACTCGTGGGGCGGGCGGTGCCGGATGCGAGATACGGCGCGCTGTCAGTTGCAAAGTAAAATACGACGGTGTGATTCGACAATTTTACTTCTACTATTCACGGAGCTGTCACCTTTACTTGCACCTTTTGTCGGGAAATGCAACCCCTCCGGAAAATTATTATCTTCGACAAAAAGAAAAAAAAAGTCCAAAAGATTATTAAAAACAAGAAGTAGGCGCTAAAACTAGAGAAACTTATGAATTGACAAAAGAGAGAAATAAATTTAATGATTCACGATAAACATATGATTTGAATGTAATTACTTAAGAAAATCATAAATCTACCAACATTTCGATTGAATTGAATATAATTTATCAATAATTCCGATTTAGGATGTTCTAATAAACATGCACGAATTTCAATCGTTTTCTTAAAAAAACACTATTTCTAGGATTCCGTTTCTCAAAAGGAAAAAATAAAAATAAAATCTTATAAGCTCGCTCACGAATCTGTCTGTCTGCCTCAGCCATTGCACATTTTATAGTAGTAAACACTTCAAAACAATTATATTGTAATTTTTGAGGAAACAAGTCAAATACTCGATTTTTTAATTTTTATTGTGAGGGTCTCTTTTAAAAGGGCTAGTTATAAAAATCTCCAAAATATTATATTTTTTTTAGAATTTTAAGAGAGATATGCACCAAAATGTGCAAAAACCTTCCCTTATTTCCAAAACTATGGAATGAAAAATCATACTAATATATTGCTTAGTAGATTTTGTCGCATGTTTAACATTTATATTTTTAAAACCTTCATCTTTATTTGAATACTTAATTTAAAAAGATACTCGAAGGAATTTATTCGATTATTGCGTGTGAACGATGAAAGGTAATTCTAAATTTTGGGGAAAATATTTAAATGGCCTGCTATTAATGTGAAAAAAAAGAGTTATGTTACTCATGTTACTAATTTCCATTCAATACCTCATTTGATGAACGTGATACCACAATTAATTTTCATCACACTTTTAATTAAGAAAATATCAACTTTTATTTTTATTTTAGATTTCTATGGCACAATATTGAAAAATTACGTCTTTTCCAGTATCCAGTATGCGGTAATACCGGATACTGATGAGTAAAAACTCTTTTTTAATTATCAAAGTATTTAGTTAGTCATGCATGCATATGACACATAAAGATGCGCATATTTCGTAAGGTGCGCACACAAATTTCGACTCAAATTACATCTATTCATTCGCACTTGAAGATATTTTAGTGTGTCTGTAAGGTAGCGTCGCTTTAGATGTCTGTCCGCGTTATTCACAAATAGTTGTCTCGCGATTCAGTTGGTATCGAGTTACATTGGACAAACACTGCTATTCCCTGTTTTATGTAATGCGGTAGAAAAAAACATGAACTGAGTAAAATAAATCTTAATAGCATGAGTAAAATTAGCTCTACAATCCTCAAACATTTACGTATCTATAAATATTTAAACATTTACGGGTACACATCTATTAAAATTTTGAAAATATTAATTTTATTTATTACTATGAAAATATATTAACTAGGTATAAAAATATCACAAAGTTGTCAAAAATATTTTGATTTTATTACTCTAAACTTTTTAAATAGTTTACGTTCAGCTGTCTTTAGTATTTGTTATTTAAATACAGGATTAGTGCCAAATTACAGCTTCCTACATAATGGTAATTTTGACGTGGTAAGAAGTTGGATGTAAAAATGGCAAATTTGATGGTCGGCCAAATCGTTATTTTTGGTGAAAAAAAGTTTAAGGAGAAATTTCAGCTAACCACAGAGCTCTTTTCGATGATTTCAACGAAGCCCATTCAAAAAAAAATAACCCCCTTTCATATGCTTGTAAGTCTCGTTGAAATATACTTTTGTCATTTTAAATAACAGTAATCCTTCAACGAAAGTATCCAAATGATACATCATTAAAAGAAAACTTGTTTAAACACTAAAACTTTGGCCTAGAAAATTTTTCCATCGCTTATTGGATAAAATAAAAATACCCAACAAGCCTCCAACAAGCTGCCCAACAAGTTTACAGCCCAAAACTGTATTTCAAACTTATGAACATGGCATAAGGTTAGAACCAAATTCGACATTCTATGAAATTCATCTTTCCAACCTGCCAACATCGTTTCATTTTTAATTTGTTTACATAAAAACATGTACATTAACTAACGAAAACCATTATACCGGAACAAGCGACTGAAATAAAACAACATCTAAGCTATTCGAATCTTATAATCATAAAACCTAAGAGCCAGGATCAGGCCCGACGAAAGAGATATATCAAAGGAAAAACGAACAGTTAGCCCCCTTAAAGGCCTTTATCAAAGCGTAACACTATTAATTATTAAATAATCAACACTAAAGATACAACTTGCATCGAAACCAGAATTATATAATCACAAGGTAAACTAAGAAAACGAGTAAGCTATCAAACGACTGTAATAAAGCGCTTCGATCCCGGAGTACATTAAATATCAAACGTTGTTTACGTAAGCTTCTCGCGCCCCGCTTTGATGTCGAGGGCGCCCTTCATCCGGCGACCTGCATCTCCGCAGAGAGACTAGCAAATGCGCCGCCCGCCCTGTACGCGCTGTGCTTTGCGGCGCGACTCAAACGTGTCTGTGAATTATATTTGTACCACTTGTCCCTCCGCATCTTAAGCACTTATCGTGCACACTTGGTACTCCATCTACTGCAGCTTGCGCAGTAAAAATACCGCATAAGTTGCAATAAAAATACCGCATAATGTCCCTAATTCCCACAAAATTATTTGACCCATAAATTATACTAAGTTAAAAAAAAAAAACCTATAAAATACGAGTAGAACTCGCACCACGAGAGTTCCGCATATATTTAGGAGCTTATAAACATTTAAAAATACATAGTAATTCCTATTAAACTATTTACAAATATTAATTTTTCACATATCTACCACATTTTTATATTAACTATATTTTTCACAGACATAAGAACATGACGTATGTTTATATAATACTATTTCTCAAGATGTCAATATACAAATATATTGCTTAGTATATTTTTCACAGACATAAGAACATGACATAGGTTTAAATAATATTATTTCTCAAGATGTCAATATACAAATATATTGCTTATTATATTTTTCACAGACATAAGAACATGACGTAGGTTTAAATAATATTATTTCTCAAGATGTCAATAGACAAATATATTGCTTAGTATATTTTTCACAGACATACGAACATGACGTATGTTTAAATAATACTATTTCTCAAGATGTCAATATACAAATATATTGCTTAGTATATTTTTCACAGACATAAGAACATGAGGTATGTTTAAATAATATTATTTCTCAAGATGTCAATATACAAATATATTGCTTAGTATATTTTTCACAGACATAAGAACATGAGGTATGTTTAAATAATATTATTTCTCAAGATGTCAATATACAAATATATTGCTTAGTATATTTTTCACAGACATAAGAACATGAGGTATGTTTAAATAATATTATTTCTCAAGATGTCAATATACAAATATATTGCTTAGTATATTTTTCACAGACATAAGAACATGAGGTATGTTTAAATAATATTATTTCTCAAGATGTCAATATACAAATATATTGCTTAGTATATTTTTCAGACATAAGAACATGGGGTATGTTTAAATAATATTATTTCTCAAGATGTCAATATACAAATATATTTCTTAGTATATTTTTCACAGACGTAAGAACATGAGGTATGTTTAAATAATATTATTTCTCAAGATATCAATATACAAGTATATTGCTTAGTATATTTTTCACAGACATAAGAACATGAGGTATGTTTAAATAATATTATTTCTCAAGATGTCAATATATAAATATATTGCTTAGTATATTTTTCACAGACATAAGAACATGAGGTATGTTTAAATATTATTATTTCTCAAGATGTCAATATACAAATATATTGCTTAGTATATTTTTTACAGACATAAGAACATGAGGTATGTTTAAATAATATTATGTCTCAAGATGTCAATATACAAATATATTGCTTAGTATATTTTTCACAGACATAAGAACATGAGGTATGTTTAAATAATATTATTTCTCAAGATGTCAATATACAAATATATTGCTTAGTATATTTTTCACAGATATAATAACATGAGGTATGTTTAAATAATATTATTTCTCAAGATGTCAATATAAAAATATATTGCTTAGTATATTTTTCACAGACATAAGAACAAGAGGTATGTTTAAATAATATTATTTCTCAAGATGTAAATATACAAATATATTGCTTAGCATATTTTTCACAGACATAAGAACATGAGGTATGTTTAAATAATATTATTTCTCAAGATGTCAATATACAAATATATTGCTTAGTATATTTTTCACAGACATAAGAACATGAGGTATGTTTAAATAATATTATTTCTCAAGATGTCAATATATAAATTTGTTGCTTAGTATATTTTTCACAGACATAAGAACATGAGGTATGTTTAAATAATATTATTTCTCAAGATGTCAATATACAAATATATTGCTTAGTATATTTTTCACAGACATAAGAACATGAGGTATGTTTAAATAATATTATTTCTCAAGATGTCAATATACAAATATATTGCTTAGTATATTTTTCACAGACATAAGAACATAAGGTATGTTTAAATAATATTATTTCTCAATATGTCAATATACAAATATATTGCTTAGTATATTTTTCACAGACATAAGAACATGAGGAATGTTTAAATAATATTATTTCTCAATATGTCAATATACAAATATATTGCTTAGTATATTTTTCACAGACATAAGAACATGAGGTATGTTTAAATAATATTATTTCTCAATATAGAAATATATTGCTTAGTATATTTTTCACAGACATAAGAACATGAGGTATGTTTAAATAATATTATATCTCAAGATGTCAATATACAAATATATTGCTTAGTATATTTTTCACAGACATAAGAAATGTATATTTTAAAATACAAAGTTATTTTTGCACTTGTATTCAGTACTCGTATGGAGATTTCGCGAACTTTTTGCAGACTCAACTACATCTCATAAGTTGTTTCATTATTACTCCTAAACTAGTTAAACCTACCTAGGTGTAATAATTTTCCTTTTAATTTTGTTATATATACTTTTCAGATGTTCAAAAATAGCGGTTTAACCGGTAGGGGATGGCGACACGTAACTCACATGAAAATGACCACTTTAAAGCTATTATTAAAATTCAAATGAAACTAAATATTTCGTAAACGGACCCCTGTATCCGAAAAGTATCATGCAAAAGATCCCCCCATTTTCAGTGTAGGGAAAGGTTACCCTACAAATTGTTTTTTCAAAAGTTTTTATAACATAACTTTCTAGGCATAAACATGTACAACTATAAGAATAACTATTCCAACTTTATACCAATAACAGTCTGTGCGTAAAACAGCTGTGTAATAAAGACGGAGATGGCGAAACTATAAATATTCCTTCTTTAATCACGGAATTCCTATAAAAAGTAGCAGTCCGATAACAGTTAATTATGGAATAGTAGCTCTTTGTTACTGTGGCTTATAACAATTCATAATGTTATAATTCATCACCAAGTATCAAAAGAAAAAATAGAAAATACAGAAGACGAAAAACAGACTTTGCCAGTCGAACTTAAAAAACCTCTCATTTGCGCAACAATTTTGGGTACGTCGCGTTGGCAACTACTGTTGCAGGTACTCTAGCACTATACACTAAAACACTTGCAGAAGCCGTTAAAAATTTAAATACCTGCTTCATAGACCAGCACTAAAAAAATTAATTATAATGGATCAAATAACAAATACCTGGCACAGCTCCCATTTGTGTTCTATACTCCAATTAAAGCAGAGAACAAAAAATAAAAAAGCGATTGCTTCAAAAGTATACACAGTTAAGCTGGTTTCAGAAACTTACGCATTTAACATTGATACCTACCTATAAGTTGATATACAGGCAGTTTCGTAACATATGGTATATATTTATTTATTACACTTTATTCAAACTTAAAAAGCCAAGTATCCAGATGATGAATATATTACTATAGAAGATGTCTATCAAAGTAAATCATAAAGCGACAAGTGAGAAAGATTAATGTTGTAGTAGATTACATTGACTGATACGAGCAACAAGAGTAATCAAAAAGTTATATTCAAGAAAGAAATGAAGAAATCTGTACATAAATATGTTTAACATAATACAGATGCTGATTGTACTTAAGTGAAAATGCAATTATTATGAAATTTAATAATGCATTAAAAGCGATAAATTATCGGTAGGGAAATAATCAGGAATAAAGTATAAAATAAAATCGACTCCTAGAAATCCCATTTCGAGCGAGTTTTAAACATAGACACTGCGGGCTAATTTTGGATAGTTATATTGAGGGAACGCACGCACGCACGCACGCACGCGCACACACACACACATATATAAACATATATGTGTGTATATGTATATTCCACAAAGTAAATACAGCTTTAATTATAATAAATCATAGCTCAACAATTAGGAAAGTGGATATAACGATTAAGAGTATTTCAATATATTCCCCGCATTTTTTAAATAAGGAAAATCTCCCCCACACGATTGAAAAATGGAAAAATAATTGACCACTATTTTCCCTTGATGAAACGAAATTATGCAATGCAATCATCCACTAAACAAAGCATCCCCCACTTAGAAAATGCCGGGGAACACTTGTGTATATTTTGACTGTGTCAAATCTAAGGAATTTGACATGGTATAAAGATAGATTATCTTTTCAAGAAAATAAAAGAATAACCAAAGAACACATGTTCAGCATAAGTTCCGATCCTCTGTACATTCAGAGTGAGCGCTTGACCTATGTGCTTGCACTCTGAAGAACTAAACACGCGTACGTGCGCCATCATAATTTCACGCATAAACTTCACGAGTAAATCAAACAGGAGAGATAGCGAAGGGCGTCGCATGTGCCAATCGTCATGTAAATGGGTCGCGCCGTTAAGGCTATCTGCGTCCGGTGATAGAGCTGTCGTTTGTCACGATGAATGTACGAACATCGTATCGTCTGTCTGTGGAGCGTTATTGACCCTGCGTCATATGCGGCACGCGTTCCCCTCATAACGATATGATTATTACACTACAGATTTTTAGCCACTAGGCACACATCTATGTTATTAAATAAACGTCAAGTGTATAAAACTGATTATCAAAACGTTAGTTGTATAAAATTGATTACAAAGACATCAGGTAACAAAATTAGTTATCGCTTTCTAGAACCCTGCCTTATTATAGTTTCCTAGTTTCAATCTTTCTTGATCGTATATTTCTTCAAAAACAAAATATGTAAAAAACAATGTATATTGCACAACTTACAACTTAGTTAACTTGAGAAAAATAAATTGAAAAAAGTGTACAATTCTCAAAACTATTGTGATGTATTTTTCGCCCAAAAGTTTTTTGAATTAAATTCAAAATTATATTTTTAAAATTATAGGGTTGAAATGTAGACTACTGGGGCTTAAGTTACGGTTTCTTTCGTGAGATAATTATTTTTGTTAATATATTTAATACAAATTAATTATAATATATACCATTATTTAGTTAATTTTGTCGAAACAAAGTTTATATAAAAAAGTTGTCAAGCACGAGTGTACCTCGCACTACAAGGGTTCCGTACATATTTAGGCATTTATAAAAATTTAACAGTACATAATATTCCTATTGATTTTAATTTTTAGAACGAAAACATATTGCCTACTATATCTTTGCCGCATATTTATAAAAAATAGTTTTTTATGTGCTATAACTACAATTTAACGGTTTTAGGATTGTTTCCTGACCTTGCCAAATTTCATGCTTTCAGGTCAACGGAAAGTACCCTGTAGGTTTTATATTATTTCCGAAAATCAAAATATGCGTCATAAATGGCCATATTTTTAGATTTTCTTTTGGTTGCGACGACTTAGAAGCTTGACTTTTTTATTGCTCCAAGGGACTGTAGACCTACTAGTACTGTAGACCTATTTGATATTAATTCAACGTGTTCCTAAGAAAAAGGGTCTTGGTAGACAGATGGACAACGAAATGATCCTCTACGAGTACCTTTTTTTCCTTTTGAAGCACGGAACCCAAAAAATAAACGGTTTTTGATCAGCCATGATATTTTAAAGCATGACAATTCTGATTTCAAAAAATATTTTTTTGAAGATTGGCAATAAATGTAATGGTTGTATTAAATGAATTAACTACCCCATAGTATATTTTATTTCAAGCGAATTGTACCTCGCTCACGCGATGATGTACCGCGTACTTATACTCCAGTTTCTAAAGAAACCATAACTTTCACGTGGCGTAACTTATAGAAAAAAAACATTAATATTTATTAAAAATTAAAGTTAAGCAGGAACAATGATAATATTTTAATCAAATACATCATATGAAGACGTGTAGTCAAATAAACCGATTTAACATACAATACTTTTATTCTTGACCTGGTTTAAATAGGAAGATCATGGGAGGAAACGTCCATAAGCTTTAGATCCAGGACTACGTAAACGGAAAATGTTAACACTTATCGTCCTCATCATGCTTATCCGCGTCCAAGGAGAACAATGAAAGAACGTATCCAGAATTATGCCTGCGTTTAATAAAAGCGCACGCATCTTTCTTTATCTCGCTTCTCGTGAATAGCTTGCGGAAACAAGGCTTTCGCCGGGAAATCTCGGTGCTTTGACACGACAAAAACTTATCTCGGTAAGTTCTGAAAGCTCGGAATGGCTTTACGCAGAAGCGATGGCCCCAGAGGAACCATCGGAGGGGAAAAAGCAATTGCGACGTTACTTAGACATTTATTTCGATGTTACAATCTTTTAAATAAACAAATAAGACTCACCGTTTTTATTTACACAAATATACAAACAAGAACACTACTTCAAATAAAGTATGATTCCTAAATTACGGAAAAGGACGTTGAACTTCATTTGTCCACGTCTTTATTACCGCATGGCCAACAAAGTTTTCGTGAAAACACATATATGTCCAAGAATTGAGAAAAAAAAAACATGAAGGGCTTAGAAAGAAAAAAAAAACAAACAGATTGAAGAAAGTGTCTAAGGAAAAATGGAGAAAAAAATGTTTTTATCAGGATAAAAATATACGAAAGCTAACCTTGGCAACATAAAGATATGGATGGATAAATAGGAGTCTCATATAATTGTTCATCATGTTCACATGCTCATATAATTGTTCATCAAGTAACTTAGGATTCAACGACAAAGTGTTATTCCTAGCAATTTTGCAATTACGTGTCGATATGACGTTTCGTTATCTGGTGAGATAGGTCAAGCTTTTATATCGCAAAATATAGAGTGAGATTAATCTCAATTAATGCTGAAAGTTATCAAATAAAAGTGGGATGAATTTTAAATCAAAGCCAATAGCAGCATTTTTATAATTTAAGCTTAGATTGTAAAGTTTATTAAAATTTGCGCCAAAGCAAAATTGCAAAATTCCTTACATATTTTATCGTTCTCTCCAAAAATTCCAACAAATAAGTGGTTGTTTTTACCAGAAAAATAGAACTTGCCACTATAAGTTTATAAAATATCTTTAAAATTTTGAGAGTAACATTCATTCATATTGAAAAACAAAGTCTTAAAATTGAACACAACCCATTATGGCAAAACACAGAATGGGACCGACGTAACTAACTCTGAAGAATACGCAATTACGACTGACGCGAACAACTTCAGAAAAGCACTAAAATAGTTTCAATGCAATTCTGTAGAGACAGAGAGCTTACTTATTCGCATATCTACCTTCGTATTATATATAACTTTCACGGTGTTGAATATCTTAAAATACGTAGATTATTAACGAGTTACACAATTTCGAAATTTTCTTATAATTTCTCTATGTTTCTATAAAACTACAATGTAGGATTATCATTAAACCCTCACTGATTTAAGTTCAATATACGAATTTTCATTAAAAATTAAATAGATCTTTTTTTAACTTCGCGGATTGAAAAGATCAATTTTTGAATATATTTGGCGTTAATTTTGTAGAAACTCATTTTTCACAATTAAATGAAACTACGTGATGTAGTATTATTTCTACTTTCTTTAAGTTCTTTACCACGACCTAGGTTTCGTTGTATTGCAACATCTTCAGGTGGGCTATATAGCAAATAGCCCACCTAAAGATGTTGTAATACAACGAAATTTAGGTCTTGGTAAAGAACTTAAAGAAAATAGAAATAATACCGCATCACGTAGTTTCATTTAATTGTAAAGATCAATTTTCAAAATTTATTGTTTTTGTGTTGTTTACACATGCAGTGATGCATCTTAACATTGACTACCATGTTTACTTTTGCTGCCGAAATGGTGACGCGTAAAGTGGTGAGTTTGGCAAATGTTTTCTAGCAAAAAAATGAAACTATGAATTTGCATTAAATTTTGTGTTAAGAATAGAATAAAGTAACATTCAAAAATTTTCAGTACTATATTGGAAATATTTGAATGTTGCTTTTGAGGACACTACTACGAATAAAACAAGGGTTTAGAAGCGGTACAAATGTTTCAAAAAGGGCCATGAAGACGTTGCAAACAACAAGCCCTAAACATAATTACGAATTATGTTTAGGGCTTGTCGTTTTCGGGGCGAATTATACGATGGTAGTCTCATCTAATGTGCAACACAACAATTAAGCCATGAATTTGGTACCTTAAATGAACCTTATTTCACTACTTTCCAATTAACAGCAGCGCATTTTTAGCGTTTATGTTCACTGCCCTACTCTTGCAAGTGATAGCGTAATAGCGTATTTACATGTAGCCTATCTTTTAGTCAAAGATGTATATTATCTACGAGCATATGCAAATTTTCTCAAAAATCTATTGTCGCGTTAAAGCATGAAAGAAACGCAAACAGCAAATGTTTTGCCTTTATTATTTTAGTTTTCCTTAATCTTATGGTTACCACCTTCGTAATATTTTCAATTAATAAAATTATTTTCATTTTCTTAAATGTTGTTTTATGACTACTATTTTAGTAATTATAATCGTTTATTAAATTTTATATTTAAAGTTCTGCACAAACAAACATAAATGCATAGAATGACAAATGCAATATCCTCATTGACACGCTTAATTTGGGTAAAGAAACACATGTAGGGTTCTTTAAATCACATATGTGTGTTATATACATACATATATATATATATATATATATATATATATATATATATATATATATATATATATTGTAGAACGTAACCACTAATACTTATAATTGGCATGCTATATTTGGGTAAAGAAACACATGTAGGGGTTTGTAATTACTTAATCACATATGTAAATAGTATTTATTTCGTAAATATATATTTTATAGTGATGCAAAGTTAAAACATTCATATATTTAAATTATTCTTTACTTCCCCACTATTTTTAACCATTAATTTGAGACGTAAAATTTTTCAACTAATGGTAAATATCCCTGCAGAAATCTTTGTGCAATTAAAAGCCATACTTTTTATAAATAAATCACAAGACATTCCGGCATTGTCTTTATTCAAAGTACTCATTTGCAGTGTAGGAGCTATGATGCAGCGAGATGTAAATACTAAAAGTCATTAATGTATTTCCAAAAAATGTGTATCAAAGGTGATAAATACTTTCAGGCCGTCAAAATCCTTGGCATTGTTTTATATATTTGTTCTAGTAAAAATGTACTTTTTACGTATGATCAGGCAAAGTTAATTTTTTGACGATATTATCAATTGCCAATCGAATTATTTAGAAAACTATTCATCACACATTGAAATGTTAAATTATTTTTGCAAACTTTTCACTCGTGAGTGGTAGACCGAACAAAATTTTACTTGTCACTTTTACCGGACTAAAAACTTTCTAGTAGTCATGAAGGACCGATAAATATATACATAATGAGATAATTTCGTATAAATTTATTTGAAAATAGCCACAGTTCAATAACAACTAATGGTGTACTTATTAGTTGTTCATAAAGTTTTTGTCGATGGACACTATAAATAAAAGCTAGTACATTCCCTTATTCAGCTACTCTGCTTTTATTAATGGAATATAAAATAAAGTTTTAAAATCATACGTTAAAATTTCGAGTAAGAATATATATTTAAGAGACATTTTTACGAAAAAAATGCGTGTGCTGAAGACGGTAGAAGTAAAAACAATGCAGTGCGCTGATATTTACTGAGTATTTCATGACCACGGGAGAAAGGGAGCATGATATATATATATATATATATATATATATATATATATATATATATATATATATATATATATACACCAAATATAGGCGAGGCGCATCATGCTACATAATGCAACCTTGCAAATTTTGAATCGCAAGCAATACTATACTCGGACGCTCGATATTCCTCTCGTTCGTGCTTTCTCGGTCTACCGCTGAGTATACCCGAAGTACGTCGGCCGTACTCGGCCTGCCATCGAGTAAACTCGAAACTCTTTACGCTCGTAACGTAACGCGAACTCGAGAACTGTCAAATTTGTTCCTACCAAAAAAAAAATTACACAATGTGAGCCATAAAAAGTTTTCACTTTAAAAATAACTTCCCTAATAAGGTTTATTATAATTTATTTAATTAGTACATAACACAAAGAAATAACAGGCAACTTCACTTAAATGTTAACTAGTACTTAACAAACATGTTTCTAACACACATTACCCTGCGAATAGAGTACAAGCGAATTAGAGGAGGATCAAACCGACAATCGTTAACCGCGGGGTCATTATTATCTGAAGCTAAAGGCCAAGGTCCCGGGTCACGAACCGGGAGCCAACTAGCACGTCGCTTTATATCCCGAGGGACATCGAAACCCGCAGAACGGGGCTCCTGAGATCGGTGGCACTAATGGCCTAATTTAATAAACTTTAAGATCACCGCGAGCGCTGGCGGGGCCCGGAAGTGCGGCGCGTGGAATAGTTTATAAGCAGGTATCACACGATCGTATCTAAGTTGGGAATCGATGCATAAACCTTTGCCTTTCGAATTAATCAGAAGTCAGTATTTTGAAGCATCGTATCATTTTATTTCAATACGATATAAAAATGTTTCCTTAATATAAAAACTTTCGCTTGTCCCTTAATTCGATTCCGCTAACAATCATAATGTAGATTATTTTAGATCTTACGGACCTGAGTTTTTACATATTCTTAACTTGTAGATAAAATCAATCATATAAAAGTACAAACTCGTGTCGTTAAGAATGAAAAATTGCGTTTTAATTAATAGTGCGTCAATATAAATACTTTCGCTTGTCGCTTTATTCGATTCTGTAGTGATAACAATGATAATGTAGTTGATTTTAGATCCAACTAAAATGAGCTTTTAAATATTCTTCATTTACAGATAAAATCGGTCGTGTCGTTAATAATAAAAAATTGTATTTTGATTATCGATTGTTTTTAGTTGTAATTGTTCTGTTTTTTTTAAATGAAAAAAAATTGAACAATTACAGGATCACATATTTGTCTATCTATCTGCCAAGATAGACCAGTGACGGAGATATTAAATTAAAATTAATATCCAGTATTCAATTGAAGTCTACGGCCTAAAAAATCCTGATTCCAACTTAGTGTAATAAAAATATATTCAAATACTATTAATGTATATGTTTCGATACTACCTCACTGACTCGCTAATCAAAACGTATAGACTACTTCTTGTCTATCTAGATTCACGTCGACCAATAATCTTAAAATTTGCCACGAAGATAGATTTCATAGCACAAATACCAAAAATTATAATTTCTAATTCTGTGTGGAATTATTACGTGACAAATTTAATTTTTTGGTTTTCGTTATTTTAAACTTGCGAGGTACCAACCTACTAGTAAGTTTTACGATAATGTAACTGTTTTATGGTACTAATTAAGTCACATACACTAATCAATTTCATGAGATTTTTCCGTCAAAACCGAGTTAGATCTCATTAAATTAATTAGTGTAATAAAAGTGAGAATTACTCGTTTATTTTGTGTAATTAAGGGCATCTTTTTTCACTCTTAGAAATTTTTATATTTCTCTTTTTATGAATTTCGGCAGGTGATATTTCTTTGATGTTTGCAAAAATTTTGGAACTGTATAAAAAATGTATACTATGTAAAAAAATCACTAGCATTTCTTTGATACCCAAGGCTGTTTTTAAAAATTATTTGTTAATTTTTGTCTGGCGATTTTAATAAATCGCAAAATATATTTACACTAAGTTTCAGTTTTTAACCAAAATTAAAAAGAATTATGTGCATATGACTTCCATATCGTGTTGACTCCAATAATGTTTCACTTTTCCAATTGTGTTGAAAATACATAAACGCACTGATTGATCTATGAAGAATTAACGCCCAAAACAAAAAGAAGTAATGCACAAAACAAATGTGTATAAGACTGAAAAAATGTGAAAATATGAACGCAAAGAGGAAATACGCCTAAGTTAGCAAATAAGCGAAAAAAAATGTCGAATTCTTAAAAAAATCACTCAGCATCCTTCTACTTTCCGCACACACGAATAAGAAAGGAATTAGTAATATAGATAACGAAATACGATCAAAATGTGTTACAAGAGTATTTGGATTCTAGAAGAAACTGGCCGGCGACGGATCGAATTCGAAGAAACTTAGCTCGCTTGTGGCAAGTTATGGCAACAAGCGTAGTAAAACGAAGACGATTCGGTCAGCGGTTTAGTGCCCGGGGCGGACATCTGGGGAATGTCCCGCTGTAACGCCTTCATTGTTTATTGGCAAGTGCTTGGGAATTTCTAACGGAACGCTAACGGAAGACACTAAGGTTTTAGCTGGCGAATACCCTCCCGCTGCGGAACCATACCCTGTCCTAATGGCGTTAATAAATATTTAAACGGCTACATACTTGGACGCGATGTAGTTTTGTGAAAATTAAGTAACCATAATAACTGAATGATGAAAAACTAACAATAGTAAACTAACAAGTTATCGGGAAAGAAAAATTCGAGGAAAACTTATTTTGTCTTAATCAATGTATTTAAAAATAAAAATACAGTACAACCTGTTACGAGTAAAACTCGAACTGGGCGGGGTTTTCACGCACTTGGGAATATATAAATTTATATAGAATATATAAATTTAGGGTACATAATATGTCTATTGAAATACTTAAAAATTTTAATATTATTTTTCACCATGTAAATATATTTACCTAGTATACCTTTCATACGCAAAGAACTGTGAACACCAAAAAACTTAATTTAGAATTATCGCTACAGTTTTCTGTTAAAATTTTGGGCAAATTTCCAGTAATGCTGTTTTTTTAAATCTTTGGCATTTTCGGAGATGAGAGAGAGAATATATTTTTGTGGACATTTTTCTAAATATCTCCAGAATTATAATATATAAAATTTTAAAAAAATTGTTTCAGAATCCATATATCTGGCTTTATTAAAAGACACGTCACATAACTGAATTGAGAGAAAAAAATTTGAATACTTCATTTGTCTTCTCAAAAATTTACCTAAAATCATTTTTGAGTAATATATGATACGTATTCGGGATATGTTTTATCACTCCACCAAGTTCAAAGTTTCAAAGTAACGCTGTTTCTGAAGAAAAGAACAGTAACAGACGGACGGATGGATACGTGAGAATCTTAGAATGGTTCCCTTTTTTTCTTTTGAACCATGGAATTTTAAAAGTTAATTTATGTTCATGAATTCTTCCAAACAGCTTATGGCGACAATCACCATTATTACACCAAGTAGCTTGTGACGATGATCTCGTAAGCTTTTCCAAACTTTACCTTGATAGGAAACATTGAGGCACAAATTATTCAACATAATTGAATTTTTTATATCGCTTGATGCCCAAATTAAACAAGTCGTACTAAATGAAAGCACACCACTCCTATAATTAAAAGAGTCACTCGTTCAAAATAAAAACACGCAACAACTGTCGGTACAACTGCCGATAACACGTCCCGCTAATATATTACTGTGTTCCGCCCACGTTACATCGATATAAACAGCTGACAACCTCTACAACGTCAAGGCAATCGCCATGTGCGATTAAAAGTCCCGCCGTCGAAGGCATGACGCCCTAGGTGCGAAGTCGCTAACGACGTGTTCGGCGGGCGGGCTAATGGGTCGCCGTACGGGCTGTCGCCCATAACGCCAAATTTACACGGGCAATACAAGTGATCAGACACTGCGCGTTAGTGTTATTAAACTACTTGTACAATCCTTATTCCCAAAAGTGGCTCAATTCTTTTACAAGAATTTGTTTTTTCTCTAAGCGGCCCGACGTATGATGGTAAATTGGATTTTGGTTTTAGAAATGCATTAGCCATATACATACTTATTTATATGTCCTCGTATTTAATACTTATCTTTGTAAATAATATCTCTCACCGTGCTTCTCGGCTTTACATCCCGTATACATATTACATCCCATGTTTCCTTGATTCTTAATTAAAAAAAAGTTTCAGTAAAGTTTTAAAGTATTTATTATCTTCGCTATCTTGAAATCTATCACGTAACTTATCGATTAACTTATTTAATTTTACTGCGGTTAACTGAAGTACTTAAAGTACGGTTAACTGAAGTAATTTCAATAACGTAATTAACATTGCAATAACGTAATAAAGATAGAGAACAGTTTGAAATTTTAGATGTTAATCGTACGTATAATTAAATTAACCTTTCATTATGAAAAGAAGAAAAGTAATTCGTAAATAAATTATATTAAAGTTAGTTCTTAAACTACATTAAGATTCTTAACATTTTAACACATTCCCCTATTTTTCCAGATGATATCACAACTTACAACTACCCTTCATTGTGGCAAGTTCAACATCCAAATCCAGTGTAAAATAAAGGTTTAAGTACCTTTATGGTACCTTACTTGTGATATTATCCCCTGGATCTTACACATATCCTATGTGCTTCAAAGAGATATATATACATAATAGAGATATATATACATAATATACATAATATAAGAGATACATATCGAATGTACTTCTTTCAACCGGTTACTTTTTTGTTAAATAAATTGTGTATATAATAAAGGCAGATAAAAACTAGAATAAATCTTTTATAGAAATTAATCAAAAATACGTTCATAGAAAAGAAGAAAGCACTCAATGTCGGAAAATTAATGTAATGTAGTCCAAAGATTCACAGATTCACATTCACAGATTCCTGCGTGTTTTTTTTTCAATTTGTGAAAATTTATTATTTTCTGAGCATTTTTTTAGATATTACTTTCCAACGATTTTCTCTTATTAATATGTTATGTAAACTATATTCACGTCCATATAATTAAGTTCAAAATAATTAACGAAGCTTAAATGAAACATAACTAAGTAAAGGACTTATTAAAACGCAAATATACACAATATTTATTAATTTCATTTCATTAATACATCACATCAAATCTCCTTCACAGAGTCGTCCCTCTAAGCGTCACGCTCAGGGCGGCGCTAAGAGCCTCTCAGCGACACTAATTGACGACGAACGACATCTTCGGCGGAAGTGAAGTGTACGCTGTTGTATCATAAAATGTAAGGTGTACGTATCTGCTTATTTGGCAAGCCTTCAGAGCTGATCGCTTCGCCGCGATAATCTGACGCGTGTCGGTGAGATGGAACGCTACGCCTTTCTCAAAGCATATGTACGTACTCGCCGACATTTGCAAATTTGTTTATAGACAGATTTTAAAACTTGATAAATTATGACGCGCGTGCATGTGACGTTTGAAAATGCAATTTCACAACAATGTCTTAAGGCTATTCGATTAAGAGTTTCGATGACATTTAAATGACTTTTGCAACGGACGTTTCTCCTAAGTAATAGTGTCCCTGTGAAACATCTTAAGTTCGCAACAAGTTATTTAGTTTCTGAGATTTCAATAGTTTTTCACTATGTATTGGAAAACTGTTGAAATCTGAGAGACTAAATGAAGCACGTGTTGCAACGATAATATGTTAAACAGAGCCTATTACCTTGGGGAAATGTCCGTTGCAAAAGTCATTCAAATCAAATAATATTTTTTAGCTGAAAGTAAGGCGGATGGCCTTTATTTTTGAGACATAGAAAAGACTAAACATTTAACGAAATTTCCTTTCCTGATATTTAGGTAAATAAGCACGTATACTTAAAAATCAACAAAGGAAATTTTGTCAAATGTTTTGTCTTTTCAAAGTTTTCTTAAATATATGGCACGGCGTTATTTTCAGCAGAATGACAATTATTAAACGTATATTTTTTTAAATAATTTTTTTTATTAAATTCAAACAAACTTTTTCAACTTCATTATAAGTATAAATACTAATAACTGGATTTATTTATCAATTCAATCTCAAAATAAAAAAATACTTTTACTCTACTACGTAAGGAAACTTTTTGAAAAATCGTGTGTATATGGATTTACGCATACATGTATGTTTTGCTAGTGTACAGTCTGCAGCTTGACCGATTTGCGCAATAAAATATATAATATGGTCTTAATGCTCTGAGTAACGTTCGTGGAAATGTACTTCGAAAACTATGATTTATTTTAGCGCTAAAATGTATGTATAATTACAGCACATATAACACAATATAACGGCATTTGAAAATTAATAAAAATACTGATCTTTAGTTGTAATCGATGAATATTAATTTTAAACCAGTGGTCGAAATTTGACCGTAATGAGTACATTACTTTCTACTACCTATTAGTGTTTTCAACGAAATAAGTAGGTACTCAGTTTGATGAAAACACTAACAGGTACACATGATAGCCTATGTGTTCGACATTGAGAGTACGAACGTAAAAAATGAATCTTTTAATGTATTTGTAACATATAATTTAATGCATTTGTAACACATATATACATTTTAGGTTTCTGCACTCCTTCCTCATATAAACTTTAACTATGCCAAATCTCACAGGGCTCTGTGCGCGTAACATGCTTAAAAATGGTACGCCTTACTCACCAGATCTAGCTTCAAGCGACTTCTTTTTATTCCCTCATCTAAAAATTGCGCTCGGAGAACACCAATATTCGTCTAATGAAGAGGCAATCACCTTCGTGAAACATTACTTTGCAGAGAAAAACGCCGAGTACTATTTGGACGGGTAACAAAGATGGGAGCATCGCTGGGAGAAATGTGTAGACTTACAAGGAGATTATGTTGAAAAATAAAAAAAAAATTCAGAGTAAATGTCTTCTATCTTCATTAGGTCGGAAACTTTTCAGACCACCCTCGTACAAAGTTTTCTCTTCACGTATTAATATATAGATTATTAGCTTATTTACTACATCGTATCTATAAGGTACAGTATTTTGATATAAAATATTTAGACTTTCAGTAAAAGTGAAATAATAGGAAGACAGACTTAAATTTGGCATAATTGCACTCAGAAATATTTATATGGAAATTTCTTAAAAAACTTTATCCATCGTAAATTCGAAGAGTTTCAAGAGAAGTCTGGTCGCCCTGGTCATCACACCCCCTCGACTTAAATACATATTTAGATACACGATATGTTTTAAGCAACGTGCTCTACAATAGAATAACAGCATAGAAGCTTTTTTGTTGACAACCCTCCAGGCGTCGACAGGTATTTTGATAATTTCATCACTCGGAAAGAGATTAGCGTTACGAATTACACCCGTAACCAATTGTAAAAATATACCTTGGTTTGATAACTATCAATTGGTTGGTTCTTAATTTTTCTCATTAAATTTATTAACTTACTAATCATATAATATGTTTCATTTCATTTTATCTGTCATCCTTCATCCGTTAGTTAATAAACTATTAATTTCCATGTCGTCAATAAAATACAATAAATCCAATATATTGTATGACTCAACTTGTATCTTTCATATTTTAAATTAGATATACATACACACACACACACATATACATATATATATATATATATATATATATATATATATATATATATATATATACACATAAATATAAGTGTATATAATTATTCGGAAAATACCTAAAGTGGTGCTGTGATTAATACCCGTAGGCGCTTGAAGAAAAAATGGAAGTTGCATAAAGGGACAGATAGCCCGACTTGAACAAGTCGAGGTTACCTTTGGATGCAGAATCCTATAAAATAAATTCAGGTCATCCGAAATTCAGTGTCGTGTTTTAGGCTACCAGTCTTATACAATTTACGTGTCTCTTTTAAAACCCGTTACCTTTATCACACGCAAAATCCAAACCCCAACAGCCAGTTAATGCAATAAAAACGCACACGCGACTAGGGCGCCGCGGCACGGCCCAACCTCCGCCCGAAGTGCGCACTCACTATAAATCAGACAACACAACAGAGAGATGAGAGAAAAATGACACGGATCCGGCGAGAGCGCCGCCGCCCATCCATCACGGCGACAACGTTCCGCCCGCCCATAAATCATGTGAAAAAAAACCGCCCCGGCATTAGCATAAGACGGAGTGCGCCGGCCCACGTCGGCGTCCAACATTTTTCCATTTGCTTCTGACACGGTCAATTTCCGACTTCATATGCGCCCCCCCCCTAGCCGGCTGTAAATCTAGCATAGCGCGAGCATTGACAGCTATATCTGTTTCCCCCTCTGGACGATGGATTAGCATTTCGATTTACTCGATGTGCTATTAGCTGTCAAAAAATGAGGGTTGAAGTATAATTAGACTCGTTCGAGTCCTTCAATAAAAGCAAGCTTTATCATAGCTAATTTGTGTGTTTCGTTTATTTTCCAAAATATGGTTCTAGAAACGTTTATAAGAAATATTTTATAGGGCTAAAATAGCAAAAAAATATATCGGCCAAGAGTATATGTTGGGATACGCATAAAGTTGGATCAAGTAGTTGTACATATACAAAAATGTCATAAATTTAAAATTACTGTTCTAATCCAATGCTAGCTACCCTTTTTCTGGTTTTCTCAGTTAGTTGACAAAATTACTGAAGGACCCTACGATGTTAACATGTTAAGGATAAATATGTTTACGCAGATTCACATTCAGACAAACTACTCTAGCTTTAGTAATAAGAGAAATATTATTTATTTATTAGTTCATGTTTAAACACAAGAATTATTAAATCTGATGACGCAGCAATACATAACGATGTAATATTTCAAAAGATTTGCTCTCATTCATAATAAACAAATCACAACTCTGGTGCAAACCCGTCCGGTAACAAGGTAGTTCATATTTCCTAAAGTTCCTATTTTTATCAAAACGTCATAAAAATCTAAGTTAATTAAAAACCAGCAGCGAAAAAAATGATAAAAGTCAATTAAAAAATAAGCTACTTATGAGATTCAAGATATAGGTATAGAGTTGAGATATCTCCCTGTCTCATTCGCACTCGTCGAATACAAGCATTACTAAAAATGTCATAATAATTCAGTATTACCATCCTTGTCTAAGAATTAAATTTAAACCTTCATAACACGGTCAATTTTTAAGATCTGTCAAAAAATCTTTTACAGATCTTAACATTTGATCAACCTACCTTGTACCGTACGACGTACCTTGTATGTTGTACGTACCTTGAAACTACTATTTACAAAATTTAAAAAAAATTGTTAAATATACTATGAAGCATCATGAAAATATAAGTCCATTTTTGATGCCAATATTCTAAAAAATATGCAAAATCAGGAAACATCAAGTGCAAAGAGGGAGAGACTCAATAAAAAAATAAGACACGAAATAATTCCATTTATTAATCGAAATGTAAATTATAAATTATATAAATGATACGTCCCCTCTGAGCTGCGAATAGAAAAAAAGAAATACAACATAATCAGGAAAAATCTATAAGAAATTGAAAAGGAATTACACACCCGTCTCCTGGAGAAATATCGAAAAAACATTTTTTGAAAATATTTTTTATTTATCTGTCTGCACTTAGTCTCACGTGAACTCCAAACAATTTAGCTGGCTTCTTATTTACTTCGCATTACAGACGTATATTGCTAATTAGTTGAAGCAGTTCCCTATACCACATAAAACAAATACTAGGCTTCTGAATATTTTTTCTTTACATTCGAGTACTCCAAGTTCTCTCGACAGGTCAAGAACAACATTATAACCTAGACGAATCACTTTCAGCGCACTAAAAGATACTAATAAATAACTACTAATAAATCATTATCATATATATTAATACGCTAAGGTTAAGATGTTACTCTCCCTTTTTAGAAAAAACCTCACAACTAATCCACATAAATTATATATCATTTTATAGATAATTGCTTGCTCTACCGGCATCCACAACTAAAAAATGTATTATTGCTATTGTTTTTGCAAATTAATTAATTATTAAAATTATATACACAAAACAGCAATGCTGCCATCTAACGGCTCAACGTCAATATGATTGACGGTCGGTAAAATTTTTGTTTAATTTCAAATCCACTCACGTATAAATAAAGTGGCGCTTTAGCTCAATGCTTTTGATACTTGCGCCTCTATATGTCAATTTTAGTAAAATATTTGTTTGATCTGTCATCTGAGCTTCATAATGGAATAAATAATGCGAAGACTTCGCACGGGTCACGCTAGTAATATATAAACACGCTAACTTTATTCCTTTAACAAATATGAAAATCTCCTTACTTTCGACGCCACTCGATACACAAAAAATAAAGCCAAACTCACGCCAACGTTCATTAACGGTACGCCTCCCCCGCTAATTTCTTAAATAGCCCAATCCTATATTCACGCACATTAAATAAATTCTCCTAACGAAAAATTCATTAACCGGCACCGAAAAAGTGCGTAACGGAAATAGCTAAAAATAAATTAAAGCGTTTACGGCCTCTTTCACAGACGGTTTTAATTAAAAAAAACCGTTCAATTTACCAAAGGAACGATCGAAAAAGGCGACCCTCAATTATTCCATGCGCAGGCATGCGTTTGTTCCTCTTTAAAAAAATAATAAATAAAATTAACGGACTGATTCACTTAATTAAGAATGTGAAAACGAAAATAATTTAGCTAAAGATAAAAACAAGTTCGAAACATAAATGCCGATGAAATGTTTAATTAGAATTTATATCGCTTGTACGCACTTCGCTCACGGTCAAAGGACGCAAACACGAATTAAATATGTAAAGAAAGCTACATTGAACCATAATAATTATTTATGGCTTTGAAACATATCGCACGTTTCCCACAATGGCAAAATTTTGTACATGAGGTAACAATCACGTATTTTTGTCAGTTTTTTGCAAACTGTTACTGTCCTTTGACTAATTCTGAATTAAGTTCGAATATGTCTTTTAGCATTTTCTTGTAATTAATTTTAAAACTGTAGATGTGTAAATATAATAAGTAAATTCTGCAGATATGTAAATATAAAAATACTGTAGATATGTAAATATAAAAACAAATTCTAAATTACCAAAATTACATAACTCTGCAAAAAAATAAAGAATTAAAAAAAAATAAATGACTGAAGAATTTCACGCGTCTTTTTAATTTCAATGCAATGCGTAGTCAAATCTTATGGCGTCTTGTTGGGTGTGAAGATATTTATGAATATTAGCTAGTTAAATAGTGAAATAGTGAATTTAGTGCAGCAGGATATCGTTGTTAACAGTTATTAAAATACTTTGCCCTTGTTTACTTTAGAATTTAAACCCGGCTCTAAAGATCCAGAAACATGACAAGATATACGTTGCATTTAGAGAAGATGTGCTAAAACAACCAACTGAACATAAGCCGTTTAAAAAGTTCATACATCATATATATATACCGTCGTTGAATCAAATTCTCTGGAAATTGTCAAAAACTTCTTAAACGATATAAAGGTAGCCATGACATAATATCTTACATTCATTAGAACAAGAAAATTCAAGACAATTGTCAAAAGTGTAACAGAATATAAAAATAGACTATTTTAAACAAATTGTTTCGTGGCTCATTTTAGTCACGAACGCTGAACACTGCTTATATGAGTATAAGACACGTAAACTAACTTAACGCATCGCTATCTTCAAACCATCCAGTACAACATACCTCTTCATACCCTAAAGATAACAATTTACGTCTGATGTGTTCATCGACACTATGTGTTTATCGACAGAAGCGAAAAAATTACGTCTAAATCTATTGTATGAAATTTAAAACGCTTTACTTTATCAACAGCCAGTGACTAATTAATCTTAAGAAAATACAAGATCTCACTGTATTATCTTGCAAAATTGACATTTCAAGATACACATGGGAAGAAATTCATATGCTTTTTCTCACTCCCATACTCCCTCGACATTTCTCCATGATATTATCACTTTTTCTTGCCGTTAATAATATTATGCGAAGCGAACAGTTTAATAAAGAAAATATTAACGCGCAAATTGATACATTTCTTAAGCTTAAAGATACTTCCTTCTACACAAACGGCATTTAGAAACTCATCATGACAGCGAAAAGTCGTAGATTGCAACGGTGATTATTTGTACGGATAAAATGATTTCTGAAAATTTTTAACTTTCTTATATTCTTTCACAATTTTTCTTTAGCAAAACCGACCGAACTATTTGATGACTTTTTATTTTAATAACATACTTAAATTTTTAATACATCTCTCCACACTATGATTAAAAACAACACTAACTAAAATTAATGAAAAAGAAAATTAACAAGCAATCACGCAAACCAAACATATATAAAAATTCAAACATAAACAAATTAATTCAATCTGAGGACCGGGATCTTTACAAAGCTACTGTTCTGCTAGAAAGTGAAATTAAAAAAGCACTTAAACTACAATATCTATTACTGTTACATATTATTATGAATTACAGTTTCTTTATTTAATATCTATGAATTAAGTTCTTTACTAATTAAGATTTTCTTTACTAATTAAGACGTTCTTTACTAATTAAGACGTTCTTTACTAATTAAGATTTAGTAAAGAACGCCGAACGACACACAATGGCTGAAGAGTAATAGACGTTTCTTTTATATTTTTACTGAGTTATATTATATGTATTTAGCACGACCTAACTTTTCATATATAATTTTAAAATTCAAAATTGCACACAAGAAAAGAAACTTTTTAGTTCTATTGAACGAACGAATTCGTTAACATTTTTCATATTTATGACGGAACGTTTTGAGAAAACGAAAATATTATAAATTAAATATGAGCATTCTTTCTCTGCCACGATCTCATCGATTCGATAAAAAATATCGTTTAACACCAAAAAATAATTTGGTAAAATATTCTCGATTCATATGAACATATAAATCAGGTACCCAGGAAAACACTACAGCAACAACACGCGCCTAGGGATCGTTTCACAGCCAACTCACCCTCGCAGACCACAGTCCTCTCGCGCGCCCTCAGAGCGCGATAAATCGCGCGCCTCTTGCACGGCGCGCGCCACGCCTCACCAGTTCCTCTCCAGAACAGCAAATTAATTCACCCAGGGCGGCGCCTATCCGCCGCCGTTGCCACCGATAAACAAAACAAACTTAAACGGGAACAAACAAACGATGGCCGTACGGAAGCTCGGCTCGAGTTTATAAATATTTGGCCGGGCATAAACGCGGTGACAACGTAGGTTTACGAGTACGGCCGACCTACTTTACGAGCTTATGCAAATCGCCCTAAACTCTGGCACGTTCGAGTCTTAATGTTCTATACAAAACCATAAACAACCTTAAACAAAACGATTACATAATATTCAATTTATAACTTACTCGTTTAATAAGCAATTAAGACATTAAGGAAGAGAAAGTAAGTACCTGCGAAACGGGTAAACGAGTTTGTATATTTGGGCAGTTTGTTTACAAGGGATGCAAAGTCGGGTGAAGACATAAAATGAAGAATAATTTCTAAGGACCATATGAGGTGGGCTTTATATCGGAAGATACATGGAAGGAGGTAGACAATGAAGTTCTGAAATGCATTAGTATGACGATGATATGATGAGCGCTGATTAAAATCTTCAGAAAATGTACACAAAGTCTCTTTCTTGCGATTAAAAAAACAAATTCTGAGTCGAGGATATTGTTCAAAGGAGTAGGCTAAAATTAAATCTTATACTATTTTATAGGCACGTTATAATCGCCGCTTACTATAGGAATAAATGTAATTGTACTGGGAGGTAGACAAACGAGTTCTGAAATATATTAGTGTGACGAAAATATGACGGGCGCAGATTAAAGTCTTCAGAAATTGTACACAGTATCTTCCTAGCGATTAAAAAACAAACACTGAATCAACAATATTGTTCAAAGGAATAAGCTCTAATGAAATCTTGTACCATTTTATAAGCACGTCATGATCACTGCTTATTGTAGGAATAAATGTAATTGTACTGATATATTGCAATAGACTACAAAAACGGCCCTTGTATTTGCTTGTTCTACTCAATTGCCCGCGTTCATATTATTCGATGGAAGATTCTTTAAAATTAACTTTAAATTAGTAAGATAACTTAACGCTTTTATAATTGGATTGCCGAGATTTGCCATCAAACTTATTTATTTATTTACTTCTAATAGTATTGGTCAACTTAAAGTAACAACCAATAGCAAAGGATATTCAGAACATTGGTTCACACTCGAGGGACGTAAAACTGTAAAGCTATTGAAATGAATATAAAGAGATCAGGCATTATTAAAACGGAATCAACCCCAATTTCAAAGTATAAGCGATATAAATAAGGGAACATTCTAATCATATACATTTGCTCGCCAATGCAGACAGTATTACAGTGGCGAGCGCGACCAACTCACCCGCGTCGATGCACAGAGGGAAATCGTCCTTTTGAGCACGTAAAGCAGCGTCGACGGTTTGTTACGCTTACTCAAAAACACTTTTATGAAAGAAAGAACATACTGCATTTGAAAAACATTTAATTTATCCTACCTAAACGACTTCCTTTAGTTGAAACGTTTCGTCACGACTTGTTAGTCAGATAATGTTGGTTAACTTTGTAGATAAACGTATACGAGTATTGTCTCCTTTTCTGCAGAGCTTTTCCAGCCAAACAATCGTGCCGTACATCTTTTACAGTTTACGTAGCGTACGCCAAGAAACCTCAGAGACGATTTATTTTTTCGCAATTTCATCGTTATAGGTTGCTTCTATTACACAAAACATGCATAAATGTATGCATGTTATATACCTAAATTTTCCCCAGTTCTCAGCAATGGATAGATTTATTCCTGGGGAAGATTTAGGTATATAAATGCTTATATACCTAAATCTTCCCCAGGAATAAACCTATCCATTGCTGAGAATTGGAGCAAAACCTTTCAATAGTTAATGAGATTTACCCGCACAGACACACAGATAGACGCAACGGAGGAGTTTGTTATATAACACAGTGATAGATATTTTTACACGTAATCGCAGATATTCTCATAACGTCTGAATTATTGATTCAGGGGAATAAGCATTAGGTATAATATTTATCTCCTTTAGATAACAAAAGTGACACAAATATTTATAAATTGACTAAAAATGCACTGAAAGTGTGACAGTTCTTTTTAACGTTTCGATAAACCCTAAATTTAATTAGTTATGCCTACACGTAAAATATAGCCATATGCTGTTTCACCTGTGAAAATTAAAAAAAATACTTATTAAATACGAGTGGAACTCGGACTATGAGTGTACGGAACTCATAAATAATTAAGGATAGAAAGTATTTCTAATTAAACTATTTACAAATGCAAATTTTTCATAACGTAAATATATTGTTCACAGACAAAAACAAATTAATTATAATAAAATGTATAATTCCACATAGAATTAGACATCATCGATCTTTGGATTTTTCTCTTCACTTGTCCTATAAAATCTCTCATCATGCCGACTTTCAAGATTGTAGGTCGACCGAAAGTATCCTATAAGTTGTGATCATCAGTGAGTAAGACTATTGTATGAATAAAAATAAATACATTTTAAAGGGCCGTATCTTTTTATTGGGTGAACCAAAAAACTTGAAAATTTTACACCAATGTAAGGCTATAGTCACATCAGTACACGATATTTATAATTTCACTTGATATCCCAAGCTATTTCTGAGAATAAGGACTTTGATAGAAGGACGGACGGAAAACCGAGTGATCCTGTAAGAGTTCCGTTTTTGGAGTTTACTCCTTAAGAATAAATTTTCATATATAGCGCCCGATATGAAGTTTTATGAGTAGTAAAATCAGAAGTTCAGAACGTACAAAGTTCAGAGCGTTATAAAAATTATAGCCATTAGGTTCTGATGGTACGAAGTTCAAAGCGTTAAAAAAAGTGTAAGCGTTAGGTGGACTCTCCGCGCAACATTTCTGCGCATCTTTAGAGTGAGATATCAATATGTTTATTTGGCATTTTCTTATGGCGTAATCGCAAAGACGGAATGTGATACACATAGTTTACTATCGTTCGCTTATATCAAGATGAAATCATTAAATATTATTATATATGAATATTTGGTGTCTTCTATCCTACAAAATTAAAAAGACTCTTTTAATTTTAACTTCTTAGTCTGACGTTACTAAATGTTTTTAATTTTGTTGTATAAATTTGACCTTGTTCATTTGTGTTTTAATTGAAAATAATTTTATTGTCGGCATGTTTTTATTAAAGAATTTTCCATTTACATTTAACAATATTGATATTTATATACAGTGTTACCTATTTTATACATTCCAAGACACTCGTACTTAAGGAGTAAACTCCAGTCGCGCGTCGGAGCTGCACAAGTTTTTTTTACAACAGTAAAAAAAATTGTGAGCCGTCATGGGACGCCGAGCAGAGTATATATGAAACATCTAAATTTTTTTATATTTTTAAACTGAAATATTTTTAATTGAACGAATTGAAAACGAAAAAACAAATATTCAGATAGTTGTTAATAATAAAATAATAATTTAAATTTGTAATTTTTTTTATGAAATAATTTATAACAGAAATAATTCTTAACAATCTATTGATAACATATTTTTAATTTTATAATACTGTTAGCCGAGAAGACGCGCTGCTGGCCCAATTAAGACGAAAAAAGCCGACAAAATGCGGAGCTGGCCGAATGGCACATCGCAAGTTTCCATCAGAACATTTCAACTCTCATCCAAACGCACCATTAGATGTTTCACATTAAAAGTAAAAACCAGTCCAGTCGACAAAAGAAGGACCCGCAAAAGAAGGATCCCGTAGTAATTCTGCAAAATAAATTTAATAAGGCAAGATGTCTGAAATTGTTTTCAACGAACTTACAAGTATTACTTCTAAGATTTCTTTCGTCGGTTCAACATTTATATTTAAAGAGAGATATAACACAAACAGCTTTTAAGCTCAATATTTCGCGAACGAGGCTTTAAAGTGAGGTTTGATATAAGGAACCTCAATATAATTTCATAAGACATAATCGGTGACACACTTAAAGAAAAAAATGTTCCCAACCACTTTACATGTGAAAACGGTTTTCTTCATTTTATTGAAGATTTTTATTTGAAGTATCTCTCTGTAAAATCATGTGGATATTTATAAAACTGTATAAACTGAAAAGCTTTATGGACGAAGGGACGCAAATTATATGTGCGACAACCCAGCCCTAAAGTAAGGCAGTCAAGTGTAAATTGACTTACGCGCCGGGTGTTTGGAATTAATATTATTTAATAATAAATGAAACCTAAACAGCTAGACTAAACAAAAAATATATCTAACAAAAATTTCACAACTATCTATCGTACAAACCCACGATTTCTTTGTTAGAGTATGAAGCATATCGTACTATACAATAGAGCTACCCCTGCTGGTCAAGATAACAAAGCAATTATAAAACCTATTCCGAGAAACGGAAGGTTAAAACTGAATAAGTTTTTCTTCTTTACAAAGATTATTTAGGGCACAAAAACTTAAAGTCTAAATGATAATTTTCCCGTCAAAGGAAGCCGAATAGAAAAACTATTGTACATTTTAATAATATTTCAGAGTTAATTTCGTTTTTAAAACAAAACCTGGATCAAATTTTGCCTTTGAAACTTTAAATTACATATTAAAGTATTTTGGAATCTCCAGGTCTTATAGCTTTACAAATGAAATAAAATTGTTTTCAAAGACAGAGCAATGAGGGCGAGCTAGCAGAAATAATGCTTCTATACTGGTATTTGAAATATTTTCATAGTTTCATCGAGAATTTTTCGTCGATATAATAAATGGGATATTTGGAGAAGATGAAAATCTTATCCTTGTACTAAATATGTAATAAAATATCGCCCTCGAAACGGTTTGAGGATTATATTTTTAAACTTTGTGAAGTTCAAGTGAATCTCCATCCCATTTCCTTTCAATCTCTTTACAAGCCATACAAATTTAGTCTGTGACAATAATATTTTGTTTTCTTGTTCTTCCTAAATGTATAGAATTCCGTAGTATTCATCTATGGATTTCTAAAACTACTGACTGAATTAAGATAAAAAAAACCTTGTGACATTTCCTATAAGTTTTGGGCAGCCAACGCCCACAATCATGTATTTTCGTTGAGAATGTAGTAAAAAAATACGACGCTATTAGATGTTAATATTCTTGGATGCATAACATGCCATCATGGCGAGAAGATTGTATAAGAAATGCGTCTATACTCCGGTTATTATATCCACTGCTGCATTCGAATTGAAGAGCCACTTTTTTTAATACGTTTATACGAAATCATTGTTGGACATCACTTGGCACACACGCTGTTCTTCTGTATATATGTACATATGAAATTAAATTGACATCTGAAATCAATAAAAAAAATTAGACAAAAACAGAAAAACTTGACTCACTCCCAATTACTGCAGAGTTATAGTTCCATAATTATAAAAATAACACTATAATTTTATAATTCTTTGAATTTAATTTTAAAATTTGCTCATTGTTTACAATAGATAAAATTGTAATCCTCATTACGAAAGTTGTAAGCAATATTTAATGATTTTCGAGAACCCGCCAGATGCACTTACGGCTTTGAAACTATTCTACCGGGCATAGACGATTTGTATATATAAACAGTTAAGCAAAAAATTCACAGCAAAATATTTATTGAATTTTCCACCTATTCTGGCAGCACTGCAGCTCAAAACGTAGAGGATATAGCAATTGTAACAATGACTGCGCAACTGGCTATCGCCCCGATCGCATCTCTACGCCATTCGATTCAGTCGCAATCAAACTAAAAGCTTGCAATAAGTGAAACGATAGGTATTCTCGTCCAACTTAAGTATTTTCTTTGTAATAAGACGGCAATACAGAGTGCTAAGTTTGTTTCAAGATACCTTGGAAATTTTAGCAATAATTCTAGGGACAATTTTAAACTAATACCTGACAAATATTGTATGTCAGGTGCAATCTAATTAAAGACTCGCAATAAGTGGAACGACGAGTACTCCTATTCAAGTTAAATATTTTCTATGTAATCAGATGATATGTATGCAATACGGAGTGCTAAGTCTGTTTAAACATATTGTGAATTTTGACAATTATTCCAGAGACAATTTTAGACTAATACTTTACAAATATCACTAAGTTTTTCTAAACATACCTTGTTCAAAGGGATTACTCTTGGGGCAATTACTCGTTGTAAATTTGTCTCGTTCATTGTTTACTCGAACATTTGACAAATAATATTACTTATCTCGAACTTTGTTTAACAAAATTTTTGAAAAACGTATTTCGTGAAACTTATAAAGAATTTTATGCTTTAGAAAAACGGTTTACTATTTTTGTCCATAAGTTCTAAATTTTGTTAGTTAACAAATGATATTAAATACAGTATCATTTCTATTGGGATTGTGTTTATTTCTCGAATCCGTATAAGATTATACGGATTCGAGAAATATAATTACATATAATATAGTTATATACATGTCTTCTTTATTATAATAATTTTTTCCAATCTATATAATATCGACAAAATAAAAATCTCGACCAAACACTCAAACTGTACACATCGGTCAACCCGCAGCCTATCAGAATCCATATAAACAACTGTCATACTTTCCACTATCGTTCAGAACTCGTCGATATCGACAACAGCCAATCAAACTAAAAGCCGCGTAAATACTCAGTCGAAACAGATAAAGCAAAGGGCGGACATACCCCATCCGCCGTGTTGCGTCGTCGCTTACTTTACGGCCTTCCATTAGGGCGACGCGCCTTAAGTAGGGCAGGTAATGTTTTCTCAGGCGAGTTAAGCAGTAAATTCGCAGTCTGCATATGTAAAACGAGCGCACTTAACCAGCGTCGAGACGCGCTACGATAGAGGAGCGCGGGCCTACGTCGTAAATCGTGACGGTGCTCAGAGTTTATCTCTGGTAAGTTGTGTACCCGAGCGTTTAAATGTCTCGTGACAATTAAGCAAATCTAAACTACCCTGCTCGTAGGGACAGAACTTATATGACACGATAATAACGAAGGGATTTTAAAAGAATACTGCGTGTAAACATACGTGCGATCCAAGTGATTTTTTTAAGGTAAACTTAATATATTATTATCATTAAAAAGTATAAGCAGAGTTCAAAAGTTGCAATGAATTATATTCATGTAATCTTATCATAAGCGTCTATAGAAATTTCATTTAAAAATCACTGATCCTCCGATAATAGGCCTTACACTTCACTCATATTTAATAAAAAATATAAATTCTATTTACGAATAATAAATTATTATAATACAGATATGATCAGTTACGGCATCGTGCGACAGATCGCGCTACTTGTTAATTTGCAAGTCGACATTGTTACATATCAACAAAATTATATTGTCAGTACCGTTTAATTATAAATTTGTGTTCCATTAGATTCTTCACTTATTTATTATTAGTATGTTATTATAATTTTCTTTTTACAATATATTTATAAAATAAACTGACGCTCGGTTACATCGCTCGACAGAAAATCATAACTCGTTATATAGATCACCTCGGTTTGAAATTCCGCGTAACCTAAATTAAATTGTGTGTGCGCGCGTGAGTGCGTGCGTGCGTGCGTGCTTGCGTGTGTGCGAGTGTGCGTGAGTGAGTGCGTGCGTGCTGCGTGCGTGTGTGTGTGTGTGTAAATATACTTTAGTGTAAGCTTAGTGATGTTCAATAATATCTAAAAGAATTTCGATAACATTTGTATAGTTTAACAGATTCTATTTTTAAAACTTTTAATTTCTCAATATAACTAAACTAAAACATTATTCATTTAGAGTAACAAATATTTAAAAATTAAAAATCTTAACCAGATCAAAGATAGGGTAATTAGGGTGATATGGCCAGTCGTTTAAGATGGCCAGTTGAAACAATTTTACATTTTTCTAATAGATGGCGTTGTTTATCGGCAGTGAGCTATTGATACTTGTCAGCGATCGCACATACTGCAGTTAGTTGTGCCAAAAAAACAAAAAGGTAAGTATTTTATCGGTTTCATGTTATGACGACCTAAACATTTTTTTATGCACATTGTTTCTTACGTTGTGAATGTGATTTTGTAATCAATTTTGTATTAACTGTATTTTTTTCTGATGGATGGATGTTTACTTGATATTATAACCTCAAAATCGTCATTATTATTGTATAGTGTCGGTAATTTTGTTTTTATGGCTATCTTATCCTGCAGGTCTGGTTAACATGGCCAAATTTTTTTGGCTATTATGGCCATAGATGTTTAAGTGCTAGCCAATAAATGATTCATGGTTTTCAGATGCCAAAATACGTGCGAACATCAAACCGTGGTAACTGGACCAAAGAGCAATTATCAAATGCTTTAGATGCTATAAAAAACGAGAACATGTCAGTTTACAAGGCTGCAATAATTTTTTGCATTCCTAGAAAAACTTTAGAGCGGCGTTTGAAAAATAACAACCCTATTAAGGGACATTTGGGTCCTGGCTGCACATTCGGCTATGAAAATGAGAGAAGACTTTCTCGTCATATACAGAAAATGCAGTCTATGGGATTTCCCTTAACCAGGAGTGATCTGCGGATTATAGTATTTAAATTTGCTCAGCAGCTAAATGTAAAACATAATTTCAATACAGAAAAGCAAAAGGCTGGATATGATTTTGTCAGTGGATTTTTAAATAGAAATGAAGACATCAAAATCCGTAAATCAGAAGGCATATCTATTGCTCGCTTAAAGGGACTGAATCGTAATGAAACAGAATCATATTTCAACCTTTTGGAGACTGTTCTAAAGGAAAACGAATTATTTGCTAAGCCTTCTAACATCTTTAATATAGACGAAACTGGTCTCCCGCTGAATAATCGCCCTGGAGCTGTTCTTGCTAAAAAAGGAAGCAAAGCCGTAGCAACTATTACTTCGACTGAAAAGGGAGAAACCGTGACCGTGATAGCTTGCTGTAGTGTGGAAGGAATATTTTTGCCTCCCGTTTGCATAATGAAAGGCAAAAATAAAAAAGCTGAATTTGAGGATGGTTTGCCTCCGGGTTCTGTTGTGTACATGTCACAAAAATCAGCTTACATAACTGCGGAAATATTTACAGCGTGGCTTAAAGACCATTTCATACCTAGAAAACCAACTGTTAAAGTCTTATTGATTGTTGATGGTCATGCATCGCATTGTTCGGTTGAAGTTCTGGAACTGGCTGACGCAAACGACATTATTTTTCTTTGTTTACCGAGCCACACGACGCATTACCTACAACCCTTAGACCGAGCGTTTTTCCAGTCTTTAAAAACTAATTTTTATGAACAATGCCGTAATTGGCTTAATAATCATCTAGGGCGAAGGATTACTCGATCACAATTTGGTACTCTTTTGTCAGAATCTTGGGGAAAAACTGCGACTGAAAGAAATGGTTCATCTGGTTTCAGCGCTACGGGAATACATCCCTTTAATTCGTCAATAATACCAGAGTATGCTTTCATATCAGAAGTTTTGATAGAAGATGAAGCACAAAATAAACCACCAGTGGACCCCAACATCAAAGGGTCAAAGTCACCTCAACCAGGGACGTCAAAATCTGTTTCAGACACTAACGAAACTCCTTCTAAATTTCTTGATGCGTTAACCCCAATTCCAGAAATTGATAACTCTGCAAGAAAACGTGCAAAACAAGTAGCAGCAGTATTAACTTCAAAAAAAAGTATTAAATCAAAGAAAGATAAACTAGAGAAGAAACTTAAAGTACAAAATCGCAAGCCACGTTTATTTAAAAGCAAATCTGAATCGAGTTCTGAAGAAGAAGAAGACATAATCCAATTGGATAGCGAGGATACGGCGGGAGAAGATTGCGAGTATGACTGTATAAGATGTGGTGAAAATTACTATAAAACACAAAAAATTGAAGATTGGATTCAGTGCATTATTTGTCTTCAATGGATGCATGAAAATTGTACACAGTTTGACAATACTTGTGATACATGTGGAAAAAAGGCTAAGAAAAAGTATGAAAGCAAGGAAAATGAAGGAAAAAGAAAAGGCAAGGGAAAATGGACGAAATAACATGGCCATCTTGTACGTCTTGCTATGGCCATCTGAGACAGATATGTCCGTTAAGATGGCCAGTGTCTGTTTTTTTTTTTAAAGTTTATTATTAAAATTTCATTTAATTAATCGTAACCAAAGTCTGCATAGCCAAAGTTGATTAATAAAAGTTTAACTAGAAAGTACACTTTTACTTTTACCTACAAAAAAATACGGCCATATCACCCTAAATTACCCTAAATTAAGATTTTTTGAAGTATTTTATTTATATTGAGAAGAGTTTGTTAAATGAAATAATTTGAAAAAAAATATTTCAATTTATTATAATAAGAATAATTTTAAAATTAAAGTTAATTAGTATTTTACGAGATATTTGAAAAATTTAAATAGTGTATTTACAGTTATAAATCACCTTATTGTACCTTGTGTATTAGAGTTAATAAATATTTTAAATAAAAATATTCTCAAATTTAAAGAGTTTTATCAATCTAATTAATGTAGCATAATTACCAAAAATAATTAATTCGAAACGATATTATAATAATTTAAAAAAATATTTAGCTTTCCAAGAAATAAATAAATTTATTGCAATTATTTGTTACATTTCAAAATGTAAAATAAATTCTAAATATTTTATGGAATATGTTATAAAAATTAAGTTATCCAATTTAAATTAAATTAATATTATTAATTATTTATGATTTCTTAAGTTTTAAACAATTATTAATTTTAATTATATTAAATTTAATTTAAGTTCAAGTAATTGTTAAGGTACGTAATAAAGACTTTATTTAGATTTTTACTATGTATGATTGAAAGATATGATGAGCGGGAACGGGGGAGGGGGTTTATAATGATTGTATCTAAAAATATTATATGACGTTTTTAATTGCATTTTGAAAAACAATTATAAATATTCAGTGATGAGATTTGATGGCATAGGCGAAAATATTTTATCTCAAGTTTCCATGAATTGACAAAACGTATAAACCTGCAAATATGTATAATCGTAAAATATTTAAAAATTTAACAATTACTGCGCTGTGATATATGTAAAGAAGACGGACGTAAAGATATGATGAAATTATAAGATTCCTATTTTGCTACGGAACTGATAAAAATCGTCATTTCTGTCGGTATAAAATTGCGTTCAACTATACCAAATTCAATTAATTCCATCGACAAAATTATCGATAAGAGGTTTAAAACTAGTATAAACGTCAAATAAATATCATCATTCAAAAACTCGATAAATCGTGTGTAATTAGGTGTGATATTCTGTAAATTGTCACACATGATATAGTTTTTTTTACGAGGGTTTTTGAAAATAAGCAAAAAGTAATGTATCAGCTCTTTACAATTTACCAGTGAAATGTGCATTTATCTGAATTATTTCGATGTCTAGTGCTATAATCAAGAATAGAATATGCCATTGTGCTAAACACTCTTATTTTAACAGTATAATAACTAAAATTCAAAATCGTCAAAAAATAGCGAACACGATTTTCTGCGTACCACTTAGTACACTTGTGTTGCAAAAATATGGTTTTAACTTCTAATGGTTTTTATTTAGCTATCTCTTTCTAACTCACTCTTATCTTTGTTCGTCTATCTACTATAATTAAGTCTATGCCGAAAACATGGTCAGAATTTCGAATGGCATGGCGATACGCGTCTTCGCTCTCCGCGCTACTTACGTCGGCATCGCCCCGCTTCCATCCCTGGCATAGCATGCTGCATATAGCTTCCGTATTCTTTTTTTTTCTCATTAGAAATCATCGCGGTAACTTCCGTTGCATCGTTCATCACAAACTAAATCACTCTTCACTTTCGTGATGCGCAATGGGACGAAAGAAGTTTTGTTTCAACAATGACAGAAATGTTTGTATGAAAGGAACGTAAAGTGAATTAATTTTATGTTTGTAGGCATTCCTACGAATCTTATACAAAGATCATTAATCTCCTAATATTCGATCACATTATTGAAACGTATAAATAATGGCATAATAAAAAATTCGCTGATACTAAAATTGGAGAAGCTGATTTTTATGCGCTTAGAGGGAAAAAATGGTGATATGACAAAGATAAATCAACAAGCTAACTTTTTTAATGTTACATCATAATGTCAGCATATTGTTTTTATAACTTACTATCCATTTAAATAACATGAAAATGGAACTAACGTGAGAACACGACTTATCTGAGCCTCAATGGTTTGTCCATTGTCGATTTTCTTTTGAAATTTTATTTAGAAAATCAATCAATTACAGGAACAAGTTCTAGAAAATCAAATCTTCTTTTCAAGTTATGAGATTGTTATAGATTCCGTAGTTGAGAATTGAAAAATGATAAATGTTTGGAACTGGATACACATTTTTTGTGTAGAGAGACTTCAGGATTATTTCGATGTTTGATAAATTAACTGGTATTACTTTAAACATATTTGGTGTCACAAGACTTATTTCGTTTCGTACATACCAAATTTAGATATTTTTAGGTGTGTCTTTTTATATATTTTTTGTTATAAGGATTGCATTTTAGAAATATCTAATAAATATGTAGTTTTAGAAGTTGTAACTTTGAGAGCTACGTCAAGTCTTTTGTTAGGTGTGGTACTGTCAGTTAAAACAGGCTGATTCCCACTGAGTTTAACGTCTTTGTTCTCTAATACGATTTTCGGTGATGTTGACAGTACGATATATATTTATATACTAGGTTATATTTTAAGGCCATATTTGTATTTAACAACTTAATAGAAATTACAATTGACATTATAATCAATAATAAAAACAATAACAATATTAATATTATTATTTATTACCATACATATAAAAACTTTCATATATATCTGGGACGCGTAACAATATTCAGCGCTAGATTCATGTTACATCAACGTTCTATTGAATGTATCCCTGAGAACCTCAAAGTATATTCTGTAAGTCACTTGTGATTTATAACAATTACATGAATTTAATTCGAGTGGTTCCCGGTCGCAACAATTATTTCCAAACCAGAACAGTTACGCGTTAGTTTGTGATCTTAGACTGGAACAGATTTAAAATCAGTCAAAAGGTGAGTCAAATCATCTGCAATGACTGTTCCGTACTAGAGAATGGAATTACAAATTTTTAGTATTAGTGAAACTGCGCGTTATTCCTGAACGGCGAACTTGCTCGCACACGTGAAATATTGCGAAGGGTTCATGCAACATTTCGGTCAACGATGTTGTAGTAACTTAACAAATAATACAAATTTAAAAAAATCATATTTATTATATATTTTAATACGAGAATTAAATTAATAACTGTTTTTCTCAGTATCCTTATTATTTAGATTGTATTAATATCTCAATAATTAAATTTTTCATAACTAAAATATTACCTCAGGTAAAAGGATATTGAGAATGTTTGGACAATATACACCTCATGACCACAATTCTTGATTTTTTTCAGATTTCTCTAATTAATAGTCTTTGAGATCATGAGGAGGACAGCGACATCTAGAGATTTATGATAATTTTGCAAGAAAAAAAAATTCATCAAACGTATATTTGTGAAATCCCATTTTAACAAGCTTTCGTTTACAATCAACACAATAATCTTGAAAAAACGGACATTTTTGGCGCCTCCTTTCCCACTTATCAGAGTTGCCCCAAGAATAGAAATGCAACTTTCTATACATAACGTCTTTAATTAGGTCAATAGTTTATAAAACAATGTCAGTTCTATATTTTTTGTTGATATTTTCAGAGATATTTCTAGAACCATCTTAAATAAAATTGTAAAAAAAAGTTGATAATCTTCTAAATCGCTTTTGCACATGACACTCACACAACCTATGAAACTGAAAAGGAAGCTTTGATTTCATCGACCATTTTCCCACAAAAAAAAATATATAAATTATATATAAAAAAAAATATATATATATATATATATATATATATATATATATATATATATTCTTCAATTTCTATTAATTTTAACTACTGAATATATGTGGATTAATATGCTTCATCACTACGAATTTTCCAAATTTTTAAGTCAAAAACTTCTCTTCTCTACGTTTCTGAGAAAAACGGTGATGACAGAAGGGCGTTTATAAGCTCAGCCACTAGGGGTGAGCTTATAAACGTCTAGTTTAACCCTTTGAATATCAAACCTATTAACGATACAATTTTCCCAAAAGTCCCTTTCACGTTTAAACATGCCTTGTCATATATATGGTATAGTGACATTTTCTAACGAATCAAATAATAAAAAGTAAAAATGTTCATTTTGAATTTTGGAGTTAATTTTGGAGAGACGAGATCAAAAGGAGTAATTAAGATTTTGAAAGCCATTACGTGGGAAAAAAGAAAAATATAAAATTGATTTTTCAAATAAAAAATTAGCCAAATATGATGTATCGAAAATATACACTGTCCCATGTAAAATTAAATGAAGAAAATTTATATGGGTAATGAAGTTTATTTTACAAAACCACGTATAAATTAGGGTTCCCTAGTTATTTCCTATAAAATCAAACCAAAAAGTATATATATATATATATATATATATATATATATATATATATATATATATATATTGTAAATTCTTTCTAGCGCCTGTTCAAGACCTACGGTAGCTGATTAACAATTCTAACACCCTGACAAATGGACCCGATATCGCTACGACAGGTCCAATTTGTGTTCTGTATTTTTTTAAATAAATACGGTAAAACACATTTTAATAACTTCATTAATTGATTAGTGTCGTGTCCACATAAGATGAGGAAGCGAGTAAAAATTCGCAGGAGCGATACATTTGGGATATTAATGATATTATCAGAGTAGAGTTGTCCGCTGAATGGAAACTATTCAAGATCAAAGAGAAATCTCAAAATCGCAGGACTGTTGAAGATGTGGTCCGGGCTGAGAGTGATCTCACAGTTGTTACAGCGACGATAAGTTCTAATACCATCAGGACGGATTATCATGCCTTGAAAGTGCCCAGTTCTAAATCTTGTGATGGTATTGGTGAGCACACGATTTGCGTTAACTTCACATATTTCATAGTCTTTCCTAATGGCCTATTCTTGTAAACAATACCTTGCATAAGCATTTACGTCGGGGCACCAGGGGTAGTTCTAGTATTATTAAAATCACTAAGACCACAAGCTTCTTTTGCAAACTTATCAGTTGCTTCATTACTAGCTGACATCCATACTGTACATCCACATAGGACTTATATTAAATTCTGGCAATTTTGTAAACCAAATCAGCCCGCAACTTTGTTGGCATGGCTGATTTGGTTTACATAATTGTCACTGGTGTTGAGAAAAATCGTCAATGATAATTGCTAACGTAATCTTAGCAGACAATTTTTTTAAAAATTTTATTGTTCCGTACCTCAAAAGGAAAAGTGGAACCCTTATAAGGCACGTATGTTCGTCACAGCTGTTTTCTTCAGAAACCGTTTGACGTATAAGCTTGAAATTTGATATAGTACTTAAACATATTATGAGTATGGTATTAAACATAAATCGAGGCTGACCATACCAATGGGGTATATAATTTCTTTCCATCCATACTTTTCAATAAAGGTCAAAATAATAATTGATAATACGATTAAAGCATTTATCATACGATTAAAGCGTTTATGAAAATATTAATTGGTTAGGTGAATATAATCGAAGATCGTAAAATATCATACAAAAAGATATTGGAATAAGTCTCGGAATGACGTTATTATTAAGCGAAAAAATACCTTTCAATATTTAAATAGCCGACATGCACATGTTTGGAAATATAATTGGGGTATATTAAATACTGTTTTTTTTTATTTCCATACATAGTGCATGATATTGTTAAAGGGGTTAGTTATAAATGGAATTTCTGCATTTGTAACCCTAAAAAGGAATATAAAAATATAGAATTCATAGACTTAATTCACTGTAAATAACATTACACAAATTACTCTATTACGGCTGGTACTTGAACGTTTATTTTTTTTTAATTTATGAAGTACACACCATTCATCGGCAATAACGAAACGGGTTGTACGAGAGACTTTTCCGATTCTACGCACGTATTGGTTATCCAAACACCGTACAACGAGTACGCGTGCACCCAATCGAAAGCGCCAAGAATAGCCATGTCTATTCAAACAAAATACAAGTGGATTTAATAAAATCGACGGAGATCCGGCCGCATTCCGATGTCGTAAGCGCCTCACACTGCAAGCCTAGCGCGACGCGCATTCCTATCGGCGACTAAACACCGCTTGTCAATATTTGACTTCTCACATAGATCCCGCACAGTGACATAGCTTCCCAAGTTAATGAGGCTTTATCAGCAGCACATTTTGTGATTCGATTTGTAATATACGTACTTGTTTGTTTCTGGACTCCAACATTTAGTTTTGTGTAAAAGCAATTTTTTTTCTTTTTAGGTGTCCGAACCTATAAAATGAAAAAACGGAAGCCTTCGGAAGATCACGTATGCGTATGCTTCTGTCTGCCTGTCACAGCCGTTTTACCGAGAAACAACTTGGCGTAGAAACTTTAAATTTGACACAGGTATTAGAGCTTATTACCGTAGTAATAAGCTTTGATACCTAGTATCAGCCGTACGTATCTCAAAAGCTAACACTCGGAAATATTTATAGGAAATTTTAGAATGCAGGGTGCAAATTAAGTATTCGAAGCAATTTTTTTAATTCCTTATATATTGTGGAGTATCGTTTGAAAGGGGTAGTCATAAAGGTATCAAAAATATACATATTTTTTTTAAATTTTAGGTATATACAGCAACAAGTATGCACAAAATTTGTTTCTCCTTTATTTTCGAAACTAGTGCACTTAAAATTACGAAAAAATAGGGTTTTTAGAAGCCTACACAAATACAAAAAAGTTGTAGGAAAACTATAACGATAATCCTAAATGTCCATCGTTTTTTAGATGCACGATAATATATATGATCAGTCTACTTAACTACAGTAGGTGTTATTAAATATTTATTACATTGGGAACTCCATATTACTGATGACTTATTATAAATAAAGTAATTTCAGTTCAAACGCGATATAAAAAACCCTTGATGTGCGAGACAGACTCACAAATAGTATACTTGCACCGAGTAAAGCTCAAAGATTTACGCTATAAATGAAACTGTTTAACGTGGATATGTATTTAAATTCAGAACAATATTAAAAGCAATGAGGAAAAGTTACTATAATAAAATAATTCGAAATAATTCGTAAATTTCTAAAATATTAAAGGTGAGAAAAACCAAGTAGGAATATCAATACATAGCTGAAAAAATATAGATTCGTGTGTAAATTTTGGATAGTCAGTAACCCCACTACCCACAAGGGTAGTAGCGACATATATAAGTGTGTGAGACGACAGGCAGAGCCAGAGCCCCGCACTTGACAGTTGTTGGATTGGCAGATTCGATGTTCACCAGATCTACGGCACTGTTGAGTATGTAGTCAGGAGAGAGCTAGCTGGGTCGATTACCAGTGAATACTCCTCGTCGGTGTGAGACAATTTATTTATTAATTAATTTACCAATTATAAAGTTTACTATCACTAGAACTGTAGCGTACTAAAAGTCAAACCGATGAACTGATCGATTACTATATTTTGCAGTGTCGTGACCCCTCTTATATGCCGCTAATTGATCCCTTTGTGCGGCCGCCGATTGCCATGCAAGGGGTTACAAACCCACGGCCGCCTGTTAGTCGCATATGTTAGTGCGCCCGTCCGTGACATCTCTCTCGCCGTGCATCGTCTGTCGGGACGTTGCAGCCATTTGTCGGCGGCCTTGTACAACATTTACATTCATAGAATTTTGTCAAAGAAAATTTAGATTAAATTTGTAAATGTTAGAGGATTTTCACAATGTACTTTTACAAAAGCCAGCAAAAATATACGAAACACATCCTCGGCAAACGGCAGCTCGTCGATAATAATCCAATGTATAGGCCGGAATGATAAGGAAATGTTAATTGGGGAAAATCAGATGCTGCGCAATGCGCGGTTGACAGCGCTTGGACGTCGCGAAGCACAACCCCGTAGATATAAATGGCAAAATAAAATTGCAATAATTTCTTTTTTAATGCAACACAATTTTATTTAATTTTCCCAACACATATAAAGTTGCCGCTGAAAAAGACATTGCAGAACAGTGATTGAACGTGTTTAGATTTGTCCCGTACAACACATAAATGTACAATCGTCTGATGTATAACGTCTACACATCTACCAACTAACCAACTTGAAAAGAATTTTTAAAGCTTCCATCAATCTGCTAAGATAAATTTAAAAAATGTGTGTTCACCTTTACATATTGACAGAAACAGAAATTAACAATTATGGTCATTAAAAATGAATCAAACCATCTTTCAAGAGATACGAGAAAAAAATCACAGACACAACTTGTTTACGACCATTAACCAATTTTTTATTTCCATTATATTAATTATATTTAACTTTTTATATAACCAAAAAATACATCCATATATTAGTTTTTGAATGAATGAAAAATCCCTTAATCTGTAAAGATGATTTAGAGGCTTTTTACAACAAAATAAGATCGACGAATACAACACAAAGTATTCGTTTTAAAACTACGGTAAGATAATACGGCAAAAAGTCTATTCAACATGGAGTCACCGTAAAATTTAAAAATGTCTAATTTATAGATACAAGTCACGAACTTTTTTGGATTCCGATTTGTACATTAACTTTGATTTACATATAATACAATTCATGTAATATTTATGTAATAAATATAATATTCGGTTTATTAAAGATTGTATATTTTTAATAAACCGAACTGCTATTATAGTTCGTGAAACACAATCAACACAAAAAATAAAGACATAATACTATTGTGACTCAGTTTCTTAGAGGTTCTTTCAGTATGATAGCATAGAAAGATTGGAATTATTGTATTGAAAAAGTAATATATTATTGTATATGCCAATTGATAGCCGAGCGTACGATTTGTAACTCAAGAGCAAAGCGTGGCGTAAGTAAAATCTATATAAACTTGAGAGATGAAATGCATAATTTATATTAAGTTTAGGCAACAATTCAGCTTATTGTCTGAATTGTTGACTTAATATAAAATAATTTGATCTACAATAACACGCACAAAGAGGGGCTTTCGTAGTTATATACGTCTTTTAAAATTTTTGATAAAAATTAGCTGAAATAACTTAAAGGTCTAATCAGATGAGAAATATAATATTTAGAACTCTTCAGATTTTCATTTTTTTATATTTTTGAAAAATTAGAAATTGGGGTGACTAATTGATCATGACACATAGATCTAAAACAGTAGAAATTATAAGGATTGACAGCATTATAATGGCGTGATAGGCAAACAGAGACACATCACAAAACTAGAAACGAGCCGCGTTTTTGCTTTTCGACTAAAAAACCCTAAAAAATACAATAAGAAAAAACTAAGTGATTAGAGTAGATCCTACCTTGTGGAGTTTAACCTTCCTATCTATATATGCACTTGTAAAAACATTTATGTGTTTAGACGGACACGTTATTAAAATGTACAAAGCGTCTTAGATATAAAATTGAAAATGGGCGTTCACATTCGTATCCACTTGATTAAGCTCCAAAGTTTCAATGACAATAGATAAATTGACTGCCTAAAATCAAAAGTCCACTATACATGATAAACTCATAATGATCTCGAAAGCCACGCACAATCTACATCAATGTCCATCAGATCAATAAATACGGCACACAAGCGCGTAAAGGTCGTCCGACGAGGACGGGCGCGCCGGACAGGTAACGGACAGGCGGCCGCACGAACAATCGTCCTTAATAATGCACGAGGTGCGGCTTTATTGTCGGTCGGGGATCATCGGACGGTCTATCCGACGCACGTCACGTCACAATCGCTCACAATTCTTGGTATACCTGCCCAGTTTGATTAGTGTAATATGATATATTAATACCGGTACGTTGGCGCTCTGTGACATTCATTGGTGCTCTGAATGATGTATGGTGCATGGAGAACCTCTGTGACCAAAGAATTAAGGTGCAGAGATTCCACGCTCCTGCTTCGTGGTAAACATTTTCCCGATTCCTTGGAACAAAATTTAATAAAAAGCTGTAATATTTTAGACAATAAGTGAAAACCTGCTTCTATACTTTCACTTACATTCAATATTTATATTTAGTATGGCCTCTTATTGGCACCAAACCTAACCAATCAAACAGTACCTAGGTTAATGGAGGGTTATTTATGGAAAGAGACTGTAAAAGCATGGACCTAAATCAAGTCCGAGTGAAATACTGTGTCTTAACAGAAACTGAAGATGTAATCAGGTCACTATTCATTCGAGCTTTGACTGGAAATATGAGGCTTATAACTTAAGGTATGTACCTGAAAAACGGTACCCTTTTTACAAAAGAATGATGTGTACACTAAACGACCTTTAATTTATGGTCATATCAATACTGTTTGTGGCATATCTGGAACCCATGAGATACTTTGAGAATATTTTGCAAGAATACTTTAAAAAGTGACATTTCCTACAATAACTGGTTTATAAATGCATCGAGAACATTTCCTTTACACCTTAGGATCATCCTATGATAAATAATAATTATCTTTAATTAATTTTTAGACCAAAAAAAATATTCAGTTTTTTCGTAACATTTGAAATACGACTTCTTCCATTTTGAAGTACTAATATTATTTCTCTAAAAAATAGTATTTATTTTCATATATTGATATCGTAATTGATTATTAATAAAATACATATCGAGTCCCACAATTGTTACAGAAGATCATTAAGGCATTCATGGTTTGAAACCTATTTTTATAGTCTTAATACCTGCAATTTCTTAATATATGCAGTTTCGATGGATACATCGCTATATACACGTAGGTCTGATTAACTATAACTATTCGCCGGGCCCTTTGTGGAAAACACTTTTGAAAATGATGTAATTCAAGCAAGAGTTTAACAAAATAATATTAAAAAAAGCTTCCTCTTTCATATCAAAATAATTACCACCAAATGGTGTGTGTGTGTGTGTGTGTGTGTGCGTGTGCGTGTGGGCGCGAGTGTGTGTGTGTGTATGTACACTTAATAAGACGTAGCGTAAAGTAATTACTGCTTGTTTTATAATTAAAACTGATACGAAGGAGAAATATCGTCATTATCATCAATTATCCGTTGGCGCTTATCCTTTTACTTGAAATAATATTATAATTATACTTATCTTTCCTTCACCATAAATATATACACAAACCCTTGTATGAATACAGTATTTCTAAATATTTCTCAGTTTTTAACGGGACATGGCTCATTTCGTGCCAGTCTGTTTAGGTTTGCTCTCCGAGATAGCCCGGCGTGTACCTGTGGATTTGAGACGCAGGGCATGAATCTCATTTTGCTCCACTGCAGTGAATACAACGATGCGCGTAAAGTTTTGTTAGAGAGCATACGTCTAAACAATAGTAACGCAGAATCAGGCGGAAACTTAGAACGTGGTATTTTTACTCACCGAGACCTGGTTGAGAATGGCCCGATCTTTGAGTCATTCAGAGCGTTCGCAAAATGCGTTCTTGACAAAATGGAGATCCTAAATTATTATTGAGTAGGGGCTGACTATGTTGGTTGGAAGCGCTGAGACTATAGATACGGGACACTATTAGGAGATTTTCGAAGGTCCCCTCTTTTGTGTGAGGAAGGTCGTTACGGGTCCCAAGAGGGGCCTTGAGACAAACCGGGTGGATGGATTGGAATAATATTTCTAAATAATATTAATATTACACAACATGATATTTTAAACTTAACGGAAAATCCAAAATTTGTATATTTCTTTAGACACGCATTACGAGGGTTTCGTTATATTAAAATTTAGGCACTTTTAAAAAAGTCGATGCAATGGACAGTGGGAGGTCGTTGATACGGTGGACCGACCAGATCAAGTCTGCTGTAGGATGTCTCCTATATGAGTACAACAGGGCAACGACAAATAGGATGAGATGGTGAGGCATCGTGAGGCGAGTAATAACGACCACCCATAACAATACTACATGCTGACCAGCACCGCTCTGTCAAGAGCGAAACGACGAAGAAGAAAAAGAATATTTAACGGTACATGGTATTTCTACTAAACTATCCTACTAAATGTTTTAAACCTATTTTTATAGTCTTAATATACTAATTATTTCCACTAAATATTTCATAGCGTAAATATACCTACAAAATTTTTCGCATATGTAAAAACATGATGAATATTTAGAAAATTATAAAGTCTTGGATAATCGCTATAGTTTTCCTGTAATCTTTTAATTATATTTTATCAATCCTGTTTTTCCATATCACGATTTTTATCCATACGACAAAAGGGCCCTTATTTCAGTACTTTCAGAAATAAGGGCTTTTTTGTGGCATATTTTTGGAATTTATTTTTAAATATGAATTTAAGATTAAGAAAAAAAATTCCTTTTTATTCCTCATACTCCATATTATATGACAATTTAATAAAAAAAAGTTAGATATTATAAAGTACGTGAGTTAATAAGATGTATTACTACGCAATTTCAAATATCTACATAGTATAGTTTATGGAGAAATCGGCTATGACAGACGGACAGAGAGCCACGTGAGTGATCTTATAAGGGTACCGTTTAACTTATTGAGGTATTGATCCCTAAAATAACATTTGGCCTTCAAGGATGATGATTACGATCCTTGATGATTACGAGGATTCTTTTCCGCTACTTCTTACCTATAAAATTTTATTAAGACATATATACTAAGAAGTTGACATTAAATAGGACCTACAGAACTCTAAAAACTCCTAGCTAATCACGGTGAGAAATCTCAACAGCCTCTGCGGTAGCAGCTTCCCGCCTTATCAAGATGGGAAAAAGTCTGGAGCCAAAGTAATAAGGACAAAAATTCAACCTCATCACTGTCGCGTCGGTTCAAACGCGGCACACGGCCGCACCCTTCCGCCCGCGCCCGCCGACGCGCCGCCGCCGCCCGCCCGAACGATATCGCAAAATCCCAACCAATTAATCTTACTTTGATTACAAAATAATTGATGATATTCCGCTGAGGCGGACATTAATTTTCATCTCTGCCGAAAGTGTTATCGCCGGAGGAGAGGCCGCACCCAATTCATAACTCAATTTCTTATGTAAACGCGGTAGATAAAAGAGGCGACTGACAAATTTCCTTATGAAAAATAGTGGCATTTTTTGTCCTAATCGGTGTCATTATGTTTGCTCAGCGGCTGAATGATCGTCCGTGTCATATTTCAAGGAGTCGCCAGCGCCGTAGGCCGCTCGCGAATTGAACAAGGGGAGGGGAGAAATTTCGCTTCAGTTAAATAATTTATGCATTCAAATATGCCGAGGGTTGAATTTAAACTGTGACACTGGCAGTTTGCAGTGGATTGTAACCGATATCAAATTGCCGGGAACAGTTTTGCTGGAGCTGAAGTTTAAAGACAATTTAAGTGATGATTTCTGTCGTGCTGGCGAAATTTAAGTAATGTCGTTTTTGACGCCTTAACCAAAAATTTTACGCTACTCGTTTAGCTCTCAAACGCTTTAAGTGATTATACAACAAACTGTGTCAATTAAGTGATTATACAACAACCTGTGCCAATTCTAAATCCTCCTCATTGATTTGTTAAATTTTTCCTCGAAATTTTCCAAATGAAGTAAAATTGAGTTATTCCACTTACGTACAAACCTACATACAATTTTTACAATTGAGTAAGCATGATTTTATTTACACGAGCTTCAAAATGTCCGCAACGTAAATTTAGAGAAAACATATGAACGCCATTTTCATCCGTTTAGGGTTGAAATTTGAAAAGAAAGAAATATTTACAGTGAGAGTCCATGTTTTAGCTGAAACTTATCTTACAAATTTTACGCTTTGAAAACTAGTAGCTAAAAATTATTAAATTATCTAATTAAATAATTATCTAAAACGTTTACAAATGACATCTATAGAACTTTTGTTTTACCAATAACACGATTAAGTAATATGTTACGACTGTCGAAAGAGCTTAAACTATAAATATTTTTTTTCAATGCACCCTCATATAAACAGCGCGGACAATTTTGAGATGGAAATTAGACACTGGAAAACCACTTACCACCATTTCCACCGAAACTATTGGTACCGAAACCACGTAACAGATTTCTGGTTGATGGTTCCTCAACTTAAATCAATGTAAATTTTTTTCCGAAAATCAAGCTGGATTTAAAAATCATTTGCATCAAATATCTGAGAAAGTTCACCGTAATAAGGTCGTGAATACTTCACTCTAAAAATCGACCCAAAGACCCGTGCATATATTAATAGGGTTGTGCGCCCTTGACAATTGCGCGTTTTATATTTTTATCCGGAAAGGTATAACTTCGAAGTTAAAAAGGTTCTAGCTTCTTACCCGCGTGCATTTTTAATTAAGCCGGTGGGATTTGTCCCTGACTCAATGAGACTATCGCAGAATCTACCTATAAATAATGTTAAAATGGATATTGCGCCGTCTATGAACATATTGCACTACTAATTTTTTGTTACTGAAAAAAACACCAAGTTCCGTTCCAGGGGAATTACGCTATTTTTCGGTTTAAAAATAACCCATAAATTAACTTTGAAGCCTGAATTGTTTCCTTAACAATATAATAAAACTGTTCCCTTTCGGTTAGGCTTTATTGAATTACATACATCCAAGCACACCTTCAGTGGTGTTCATTTTTCACCAGTGTGAATCTTCGAATAGTGGCCTATGTGTTATTATGCCACATAAAATACCTCATGCCTCACTAACGCCCGTATGCACCACACACGGTCAGGACTTTCAGTCGGATTTACTGACAGTTAAAAAAGTATTTTGTATGGATACTTTAGGAATTGGACCCTGCAATAGGGTACGGTCGGTAAAGTAGACTCTTGTTCCGACTCGACTGACAGTTATCAGAAACAGAAATACGTTTTTCACTTCCAGTAAGTCCAACTGACAATCTTGACTATGTGTGGTGCATATGGGCGTTAGTTGTAATTACTTTCTTAATTATGGAGTTATTAGATAACAAATATACAAACTCTTGCATTTGTAGTTTCAATGGGATTCTAGAGCTTAGTATTTATTGAACATTTATTAACATTTTTTATTGTGATTTTTTTAATTGTTGGAGATTATTTGTATCGAAAGACAAAAAAAAGAATCTACAGGTTACAGGTCATTTCCTGTATTAAGCCGAGTATATGTGAAGCATGTTTCTGTAAAAAAATGTGATCTTTTCGTTTTAATCGCAATTTTGATAGCGATTTTTCCAAAACGGTTGAGAATTTTCATATTGTTTTCACATTTTCCCCGCAGTTTGGTCTTTATGAATTTTGGTTTATCGCTTGATAATTTATGAAATAATGCAGGACAAGAAACATCAGATAAACAGATGACATAAATATTTAAAAGACTTCAACAAACTAAAGAAGTTTTAAAAAATGTCATTTGCATATACCGTTTTAATTCACACAGATGGTTGTTATATGTACACAAGTCGCCAGTCACATTAGCAATATCAACGCTAACCTAACCTATTCAAACCATAAAGCAAACGATTCAAAGCCAACTAATCTTCCATGAAACGTGACACCGCGTCCTACCCTCCCCCACCCGCAAAACAATCCGACACACAACTGACGCGACGTCGCGACGCACCGCCGCCCGGTAAGTGCCACTAATGGCAGATGTCACTAGCCGCATTCCGTTGCAAATGTGGTGTTGTGTAAGAGCCAGTCCCGGAATTACTCCGTCCCAATGGCTTTCCCAGAAGGTATAACCAGAGTTAAATTTTTCATTAAAAAACCATAAATGTTGGTCTCACGATGAAACATTTTTGACGAAAATAAATAATTGGAAAGTAAAGTCTATATATTAAGGATATTTTCAGCAAATAAATTCGGGGGAGTACAAATAAACTACAGGGGAGAGATGCACTGATTTTGACTTTTTGGCAATTTGTCTGTATGTTTATACCTAGGAGTAAGGAATCTATGGAATGATAATATATATGAAAATACTCTTTAAATAGCGAGCCCATTTGTATAGCGCCCTCTGTAACCACTTGCTACACTAAAGAGTAACATCCTGTTCTAGCCGCAATAGGTACGTACTTTGTCATCTTGCTCGCATTTTCAAGCTATTTTGTATATATCCACACATCTATTTATTAAACAAACTGCGAAACACAAGACGCTAAATTGATTTTTATTCACAGTATCTATAGATATCAAAAATTGCAATGTCAAAAATTACAATGATCTAAAAAATTGCAATGATATAAAAATTGCAATGATCTAAAAATTGCAATGACTACGTGCATATGGCCAGCAGATTGGGTGACAAAAAGGTAATTAATCGTTAAATGCTTTTATATTATCGTAATTAAAATATCACTTGACTTAACTGAGTTAAGTTAGTTAATTGGTAATCGAAATATGTATCTCCGTTCGAATTCTTGCCGATGTTTTTTTACACGTCATTTTTTAATTAATCCTTAATCGGTTGTTTTCATGATAGTCGAATAAATATATTATTTTTTTATATAGGCGTTAGGCCATGATTTTAAAATAAATGCTATTATTTATCAATTCCAATATAATGATATGTCATACCACGCCATTTACCAGTTATATTTCGCGATACCATTTATCAATTATACCATATAAGTTTATGTACCAATAATGAGTGTAAATTTACTAGATCATCTTTATAAGCATTTCGCGATTGGGGTAGTGGGTGACAGTACGGTGCTTACAATAAATCAGCTATTGTAAAGTGGCAGCCAAAATGATGGCTGGATAATTACATTTGGTTGCTTAGATAATCACCTAACAACTAACTTTTGACTTGTTCTTCTAAAGAGTTTCCAACGATATCAAAAGCAGTTATGAGCAGTGTATACTGGTGATGTATTAGTTATATCGCATTAATTGAAAAAAAAACTGTTATTTTGAGAAATATAAACTGAAAATTTGTTCCCCGAAATATTGTCTATTTATCAAATATACTATTCTATGAACTTTTAATAAACGATTATCTTTTCGCGATATAATATACATGGATTTTGAAAAATTCTTCAATTATACATTTAACTAAATGTAATTTTTTTTTAAATTGTATTTAACTAAAAGTAAATTTTACCGTACGTTTATCTATTTTTTATTTGTAGTGTGGTACTGAGAAATTATGCAAATAATTTATAACAAAATAATATTTTAAATACCAACAAAAATATACACGTAAAACAATTTATAAAATATACTAAGAACATACAATCATTCATTAAAACATTTCTTGTTTTCAGTTCGCCTTTACATCTTAGACGAATAACTTTTGTTTTACTAGTCATTACAATTCGAGAAAGGGCTAAGCATTTAAATTGTGAACGTTTAATATTTTGGCCCTTACATAAATTTTAAGTCTGAACTGAATGGGTTGTCTCACTTAAATATAATTACATACCCTAAAACCCATCTATAAAGACGAAATGGTTTTAAGCGGCTGTATGGAAGAATTGGTTTCCTACAAGGATAGGTACATTTTGCTCAGCATACTTTTTAGAACATGATTTGGATGTAAATTCGTCCAGAAGAAGATATTTGTACCGAAGGAAAATGTCTACATGTCTTTGCTTTTATTGGAATGAAAAAAATTTTCATGGCTACGTAGACGTAACCATTGGTTTAAGTGATCACTAAATGGCAGAAGGCAAAGAGACTTATATTTCTAGTTACGGTCATTAATTCAATCTGAAACTCAAACTCTAAATTTTCTAAGAAAACAATTGCTATCAGGGCTTTAAATTATGTAAATCTACGAAGATATTTGATTGCATTGCTTTCTATCAGTATGAAAATTTTCCTTCAAGTAAGTAACTTGTAACTCATTTAATGAAATAGTGGTGAAGCACATTAATGTTCGTTTACTTATACACACTAATTGTAACACTAAATTGACTAAACGTCATCTACTTAATAAATGTGTATTATTTTCCAAGGAATAAGTTAAATATTTTATCAATATGCCTCATTATGAATAATTAAAACTAAATTTATTTTGGGTCAATACATACCTTAAGTTATTTGAAAATCTGGTACGCCTTGAAATCTAACAATCTTTGGGTGTTGTATACGAATATAATTAAATACCCTTTTTTTATACAAAATTTATTCTTCATTTTCTATTATTTATCTATATTTAGGCCTTATAACCATATTGCCATATGTTTTGTCCCTTTATTGTAAAAAATGCAGATAGATAATAAATATTTTTGTGTCCGTAAATATTACAAATTTAAATAAAATTTATAAATATCAACTAACGTATACTACCACGCTGCTTTAGCTCGATATCATGGTGGTCGAAGAATGTGTAAACAACAATAACATTTTAGAACATTTGTTGAAAGTGTTATAAGTATATGTGAGTCAAGTAAGCAGAAACGTGAGCGCATTTAATACCTCCAAAATAATTTTGAAAAGGGGTGGGAGCGTACACCGCAATGTGATTGGAGCGTTTAAAATGAATTTGTTTCAAAGTGACAATGTGTGGTTTCATAGCGTTCCCTGAACATACAGCTTCTACCTTGTTTTATGTTCTGTGGTTAGACGTGTAGCAATAAACTGTTTGTTTGTTTTTTTAGCGGGTTCACTTTTATTGAACACATTATCACTCTACATATTTCTTATTCATAGGTTTGTACACACACCGCGAAACACGAATTTTGATGTGATTTTCAATGTTATACAGCTCTGGATCCCAAGAATAGATTGATCCATTTCTTTCCTTACAATACTAAATAATTGTCATAATATTCGTAAGCGCATTTTAATAATATAAAAAACATAAAGGAATGTAAAAATTCAGTACATTGTATGAGGTTGTGAAACTTTGTGACGTTTGTGACTTTTGTGAACTTTGTGACGTATTGTAAAGTTTCGAAAAGTAGCACACAATATTCCTCCTTGAGAATATCAATATCATCTTGATGCAATATCTTGTGGTATACCGAACATTTATAATCAAAACTGAAGGAAACGTACGCGACAAAGTACGTGCGAGACAAAGTATACACATAGTTCAAACTATGACCAATTGTTCAAACTATGATTCCAAAAATATGCCACTTACACCAGCCGATAGATTTAAAACTTACAAAGAAGGAGAAAGATGTAAAAAAAAATACAAAATAATTCTTATTTGTCTTGTGGTATACCGAAAATTTATAATCAAAATTGAAAAAACGTACACGACAAAGTGCGTGCGTGACAAAGTATATAAACAGTTCAAACTATGACAAATTATTCAAACAATGATTGCAAAAATGTGCCATTTACGCCAGCTGACATATTTAAGACTTACAAACAAGGAAAAAGAATGCGTAGTCTCAATCAGCAGAGTAGAAGTATCCTTTCCGCAAAACTCGAACAATGATTCGGAAAACAAATTTCTGCGTTTATTTTTCTTTCATCACGGAAAAAAAGAACGACGGTGACCCGAAACAACCTACCACTTTTCCTTAATTACAGTAAAATCAATATTAAATACAATACCAAATCTACAGAGACAACATTAAAAGATGAATGTTGCTGATAAATACGTAGCAAAATTAATTACTTTTTATTTTCCCTGACTATTTTAAATCTTTTCTCACAGAAAACCTTGCATTCTTCAGCATATTCACGCAAAAAGACTGCTGGTTAACACCAGTAGGCAACACAAAGTCAAAACAAAACCACATCAAAAGCCCTATAACCGCATATCTTAAAATCAACATCCATTACGGCACTGTATTAATTAAAATTATGCCAGGGCAGAATTGGAGCGCGAGATTTAACGGCAGCCGGAATAATAAAATGATTAGAAACCATGAACCGTCCGCTAGACGCAGTAAACCGTTCCGCTTTCCTCAAATTCGACTATAAAATTAATAGTAATCCTAAATTATATACCCACGCGTTAGTTTAATTGAAGTTATTAAATTTATCAAAAAATTATTATCCTTTAAATGCACAAGTTTACGATCGTCAATTAGGTTATAGTGTGCAAGTCTACGAAGGGTGTATACATTAGGCGCAATTTAGATTTAATGAAGCAATAAACGTACCAAAAAATAAAGCAAAAACGACCGTTTGCGACAGCGTGAATTAAATTGAATCTGACGCCATCTATCGGAGCCAAACTACAATTTGTTTATTTGTTTATAATGTATACTATATTACCTTTTTCCCCACTTAAACCATTTTTCGAAAACGTGTTTAATGTATCGACTTTTCAACTAAATACTTCTTGGATTCGCAATAAAATGTCTTATTTGCTATATATATATATATATATATATATATATATATATATATATATATATATATATATATATATATATATGCTAATTGACACATAGCATGTGTCTATCATATTTAATTTCATAACATTTTTGGCAGTTGAGTTCCTGGAGTGAAATTTCTCGACACGAAACAGAAAGCAAATCAGTTCAAGCAGCGTCACGAAAATGTGTAATGAATATAATATATTGCAAAAGTTGGGATACTCCATAGTCAAGTATGTCAAGTCATATGCAACAAATAAATTTGAAAGACTACTATTTCATATGTCACTCATGCGAAGGGCCCACCTCAATATCGCCTGCATCTTACTGCATACACATTTGTACTGATGAAGCAACAATGATTGCGCTTGTACATATAGGTACATAAAACATTTGTTTACGTAAATATAACTACACATTTATTCCAAGTTGCTATCGCTTTTTTGAAAAAAAACACGAGTTCGTGTTATTAGGGGGACTAGCCGTACCCACAATATTTTATGTCATATACTTGTGACGAAGAAGAATATAGATCCATGTAGAAAATTCAAATAGAAAAAGTAATCTACTAGAATTGAAATTATATTGTACGTTATTTCAAAATACGTTTTTAGATTTTGAGTGACATAACACGGGTAAACTAAAAGTCTATAAATGATTCCGTCTTAATGTAAATCTGTAAACTTCCAAACAGTCATATAGAATGTGCAGTATATAAGTTCATAACTTACTCAATTTTATTAATTATACTATCTTAATGTATGTCTATAATCATTCAAATGCTTATACAGCATGTGCAAAATTTAATTCACCAACTTATTTCATTTTGGAGTCAGATGCCCTTGACAAATGTATTTAGACCAAATAGGTACGAATTTCTAAATTAATATTAATGTTCAATCTACAGACAAAGTAGCGTAATTCATTAATTTTATTACTAATACAAAAGTAAATTAACTGATAAAATGAATTTAAAAGTTAACAGTACGCAGGACGGGTATCGTTAATTTTTACGTATTAATTATTAATGACATTCATTAGAGACCCGTGCAAGAATATTTAAATTCAACCAAACGGTATGTGAATTTACTGATGCTCTGTATTCTATACAATAAATATATATATATATATATATATATATATATATATATATATATATATGAATTAATAAGTTAATATTACATTCGGTATAAAGAAGTTTTACATCAAAGCGCGTCGTCTAACGTCAAACTGAGCACGTGCAGGAGACGAACAGAAGCGCTACATTAATAAACATAAGCTCGCACCGCACCATCACAGGGACCGCCCGCCGCGGCATTTCGCCGCCGCTTCCCGGTAGACGACAGCGGACATCAATCCCCAATAATTGATAACAACAATAGATTTCAAATAAACTGATTCGCCTCCATTGTCCCCGCGACGGCGGTGGACAATGCGACGAACGATTGAATTGGACGTCGGCGTTACGCGACCTCCATTTCGTTATAAGCTACTTTTTCCAAATAATGGAAGGTCATCCTTTGAACCCCGACTACAAAGGTTAAAGCTTCGTTTTGAATGCTTGTCATTTCGGACTCCCATACACAGGGCTGTTGACGACTTCGAAATATAGCTACGGCCGACATATGTTACGCATTCGATTGCCTGCGACGGGCACAAATCAATACACGTTGAAGACGATTGGAGTCGGTAATAAGTTTATCGACAATTTGTCATCAATTGTGTTCGCAATAATTCCGGGCACTTGGAGCGTTAGTCTCGAAGCAGATTGCCAATCTAAAACCATGATCAAACTACGGAGGCTATTTAGCCAACCTACAAGCGACTCAAAAAACTGCTACGTTTATAGATGAGTTGTACACTTAGAATACGTTATGAAGAAAGGCCCAGTGCTAATTATCTATTCCAGTCGATCAAAATGGAATAAACAGCTTAATAATAGAATACTGCTTCAATCAAACCATTAGCCTTTTCATTTATGAGAGAGTGCTAGGATCTACAACACCGCAACACTTAATCTATTTCAGGAAGCTTTTTCGATGTCCAGCCTCCCTGCTTGAACGCTTTTCTCTCTCTATCTCTCTCTCTCTTTCTTTCTCTCTGTCATATGGCTATGATATAATTGTAAGTAGATTTCTGAGATTTCAAAACAGCTCTTCAACAAGTTAAGAATACGCAGTGGCTAACAAAAGCATATTATGCAGATGTATGCTTTATTATCAACTAACACGCTAGCACTAGCGCATATAGAAGTAACTATAACTCTGGAATTTTTAGAAGTACCTAATCAACTTTCAATATAGCTTTTTGGAAATAAGAGATATTCCTCTCAAAAAATAACCTGCCTCTCCGACCGTTGATGTTTATGTATGTACGTATAAATACACGCTACAAATTGCAATATTTGACCTATTTTTATATTTTCTATTGATCGGTTAACTATCATAATAGAAGCATATTGATTTTCGTAATGAATCTTCAAATAGTTTAATTTTAAGGAACAATTTTCTACAAAAGCTTCTTTCCTTATGAACAATTTTCTACAAAAGCTCCTTCCTTTATGAACAATTTTCTACAAAAGCTCCTTTTCTTTCATACTCAGCGACTGCTTTCGGTCTCCGCTTTGTACGGATCTTCCTGTTCCTTTTCTCAGTTCCATGTTGTTTTCAACGATTTTTTATTTTTAATTTTTTCTTACCATTGCTTATATAGTAAACAAAAGAGCGCGGAGTGCACGTTTAGCTTACCGACGATTTTTTTTATTCTTCTATGTAGTTTTTTCCCGCATATTTTCTTTTTGTACAACATTTTCACTATTCTCTTCCTACAAATAGCATAAAATTCTTTAAAGGCTTAAATTTTTAAAAGCTCTATCCTTTGCCGAAATAAAATTGTAAGTAAGGCTTTATCAATTCTAAGATTATGTTCCTGTACGGCTAATTTTTGCTCAATTTCCTTTGCACAGTTTTCCTCTAAGTGTTATTTAATACTCTTGAGCCACGACTGACCTTTTGTCCAAAGAAACTTCAAAATTCACTACAAATACAACAAGCAACGCCTCTAACATAAACAAAGTCATAATGTCAACAAATAGTTAAACACGGTAAAATAAACTCCAACGGTGAACAGATAGTATCTTGAAAAGAAAATAAACATTGAAACGCTGCACGTAAAAGTTCTGGTGAAAAGTTATTCTGTAGGTATATACATTTTTCTAAAATCGCAATTAAATTTTATTATTTTATTTTATCGTTGGTCTTGTAAAGCATTTGAGTTCCTGGGCTCATAAAAGTATTAACCAATATCTTAATATTAATAAGCATACCGCTCTACGTCTCGCCCTTGCAAAACCTCTTACATAAATTGGATCATAACAAATCATACTTTAAACGACGCCTCTAACAGAAACAAGTTAATAACATCGTTATTACAAGTTGATAACAGTAATTTAATGCTGTCAATAGCGGTGTGTTTTTATCGGTTCTCGAAAAAAATTAACTTTGCAGACACGTTGCCCACCCACACTTTGTGGTGAAACGCGACTCTGCAGGTTAAGAGGTGCTCTGAGTTTAAGTAAAGTACATATTTGTATTCCTAGACTCGTACAGTATTAATCATCACTCTAATATCAATCAGAATTCCGCGCCACGCCTCGCCCTCTCTGCAAAACCGCGTGCTCATTTTTTTCAGTCTCATGTTATAATAGGAATGCCCTCATCAAAAAGTTTCTCTAAAATCTTAGCTTATAAAATATTCAAGTAAGAATTAAGTGACAAATCAAGCTTTAAGAAAATTGATTATTATTATTTAGCACCCAAAATATTGAAATTAAAAAAGTACATAGAAATTTGTAAAAAGAGCATGTCATAGACATACAAAAATGTAGACATAGACACGCATACATACGACAATCGTGAATTTGGAATGATAGACATACACACGTATACATGCGACAATTGTGAATTTCGAAATGATTGTCTTAGAATTAATTCCAATCAAATATCAATTTATATTTTTTAGATGAAAACAATATTACCATTTTCCTGACGTCGTTCAAATATAAAAAACTAGCCGAGTGCGAGTCGGATCCGCGTACGAAGGGCTTCTTAGCATCAAACTATATTAAACTTATAAGTTTGTACTTTACAAAGACACTGCGAAAAACAAAGCTCACTGCTACGGTCAATACCAAAAATATCTCAAAAAATACACAAGGAATTTTATTCAAACGAATTTTACACACGTTAGTTGATAAGTTAGAGGGCATGACACATTTATTAACATTTTAGAAGCGCTTATCTCACCAACTATTGACTTGAGTAAAACAATTATTTTGGATTCTCTCTGTAATTTTTAAAACCTATCTATCGATACCCACACACCACTAAGTGTACTGGATTTTTTTCATCCCTCAATTACATGTATGGAGTCTTTTTTTGCACGTATGGAGGATTTCTTTTTCATCCCTCGGTATCCTAATATTATTTTTTTTATAATTCCACTATTCTATTGTATAGCGGAAACTACATAACAGTTTCCGAGTAAAATGGCTGTGGAATATGGACAGACAGACAGACGGCAAGAAAAAATTATAAAGGTTCCATTTTTATAATTTTGGCTACGGTACCCTTGAAATAAATACATACAACATAATAAAGATCAGCGGTCAGTCGCCAATTTTCAATTACATGATCAATCAGCTAATGCTTTTCTACACCTCACGCCACGGATGAAACAACTTGTGATTCTCAATCGCCGCCATTTCTAAATTAAATCTCAAACAACAACAAAAAAACAAAAAATATATATTTAAAGAACGAACCATAATTTGCCAATACATTTTTCTGATATTCCACTGAAAAAATAAACAAAACTAAACCGTACGACGTTTTGACAGCGAGCGAGTTCCGATCGTAACAACGTCGTCAATAGTCAACTGATATCCTGCCATGCATGCTGCCAGCGACGATATGCGATCCCTAATTGGAATCGCAGGTACCGTCCCCAATAGAACATTTCATGAATAAGCACCCCGCCCGGCTACGAGTGCGCTACACCCGCTCATGTAAACTATTCGAGCATCTGAATTGCCCCCTAGCGTTTGGGATGTCTCTACATTTCACTATTGAAATTTACATTCGAAAAATGTCTACTACATTTCTCAAATGCAAATTTAAATGCCACATACATACGTCTCGAAATATATTCGAGTATACTTCAGATATTTCCATCTCGGGATGCAGCTTCGCAGAAGCTGTAGCACTCGACATGTGTAAGGATTCCAATTTCGCAGTGATATGGAAAATATTTTTCGCGTCGATAAAATGACAAATTACTTTAGACATAAAATTAATATTAAAACATTAAAATCAGGGCAAATTAAAAAAAAACTTAAAAAAAAATTGTAAATTTCTACATTATTTGAAACCCTCAAACACATAATTATCGTTCTTCTTGGAAATATCACCTAAAATAAGGAAAAACATTATTTCTTCTCCACTCTTTTCTCTAAAGAAAATCGATTTTTTATCATCGACTTAGAAAATATCTTCCACGTCAACAAAATGACTTTAAACATAATATTAATATTAAAAAATTCAAACCGAGATACATTTAAATTTCTGGATGAATTTTTTAACTATTTTCCTTTAATCCTTTCTTTGAGAAATATTTCACCTAAAATACTAGTTTAGTTCTTCAAGGACAAAGGGAAAATATTATTTCTTCTCCATTCTTTTCTTTAAAGAAAATCGCTTCTTATCGTTGGCTTTGAAAACACATTGCGCGTCCACAAATTACTTTACATATGAAATTAATATTAAAACGTTGAAATTGGGATCCATTTAAATTTCTGGGTGAATTTCTATATTATCTTCTTTAAATCCTTCAAAAAACCTAGTCATTTACTCGAGAACATATCATTTGCAATACTAGTTAATTTTTCAAGGTCGAAGGAAAAATATGATTTCTACTCCACTTTTCACTTAAAAGAAAATTGATTTTACAGCATGTTAATCTTTCAGATGTTCAAATATCAGCATCAAAACCATCTACTGATAAAATATCACCCGTTAACAGGTGACTACGTCTCTCAATATCATTATATTGTATAAATAATTGGTTTACCATTATGTTTATCTTTTCGATGTACAAATATCAGTATCAAAACCAACTACTGATAAAATATCATCCGTTAACAGGGAACTACGTCTCTCAATATAATTATATTGTATAAGTAATTGGTTTACCATTATATTTATCTTTTCGATGTACAAATATCAGTATCAAAACCAACTACTGATAAAATATCATCCGTTAACAGGTAACTACGTCTCTCAATATAATTATACTGTATAAGTAATTGGTTTACCATTATGTTTATCTTTTCGATGTACAAATATCAGTATCAAAATCATCTACTGATAAAATATCATCGTTTAACACGTAACTACGTATCTCAATATCTTTCGGAATCAAACGTAATAGTATCCACATATAAAACAAATGTATAAAATTTTACAATAGTAAAATGGCGATTGAAAAGCCAAAATATATTTGAAAAATAATTTACATTCTTCTTAACAAAAGCTCGTTACTTATTTCATAATAAAATCAGCAATATTTTAACGAAATCTAAATCCTGCTTTGAGCTTTTACGATTAATAAAATTATTTAAGAAATAAACTTCTGTCAAGAACGTATGCTCAAAAATATACGGCTTTACTGGTGGCCCTTCTTCAAATGTTAGACGCCCTGCAAATTTAAAGACCCCGTTATCTACAAACTATAGATTCTATCTCCAACTGAAATTGACATTTGTAATTTATGTATGTAGTGCTTGCATAGGTACCGTGTTCGAATCAAGATTGTCAGATAATTATATGCTCTATGCATTGTTTATGACTATGTAATGCTTATGATCTGAACTGGTTAAACCTTATGTGATATTTTACTTATTTTAAAAACAGGATTTTTTTTCATGGTTCAGGAAAAAACAGCCTATCAAGTGGTAGTAAACTTTCACCACAATTGAGTTCAGATGAACAGATTTTTTTTAAACGTGTGGGTGAAGGACGATAAATATATAAGTGAGGAAATTCAGAGCATGGCAAACATCGAAATTAAACTATTAAACAATAGGGTATTTTATCATTTTAAAAAAATTCTTCAAAATAATTTTAAACATATCTGATGAACTCACAATAGAGATTTTCCTCCAATAAACGAGTTTTAAACTGAAACAATCGACTTTTATTGCAGTCATGCAAAGCGTCGCGCCAAAGCACTTAGTCACGTGATATGTAAATTCCATAACGTCACGATGCCTCACACAAATAATTAAATCGAAAAGGGGAGGTTTTGTCCCTTTCACATACTTCGTCAATTTGTAGTGAAAAGTAAATATTACTTAAGGAATTCAATTTAAGGGATCGTACTGCCTTGCTCGAACAGTTACTTGAAGTTGGCCATATATTAGCACATTATGCATCTGTGTGGTGCATTTAGCAAATTTTGAAACACAACACTATTCTTTATTGTAATCATTAAATAAAAATATTTGCACCCAATTTATTGCAGTTAAAAATCGTAAATCATTCTTACCCGAAAACTATTTAACAAAAATATACAAATAACTGTTATAATGGTCTGTTATAATCCATTTTCTGTTATAAAATCATACCATAGAAATATTTTTGAGTCAAACCAGCTATACCGTTGTAATTAAACCAAAATAGTATTTGAAAGTAATTTATACGGTAATGAAATCTACAAAAAAGTTTCAGACTATGTATAGCTAATTTTTACAGATTGTTTGTTCTAAGCGTTTGCAGGTTATATGATTGAACTGTATAGCAAATAGTTATTATACATAAAATAAAAACCGGCCAAGTACGAGTCGGACTCGCGAACAAAGGGTCCGTAGCTCCAAACAATATTAAACTTATAAGTTCATATTTCTCAAAGACATTATTAAAAACAAAGTTATTGCTGCGGTCGGTATCAAAAATATCCCATATCTCAAAAATTATTTAATATATCATATTCAAATTCAACTTCATTGAAAGTTTATTTGAAGTTCTACTAACTTCATTTTTTTCACAATTTTACAAAGGTTCGTAGAAGAGATGGACGGGGGATACTTTTTAAGATATTAGAAGCGCATATCTCACCATCTATTGACTTAAATAAAAATGTTATTTTGAAAACTCTAAATCGTTTTTAATACCCATCTAAACATATAATATCATTCTTCTGTCACGTGTCTGGAGTGCCACCTCTAACATTATTTCTTTTCATAATTTCAATATTTCATCGTATAGCGGTCCACAGAAGACACGTACAAATTTTCATCTATATAGGGCCAATATTCTTCGAGTAAAATGGTTGTGATATGCGGACACACAGATGGACGCGACAAAATTACAAAGACTCCGTTTTCACCATTTGCCTACAGAACCCTAAAAATCCCCTTTTACCATATAAAAAACCTGTCAAGCACGAGTGGAACTTGCACTAAGGGGCTTCGTACACATTTAGGTATTTATAAATATTTATAGCTACTACGTTTCTATGAAACTATTTATAATATTTAAATTGTTCAAAATGTAAACATATTGATTACTATATCTTTCACAGACATTAAAAGAATAGTATAATTACAAATAGAATTTGAAATAATTGATATTTAGATTTTTTTCTTTACTTTGTGATATAAGATCTCTCCTTAGGTCGATTTACAAAACTGCGGAGCAACCGGAAGAACTCTAAAAGTTTTAATGATTAACCAGTAAGACTATGAAAGAAATAAAGAAAAAAAACACTTTAAAAGGCCATATCTTTTATGTGCGTGAGCCAACAAATTTGAACATTTTACATAGGATTAATATATCAATCTGTTTCTGAGAAAAAGGGCTTTGACAGAAAGACGGATCAGACGGACGGATAACCAAGTGATCCTATAAGGGTTCTATTATTTTTCATTTTGAGGAACGGAACCCTAAAAAGTAATTGAAACAAAGCGCGATCATGATCGCCTTTTTAACTGTGAAAAACTGTATCGGAAAGCTACTTAATACATAAAATGGTTTTCTACTAAGTATATATACGTACATACTATATAATAAAGTGCGTTCGTAATCTTTTAGGCTTCATTTTTGTCGGTGCAACAGTATTAGGTTACTGCGAATAAAGCATATCAGGGAACAAACGCCAACCCTGCAACGAAGTGCTACGTTTCGGAATAGAAAGGTCAGCTAGTTTTCTGATCGTAGTTCGACATCATAGATGTAAATCCGGATCGTAGACGCGGAGGGTCTAGTGAATTATTCAAAACACTGAAGATAAAGAGAGAGGTGATTACGCCGGGCACGCATCTCCGCCCACTCGAGTCGTGACCTTTATTCAGCAACACGATCGTATTTTCCGAGGTTGAAGATTTAAAGGATACATATATTTTAACAACAGCTTTATGTATCCTTCTCTTCTATAATAAAAGGGCAAGAGATGCTATGCCCGATACTTTCTAAAACACTCAAAATTCGCGTACGCATGATACAGTTTAACGAAATCAAACTAATAAATTTTATTTACTTATATGCACGTTCGTAACGAGAAACATACATAAATACTAATAATACTTTAACTGATCTAATTCTTCTATCCAAAAGTCCTTATAAAAAATAAATAAAAAAATGCCCCTTGAAGTGCATTATAATAACGGATATTTGACCTTCAGCTGACAATGATTTAACTCCCAATCTGGGAAAAACCCGCCTTTATGTCATCAGCCAGCAAAGGGGCGGTAAAAACCTAGAACTTTGGCCCAGCAAGTGGCACCGAGTTCACTCGCCCAACCACAGCCTGGTTAGTTCCGGCCTATATACATATACATATATATATATATATATATATATATATATATATATATATAGTAACATTTACTACGCGCATGTAAATATATGTTTAGTGAGCAACTTCATCCTGTCGATTTTTGTTGCATCGTGCACGCGTATAGTAAACTTTGTTTCAGAACGCGTCTAAAGAAGTATAACTTCAAAAAAACCTCTCTACTACAAATAAAACTCGCACTACGAGGGTACTGTACACATTTATACACTTATAAAAATTTAAGTCTACATAGCACTTTTATTAGACTATTTGAAAATATTCATTTTTCACAATGTAAATATATATTTCCATATCATATCTTTCACAGGCGTGAATACATGGTGTATATTTCACAAGTTATAAAATATTGGATAATCGCTATAAATTTCCTAAGATTTTTGCGTAGACTTCTAAATCGTATTTGACTGAAAAGTTTTGGAAATAAGGGGGAGGGAGGAATATATTTTTTGCATGTTTTTCAGTTTATCTCTATAGATATGTATCTAAATTCATAAAAAAATGTTTCTTGCTCTCGGCACCAAGAGACTTTACATTAGACGGATGCCCTATGATCTAATCGAAGCTCAAGAACACCATCGCGTTCTAATCATTAATTAGGTCGCGAAATATTGGGAAAAATTGACACAGATTACTCAAATGCTTTATTCGACATCGTCATGAGTGAAAAATTGGATATAATGTAATAAATCGGAAAATAAGAGGCAGTCTGTGCAGTGGGTTTTTCTTTGTGACTGGCTTTCCTATAAAGGTCAAGAGAGGGCAAAGTGCTAAGAAAAAGGTTAATATTATTATGCTTCTATTGCTTTGGAAATAAAAGAATAGTTACCGCAAACTGTATATCGTCAATTGTTCGCTTGATGATATACAAGTTTTGCGGTTACTGTTCTTTTGTTTCCAGAGCAATTGAAAAAAGTTCTAGAGCAATCGCCTTGCAAACGCACTTATTTTAATCATGACACTCAGCTAGACGAATGAACGAATATTTGACTTTGTCGGATGTGGAAATTATGGGTTATCCTCATATAGCCGCGATCTCGAAAAAAATAAATAAAGCAAAATAAATAAAATAACGAACTTGTTAGTTGGTTCAACTTTTTATAACAAACTTGCTAGTTGATTCAACTTTTTATACTTTCATTGTTACCAGTCACATTACGCTTAAAGAATTTTATAAATAGAAACATGCCCTTACAACTCGGCAACATTGAAAATCGTCAGTCTAGTTGTTAAATACACTTAAAAAAAGTAACTCTTTGTTTAAATTTATTTGTTCAATTATTATTGTATTAACAAAACATTCAACACGACACACGCACTAAATTACAAAATCTGTTTATTAAACAATGGCTAAACAATGTCTAATCCCTTTGAAAGGATATCCCATACTCTATACAGAAATACAAACAAAACAATTTGAAGCGCTTAATTTGATTTGTTTATTTTGTATAATTTGACTTGGGATTTGTTTTCTCAAGCGTTACACAATTTTAGCGTGACAGAATGACTCCAATATCGCTAAAAAGTTTCACGTCCAAAAGTAGAGGCACAGTAAAATATGGTGCAGAGGAAGTGATTGTGATTAAGATTTTACGTAACCTTTATTGCAGTATCAAATTTAGAGTCATATCGTCGAGGTTATTAACTAAAACAAGTATATTGCAATGTTAGTTATAGATCATAATTTTATAAATTACTGATATTTATTTAAATAAGATAAATTTTAAATATATTTTATTCCTGATTAATATTTAAAAAACTTCACAGATCATCGTTATCACACACGAAATGATAAAGTCTAAATTCTTTCATCCACAATGTTTATTCATTTTTCGAGAATATTGTTACTAATATTATATAACTTGACCGCCAGATAAAGTTAGAATAGCATTATTTTCATTTTCCAGTGAAACTCTACGGAATTACCTCTCAATGTTTCATCTATCAACGCCAAGGAAATTTCACTTCAAGGAAAATATAATTATCAAAGCGTTATTATTCCACCTAAAAGCTAATATTCCTAGTAGTTATGAGTCATGCGAATTACGATTGTATTAAGCCATATACAGGTATAGCAGTAAATAGGAGACATTTTCAATTGTGCTATACGACATATGAAAAAAAAATTATATGAATTTTCCTTTTACGTCATCCGCAGAGCACTTAAAATGTGTACTGTATTATAAGTACCGTTCTAAAGGACGCAAAGCCTCTTAAAATAACTGCACCGCTACGTTTTGCGCCTCTGTGTATTCTGGATATAACCAACGCTCCTTTCCGTAAGACGGAACGCGAGCGAAGTAAATACTAGTAAATATTTATTCGTCGACAACGTAAAGTAAATATTTACTAGTCGACAACGCCTTTTTCCAAATCGTTCAAAATTTAGAAGCAATTTACTGAAACTGGGTACGCGGTGCTTGAAATTTATGTATCTAAACTCAGTTCTACTTTGTCTCTCAAGCTTTTTATAATTAGAAACGAGCAAACAAGTTCTTATATTAATACTATAATTTGTATATTTTTGTGATACTCTTTATAAATAAACACTTGCAAGTTGAACATTATAATTAAGAATGATTTTATATGCGTCATGGTTATAGACAAAATGTCAACACTAAAGAATCAATTGCAATTATTTTTTCATATGTAAAATTTACTTCTAAAACAGATTCTAAGAGAGAGAAGAGAAAGAGAGAAGAGAAGAGAGAGAGAGAGAGAAAGAGAAGAGAGAACGAGATAAGAGAGAGAGAGAACCTCTATAAATTTGAATGTATGAATTTGAAATACTAATGAATAACGTAGCAAGAGAATTATTAATGTCCATGATATTTAAGTCAACATTTATATGCATCAGTGTCATTTAATAATCGCAAAATTTACTTGATTTTTATATTGTTCGAGTTAAAATAGTGTACGTTTACTTATAACACAGACACCTCTTTAAATTTGAATGTATGAATTTGAAATACTAATGAATAATGTAGCAACAGAATTATTAATGTCCATGATATTTAAATCAACATTTATGCATCCGTGTCATTTAATAATCGCAAAATTTACTTGATTTTTATATTGTTCGAGTTAAAATAGTGTACGTTTACTTTTTTACTTATAACACAGACACCTCTTTAAATTTGAATGTATGAATTTGAAATACTAATGAATAATGTAGCAACAGAATTATTAATGTCCATGATATTTAAATCAACATTTATGCATCCGTGTCATTTAATAATCGCAAAATTTACTTGATTTTTATATTGTTCGAGTTAAAATAGTGTACGTTTACTTTTTTACTTATAACACAGACACCTCTTTAAATTTGAATGTATGAATTTGAAATACTAATGAATAACGTAGCAAGAGAATTATTAATGTCCATGATATTTAAGTCAATATTTATATGCATCAGTGTCATTTAATAATCGCAAAATTTACTTGATTTTTATATTGTTCGAGTTAAAATAGTGTACGTTTACTTATAACACAGACACCTCTTTAAATTTGAATGTATGAATTTGAAATACTAATGAATAATGTAGCAACAGAATTATTAATGTCCATGATATTTAAATCAACATTTATGCATCCGTGTCATTTAATAATCGCAAAATTTACTTGATTTTTATATTGTTCGAGTTAAAATAGTGTACGTTTACTTTTTTACTTATAATACAGACACCTCTTTAAATTTGAATGTATGAATTTGAAATACTAATGAATGATGTAGCAACAGAATTATTAATGTCCATGATATTTCAATCAATATTTATGCATCCGTGTCATTTATTAATCGCAAAATTTACTTGATTTTTATATTGTTCGAATTAAAATAGTGTACGTTTACTTTTTTACTTATAACACAGACACCTCTTTAAATTTGAAAGTATGAATTTGAAATACTAATGAATAATGTAGCAACAGAATTATTAATATCCATGATATTTAAATCAACATTTATGCATCCGTGTCATTTAATAATCGCAAAATTTACTTGATTTTTATATTGTTCGAATTAAAATAGTGTACGTTTACTTTTTTACTTATAACACAGACACCTCTTTAAATTTCAATGTATGAATTTGAAATACTAATGAATAATGTAGCAACAGAATTATTAATGTCCATGATATTTAAATCAACATTTATGCATCCGTGTCATTTAATAATCGCAAAATTTACTTGATTTTTATATTGTTCGAATTAAAATAGTGTACGTTTACTTTTTTACTTATAACACAGACACCTCTTTAAATTTCAATGTATGAATTTGAAATACTAATGAATAATATAGCAAAAGAATTATTAATGTCCATGATATTTAAGTCAACATTTATATGCATCAGTGTCATTTAATAATCGCAAAATTTATTTGATTTTTATATTGTTCGAATTAAAATAGTGTACGTTTACTTTTTTACTTATAACACAGACACCTCTTTAAATTTCAATGTATGAATTTGAAATACTAAAATAATGTAGCAACAGAATTATTAATTTCCATGATATTTAAATCAACATTTATGCATCCATGTCATTTAATAATCGCAAAATTTACTTTTTAAAATTTTTTGGTTTTTATATCGGGGAGTTAAAATAGTGTACGTTTACTTTTACTACAGATTAAATTATGCAATTTTATTGTTATGTTAACATACAGAACAGAAGAAGAAACCAGAATGAAAAACTTCATATATAAAAAAGTTTAAAATTGTTTTATGTAATTGTAAAATGTAAATTTGTACATAATGTAGTTATATCTTAATGAAACTTATTTTATTCAATCGCATTCAATCAATATATTGAAATTAAAAAAAGTTGAGCGCGTGCAACACGTGACAGAAGTGAAACTACTTTAGCGATCTAAACATCGATTCGTAAGTACGTAAGGGTAAAACTCAGAGAGAGAGAGAAATCAATATTAATTAACTATAAGTAATACTCAGAGTTGAAATACAAACAGCACAAGCGCATACGTACACTTCAAAGTTACAAACGTGCTTAAGGGCAAGCTAAATATGTTCTATTACAATCTTCATATAAACCATAGATAACCGTCAATTGAAAAAATAGCCGCGATGCCAGTACCAGAACACGGTTAAATGCGGCTGTAGCTTCCTACAGGAATATATCGCAACTGTTGTTAATTATATTTGTTGTATACTATATGTCGGGGTTCATTGCAGATTTATAAATAAATTAATTACATATATGTGTCGTAATGGATGAAGTACACATAAACTTAGTAAATAAATCAATCGTAAATAGATAAATAATTCTACAAAATTTTGACAATTTACTTTTAACACAAATAACGTACAAAAAAACTGATAGCAGTAGTGAGCGCCATTTTGTTTTATAGTATGTATACACGTCTTATATTTTTCTATAGTGTTATCTATCTCTCTCGGTTGTTAGCTAAGTAACTATTTTCCGTCCTTCTTGCGATAGATCCGTTACATGCAGACGTTACAACTAAACGTTGCGAAACGTTGCGTGAAAAACGTTGCAGCGTTTGACATTTTACTCTCATCGTGCCCAAAGTAATCTTCCTTCAAAATATTCCTGGTATATATCTTGGGAATAATTAAATATTGATGATAGAAATTGGGCCATGTCAATGATACTAGATCACCGTTTTTGTTAATGTTGATTGAAATATCATGTAGTATAATAATTAAATATCTACTGTCGATATTACCCCATTGAATAAGGCTTTCAAAAACGAATAAATCATACGATTCTGATAAGTTTACTCAATTTTGGGTAAGCCGCTGTCAAAATTATTGTAACATTTGTGAGGAATACTAATACGAGAAATAAGTACAGATACATTTAATACGCACCATAACCATATTTTATTCCTTATTAAATAAGCAATAATACCTCTTATTAGACACACTATAATTAACACTAACATTATATTTTTGGAGTTTACTCTAATGATATTCTTGATTATGTTCATTCTTTAGACTGTTAAGTGAGTCGTAGCGGGTTCGTATAATAACGACTAAACTTTTTAATAACGATGGTAAACATTATTTATTGAACCAAATTAAACACAATCCTAATGAAGTAGTCACAAAAACTATATTTACAATGCAAATGGCCAAAACATCCGTGACACTCTTCCGTGACAGACATCTTGCGCCGCGCTACTTATTAATTCGCATAATATGGGAAAAGTTATAACAAATAAAGCATTATTTTTTACATTTATTTGATGAATTTACAATTTAGAAATAATCGATACCAGAGGTTACTATCGATACCAGTCTACAGTAATCCCCTTTATAAACTGAAATCACAATAAAAAAAAATAACCTTATCATCAAAGCAAACCTCCAAAAACATAATGTTAGTGTTAATTATCGTGTGTTTAATAAGAGGTATTATTGCTTATTTAATTAAAAATAAAATATGGTTATGGTACGTATTAAATGTACCTGTATTTATTTCTCATGTCAAAAATACGCAAATAATTCGCGTAACATTCGCAATATACAGAACTGATTCTATTTTATATACGAATAGAACAAAATATTTTCATTAGATAAAATTGAAATTGTGGCAAAAGTTTAATTACTACCACTTAATATTCAACACAACTGAGCTTCAGTCGAGCTTTTACAAAGTCGCATTTTGCTAGTTTACAAGAAGTTCTAATTTTACGAACCCACTTCAAAGCTCCGTCTCTCAAAATAGTCTTGAAACTTGTTTGCTTCCTCCATTTTTAAATTAAAATATTCATTCACTATGCCGTTTCCCAACTAAAATTACTTGAATTGAACAAAAAAAGCTTTAATAAAAAATTCTCTCGAATAAACCTCACCTTATTTCTACTCGGGCTGCTTCTTTTATCCCTTTTTGTTGTGCTCAAATAATTGAAACTTTTGTTTATTAATGTATGCTTTTAAATTTGTACATAAAAGTTTCAATACATACAATATTTATATTATACGACATACTAGCGTGACCCGTGCGAAGTCTTCGCATTATTTATTCCATTATGAAGCTCGGATGACAGATCAAACAAATATTTTACTAAAATTGACATATAGAGGCGCAAGTATCAAAAGCATTGAGCTAAAGCGCCACTTTATTTATACGTGAGTGGATTTGAAATTAAACAAAAATTTTACCGACCGTCAATCATATTGACGTTGAGCCGTTAGATGGCAGTATTGCTGTTTTGTGTATATAATTTTAATAATTAATTAATTTGCAAAAACAATAGCAATAATAAATTTTTAGTGGATGCCGGTAGAGCGAGCTATTATCTATAAAATGATATATAATTTATGTGGATTAGTTGTGAGGTTTTTTTAAAAAGGGAGTGTAACATCTTAAAACCTTAGCGTATTAATATATATGATGATGATGATGATGATGATTCGCCTGTGTAATTATGATACTGAAATCTTTAACTCTTTGCAAGTTCCATACCTCTTAAATAAAAAGCGAAATCCTTTAACTAATAACTCACTGTTCGTCTGCACAGCCGTTTTTATCAGAAACTACTGGATCTTCCATGTAAGACTCCACCACCACCTTCCAGAATTTACGATTTACAATTAGGGAAAACAGGATTTTAGGAAAAAAACCGTAAAGGTTATTTTAGGTGGCACTGTTTCTGATATATTCACGAAAAGAAAAAAAAATGTATATATATATATATATATATATATATATATATATATATATATATATATATATATATATTTGTTTTGTTCCGTCTGTTAGATCGATTTTCTTGTAAATTATTCGACATACTACGTGAGTTGGCCCAAATATAGACATGGAGTATAAATAGTTCAATTTTAATTTTGGGAGTTAATTGGAAAATAAAAAGATGTTTCAAAGTTATTACAGTATTTTTCATGAATTTCTTTTTTCAAAATTTTTCGAGAAAAACGCTTAAAATATCGCCGAAAGGGTGGCGCAGAATAATTTGAAAAAAAATCATAAACATTGCGAATTAGGTATAGATTGAATGAAAATTATCAGGATTGAATAATTCCAGCGCAAATAATATTTAAATACAATTCAATCGTTTATTTCCTTATAAATGCTGAACCATGGATTTTAGAAAGTTTCACAAAACTTTTGATTTGGCTCAACTGAAAAGCTTCCCGCTCAGCTCCGCCCAAATGCAGTTAGATACGGCATTGGTGCGATCGGCAGTGGGTAACGCTGCAGATGGGACACGTTTAAGCATATAGTTAGTGTGCATTATTATAAGTAGTTAAGTGTGTGGTGTGGTTTTGGTGCATGGAATACTAATTGTGCAAATATGGCTGGAACTTCACTTATTTTTTTAAAAATTTTAATTACATACGAAATGCAGGTAACTTTATGATAAGCTTGCCTTGAGCGTATCGAGGAACTCCCAAAGTCAAAGTTCTTTAAGCGGATCGATTTAAGGATAAACTGCGTAAAACAAGTCGGTAATTGCGACCTGCAAGATACAAATGCCTGCTGGCAGCCGCCAGTGTCTACTCTAAGGCATTTGTGGCCAATGTTTTATTTAAGGTTTTAAGTTAACACGCATAGAGAGAATTTAGGCAACATACGGCGCTTGAGGTGTCTAAAACCCGTAGTGTGGATACTAACACGTCTCCAATATAAACACATGTCCGATGTCTCAAATAAGAAAATCAATTTCAACATGTTTTACAGCTCATCTCTAATTCTGACAATACTAGATTAAATACCCCAGTTATAACGGAAAAGAATTTCTCCTAGAATCTGAGCTGTTAAACAACGTAACTATAACAACGGCATCAACGCCACAGACATCTCTCTCTACTATGGTGTATGAGAAAAATTGTTTTATTAGTCACATCTATAAAATCACTCTTCTGATTTGAACAAAAAAATAGGATTTGAACAGAAAAAACATACCTATGTACCAAAACAAAGAGAAATGTATGCGATTTGAATTCAATAAGTTTTCCTTTAGTTTTCCTAGAACATATATTTAAACTCTAAGTGCTTATATCGTCTGAACGGTACGGTTATACAACCTATGTATATGGCACCAAGTACTATGAAACAATATAGCCGAAGGTAATCGGACACTCCTTTCAAATTTGACAAGCTTTTGAATATGTATGAAGAATACGTTACACATAGGTACAAAGAAACATAATATATAAATGAAAAAAAATGTAACCCACCTGCTGTTAAAGACTCTGATGTTATCCGAGCTTATAAACTGTTATTTTATGCTAAAACGTTCCTTCCTTGGCATTCATGAATTAACGCAATATTTTCATCTTTTTCATGAGAGTTTGAATTCAAACCTTCAAAAAGCCTTTGCAACTCAATATTTCGAAAACCATCCCCTATCCTTCTGTAAATAATAAAGCATTTTTCAATACCTAATTATATAACCAACATAAACAATTTTATCAATAAACTCTAGTCCACATTAATAAATGAAAATTTTTGGATTGCACTCAGTGCGATCACCGAACATACTAAAATTTAAATACCATATAACAATTTAAATTTTACACCCCGAAGAAAATATGCCAACTAAGATAACAGCCGACGTGTTATTCACGTCATTCCAGACGAGCTATACATAGCCCGCATTTTCTCCTATCGCCGCACTCAGTACTTGTCACAATCCGTGACGTATTGACAGCATTGCCGGTGTGACCTGATTCAGTCAGGTATTTCAGTACTTCACCATTTTAAATAGCAGTGATTCATTATCTTCATATTTATTATTAGCATGACTGAAAAAATCATTCCTGAAAATAATTAAATGATCGCATAGGGTATTATACTTTAATATTTTTATGCCATAGGTGTTATATTATCATATTGTGTCTATTTTATCGACATTATGATTTATAAAAACCTGTCAAGCAGTAGTAGAATTCATACTACGCTTGTTTTGTACTCATTTAAGCAGTTATAAACATTTGATGGTACATATTATTTATATAAAACTATTTTAAAATATTCATTTGTAACAACGTAAATATATCTGTATATTATATCTTCAAAAGCTGTTAAACATATATATATATATATATATATATATATATATATATATATATATATATATATATAAATATATATATATATATATATATATATATATATATATATATATTTCAAAAACGATAAAATCTAGAATAATAGCTTTACTTTTTCCTACTACCTTTCTCTGACTACTAAAAACCAATTTTTTTTTCATATTTTTAGGTTGCGTAATTTCGAAAAAAAGGGATGAAATACTTTTGCATATTTTTTCAGTAAACCTCTGAAGATATATTTATTTATGTACTTTAATGTTTTTAATTAATACATATGGCGGCCTTATTGCTACGAGAGCAATTTCTTACAGCCAAGCAGGATATCAGTCCAGCCCCGCTCAACGACCGGCGGGAATCGAACTCGAGTCCCCGCGGTGCGCTCGCAATCAAATGCCCTATACCTTGTAATCAACCCAACATGCCACAGTGAAGTTATACAACCTAGAACTATGAAAACCACACTCATTATTTAATAAGCCTTTCAATTGATATGAAAATCCAGCATTTAACCCCACTCCCCCCACCACTAAAATTTCAATATAAATATTTTTGAGTGATGCCTATTAACCTATCTGTGGGTCGTTATGTTTTATTACTATGTCAAGTTTCTACTTCAAGCGATTTCCGAGAAAAATGACTGAGACAAACAGACACGCAGAGTTATCTTACAAGGGTTCCGTTTTTTGAGACACAGAACCTTAAAAAGAATTTAGATGACTACCAGTGTAATCGTGTATCAAAGTTAAGCTGACTCAGTTTAACGAAGCACCCTTAAGGGATACCGTAAGATAAAAATACCATTTAACCGCTCTTTCGCATCTCGCGGCTATACAATAGTACCCTTCTAAATATGCCTTCGAAATGGCAACATATTATCTGGCAAAAATAAAATATATATATTCCTAAATCGCCATCATTCAAACTGAATCAAATATGAATCTCAATTTCCTGCCGTTAATAGGAAAAAATCGGATTCAACACATTCCTACAGAACGTGATAGTCTGTCATAATATAAAGATCTAAACATCGGTTAGGGGATGATTTGACCATACAAATTAGAACCAATTGACAATATAATATGAACAAACTAAAAGATTCAACTTAGGGAGAAAAAAGGGTTATGAAAATGAACGGTTAATTTTTCTATTTCGAAGAGTCTTTTTGACTGTGACGCGAGAACATTATTGTTACCTATTCGTTACAGTTAGTGTACAATATCCTGGCAATCGGTAGATTATTTTTAAATTGTTTAATGCTTCATAAATACATAATCACTAAAAAATGTCCCAAATCATTTCAATGACTCGACGTAATACAACAAAAAATCTTGATAACACAAAAACGTTTTTGTGATATGACTATAAACAAACATATATCATATCTCAACTACTCGACGTTGCATGGTTGTCTCGTGTTATCGCCATTTTACTACTAGAATTATGAGCTATACAAAGTTGAAAGCTCCAACAAAATCTGTAGGATAGAGCCTCTGTAATCAAAAATATACAGAGGCACAATCCCTGAGACTAATTTTTTTGAAAATATCTTTAATATAACGACTTCATCGCCTAATACAAGATATAGGAGCTTCCCAGTGTAGTCTTTGAGCTTGCGATCATTGATGGATTGTCGCGCAGCATTTTCACATTTTCTTTTGTGTAAAAAATGAGTATCAAGAAATGAAAAGTTATATACTAAATTTGTATCTTAATAATTTACTATTTCTGTTCTATGATGAATCAATATCAACTTTCAATAATTTTTCCTCATTATGTTTTATAAAATACATTACAGAAAATTATTTGCACGCTTTTTAAGTTAGCTATTTGTCTTTATTCAAACGCTTCGATCTCAAAACTATTATTTATAAACTTAAGCAATAAAGCAATGACATGAGTCATTGCTTTATTGCTTAAGTTTCACCTTCAACATTTTCTTATCCATTTTATTTATTGCTCTACAACATTTTTCTTCTTCCTTAGATAAATATTATCTACTTGATTGTCTAACTTATTTGACCCGAGAGCCATCTCTAAAAGATGAAATGTTAACGTATCTACAAATAGTGAAATAAAGTTATTTAAAATGGAAATGCGTTTCGATCTCGTAAAATATAAATAATCCAGATCACCGCTACCTTGCTTAAGTTTTACCTTCGACATTTCCTTGTTTATTCTGCTAGTTGCTTTACAAAAATTTACTGCTAGTTAAAAAAATATTATCTACTTGATTGTCTAACTTATTTGACACAAGCGCCATCTCTAAAAGATGAAATGTTAACATATCTATAAATACTGAAATAAAGTTATTTAAAATGGAAGTGCTCTACGATCTCGTAAAATATAAATAATCCAGATCACTGCTTCCTTGCTTATGTTTTAACTTCGACATTTCCTTGTCTATTTTACTTATTGCTTTACAAAACTTTACTGCTACCTAGATAAATATTGCTTACTTGATTGTCTAACTTATTTGACACGAGCCATCTTTAACGACGAAACATTAATATATCTATAAATAGTGAACGAACGTTATTTAAAATAGAAATGTAAGAATGCGAATTGAGACGGTTTATCTTCGTTGCCTGCATTTAAATGTCAAATCATATTTACAATGGCGGCCCATGATTATTAATAGTAATTCACAACGCTCGTTAATTTCAACAACGATCAGAACAATTACATAATATTTAACCCATTCGCGACAGCTAACCCAATCCTACGTACGATTCATCGACTGAATTTCGATAATGTAGCTCTCGGTCATTTTAAATTTGTCAATACTACTTGTAATTTATATAAACTAATTTTTTTAAGAATAAATAATCATATCGATAAGTGATATTACATTCACGAAAATGCAAATAGCATATCGTTGTGGTAATTAATCAGCCACAAACTTATGAAAACTATATTCGATGTAAAACTAAATTTCGCCAGAAACCCACCAAACGTGTTAATAGGCCGAGCAGAAAATTTCTCTATCTTATTTAACTGACTTATAATATTTCCGTTACCAATCGGCTAAATCCAATTAAATTAGCATCATCAACAGACCGAGTGGCTATGAAAATCGAACGCTGCCACCGACGAGATGGCATCACGCACAGCTCACTTTCAGTCGCACGCGAGTCGATTTTCGCTCGAGCGTGCGCTGAACGCTAGCACGTCGAAAAAAATGCAATGGCGCCTGCCGCCCGCGGCCTCCCCACGGCCCGCGGCGTCACGATCGCAGCGCCGTATACTAATTAAAATCGCTCGAAAGCCGCGCGCGCAAAAACGCAAGTCCCTCCGCCGCGTTGCCGCATGTTTACACACGCACGCTCGGCCGACCAGTGCGGGCGTGTTTTTGTGTGCGTTTTCATCCAACCGACGGCGCAGCGTTCGTCGAGTCAATGAGTGCCCGAATGATTGGATCGAACGTGCGGGTCGACGTAAAGTTTTATTTTTATACGAGCGTAGTTCCGCTGTTTTTATATCGTGCGAAAACTGTGTGACATTGCAAAAAGTCACACAGTTTAAAAGACAAATCACTTTTGTAGATAGTGAGTCGGCGACCGACCTTTGTAGGATAAGGTCGGTTGCCGGAAACCTATTAACCACACAAATGAAGACGCGCGCATAGCTCACTAAATGACTGCTGTCTCCGTTACCGCGTGTTAAGACGTGTATTCTATCCTTTTCTCTTGCAATGCTTTTTAACTTCTAAAGTTCGGTTCGGCGGGAGTCGGCCAGATTCGCTCGGATTTTTCTCAAGAACCGATTTTTGTAGGAATACTTTCTATTTCCTCCGATTAATGTCAGTTGTATGCATTGCGCTTAAGCAATTTCGAAAAAAACACTACATAATGGTGGTAGTACAAACGATATATCGCAATCGTGGATTTCAAAGGTAAAAGCAATACAAAAGAAATATTTGTGGGATATATGTATCAGAAAATAATTAAACAGGTGAGAAAAGGAGAATAGAACATGGGTTGAAAGAAAGCGTGATTGATTTAGCATCATACAGTATGATAAAAGAATCCGAAAAATCCTTCTTTTTAGAATTTTTGTCTGTTTGTCTGCATGTTATTTTGTGCATCATCACAAAAAATCTACTGGCGGATTTTGATTAAAAAAGTTTGTAACCAAGAGCAAAAAAGATTTTTCTTTATTCCGAGCAATCGATATCTATTATACGTATTCATATTTTCTGTAAACTTGTCTTCCAATATACGTAAGTTATGATTAAGAAAATGCGTTATCTATGATTATCTGTAGAACGGAAGACTGACATCGATCATACGTATTTATATTTTACATAAACTTGTCCTCCAAACATAATTGTTAACTGTAAGACATTCAGAGCAATATTATTAAGCCGGGTTGCTATCTCGCAAAATAACGTAATTGTAGTATTCAAATTTATATCCGCTGTGGAATATTTGCATTACACATTGTTTCGTACCGAGCTTTGAGTGCGTGGGTAGGCGATCCGAGCGTACACATCGATAAATACGGCTGGAATACTCACAGTACGTATCGTGTAATAAGGACTACTTAGCAACAAGGTTTATGTTTTATCGGAAATGTTCTATTTCCGATTTATTTTTGGATTAAAAAATAAGACTAAATTTGTGAGTAGTCGTTATGACTGATATTAGCGATAGTACATTACATCAATACTTCCTATTTGATATACTCATAACTTCGTACCTTCCTAAAGATCCAAAAATACTATTCGTCCCTATTCTTGTTGATATTAACAAATATCGTAAATAACTCTATAAATAACTCTCTGTTGTCCATGAAACTCAACTTTGATATTTAAAAACAGACGCTGAAGCATACCCATCTCCATTTACGTTACTTTCATTTGTATATTATGAAATTTCAAGCGCTATTTATAGTTATAAACATTTTACATCTTAAAGAACGCTCTTGTGTTTGTTCCTCTTCTCCATGCACAGTTATCAACATTTTACCTCTTAAAGAACGCCTATGTGCACTGGATTTTTTTTATCCCTCGGTTATTTGCATAGTGTGACACCCCTAATATTGTTACTTTTTCACAATTCTACTATATCAATCAATGTACAGCGGTTCACAGAAGGCACCTACCATCTAAATTTCACCTATATATCCGAATAAAATGGATGTGACCTATAAACAGACAGACAGGACGAAATTACAAGGGTTCTGTTTTTGCCTTTTATCCACGGAAACCTAAAAAACAATTAATATTTAACCAACTCGCTACTGGTAGCCAATGCAATGTATATTTCAATAGACTATTTTTACGTTTAGCCCTAATTTGTGAACTTTAATAGAATACGCATCTACATATTCGCATATTAACTATTACAAACTTAAAGTATCAGCTATGATTACTGTTTACTGGGATGGAATGAAGTTCCCTCGTTTGTTATTCCCTAATAACCTTAAATTACGAAACTTAAGCCTTGCTAATGTGGTATTGCAAGAAAACTCTATAGATACCGTAAAACAGCACCGGAAATTGCCTATCACACGACTTGCGGCTCTATACACATTTCCAGCTATAAACCTTATGTTCACGAAACACACTTTTGTAACTGTATTGGGCAATGGCCACAAAGAAAGACGCGCAAATTTTGCGGCGATTACAATATACAATCTATATGCAAAAGTATGCTCGTTACTTATTTATGAAAAAAAAAAATTTAACCTACAGGTTACTACAAAGAATCAGACATGTACAAGCATAAAAAGTACAATAGTTTACAGTACAATACAAATAATAATGAATAAAAGAGAAAAAAAACAAATTAATTCAAAATACACTTAACATTAACCAATTATCAATCGTGAACTATCAAACAACTCCATAATTGCATTACTAAAGCAATCAACGGGGCAGAAAAAAATATCAAGATTGGGCATCTCTCGCAATATTGCATTGATAAACGTAAGTCCGTGAAAAATAGGTAAGCGCTGCACGATGTTCGTGCGCGCTCTAGGAAGATAAAATAAACTATGGGACTATCATCTCACGTAACACTCAGAGAAATAAAGCGTTGCCTAATCTAAGACCGAGAAGGCGACATATATATTAAATAAAAGTTTTGACATAATCTAGCGTCGCACAGAGTAAAAATAACACAAAAATGTAGTAGAAGAAAAAATAACTTCAACCGTTAACTGTGTAAGTAAACTAAACTACACATGCATTTTTCATTTTTTTGCAGATCATATGATCATATTTTACATATCATTCCGAAAACCTTACACGTCAACTTTACAACATGACAAAAAAACATCGTTTAACAGAAATATTTCTAGTGTGTTCTTTAGACAAAATGTATGAAGTGAAAACTTACTCTTGACTAAATAAGTCGCATATTATAAATTTTAGTGTAGAATCCATGTAACAATATATTTTTTTCTTGTTTTACGAATATTTGTGTCGGAGATATACTCGTAAGTGCTCTGAAATATGATATATATATTCGTGCGTCGTTTTCTGGAAACGGTTTAAGGCAGGGAAACAACTAGTTCCATCACGAAATATTACTCTTCGCTTAGGAACATAAAACCAACTAAGATGTAAGAAGTGTGATAAATAAAGTCGTGATGGATGGTAAGTTGGTCTACAAAGACGCATGAAGAACAAAATAAAAAATGATATAAAAGAACAAAAAATGTGAACAATGAATCAGAATGTTTTAGTACAAGAGAAACTAAACGAAATATGAGACACGTCAGAATATAAGTATTCCGATGAAAGAAACAATTTATGTAAGGGACATTAACCACCAGGCTAAGGAAGATAATAAAATCTTAGAAAACTTTTAAAACCAAGCGCTGTAGATGGTCACCGAAGGATGCGAAATATAATTCTGTTTTATGTTGAGGTACCATATGCAGTTTGATATTAATTTGTGCAAAATGAATATACTTCATGCAAAAATAAAGATATATGCGTGCCGGAGAAAATGGCTGTCCTGTTAAATTTTTCTGTGAATTTTTTTCTTGTATTTGTTAGCTGTTCGAAAAAGTGCTTAATTTGTTTCAATCATTTATTACAAGTATCTAATTATTAACAAGAGGAAAAACTAAAACCCGAGAGAAAAAAATTACTGAAAAACACGTAATGCATACATACATAACTTGTGAAATTCATAAAGTTATATACTCTAGGACACTGTGGATAAATACGAATATAAGGACACCTCATTTTTTTAAAATTACTTTAGTAGTTTAGCCTGTTTGTGGGACAAACTAACTCACGTACATACATACATCAAGGATCAAAACGAATCTACAGACCCCTCATTTGTTGAGATCACTTTAGTAGTTTAGTCTGTACGAGGGAACAAACTAACTCATATACATACATATATACCCTATGAAATTAATAACGTTATATACGCTAGAACACACTGGATGAGACGAATCTAAGGAGCCCCATTTGTTGGAATCACTTTAGTAGTTTAATCTGTACTAGGAAACAAACTAACCTACATACATACATACATATATAGCCTGTGGAATTCATAACATTATATATCCTAGTTCAAGTGGATCAAGAATCTAAAGATCCCCCATTTGTTGAAATTACTTTAGTAGTTTAGTCTGTACCAGGGAACAAACTAACTCACATACATACATAGCCTGTGACATTCATAACCCTTCCTCTGCCGTAGTCGGATAAAAAGTTACAGTCATTATTGCGACGAACCTGATACGGTGTACGACGTACGAGACAAAACAGTAAAAAGACAATAAAAACAACCGAAATGATTAAGAATTAATAATATTAAATTTTAATTTATAACCTATAGCCCCTTTTCCAGCGAGATCATCTTCTTCACATTTATGAGAAAAAATTTTGCTAAAACAACCAAAAAGCCATAATTTCCATTCATTATTTTCCTATTTAATAAAATACTTCAACACATACAGAAATCTGTTTTTCAAATACCAGATCAATCAGAATTTTCAAAATCAGATCGGTAATTCATGTTTACTACTCGACCGAAGATTAAAACACGTAACTACATCATTATGAAGAGCACTTGACAGGAAAACATTTTAATCTCCGCCTAACGTTGAATTAACGATCAACATTCTATAAATACGCGGGCGACCTTCGTTCGTATCGATAGTTGAACGTGTGATGCAGTTATTTTAGCGCACAACAAACACGGTCGTCGGGTTTCTGGAGCGACGCATGTGTCGTCGATTGCATCACGGTCACGTTAAGAACGGTCGCGTTACATTGTTTAGTGTAAACATACATTCCAGGTCATAAGTTATTGCAACCATTTATGCAATGATAACAACATTCGAGATGTATTTATTTTCAAGACGCATTTGAGACAAGCTTCCCTTTTCCTATATGGAATAATAAAATTATTTTAATATATACTTATTAATTTATACATATTATATACTACCGCCTGGCTTCACCACGGGTGCAGTGTAGGTACTAATATGGTGTAATTGTGGAGCGATTAATATTACTGTCATTCACGCACCGCCGCCATCCGTACACGGCATCGGCATCGCGGATGCTGATTTTACATCTGTAACATCTTCTAAAATATTAATGATAATGATTTGTTGTTAAGAGCAAAATTGATCTATATTAAATGCCCAACGAAACCAACTTATTTAATTAAATAAAGATTAATATAATATTGATCAATATTACTTCGAAAATAAGCACAAAAAATAAACAAAAATGGTCACTGTGGGTTATCCGGAGGATATAGATATATGCCACTTCACAGACTTTTTTGTAGATATTTTTAAAATATACAATTCTATAGTGCAACATTTTGATATATCTCGTAAAGTTTAGCCAGCGTTATCAACGAAAGCGTCCAAAATTTTACTTTTTTACGAAACATTGACTTTTTTAAAATTTTCTGCAAATATGCATGTATTTTATAGCTTTCGGAAGAAATTATCTGAATGACAGTGAAAACCGCATCACTACAAAAACAATTATTTGTTAAGAAGGGTTTCAAGGAGCTGGTTTTTAGATTCACATTCACAATATACGTCAACAAAAAGATTAAAAAAATAAATGAAAACATGGATAACAGGACACAAATAAACAACGCTGAAAAATATTTAAGTCAAGTCGTTTAAATTATACTGTCAACCTTTCCACTCAATCCAATTTCTTTCTTTAGTTAATGGAACATTGTTTACAACATATCCTCATTTACAATGCACAAGTTTTTCTTTATTATTTTACAAGAATTCAATCATAACTTTGACGAAAAAACACAAAATAAAAGGGCTTGCGAAGTAGTCTTAACATCTATTGCTAATCAACCCCCACTAAAACAGTATAGTGTCAACATTTTGCTCCATATATAATTTTATTTTGTTAAGTTAAGTAACTGACATTGAAAAATTTCTGTAAATACTGCTTCATTATATATGGAAAAAAATGGTGAATTTATTCAAATCCAAATGTTTGGATTATATCGGCAAGTAACTATACATTCAAAATTGATCTGAAAATGTTTTTAACAAATCACGACAATGTCTAAGGTAGAAAATGTTTAAAGCGAAAATATGTAATAACAATTGAATAATGTTGAAATGGGAAAAGTTCACCTTCAATTACTGCCGAATAAATTTCACACATCAATAATTCCAAATTAAGCTAAACGTATATTGAGGGAAGCGAGCTAAAAACTGCCAACATTGGTTACGTTTCTAGTAAAACCGCACAAGCCAAAAAAATACAAAATTTCCAGTATCTTTTGGATAATTTAACTTCCAGGTTTGACATATTCCACTTCCAAGGTTGATGCATACACGAGATAAGTAAAGGTCGGGACTAAGAGCGTGTCTACTATTCATTCATACAGGTGAGTCTCTGTGCATAAAACATAAAAAAATCAATTCAGATCTCCAAAATCCGCCAAGAACCTTCTAAAGTCTACCTCGTTGGATTTTTGCCGCTGAGCAATATTTCTCAGTAAAACTTAATATGATGGCAATGTGCAACGTGTCAATACGTGGCTTAGTACTACGCTTCAACTGTTGAAAAGCAACTTGGGAAACCGCGCTGATTAGAAAAACTATTTAGTGGCAAAAAATACGATCAGTTTAGTTGATAGCGTTTTCTTAGTATTTTTCACGTATCACTATAATTTACAGTGCAATAACCATTTAATATATACTCGTTTTAGTCGGAAAAATACTAATAGTCCTCACGAGGCTCTTATGCTGTGACATACATAAAGTCAAATTTTTTAAAGTCTTTTCTGTCAATATTGTGGATTAAAAAATTATGGAAAAAAATTTCACGTAAGTTTTTTGAGAATTGTTTTCGAACAAAAGACTTTTTCATACATTATCGCTTTTTGCAATGCGAGTTTTTCCTTCAATTTCAATAAATATTATAATCATAAATATTACTTTTAAGGCCCTAAAGAGGGACGACATACAAAAGGAAAGATGTATCGAGCCGTTTCAATGTTTTCTATATTGGAAACACGAGAGATTTATATATAAATATAAAATTTTTAAACACCTTTCAGTCACTCCCAGTGGCTATATATATAACATATAGGCACAAGTTCTATAGTGTGTAAATAACAACATAAAACAAGAAAATTAATGAAACTGTAAATTCCAAAAATGTCTTATTTAGTTGCATTTACGCTTTTCGCTATTAAATGTATAGCTCACTTGAGACGTTAAAATTATTTGAACTTATGTGGGACTTATGAGGAGACATTAAGACGGAAGCTTATATTCATAATGTTTGCGTGTTTTATGAAAAAAAAAGAAAACTTCGAAAATTGTAATTAATTTCCATATATTAAAAAAAAGAAAACAGATGTCTCCTTATTCATTATTTATCTACAGACCAATGTGAGGCAATTATTGATCTCTATAACCATAATTAAAGCAGATATCCAATGGGAGAACTTACGCTTTGCAACTTGACAAAATTAGCAATTTTTTTATAGTTAATTACACTGGTCGTTAGTACATGATAATCATAATGCAGGGATCTTAACTTTTTCTGCAATTGCAATTATTAAAAAAAAACTTTATAATGTTTTATTGTACCTAGCTTGTTAGCGATTATGCTTCAATTAAAATTTCCATTAAACCACTTCCTTCATCGATAGTCGAAGAATAGAGAATTGAGTTTTGTGCGAAATTTTATTAAGAATATTATTGCAAACCTGCCGTTATACTGCCCAGATTCCAACATAATCGAATCTACAACAATAACATATTCCTATGAAATACAATCTATACTGATATTATCTTACTCAACTTTCTAAGCATCATTCTGTCTACTAAATCTCCATTGCAATAATTCTCATTTCGTAAAAAAAGACTGATGAAAAAAGCTGATACAGTTATTTTTTAATCCCATCACGTCTACTATTCAGCCAATTGTACCACACTTTCCCATTTTCTTTGCGTTACGCTCTCTACTTTTATTAAACGGTATATGCATTTGTGTTAATACCTAATTGGGACTCAAAAACCCTGGGATCAATACTAATTCTTCAAATTCCTCCAAGTGTTGAGATGATGCCAGTGATGACGTGACATATGAATACAAAAAGAAGAAAAGATAAATTTAATTTATTTTAAAAGTTACTTCCAAAAAAATAGACCAAAGAAGACCATAACATCCTTGGCTTTGTACCTCGATGATAGCTAAAAAATAGACAAAATAAGACCATAACATCATCGGCTTTGTACCTCGATGGTAGCTAAAAAAATAGACAAAATAAGACCATAACGTCATCGGCTTTGTACCTCGATGGTAGCTAAAAAAATAGACCAAAGAAGACCATAACATCCTTGGCTTTGTACCTCGATGATAGCTAAAAAAATAGACAAAATAAGACCATAACATCATCGGCTTTGTACCTCGATGGTAGCTAAAAAAATAGACAAAATAAGACCATAACGTCATCGGCTTTGTACCTCGATGGTAGCTAAAAAAATAGACAAAAGAAGACCATAACATCCTCGGCTTTGTACTTCGATGGTAGCTAAAAAATAGACAAAATAAGACCATAACATCATTGGCTTTATACCTCGATGGTAGCTAAAAAAATAGACAAAATAAGACCATAACATCATCGGCTTTGTACCTCGATGGTAGCTAAAAATAAAGACAAAAGAAGACCATAACATCCTCGGCTTTGTACCTCGATGGTAGCTAAAAACATACACAAAATAAGACCATAACATCTTCGGATTTTTACCTCGATGGTAGTTATAAAAAGCGTTTAATACACAATACAAAACTTCGACTTACCCCGAAAATCCTGACGTCACATAGTACACGTAAAAGCCGCTGGTCACTATCGACAGTATCATCACTGCTACCACACATTTCTTCACGTTCACGTTCTTCGAGAGCCAAAGACAGCAGCGCGGCGGGACCGCAGCCCCGGCGCCCGCACGTCCCTCGCCGCGCTCCAACAGCAGCGACCACTCTTCCTTGCACGACTCCATCGACGTTTGCGAGCAAATGTTGATTGTAAACGCGCACTTTCACAAAATTCAATCAATGCAATATCCGCCTTAACTGCAGTACTCGATTCGTGGTTCTTAAAATTTACTACACAGTCTTCAAATGTAAAAACGTCTTATTTTATTCTTTGATTAGTTTTAATCGCGTCCGATTAAGTTAAACTGGTAATTAAATGTAATAAATAATAAAAATATAATAAATATTCTATTAAATTTATTTACGTATTATTATAATTTCGCTAATTTTAAACAATTGATTTACTTAATTAAAAAAAAATTGTTCCTTCTTTATTTATTGATAACTCACTCGTTCCATTAATCGAATTTCATCTCAGTTGAAAATTTACTCGTATACTTTTTATGAACATTTAATGTTTATTTTTTGTTTAAATTCTTATCAAAGTAAACGTCAACATCAAACTGATAACAAAGGCGATTTGTTCGAATTAGGCCTCGAAAATAAATTAATTGTTCTCTCTTAATATTACATAATATTTTCGAACCGTTACTTGGCTAAACGGAACCAATATTTGTTTTCGCCAGTATCTTGTGGATGTGCGTTCCTACGTGGGCGCTGGCGCTGGCGGTGCACGCGATCTGCGGCGGGCGGCGGCGCGGCCGTGGCGCGGCGCGTCGCTCGCACGCCGGCCGCGACGCGCGACCATGTCGCTTAGCGGCGCTGCTCACGACGTCCGATCACCTCTGCAACAAACAGACAAACAACCAGGTTAACATACAAACGTTGCTAAAATCTAAATTGCAATGGTCCATAATTTAAATTCGTACAGTTACGTCTATAATTTTTGAAACGATTATTAGAATTGTTCTTCGCATATCAGAAAAATAAAGAAAATATTCAAAAAAATAAACAAAAAAAAACTAAAAACAGTTATTACCGCTTTCTGTTTTTTGCTCTCGAAAATATAATCTTAAATACTTTTCTCAAAGAAGTAAACGCACTAATGCCCAAATCGTTTATTAGTTTATCGTCTCAAAATTGCCAAAACGAAGCACTAAATGGAATCACTTCGGTGTCCATACGTCCGTGACAGGCGATTTTCTCGGAAACTAGTAGACGTAAAAATTTCTAATTTAGCACATAGAGCATGGTGACCCAATTATTGACATGAAGTATAAAAAGATTAATTGTGATTCTGAGGTTAATTTCGGTAGGTAAATTTTATTCCATGTTATCAAGACATGCATCGTGTAGAGTGTAAAATGAAAGATTATTGAAGTCGAATTCAACCATATATACAATATATATATATATTTTTATTTTTTAAACATTTATTGAGAAAAACCTTCAACAATTCCCGTCAACCACACTTATTACTAGAAGTAGCACTCAAAAAAATATGAAAAAAAATCATAAACATTAGGAATTAGGTATAAATTGAAGAAAATTTATCAGGATTTAAAAATTCCAGTGCGATTTTATTTTTATAAAAAACTTAATTCTTTTATTCCTTATAAATACTGGACCATTAGTTTTAGAGAAAAAGTTTTTGAAAAATATTCCTCACGATACGTTCTTATTTACTTTTTTTATTTGACCTAGTCGAAACGCTTCCGACTTAGTTCCGTGCATACGCAATATGATACGGCATTGGTGCGGTCGGCGGCAGGTACCGCGGAAGATGAACCCTTTTAAGTACAAAGATGGTACGAAAAACGAATTGTGCAAGTATAGCTTGCACTTGCAACTATTTTTTTAATACTGATAATGTGCCTTCTCTCTGACACGCTAGTAGGTATTATATGGAACCGGGTGACGGGTATTGCTAAGTCTTTATTTTCCTTCTGTAAGGTATGTTTCGAGGAGAAAATGAAAAAAGGACATACTGTGGAGTATATTTTCAACACAGTTTTCTTTTACAGCTTTATTCACATTAACTTAACCAACAATTATTATTTTATGGTACTATGAACAATTTATAGAGTTCCGTAGCCGGGTGGCAAAAATGAAACTTTATGATTTTGTTACGTTCGTCTGTCTGTCCTATATGGACAGACATATGAATGTAACAAAATAGGATGATAGACCTTTGGATGAAAAGAAATACTATTTTTATGGTTTGGAGTACCTTCCCAAGCATGGCACTTGGGGATAACATTTTTTTTATCATATAACCTATCAAGCAGGATATAACTGAAGAGGTTTTCTAAAACGCAGTAAAAATAACACTAACATTTTTTGATGCCATCTATTTTCTTACAAGACAGAGATAGGGTATTGCTTGTTCTGCGTTCTAAATATGTAGGGAACGTTCGTAGGGTGAATGATATGCATATCTTGCAAGTTTAATGGAATTATTGCAAGATGATAAGATAAGGTATACTTTTACAAAATCTCTGCATCACCTATCTTTATTTTCATTAGAGAGGGGTATCGTTAACAATTAATTATTGTTTGCAAACCTCAACATAGTCGTTATTTTAATGTTATCATTCTTGTTAACGTCATTCTAATAATAATATTAATAAATTGACCTCATTTAATCGATAAGGGAAACAAAATAACCCACATAATGAACGTCGTTATACCCAACATTAGCAAATAAAGATATTCGTTTTCACCAGGGAGTATTCGATTATATGTACAAATAGAGTTAAATAATTATTTGTGAAACAAGTGATTATATTATAGTAAGGGTACGTACTAGAGGAGTTCGGTAAAATCTACGAAGTGTTAGGCCCGGGTGTTACAGGAATAAAATTATACTCTTAATTAGAGAAAATGTTAAGAATAAGCTTTTTAAAACTTTTCCTTAAATCGCTAATCAGTCAAATGAGGAGTCTCATATTTTATCACGAAAAATTAGATTATTTTTCATAGTAGTTTGTAAATACTATTTCTATAGAAGTATTTGAACCCGGGGGATGAAACAAAGTGCAGACTGTGTATCATTACGTCTTCCATACACAGTTATAACGAATGTAATTCATGAAACTAACAGTCCTATAGGGTCGTTGAAAAAAAAACAAGTAAAAGTCAAAAACTTGTTCTGTCAGTCAAATTAATTAACGTTTACTTAAATTAGGCAATGGCTACACGTTAAAAAGGGAATCCGTATCGATTATTGCTTGTCATCTTTTCAAAAAAAAAAAAATTTTATTTCTTATTAACAATTCTTGGTACCTTCAAAATATAATACATACGCACTTCTGAACACAGCTTTTGTAAATTGTATTATGGTCAGAAATTGCATTTAATTTTTTACTCTTTCCCGATTGTTAACCCTGAATTGTTTCTTTTATTAAACAATAAAAAATACCTATATTGTGCAAAATATTATTCTATTTTTGTAATTTCAGGTCCATTTTCGCAGGTTTAATTATTAAAGATTAATTCATACTTAAACGAGAACAATTGAACGACATCCTCTAATTGTAATAGTCTACAGTCAATGAGATCCCTTCCTTCCTAAGAGTAAAACTTAGGGCAATTTTCTTTAAATTATCTACTATATATATATATATATATATATATATATATATATATATATATATATATATATTCTTTTTTTTTCTTTTTCTTTAACTTATCTACTTTCTGTTTCTCTTCTCCTCCTGCAACTAGATTCGCTTTATACTAAAAAGTGCAGATTTCTAGCTGACTAAATGATACTGCAGCACCCATAACGCAATCACTTCATGTAATTTTTCAAACTTTATCCGTCGGTTCCTTCCTCGTTCGTATCATAACGACGTTTAAACCCACTCGCTTGTAAATATATTGATTCGCCACCGCCGAACCTGACACATCAGCCCTCGTGCGCCGAGTGGAGGGATGTAATCTACAAATCATGTTCATTCTTCACATTTGACGGGGGCGGGCGGGCGGACGCCGCCCCGGAGATTTGGCTCGCCGTTATATATTGCTTACCGTTCGCCGGCGACTCGTCCATTTATTTTCGTAAAGATAAACGAAATAGTAATTAAGGCGAGCTTTTAACATCGTAATTACTCCACTCCGCAAATGACCGACGTCGCTTTTGTTCCGTACCGGCGGGAAGCGACGCTGTGGGCGGGCAGCGGCATTGGGCTTCGAAACTTGTGCGAGATTTAAATGCAGTTCTCAGTTGTTTGGAGGAAGATTTATTTAGGAGGTGAAAAGGTTAGAAAAATTATTTTATAAGCCAAAAAATACAAAGTAGAAAATATATCCGTAAATATTTTCTACTTATCAAAAAAAGTGAATGGAAGTAGGAAAAAATGTACCTTGCACCTTGATTCATTAAATGTTCCTTAATGTCTGTAAACTGATCCTAAAGTTAAAATTTGCCCATTACCGGCTTATTCCGACTTTGTTGTAATATTTAAGAACTGAAAAAAGGAAAACTCCTTTAAAATTCATCGAGATAAAGAAATTAACACAAAAACTGAATTTTGTTTTTCTCCAAAAAAAATGAGCTTATTACAGATTCCTATCCTTGTTAATTAATATATACTCACTTTTTTACGAATCTATATATAATAAAATTGCAACAGAGTAAATTCTGAACATGGAAAATACTTTTAAAATAGTGATTTAGCGTATGGGAAGATAACAGAAGACGGAAAAACTTTTTTTAGAATTTTTGTATGTTCGTCTGTATGTTATTTTGTGCGTCAATCACGCAAAGTTTACTGGAAGGATTTGGTTGAAATTTGTGATGTAATTAGTTTATAACCAAGAGCAACATACGAGATTTTTTTTTCTTATTCAGAATCTCACGCGAGTGAAATCGTGCCGTATATATGCTAGGAAATCTATTCCTTTCTTTATTTCTGTTAATTACGTCTTCTGAGACTACTTTCAAATGACTTCAAAACTGGGAAGGAGCTCAATTCGACGCGTTACATACGTTACGTTACGTTACGTTACATGCGTTACATATATTTTAACGTATGTACAGCTGTAACTCGGAGACGCGTTGATGAAGTTTCATTATTCGTTTTTGATTGAAAGGAAATAGTTTCAGAGAGGTCTCAGGTAAATATGATCAGGACCTAATGATAGACCCCGGATATATCCTAACGAACTCTTCAGCAGATGAGAATACAAGCCACCTTCTAGAAAACTTGATATTATGACTATAAGTATTTTTTTTAGCTTTTTAGTCAGCGATGTTGGTTAGGTTCTGATGATGGAGCTGAAAAGTGGTGACAAAATTCTTCAACAAAGAAATAGATTCTTCCTGTATGCCCTCATCTGACTCTTCTTGATAAGTCAAAAATAGTAGCTAGAGTCGGATGATTTGAGATTTGCCATTTTATTAGCACATTATTTATTATTTAATCAGAATTTTACATACACTTTCTGTATTTTGGGAACACTTTTAGTACCAACAAACATATTGAGCAACAAAATGGCTTATTGTTCTACATAGACATCTGAATACTTCATTATAAATAATTTCAAATTTAGGGTCACAGTTCACAAATTCAGAAAGAAAATAGATTTATGAGAAAGGAAAATAAAGAAGTAAATGGAAATATTTATGGTTACGTATCGTATCTTTATGTTATATCTTCCTCGAGTAAGGCATTCTCCCTACACATATACATTAACGTCCCTAAATCATCATCATCATATATATTAATACGCTAAGGTTAAGATGTTACACTCCCTTTTTAGAAAAAACCTCACAACTAATCCACATAAATTATATATCATTTTATAGATAATTGCTTGCGCTACCGGCATCCACAACTAAAAAAAATATTATTACTATTGTTTTTGCAAATTAATTAATTATTAAAATTATATACACAAAACAGCAATGCTGCCATCTAACGGCTCAACGTCAATATGATTGACGGTCGGTAAAATTTTTGTTTAATTTCAAATCCACTCACGTATAAATAAAATGGCGCTTTAGCTCAATGCTTTTGATACTTGCGCCTCTATATGTCTATTTTAGTAAAATATTTGTTTGATCTGTAATGGAATAAATAATGCGAAGACTTCGCACGGGTCACGCTAGTAAATCAATATTACTAAAATAAAATACACTTATCCATCAAGAATTATTAAATGAGGAATAAAGTTGAGTAATATACCAATTTTTATTACCACTCATACACCAAACTTGAGCTTAACTACATACGACAGTATATTAATGTCTAAACTTCAAAACGCTTTCCATTTTACTTTGAAATGAAAAATATTCTTCAAATTGTACCATCATATTGCAAATAAAAAGTTTATCTGAATACCCTAAATTATTGTATTACCACAAATCCAACAGATACTGAATCATCTTTTATTGTAGCACAATCTAACCCAATAGCAGCAATCCTCTCAAAACACTTTCGATGAATTTTATTTATCTATTGCATTAATAACAAAAGATACAAATATAATATAAGAAAGTTCACAGAGAAGTTTTCCAATAAGTAAAAAAAATGGTTTAATTAATGCAATTTTTTTAGGTCTATTTACCCAAAACTTTTACAAATAATGTTATTTCAGCTATGTTGTCATCTATAGAAATAACTTTGTTGTATTTTATTTTGTTTCAGTTTAGAATGATTTTCACTTTCCTAAATCGTAAAAATATAGAAAAAGTAAATTAGAATTAAAGTGTATATCTGCACACAATTCTTTTCAATAGATAGAATAAATGGCATCACGCTTTGCTGATAAAGTCGAGCTGAATTTACACTCTTTAAATACTTTCCGAGTTGTTTATTCAAGACTGCAACAAATGGTTATCCTGTAAAACAATTTCTCTCGTTAGGTATAGTGTTTATTTTAATAGCATGCTTATCAGACGTAATGGCTTGTAATTGCACTGATTATATATTAAATACATTCAATAACTTCTGAGTCCACATATTTCTCTTTCTTAAGCATTGTTTTTCTTACAAACTTTTCTCAATGTCTAATTAGAGTGAAAAACGGGATTAATATTATAAAATCGCAATTTTAATTTGTCACAGGTGATTTCATATAGGAAACAGACTTAATATAAAGAAAGCCACAAACGTGTTTCCATGTAAATATCACTTTAATAAACTAACAAAGTCTGGTATAATATTAAATCACGGGAATATGTTATCAAGTAAAATTTCAGTGTGTCATAAATAATTTTATTATTTATTATGAATACATAACCAAAAGGTAGCCCATCTCACTTTTATTACTTTATAGAATAAGAAACCATCACCAGTATTAAATTTCGTAGTTTATATTGAATTTCCGTATAAAATCAAACTTAATATAAAGAAAGACACAAACTACTCAATCGACAAGCAAGCAAACAAACAATGGCTCTACAAATTACTGACTCCACAAACTCCGGCGAACTAATTTTGTAAGCAATTAACAAAGTTGCGCTCCGCTAACTCAATTGCAATGCCACGAGTAAACTCAAACATATATGATACACACTGGCTGCAAGCAACGTTCAAAAGTTCTGGTCTGCCCAATTCCAGTTTGCTGGCGCTCAGTGAGATCGATAACGCATTCGCAATAAATTAATGATCCGTTTAGCCAAGTTTTTCGCGTTTCAACTCTTTCAACATTTTCGTATAACTTTGTAATACATTTGAATACACGTAGAAAATATAGTAAATTCGACGAAAAGAAAGCATACCGTAAGCTTAAGCATCCCTTGACAAGTTTATGATATAAATATTCACTGCACCGTAGCGTAATATTCCCACTCCACGCATTTTTCATACGTTTTTGTGACGTTTTTTGGGTGTTTATGAGTTTCAATTCATATTAGACATAAAATCATCTAACGGAACAATGATCTAACTCTTTTTAAAATATGGACTGAATTATTAATACTTTGGCGCATATTACGATTAATGAATAAAAAATTAAGCTAAACAAAAAGATGCAAATACACAATAAATCAATTTGGAAACTGAAACGAATACAAATATTAATACAGTAACAATTTACGTAGATAAAATAAACTCGCCAAGTCTGGTTCAAGCATCGGCGATTCCGTACGCGTATCTACAGCTTCCCAGCGCAATACAAATTTAATAATACATAATATAATTAAGTAGGGTAGACATACGTACGTCATCATCGCGAATATCTCAAAAACTATGACATTAGAAGAATCATCATAGTATTCCTACTTTTCCTAAGCTTTGCGTAGGTTTCTAAAAACCGTGCTTTTTATCAATTTAGGAAAATATTTTTTTGCTTATTTTTTAGTAAAACTCTGAGGATATATTACCTAATATTATAAAAAAAATAAATCCTTAAAGTAGCCCTATCAAATGATATCCCGCTCGATATATGGAATTTAAAAAAAAAGCGTATTTAATTGGGCCCACAAAAATTTTCATGTATTTCGAACACAGGCTTTATTACTACACTAAATTTCAAGTTGTTACGTCAAGTGGTTTTGGTGGTAGAATTTTCTTCGTTAATTTGTTTGTATCTATAGAACTAATTTATATAAAACTCTAAAATAAATCGTTTTGGAATAATTCAAGTTAATTCATTCTCCAAATGACATATGAAACAAAACAAATTTCGAGTACTTATTTGCTCCCTCTAAAATTTGCATATGAATATATTTTCAAGGGTAAAATATTGAAATATAGGCATGTTAATATGTTTTATTGCTGCGTCACTTTCGGAGAAAAACAACGTGATGGACGCACAGACGAACGAAAACGGTCGAGTTCTTCGAAGAGTCTTTTTTCTCCTTTTAATGTAGGGAAACTCTTAAAATGAGTCGTTCAGATGCATTTAATCACCTACTCTGTAAGCTATGTATAAGGCTTCTCGAGTCTCTAGACGATAAAATGCACTTGAACGACTTATTTTAAGAGTTACCGTACTTTTTATGATAAAAGTGCACATCAGAATTTTTGAAAAGAAAATGGTGTACAAAAATCTCTAATATCCTTCTATAACAAGTAGCCTACAACAAGCGAATTTATGTTACGATTTGGATTAAAAAATTAACTTCGAATTTGGAAACTGTTCGCTAATCAACCAAGACAAATTATTTATTGACCTCGAGTATCAAAGATATCAATACTCCCAAGGAACATTGTGCCTCAATTATTGCGATTTTTGCGTAACAACGTGACAAAGTTTGAAAATGTCATACTGACGTACTTAATTTTCACAATCCTGTATGTTTTTGACATTATTAAAAGCGATTAAAGATATGACGGATAGACAGTCGTATAGGGAATGAACTGAATAACGAAAATAAAATTACCGTATCCTAATGAAACTTTAAAAACTGTGATAAATAATATTTGTTTTTTTGACTTAAAACGGAAAACCCCGTATCGCTGATATTACATAAGAGTCAAATTCATATTGTGACTGGACCGTGCGTGCTGGTCCAAACACAAATTCAGTTATAACTTTGCAATTTGCGGGAAGTGGGGGGGGGGTGTAGTACCTGCCACTACCCGGGTTGTCTAACAGCTCCTCTTAGCACTTGTTTCATTCTACATAAATGTGCGGGTATTTCGGAAGAAATTATGAAATAATAATAATTTAAAAATTACACAGTCCCCATGTCAATACAGTCCCCATGCAATGAGCAGTTCAACACTTCCATTTGGGAACGTTCTGAACGACTCGAAGGTCGATCCACTCTCAAGCAAGTCGCGGTGCCATCAGAAACCACGTCCTAACTTTAATAAATATCTCCCTAACGTCCTAACTTTAATAAACCCGCTTTGAACGCAGTCAAACAAAATGTACTCCATATTCTGCGTCTCAAAACCGCAATGACACGCCCCACTTCCTGTTAATGCGAAGCAATGCAAATTTGCAACATACTATATTTTTATATTTATTTTATAACTTCTACTAAGCTGAGGTACGTAGTTACAAGTAGAACACAGCACCTAACAATACTTGTATGTATACAAATATACTAAGGTATCCCGATATCTTACGGTGGACTTCTTTTTTAAAGGATGTTTACATAGGCGACCAAACTTTTCGATATCGATAAGATGCATAGAATGATTTAAATTTTGACCATCAAACATTTCTCACTTCACATTACGATGTGGACTATACTCTGGTCTGGCCTTGACTATACTCTGGCGGTGAATGCACGTATTATTTTGATTTTAGTATAATTTTTTTATTAAACGAAATCATGTCGTGATCATTTTGCGGATGTAGCGAAAGTCACTCAGAAGTCTTGGATTTGTGCTGCGTGATACTAGGGACTCCCTATGTGTTTCCTCAATTATGACTTCAGTAAGAATAAATCTGGAACAAGCTCTGTTATTTGGAGCCTACAAAAAATAAATACAGCAGTAAATACATGACTGAACGGGTCCAAAAAACTTTCCTTCGATATTTGTATCTGAGACGATATGATTACTGCCCTTTTCTATTTCTTTCCGGTTTTCTCTTGTCTTGCTTGGTTACCATACGTTGCAATAAAGAAGTTTCTTTTTTGTAATTTATTTCCAGTTATTAAACTTTATGCCCTAAATTATTGAAAAATCTTCTTGCTACATCGGCATCTAAAACTGAGTTATTTCGAAACTCCCCATTTTCCCCACGGCACACATTGGCTCAACCACCTGATTGCGGTAGCACCAAAGTGTAACGTGTTATGATGAGTGAGAGGAAACCTGTAGAAATTCATTATCGTTATGTATTGTAATGTTACTGAATTTAAATACTTGTCATGACATCGTTATTGAAATTCAAAGAGGTAAAAACTGTAATGCTTCTGTAACTGTATGTTGTAAAGAAATAAATATATAGCACTAAATATTTTACTCCGAAGATTATTGTAGCTACGCTCCTACGAAGTATAATCCTTTCCTAACTATATACCAGGAATACCTTCGACATGCATAGGCATCAAGTGACGTCACACATTATACATTTACTTAAATTTTGAAAAGATAACGCATAAATTTTACAAGGTGTAAAAGACAACGAAGATGTTCAACACTAAAGGCAATCGATAATATAACGAGTATAGGTACTATTCAAACTTTATTATCTATCAAACACGTATAAGTACCAGTACCTAGTAACGGCACACTGAAGCTTATCGCATGCTCCGAAATCCATAAAGCAAACTCATCCGGCCGAAAGACAAGGCGTATATAGGACGCGGAAGCCTCCCGCATTTAGACTTGTTAAAATGAGGTCTCGCATTCACATTGTACGACATCCGGATCCGCCGGATCGAGAAGAAGTTTATCGTTCTCGCGTAAGCTTACTTCCGGCGGGGAAACCTATCAAAACTTAACCCGTGTCAAAAGCTTTAGTTACCGACCGCGATGTTTACGTTCAAACATATGGGAAATAAGTTTAATATTACGAATTTCAGCCGTGATGGCGTACTAGAGAAGATTTTATTAAGACATTCTTCAAAGAATGTATCTATGTAGAAGACAAGTTGCAGAAGCAAAAGAAGGCCTATAGAAAGTCTAGAGAATACTTAAGAACAAGGTATAAAAATAAATAGAGCAAAAACGTAAAGAAAAAATTGTTTTTGGAGTCGTTACACTTATTTCTTCTCGGAGGCATCAAAACGTTTAAACAAATCCAATACAAAGTTAAAAAAGTAAATCAAAAAAACGTTTTTGTAACCAAAAGGTGTATCCATTGGGATTAATTAACGAATATAAACTCGATAAATTTATTGTTAGGTTTAACTCAATAGGTTTTCATCTTCTCATTGAGATGTTTCTATAACCGCTTCTCTCTTTCATCATCTGACTCTCTTAGTCACAATATGCAACCAAAGGAGTCATTGAGATAAAGCAAACGATCCCAAACTCAAAGGTTCTCAATCAATAATAGTTAGTCATTGAAAAATTCTCATGACCATTTCCCTCCTCCATCAGCAGATTCTACCGGATACAATATGTAACTAAAGGACTCATTTAGACGAGTAAAACTAGACGAAACTCGATGGGTTTACTGTTAACCATCAAGAAGTTCCTGTAACCACCTCCTTCTTCTATGACCATAGTAGAAGACGATACAACAATTTGTACCATATTAGATGGTACAAATTGTTGTATCGTCTTCAAAATTGCAGAAGTTTGCAATGTTTTAAATCGATAATATAATTAGAAGTGGGTGAAAATCGACTTACTAAATCTCTTACATACATAGTTTCATACAATTTAAGTTAATGAAAACGTTGAAAACAAAACTGACAAGTTCCGGGTGTATCACATCCAAAAGGTGCAAAGGAAGCTGATCTATTCACTCAAATATTTTAGGAGGAAAAAGTTTTAAAAACATCGTTTTCCTTTTATTTTTATATTAATCAACATTAAAACTACATATGACCACAAATATAGTGAACCTAGGTGTATAGTTTCATCAAATACGTCTTAGCCTTGTTAATCTTCTGTGGCGTTTTTATTTTAATAGTCGCTAATACTACAAGTTTAATGAAATTAAATTGCAACATTGTGTTTTGCATGAACATGCGTAGGTTCAAGAATTTTCGGCTTACCGACTTTGAAACACCCATTGAGTCACAATTTTGTAACATACATATTATAACGTTATCTCTTCTGTTTGTTAGATATTGTCCTCTGAACACAAGTGAGTGCAATCAAAAATTAAAATACGTAAAATTTAGTACCGTACAGTGGTTAAATTCCTAACTTATTTGAATTCTGTCAGTGATTCACTGGCGGAAATCAAGTAACACTTAGGTGCTGGTCATCTGCAGCTCATCGCCTTTCTTATCTACGGTAAAATAAAAAGCGAGATAATTTCATTTAGACAAAGAATAGCTGAAGGTGAACGACACCTAGGACGGCTATCGGACACGACCACTAATGGAAACATTAAGCAATTGAAAAGGGGTACTCAAGGACAAACGTTTAAAGACTAAATAATTAGCAGCAAATGTGATCTTTTGAAAATAATAGTCTTGAGTGTTCTATATGATCACTTAGGGATAAATAAGGGCAGTGAAAAGTCGCTTTCCAATCTTCTTCCGACTTTAAAAAAAAAAGACTTCAGAAGTTTGCACTGGATTTTTGTCCTTCTGTGAAAGAAAATAGAAAGTAGTTGCCAACTCAATTGCTATTGAAGATGAAACTATGGTACTCTATCCCTATCCTGGAAAAAAACCAACGGAGTAATGTCGTTGCAGCTCACCCCAACCGAAAAATTAATGGATCAAAAAGAAATTAAGGCAAGGATTTTTTGAAATTGTGAAAGAATCTTATTAGTGAGTTTTAAAGAGCCTGATAGTAGAGTAGCTGGCAAATATTAGGCATTTTTACTACATCAACTAAAGTGTGCCATCAAAAAAAGCATTGGGGAAAGCTGGCTCGAAGTACGCCATTGCTGCATAACGATACACCCACGCACATTTCGCGAACTTTTTATAAAATATTTATCCAGGAATGTAGCTCGACAGAATGCGACCACGCACTTTATAACTCTGATACCACGTTTATTACTTGTTTTTCAAATTGAAATCCGACAAAAATGCATATTTTTCTTTTTTTCTTTTGAAAAGCTTCTATGTAAAACTACTATTTTGCAGATTCGTAATTTTGCCATGGAGGTGACGAATTGGAAATTTTACATTTTTTTTCGTTTCAAAAGCTCCCCTGTAGAATTAATATTTTGCAGATTCACACCTTGTCGTATATGCGACGATTAGTCATCAACTACTTATAATCTTCATATTCGTACTATTCGATTCAAAATATTATCTATGGAATATCAAATTCGGTTATAAATTAATTTTTACACGAACTTAGTTGCATGTAACAACTTGCTTTGTACAGTTTAATATAATAAGATAGTGCTCGCGATAACACACTACCGACTTACTTCCATCACGATCGGGTCTATATACGTCTATAAAGTAAAAATCTTTAAGTTTTTTTCTTAACATTTTAGTGGAATGATATTTTAATGAACAATATTTTAGTGGAATAAAACTTTTACCCACATTAAATATTATGTTTCCAATGGATTAAAAGTTTTTCTTACTTTCAATAATACGTTTTGGTGCAATAAAAGTTTTTCTTACTTCAAAAAATGTTTTCATTGGAACAACCATTTTTCTTCTTCAAATATAATGTTTCAGTGGAATAAAAGGTTTGCTCCCTTCAAATTAATGGAATAATTTTTGTTCCTTCCAATAACTTATTTTAGCGGAATAAACTTCTTCTAAATTTTGGAGGAATAAAATTACTCGTGCGTATTTTATTCAATTACTAATTTTCGATTGCATTAATTGCATAATTTGTTGTAATTGATTACTGCTAGGCTCTTCCTCGTCACGCGATAATAACATACTAGTCACCAATATATATATAATAAATAAAAAACAAAGTGGCTAATGAAGGAAAAAAGAAATTTAAACAAAAAAAAACAAGAAACATTTTAAAATAAGGTACACAATTTTTTAAAAGAATCGTGTAATCCCCTTAATAACTACGCCTAAATATCCAAAAATTTTCTGAAGAATGGGGTTATATTATTGACTAAGAGATCATAAAGACACATATTTCAAAAATTTAAATTCATATTATATAATATCTTACACTTAACTGTCATCAGAAAATCTAAAAAGAAGGCAGTACCAAAGGAACTTAAATACCCCACGAATATAACATCGCAGCGAAACAAGCAGACTCCATTATGCCACGATGTCGGTTCGATTGAGCATGGAGCATGCTTTCCACTGTATTGTCGCGTTTTCCATTCATTTTTATCTTCAATAAACGCCAATACCATTTTTCGCATTGTCAATGATACGGATTTATTTATATCATTAATAACTTTAATCGGCTTATCCCTGGAATTGTATAAAACCAGGAATTTTAACTCGAAATTTTATCCGCTTCGTCTAGTTTCGGAATACTTTTATAATGCTCATTTTTTATATATCTATAGTTACGTGCAACTGAACCAGATTTTATGGTAACGACTACAAAATTTAATACCATAAAAATATTTTTTAATCTTATAATATACGTATAAACAAATATTAACGAAACCGTGTCTGCATGCGCATCACGTAAAAAAGATTGGATAGATTGAAGTGAAACTTGACAGTTGTATACCTTAAAGGCTTAATCAACATCTGCAATAGGCTTCGTTGAACTATCATCAAGACCGTCAAGATAACCTTAGTAACTAAAAGATCGTTATTTAATTAACTGACAGCATTATCTGTTTCTTTCATACGCACCCCTCATATATGTGTAGCTGTGTAATTCTCCACGGGATAGCGGAATTTATTTTCATTTTAATAAATGTTTTTAATTTATTGTATTTCCGTTTATATATCTATATTTCCGTGTTAGTAGTGTCATTCCCATCTTTCCGACTACAGGGTACCTTTCTGGGTGCAACGAGCATTGAGAAAATTTGAAGATGTGTAATACCTTTCTGCACCAAGAATAGACAAAGTAGCTAGTTAGCAATGTAATATTAACCCTAATCAAACGCACTGGTACGTATTCAAAATTTCAAGAAAAACTTGAATAAAACAAATTAAAAAAAATGTTTATATGTATTTTACGTCATAACTTAGTAAACATTTTAAATCAGAAAAATCACGAATTATTACTATGTCAACAAAACCAAAATGAAAAGTACAAAATGAGTTGCAAAACTTCTGTAGTACTCATTGAGATGGGCACGATGGAAATAAAGACAAATGTGCTTTCATCTATTTTACTTTAAATAAACATATCAACCTGTGCGTGGAGATAGGGACAAAAAATAATGAGATAAGTTAAGATGAATATCTTAGATAAATGGACGAAATAAGATATAACACCATAACCTAAGAATCATTAATAACATACGTCATACCGAACTAACCATAGCAATAGATCAATGTGGTTTATCAATTCGGAAGATTCACTTTTTATTGCTGAATACATTTACAACTTCGATTTGTCGATTTCCAATGAAGTTGTTTAGACCCCTCACGTCTCTTTCGTCTCCTACGTTGGGGCAAGAATAATTAGGGAATTAGGAAGTTGTAGACAAATTGAAGTATAATTAATTTTTAATAAACTTAGCTACCTACTTTTAGGATCAAAAATATATTAAGTCTAAAGAAACCAAAAATATCTCCACTTTTCTCACAAATCTTAAACGAAAAATTTACCGACTACTGGGGGACAGAAAACTTGACTTTAGTAATGAATTCAAAATGGTGCTTTAATTATTTTTTTTTAAAAGCTCTAGTGATTTGGGGAACAAATGAATATTTTCTTGTGTCCCATCCGTTTCTACGTTTTCGCAGCTGTAGAATTTGATGATAATAGGATATGTGCTAAATTTTTTGTACATATTATATATCAGCCTTGTCTTTATATGAAAATAGTATTTGCTAGAGTAGATTTGTAGTTTTTTACTGGTTTTCGTAGCTGTAGAGTTGCTGGAAACAGGATATGTACAAAATTGTTTGTACATATTGTATATCCAGCCTTGTCTCAATATGAAAATAATATTGCTAGAAAATATTCGTAGTTTTTGCTGTTTTTCGTATCTGTAGATTTTCTGGAAATAAGATATGTACAAAATTGTTTGACTTATTATATATCCAGCCTTGTCTTAATATGAAAATAATATTTGCTAGAAAAGTTTCGTAGTTTTTCGCTGTATCCATATTTTCAAATTTAATTTCTTGTTCTCGATTGTAAATTGGAATTAGAAAACATTTCGATTCGCAATGAATGCTTAGAAATTACATTCGCACACAGAAGTCTACACACGAACGCATCAATATAGCAAGAAATTTAATAATCTCTCCCAAAAATAACTCGCGATCACGTTGAATGCGATCACGGAAAATCCCAAAACGAAAGGAATAAACAATGCAGGGTTGGCAGGCCCCGGGAATAATAAGGATACGCAAAAAGTGCCGCCGTGGAATGTAGCAATTTCGCGAGAATTGCGTAATTATATTCCGATCGCGAATCGCGAGCGCGCCGCGAGTTGAAGCCGCGACGCGGGCGCGAGCGCGGGCTCACTAAATTAAATTAATTTGTTACGAGAGCAATAATTGGATATGCGGACGAAGGAAGTGCGATGCGAAAGAGAGACGCCGAATCAGAAAGATAAAATACTGCAATACAACAAAGAAAATAAAACAGTTATTAATCGATTCTCCGTCAACGTAAAGACAGATGAAAACAATGGTTTGGATTTTTTGTGAAATTACTTTAAAATACGTAAAAAAGCAGTCTGTCTGGAGTATCGAGGGCATTGTGCCTTGTATGAACTGAAATTATTTTATTTTTAATACGGGCATAAATATTTCATAATACCTATATAATTAAGCGGGAGGAGCCAATGTATTATCACGAATATTTTAAAAAACTCTAACATCTAGAACCATTGCTATAAATTTTTAAAACTATAACATCTAGAACCAATTATATTTTTAAAACTATAACATCTATAACATATATAATTTTTAAAACTATAACATCTAGAACCATCGCTATAAATTTTTCTACGACCTTTATGTAGGATTATAAAAAACCCGTTTTTTTTTTAATTCAGTAATTCGGGCATAAGAGGGAGAGACATATTTTTTTGCAAATTTTTAAATACAGCTGTGAAGATATACTACGTAAAATAACGAAAAAATTGTGCGTGTCAAGCTCTGACGCGCGACTGGAGTTTGCTCCTTAAGTACGATTGTCTTGGAATGTATGAAATAGGTAACACTGTATATAAATCTAAATATCATTAAATGTAAATGGAAATTCGTTAATAAAAAAATGTTGACAATTAATTATTTCCAAGTAAAACATAAATAAACAAGATCAAATTTATAGAAGAAAATAAAAAACATTTCATAAATCATAAAAAAAAACATTTTGTAACGTCAGACTAAGAAGTTAAAATTGAAAGAGACTTCTTAATTTTGTAGGATAGAAGACACCAAATATTCACACATAATTTAATGATTACATCTTAATATAAGCGAACGATAGTAAACTATGTGTGTAACACTCCATCATTGCAATTACGCCATAAGAAAATGCAAATATATGTGTCACACGCCGTCATTGCGATTACGCCATAAGAAAATGCCAAATAATAAAAATAATGATATCTCACTCTAAAGATGCGCAGAAATGTCGCGCGGAGAGACCACCTAACGGTCACACTTTTATTAACGTTCTTATTTTCTGATTTTATTCATTATAAAACTTCATACCGGGCGCTATCGATTCTTAAGGAGTAAACTCCAAAAAATTGTGGCCCTCAAGTCCTTTCAAACGATAAGGAAAGAAAAATTCTGACCCTCAAGGCCTTTCAAACGATATTCCATAATATATAAGGATTTTCAATATTTTTTACGAGTATTTGATTTTCCCACCCTGAAATTCTTATGTAAATATTTTTGGGCGTCCGCTATTCAGATAGGTGCACGTTAATGTGCTTTATTACTACGCAAAACTTCAAGTTTCTACATCAAAGCAGTGAGAAAAATGACCGTAACACACACACACAAAAGTGACATAAAAGTGATCACGTAAGGTTCCATTTTTTCTTTTGAGGTACTTAATCAAAAAATGGTATTATATTTCGCAAAAAAGAAATAATTCAAGATAAAGTGATTATTGAAAAAAAATCGAAGCCTTGAAGGCTTCAAGGAGACTTCCATCAACTAGTTGCATAATAAAATAGTATATTCATATAGTAAACTGCATGTATTAAATATTTTGGAATATATAAAAAAAATACTTATAATGTTACATATGGTGATATAAAGAAAAATTACTTATAATGTAATGCTTAATAATAGCTTAAGCAGTTATTATCAAGAAATTAAGCAATTAAAAAATAAAAAACCTGTCAAGCACAAGTGGAACTCACACTACAAGGGTTCCATACATATTTATGAGCATTCATGAACATTTAATGGTACATGAACTACCCACCCATTAAACTATTTACAAAAATAGTTTAATGAGTGGGTTTTAATTTTAATTTGTTTGAATAAAATTATATTGACTATATATTTAACAGGCACATATTTAAATAAAATATTTTTATATGATATAACTACAAATCAACCATTTTCAACGATTTTCGTGCTGTGAGATCTTGCTCCTTGTCAAATTTCATGATTCTAAGTCAACGGGAAGTATCCTACAGGTTTTGATTTATTTGCGAGTGTCAAAATATGCGACATAAATGGCCGAATTTTTAGTGCTCTATTTTTAGGGTTTTTTTTTCCTTTTGAGGTACGGAACTTTAAAAATACATTGCTTTTTATATACATGTTCTTTTAAGCTAAATCTTCAAACTTTCATATAGCTTAATATAAATTATTAAATTTTTACTCAATTCGGGGAACACTAAAAAATAAGTAAAAATTTTGTAATACATCTCATATTACAAATTTTTTCCTGTCGATTTAATAAATGTTACATCAAGGAAGAGTTACACAACAAATTGATTTATCATCGACAATTTCAACCTTCAGTGTGGCTGCGTCATTGCATCATCCCGTAGTCGCTCTCGCTAAAGGCACGGCCCCGGTAGCGAAGGGCTTATGAAAACATTGATTAGCTCCGTGAAAGGAGAAATTGTCTCGCTACTCTCCCCACCCCACACCCACCCTTTCGGCACGAACGGGCCCCTTATTTGAGAAAATCCAACGAGTAACCAGAACGCTCCGCAGACCTCGACCTAAATTTCTTACACGTTATATGTACTTTAGCAAAGATTACAAGATTTTCTAGATCGTTAGTTAAACCAAAAGCACACATGCCGCTTTTTTCATTAAATAAACAATTATAAGAAAAAGTTAGAAATGAAAAAAGTAGGATAGGTATCTTGGGGCATCGGTTGGAACGAAGTACCTTTCGCTATATATTATGTTTTAAATTTTAAAAAATATTTTAGCATGATAAAACATTGATCATTTTAAAATACCAAAAATATTGGTTGTCTGTAAAGTCGGTTTACGGACGATAGTTTTACGTGATAACGTCATAAAGAAACATTGATGAAAAATTGCATACTTTTATGAATTAAATTGAATTATTATTATTTTTTATATAACAAAGAAGGAGTTAATTGAAGAATTACAATTTTTTAGAAGTTCTCGAAGAAGCTCGCGTGACGGCGTTCCAGTAGCAGAACTATTCGAACTGCTAGCTCTGACGTCACGCGAGAAGAGAGATAAATTCCGACGCTTGGGCCGATCGTGCCTCTCTATCACTTGTTCCGCGCTCTCGCTTGCACGCTCAGGCTCAGGCGGAACGTGACACTTTTTCATGCGTGCAGCCGGTGTTAATCGATTTATAAGACGTTATCACGTCAAAAAATAATAAAGACAATGAAGCGTTCCGAGCAACATCTTTTAATTAAACAAAACTTGCATCATACGTGAACAGTATCGCATAATTTAATTTTGGTATCTGTTAATATACGAGTATGAGTAAACTTTTGTTGATACAAATAAAAGATAACAATAATTAAATAAATAATACCAAAATTTAAGTTTAAAGTAAATCATCCACTTATCGTCACTTTAATATTGGTACTTACCTGACTTCATCATCGCCATCCTCAACTTGTACTGAATCATTTTCACAATTCATCCTTTATTAATCAAAAAGATCATGTATATTTTTCTACGCGCGTTAGAAGTTATACTTTTTTGGCATAACACAAGATTAATTTTATTTAGCACCCAAATAATTAATGGCAATAAAATAATAATAGGATTGGAGCGTGATTATAAATATAGTGGTAAAATTAAAATGCAATCAAATAAATAAACTGAAAAAACTTAAAATGTCAAATTTATTTGACAGATGATAGGTCCACCATTTTATTTTTCTGCTAGCTTTCCATTGTAAGCCAATCGGCTGCCAGACTGTTTCCAAATTATTGCATTTCAACTTTATTATTTTCTCATACAGAGAAAATAAATAAAAATAGTAAAAATTTGATCTTTTTATCTAGAACTAAAAAAGGTAAAATAAATTGAAAATTAATTTTAATTTAAATTTTAATATTCAACATTTTTTTATTTTCATTTTTTAAATTTAATTATTACAATTATATTTATTATTATTCATTTTTTACATTTAATTATTACAATTATATAATTATATTTAAATTAAATTTAATTATTTTTAAAATTTAAATGAATATAATGAATTTTTAAATTTACTACAACAATCTAAACAAAGTTTAATTAGTAACGAAAACAAATGAATATACTAAAAATTTATTGTAATTTATCAATTTTTAGTATTTAATAAATGATAAAGTAATAACGAAAACAAATGAGTATACTGAAAATTTATTGTAATTTATCAATTTTTAGTATTTAATAAATGATAAAGTAATAACGAAAATAAATGAATATGCGGAAAATTTATTGTAATTTATCAATTGTAAGTATTTAATAAATGATAAAGTAATAATTTATAATGCAAAATAAATACATACCGAATTAAAAACAGTTTTATACTGTAGCAAAAGGAGCACTCGAAATCTTACACTTCTTTCGGGCTTGCTTTCATTCTCCAAGCGTGTAATGTATCATAAGAAACTTCGTTCCAAAAGTTAAAAACAATACAAAGAAGAGAATGGACACATAGAACTAGAAAAGGAAGTTTATATAAAAAAATGAGAAATTATTGATGTGGAACATCTAATGACACATTTCGATGAGAGTTAAAACATTCTGATGGCACGTCCGGGCTTGACATCCAGCCAGCTTCGTATCTTCCCGGCTATTTCCGGTTTAATTCGGCTAACTTCGTGTCTTGTCTGCCATTCGGCCAGCTTCAAATCTTGTCAGCACTTAATTCGGCCAGTTTCGCTCTTGTCGGTTCTTTCGGACTTAACGCTTCGCTTCTACTACATTACATACACGCCACTTTACGTGTATGTTAGTATTTTAGCATTGATTCTCATTTACTAACGTTTACAGAGAAACCAAAATACCGGTGATAACTCTCCAGGACAAGTTTTGTGAAATTTCGAGTTTGTTTTTTGAGTCAGTTCACCGCAAATATACCCAAAAAGTTAGGATCATTATTACACTTTCTCGATATATTAGTCCAGTTAATAAATAAGAAAAATTTAATTAAATCACACAAAAACACTTTTATAACTATTTCTTCGCGAGCGTTCCTCGACTTTTATTGCTGTAGTACTAGTTATGAGTATTATACTGTATCACAAGAAATCTAATGCTAATGGAAACAAAATAACTACATTTTAATAACGAGGGTAGTTAGCTAAAGCAGTATAAGCTATCAAAATTCGTGTGACATGACTAATGTTGACCAGTGACGTTAAAAGCTTTTATTAATTTAAATATGAGTTCAGTGATGGAAAAATAATATTGAAAAAAAAATTAGATGTTTCCACATCTGCTATGCGTCCCATGATGATTCGATTTTTTATAAAAATTATATCTATAACCCATAGACAGAAAAAAATCACAAAAATCGGTCAAACATTGCAACCTGTAGCCGTGTCCTCTAGGTACACAGATACATACCTAGATCAAAGGACGGAGAAGCCTGTTATTTTTCAAAGACAAAATTTGGAGTATAACAAATATACAAAATGTTATAATATTTTAGACAGATCTCTTCTTTCCAAAAAGCTGTATTAAAAGTTGATTAATCGTAAAATTCTTGGAACTTTTAATACTCTTTAATAACTTCTATCGTCAAAACTAGAGACTGGCGCGCTAGTCCATAATATAGCAAATACATTCGAGATGTGCAATATTAAGATGTCACTTATTAAAATAATGGCAATTACCGAATACCACGAATATAAATTTCTCTCCATTTTTACAACTCAAACAACAATACTACATCGTACACTCCGCTTCCGTGCCTTTTTTTAAACACTTATTACGTAAACAGGATATTTCCAATATTGCAACATAATACCTAACAACTAAAAAAACATTATACAAGCTTACACGAGCTGAGCGCCAATCGAACTCTTAAATATCATTTTCCACGAACCTTGCACAAACAAAATTTACAAATGAATGCCCAACGACCGACGTTTTTATTTCAGTTATCTCTGTCTTTCCCTTTATAGACTCGTAGGTCGCCTTTGCCCTCTTGAATAAATTTTAGACACTTCCACGACAAGGGGAGCCGAAAAAGATACTCTGCTTGACTATTAATATTTGTTCATATTATATTATTTCAAATAAGGAAAATTGTACATAGTAAATGTCTACTGGTGCATTAAAGATTTCCCACCAATACCTAAATTAAATTTCGATACTGTTACAGTTTTATTAAAAACTTGCTGCGCCCGTGACTTCGCTTGCGTGGATGTTTTTATAGGAAGTTATTAGGATTTTTTTTCGTTTTTCTCTCAGAACTCTATAACCATAAAGTTTATTAAAAAACTAATAGATGACGTTGGCAGCCAAATCGGTGTCGTCGTTTCTGATATTAGCGTCAGGATGAAAGTAAACTAAAGACTGACGTACCTTTTTTATTTATAAACAAATTGAAATAAAACAAAGTCTAAATGTTAGCCCAAAAGTCCTCCAATCTAATCTAAATACATCACTGGAAACCGCATGAAAGCCAAAACTAAAACTAGCGTGCTCAACAAAGGTGCGCGCAGACAAACAGAAAAACCTCTAAAAACTGTTGTTTTAAGCCTAGAAACGTATTTTTAGTATGTAGCAATTAGTTTTACTTAAAAATATTCAATGTACATACACAGTTTTTTTACGATTTCATTACATATATAAATAATTCCAAATACAAATTTGTATTTATTCTATACAAGCTTTGCACCGAGATTTCATCCGCGCAGAATTATCTTCATTGTGCTGCCCCCCCCCCCCCCTTTTCGCGGTCACTAAACGTCTCATTCCGTTCGCCAAACGACATCGGCTGTTGTATCGGTGGTATATTATATTATATATCACTCAGTAATAAATACTGATATTATATATAATTGATATTATATATCAATCAGTAAATAAGCCGGTATCTCTCTCTCTAACTTGCACCGTTTAAACCGAGTTTCCCGGCTTCTTTTATATTTTTATCTCTTTTTATTACTCTCTCAAAAATTATAATATCATTGCGCTACGATCTGTAGGGACCTACGAATCGAAGCGCGATGATACTAGAATTTTTGAAATTGGACATGTGCTATCAGAGATTAGCACGAACAAACAAATAAACAATCGAAATGTTCCTCTTTATATATTAATATAGATACAAATACTACTCTAAATGTTTTAATAATAGCAACGCCTTGATATCGCAATATAACTGCATACATTGCATGTCGTTTTTTCACAAAACTTAAATAACCCGCTACAATGTCCGCGAAAATTTATTTATGACCATGTAGTAAGAATATAGCGGTTATATATAATTGATAGTATAATAAAGGACTTGTTTACTGATGCAAAAGAGCAACGCCAACTTTCACAGGTTTTTTGTTATTTACGAAAATGGCGGTGTGATTAAAGAGACACAAGGATTATTAGAAGTACATACGGCTTTATATACCGGCAATTTATGAGTGGCACAGAATTCGGGTTTTATCTTTATACTTTTAATATTTCTCTATTTTTACGGTGACTATACTTTAGAAAGTTATACTTTAATGGGAACCATCTAAAAATATCTCCTTTTTCATAATTTTTTTACTTGTCCTAAGAGTTTAGCTCTTATATTATTGCTCTGCAGATTGGTTGTTATATTAATATAACTATTGTTTACTCAGAGTAAATGAAACAAATATCTGAATAAAGTTGCACCATTTTGGTATTTCTCTTTCATAGTTATGAAAGATTTTCATAAGTTTCTTCGATATTCTTTAAAGAATTTTCTGGGCTGAAAATTGTATAGCCTGTTAGTCCCTAATACGTTCTATTAATTTTGGTAAGGATCGGTTAAATAGTTAATGCAAGAAAGCGAGACAAACAAAATCACTTCTACTAGCTATTACCCGCCAGTTCGATCACACGATCATAGTAAGAAGCTTCCTTATTCCATTTGTATACTTCTTAAATTTAAAATAAAGATTTTATTAAAGAAATAAGATTTTTCGGGATAAAATTTGCCAACCTGCCAACTATTTCTGCAAAAAATCACGTCGATCCATTGCTCTGTTGCGACGTAAATTTTTCACGAACAGACACACTCACATTTATAATATTGTAGTTATTAGAATGGTTTGAATATAGTAACGATACGTTAGGATATCTACTCATTTTATCAAGTTTTAATAAATGATTTTTCGAAAATAGATCAAGTCGAAGAAAGTGATAATTTTATTATCCCTGTCATGTTGTCATTTTAATACAATTTTAATTAAAACAACGTTATATTATTAAATGTGATTTTTACTATTATATGCCAAAAACTTCGGTAACTTTTTTAAAAAACTGCTCAATCATTTCAAATACAATATAAGATTCTAGTTTAAATCAATATATGTAACTCAAAAATTACGAAGCCTGTACCTTAGTTAATACGTAGGTTTCTATGGCTTATCTCGTTCAAGAGCTACGACATTCTGAGCACATTTTACAAGTTAAACAATTTTTACATTGAAATTCGACAACGAACATCTTCAGTCGAACTCTTTTTTTATTTTAAATTGAACACTTCCAAATTGAATTATCAGCCAAACTTCTATCGTTCGAATAGATTTTTTTCACCGATATCATTCGAAGTAAAAGATAATTAACCCTAAAATTACTTAACTAAACCTGGCCACAGTTATTTTTAGTTAGGACTCCAATCATACCTTACTTACGCTTAAGTTAAATAAGTTAGTATTCAGTGATTGCGTTTATAGACTCGTGATAGTGAAAAAAAAAACTTATATCCTGCAATTCAGAGATTCGAGTATGTAGTGGTGGAGTAGTGCAACAGATTTGTATTCGACTTAGAGCAGAAAAACATTTCTATTGCAATAATAACTAATATTAATCTAAAATCGAAGTAATGGAATTAATACAACATTTACCGAAACACATTTAATATTATATAAACACATTTAATTTTTTTGATACACCTTTCAATAAAATGATTATCCCCGTCTCGATTGAAAAAAGTACAACGCTGTAATGTACTCACACTGCGTGCTAATGTGATTTGGTGATATTCGGATTTTAAGCATTTGCCTACCATGACTTGTTGAATGTTGCATTATATTGATATACGAAACAAAGTTCAACATTATGTGCACTTCACGTAGCTTCAAAGCGGTTCTCAATTTTCTAACATTAATGGTAGTAAACCATTTGAAAATATCGAATAAATGATAATCATTTTTTGGTTATTTCCATAATTTTACACTATGACTTCGCTTATATAAATCTAAATTGTAATTAATAAGATTATTGCTTTACATTAGTTAATTCGTTTATCATACAATATACGAGTAAACGCATCTAACATATTTAGTTCGGCGACTGATTGCACTTTTTCAGCGGCGCAAGCCCTGATCTTTACAAAAGTCCATTCCTGTTCAACCTACTCTGTTCCTTGTTCTAGCTTTATTGCCAAAAACAGCCTTTTGTTAACATCCTAATCTCTATTAATTTTCTACCACAATCACTTAAACAAAAGTCCATTCCTTTCAACTAAATTCGATATCTCAATAAAATATACTGCGGTGTTTTGCTATGAATGACTTCTATTATGCAATTCCAAATAAGTTATGTGAAATACATCCACAACAAAACCATTAACAACGCGACCTTAATGACGAGATAACAATCTACCTATTCTGTTCCTTTTTCTAGCTTTATTGCCAAAAACGGCCTTTTTGTCAACATCCTAATCTCTATTAATTTTCCAGCACAATCACTTAAACAAAAGTCCATTCCTTTCAACTAAATTCGACATCTCAATAAAATACACTGCTGTCTTTTGCTATGAATGACTTCTCTTATTCAATTCCAAATAAGTTATGTGAAATACATCCATGACAAAACCATTAACAACGCGACATTAACGACGAGATAATAATCTACGTCATCATTGTCCCTAATAATGTCCCTTGGTATTTTACAAATTTAAACTAAACGTTGAAATAAAATCACAGCACAATCGTAAAATATAGACACCTCAATTAGTTCCTCACGACAGACCATTAAGAGTTGGAAAGAAACCAAGGTGAGCCAAATATAGATTTTACCGTTTGTACATTTATCGATTGTTGATACTAGCGGCGGAATAGTTAGTGCGGGTATAAATTATAAATCGAACTACCTTCAAGTCGTAATGAAAACATAGCTTCATTTCTAGAGTGAATTTGAGTGTTTAGTCTCAAATAATAATGACACAAAATAAAATATATGTTTTTATTTTAATAACTGATTAAATGTCAGTTTATTTCAATTAACGGTTCTGTAAACAATCTCTTAAACATCCCCTAATCTCAAGATGACGAAACGCATTAACGCCACCGAATGAAATGTCCCTTAAAATTTAACAATCAAATGAAAGCTTCCGTACTGTAATGGCGTAGATGTCTGCTCTCGAAAAGCGTGCTAATAAATCTTAAGACATATCAGTTGACAATTACATGAAACTACGTGATGTAGTATTATTTCTAGTTTCTTTAATTTCTTTAACCACGACGGGTTTCGTTGTATTACAACATCTTCAGGTGGGATATTGGCAAAGATTCAAAAGAAAAGAAAGTAGAAATAATACTACATCACGTAGTTTCGTGTAATTGTGAATAATGAATTTCTACAAAATTAACGCCAAATATATTCAACATATCAGTTGATTACGAAAACATAAATCAACATAATTCCAGTTCTATTGGAATACTACCGTAATATATGGATATATTTTCTTTGCTCCTACAACTTGTTTAAGCACTACTCTTCTATAGGCTTTATTCGTATAGTTTCCTTCCTGCACATCTTCCGAAATGAGTGAAGGCAATTGTACCTGAAGATTTCTTCTCCCTTATCAGTTATTGATGAATTGGTAATATTAAGAAAAGCACTTGAACCGAGCCAAAAACGTTTCTCTTTCATTCACTATTTCTTTTATATTAGGTATACAACAAAATAATCAGTGTCTTAACGTTGAGTCTCAATTGGTGTTTTCATTCCTTACAAGTAAAATATAACTGGATTGTGAAAAACAGCCAACAAAATTTTGAGTAAATCGTTGGAGTCGGCTAATATATATTGAATCACCAAAAGTTACAATTTTTCTTCTACGTAATAACATCCAATCTAAAACGAAGCATATTAAAATCGATATTACTAGATTTGACCATGAAATTGGAGTTTAATTAAGATCTCCCATATAGACAAATACCACTTGATTTATTTGAGAGCATATTTTTGATTATACATGTCCACAATAGGCTTACTAAAAATCCTACCTGTCTTACGCATTAGCTTTTCAGTTCCTTATTTCCGAGAGGTAAATGGCAAATTAAGAATGGCACTAGTGGTCGCCCAGTGGTCGACATTCTACCTTGAAACTCATTCAGTTAATCAGACATTTTAAAATTCTTTACTTTGTGCGACCGTTTGCACAGACTATGATATGTTCTACATTGATAGTATGAACGTCAACAATAAATATTTTATTGTTGCACGTAAACAATTAATCTTTTAATGTATTTGTAATATATAATTTAATGTATAATTAATTATATAATTTAATGTTTAGGGTATCTGACTGATGTCGATATTTTTTGTACAAATAATGTTAAACTGTAGAGTTGATTAAAAAAACCTTGAGATAAAAAAACAATGCATATAACAAGTAATCGAAGCTTCTAAATAGGAAAAAGTGTCAATTTTTTTTTATTAAATATGAAAAAATTAGAAAATTATTATACATAATATAACAACTTAAATGCAATATTTAACGAGAACTAAAGATATTTAATAAACTCCCTTATAATGAATGCTAAATACGGTCAATTAACGTCGTAATCCAGTTGTGTTTTATATGGGGCGTTTTGTGCTCGGGCGAAATCGGTGTGTTCGGGCGAATCGTAGTTCGTCTGTTTTTAAGTTGTTATAACTTTGTAATAAAATACATTTATATGAACCGTTTTTAATGTTATTACTTATTCTATTTTAATAGTAAAAAAAATTTAGTCAAATACTATTTTGTAACAAATAAATTTTAGCTTTCCGCACTCCATCTCCATATAAACTTTAACTATGCCAAATCTCACACTCTCCGTGCGCGCAATATGCTTCAAAAGCGATACAAAGTTTGTTCTTCACCTACTAACATATAGATAATACCAATAATTATTAACAATATTCTCCCAAAATTTGAGACTTTAAAAATACACGGTAACTCACCGGAACACCTTAAAATCGTAATACCTAAACACGTACACAGCGGCCAGAGTTTTCACCGCAACGAGCGGATGTCTCGGCCCATCGCGCTTCATTAGAATGCAAGCAAAGGCGGCCCTCATTTAATTTCGACGGAGAAATTCATCATCGATCTCGTTTTCATTTTCTCCGAACCGAATAGTCGACAGGCTAGGTCGCCTTCGGCTTTGAAGCTTTGATAACGCGCACGTATAATACGGCGGCAGATACACGCGGCTTCCTCTGTGTCAAAGGCTTAGTCCTTTAGTGGTCTATTTCAGGTACGAATTGCAATTTGCCGACTTTCAAAACGGCCAACGTACGTCTGTGTGTCTCGGGGAAAGCGTTTGTGTGCACGTTTTACGACACTAAAATATTTCATAGAGAATCCTTTATCATCGACGGGATTATAACTAGCTATATTACTTTTCATAATCTCTATAACATAGAGGAACAACATATGGAAGGAGCCGGTGATTGCTTCGCGTAACAATGGAGAAAAAAATGGAATACTTTATTGTTAAGTCTGCTTTTAGACTTAAAATCGTCAACTTAATAATTACAGAATGTAACTAAAATTGAAAAAAAAACTGAGTTTTCTACCGAAAAAAATATTTTTCGAAAACAAAATTTGCTAACATTGGAACCAGTTTTGCACACATTTTCTTTCTACGAATATTCCATTAATGCCTACGTACCAGATACTGAGCAAAACTTATAATTTTATTTAAAGCTCTGTCCACTCCCCGACATAGATATCTCCCAAAATTTAGCCTTGCATGTTCAGCTGGAGAGAGTTGAATCCGAGATACTCCCACTAATCTTTTGATGCCGTCCTGCCAGCGAAGTGAAGAATGATGTGTGCCACGGGTCACGGCTCTTGGGCGGCACCCAAAAGACACTTTATTAATTTTCCGTCTAGGCGACATGTCCCACTAACGCCATTTTAAATCCTCAAAAGCATAGTTATAAATAATCATAAATGGGAACAGGCACTTTTTAGCAATGCATTTGATTTCATTGTTTACCACTTTTCAACATTAGTTTCATACATTGTATTTTTGTCATAAAACTTCCTACATTAGTTGAATATTTATAGTATAAAATTTATATTCCAACTATTATAGATATTTCTCCCGCAGCTTATCTTGGTAAAAAAATCGATTACTTTATTTGCCCCCTCCAACGTTTTTCGGGTTGTGTACCTCAAAGGAAAAACGGAACTCTTATTGGACCACTCACGTGTCTGTCTGTTAGAGCCACTTTTTTCAAAAACCGCTTCACATAGAAACTTAAAATTTGGCATAATAATAAAATATTCAACCCGCACATATCAGCTAACACTCAAAAATATTTAGACGGAAAATAGAGGGTGTAAGGAGAAATTAAGTTGAAAGGGATTCAAAAATATTTTTTTCCTAGTTTAGTATCATATCTTCAGAGACATGCCAAAACATATATAAGAAAAAAAAAGTTCATCCCTATTTCCGAGACTACTATGAAAAAAAAAGGTTTCTGAAATCCACCCAAAAGTGGTAGGAAAATTAAAGCGATAATTCGAGATCTTGTAATTTTTTTTAAATATGTACCTTATTTTTAAGCCTATGTTACTTACATAGGCTGTCAATACAATACTTTGTGAAAAATTAATATTTAACAATAGTTTCACAAACATACAACCTTAGTACCTAAATATGTATGGTTTCATTGTAAATAGTCAATACATATACTTTGTGAAAAATTAATATTTAACAATAGTTTCACAGACATACAACCTTAGGACCTAAATATGTACGGTTTCATTGTAAGTAGTCAATACATATACTTTGTAAAAAATTAATATTTAACCAAAGTTTCACAGACATACAACCTTAGTTACCTAATTATGTACGGTTTCATTGTAAGTAGTCAATACATACACTTTGTGAAAAATTAATATTTAATAATAGTTTCCTAGACATACAACCTTAGTACCTAAATATGCACGGTTTCATTACGCGTACAGGTTTTATTATGTAAATATTTTAAAATGTTAACTATTTAAATATATTCGGATAAATATGCTTAATCCTTATGCCAAATTCATTATACCTATTTTCTTCGTCAAACGGTTTCTGTCGAAAATGGCTGAGACAAATGAAAAGACGGACAGGTACGTGAGTAGCCTTGCAAGGGTTTTGTTTTCTTCCTTATGAAATTCGGAACTCTAAAGATAAAGGGAGGTGCAGATTGCGCTCCATTTGAGTTATACTTAATTTTACTTAATTATTTCATTTTCAGTTTAGGCGTCTAATTATTTTACTCGGTAATTACATTATTACTTAATTTAACAAAACAAAATATCCAATATAGGCCTAATTCAGATTTTTATAGACTGGTGTAGTCTAGATTTTAAGAGACTAGAATATTATAGATCTAATTAAAACTTAATCGAAATTTATACATAACCAGTTTGTGAATTATAAAGACTGTTTTTCTTTCCTCTCTGGCGTCGAAAGACAGAAACAAAAGGATATAAATATTTAAATAACTATCTAGACATCGAATAAGTGGCATACATCGGATTTCAAAAGTTATAATATATTTTCTTTAAGAAATGATAAAGATTTATTTTTGTGATTCCCTACTTCAAAACGGAAAAAAGAAACCCATTAAGATTACTTTGTTTTCCCTTTGTCGGTCAAGACACTTTTCCTAAATTATGGTCGGAGGTATCAAGTTGAAATATACATTATACCAAATGCTAAGGTCTATGAATACATACATACTCCTGTAAAATATCAATCTTCTGCTTCAATGCAATAAAGAGATACAGCTTTCCAAATATAACTATTTTTTATAATGAAACACTAACACACTTATCAAAACCTAAAGGTGTTACCGTTGATGCAATTTTTTTAATTTAACACGGAGGAAAATCACATTAACAAAAATGACTAATTTTTAATTCTGCGTGGAGTTATTAAGGGGTAAACTTAATTTTTCCGTCTTTCGCATTTTTCTGGTATATTTTTATGATATCGACTTACTAAACCTTACGATAATATGAAGTCTACTCGCTAAACGTTATGATAATATGATATAATATGAAGAAGCCCCAGGGCGCCAGTCCTACTCACACTTGATGGTCTTAAACTGACTGTCTTTTATTATGAGTCTATCTCGTTTTTCATTTCACTACTACATACAAGACAAAAAGGTTTAAGTTTTGATTTCTCACTTGATGTTTAATCCTAGTCTAAAAACAATCAGGACAATATGTTTTTGAAACTAACCTCGTGCTGATATGCAGAAGAATTAAAAAAAAATTAAGAGCGAACGAGCCTATATCAAACTTGCCTTTAACTACAAAAAATAAAGATATCAAATTAGTTTTATAGCGGCTACGATGGAAGATTACATAATATCGTAGACTGTAATATCTAGATAACAATATGTGATATATAATAATAATGCAATACATAGCGTGATTATATATACATGATATATAACAATAACGCAATACATAGCTTCTTAAACCGACAATAGAATCACAAACAAATAGACGTCACTTCCGCGTAATTCCTTTAAATTGGCGATATCGCACCACAAAATCCAGCGCCGCTGACGTCAGACCTTGAATCGGGGCGAACAGGTGACAACTACTATCTCACTCTTCCTAATTCCTTCAGAGTTTAAAGCGGTCGACAGTTTTCCGCAGGCGCGCTTTCTGCCACCGCCGCCCCCGTCGTCGTTTCCGCCCTCGCCCTTCAATCAGCAATAATAGCAATCGTGCTTTTCACCGCGAGACATCCAAATCGACATCATAAATAACATTTTATAAATTACTCGTTGTATAAGCGGAAAGGGTGGATAAATACGGCAAGTGTTGTTACATTCGATCTAAATATTGATGTAATTAGTTTTATTTATATACAAGTACATGGTAAACACTGGTTCAGGGATTTGGAAAATATATTTAACGGTTTGCTTCTATTATACAAACAATTCATAATTTTTTTCAAAGAAATAATTGGGCACAAAAGTATAGTAAGACGACCAGTAAAGTGCGTATCGCACTACACATAAACTAAGGGTAGTCTTATAAAAAGAATATATCAAACTATATCCCTATATCTTAAAATTGTTACGTCATGCTCATAGGCGGTCATAAAGGTCTTTGTTAGTTGAATAAAGATTCCAATATCCTGACAGTAGGATCTGCTATTGCGATTCGTCTTCTGTATTTATTTTAAATCAAACATTGTAAAAAATATTTTATAATTAGCATTAATTATTTCCGCGTAGTTAAGATCATTTTTAGATAGTTCCAACACAAATGAAGTTGGATTACCCGAAATAATTTCATTCGAACGTACTCACCAAAGCTTTTCTTTTCTTCCTTGTGATGTATTCGATGTTATATTTGTCAATTAAAATAAAGCGCAGATTAAAGTTCAACAAAAAAAATGCACATCAAAAAATCTTAATGAAATAAGTTAATTGTACCCGTACGAAGCTTTTGGACGGGTCATGTTGACACCTGTAGGAAATACACTTAACGTGGTGAACCAAGAAATATTTTAGACACTATCTTTGTCTGCCCTAAAATACGCTTACAAAAATACTAACGACCCGCCCCGTATGAAGCAGAGGTGGGCGGCTAATATTGTCATAAGCGTTAATACACATCTTTAAAAATTAAAATATTAAAGCGAACGACATTGCAGATAACGTGTGTATAATAAAATATAATTTTTTTCTATTAAAACAGCATTAAAATTTTATAAACATAGTTAACACGTTGAACTGCGTCGTCGTTTTCATAATAGCTCGCCCGCCCCACAACGTGTCGCCACTATGATCTAGCTCTGAATCTGGTCGAACAGGTGACACCGCTATATCACTCCTTTCATTTCTTTCCGAATTTAAAACGTTCGACACTCTCCACAGCCGCGTACTTGAAAAAGCCGCCGAGCTTTTCGCGCTACGCCAAATCGGCGACATTAATAACATTAAATGGCGGGCGGGAGGCGCGGCGACGCTGACACGGGAAGGGCGGCGCCCACCCGGAACAAACAAATGTGTCGATACTGGAGTATAAACAAAACGGAGAAGGGTATTTGCTCAGAGTGAGGGGTTACCTTTTTTCGTTTCGAAATTGCAAAAGAAAAGCTTCTTGGATGGGAAGGGGATATGTGGAGACGTGAACTTATTTTGACTGATGTAATGCTAAACAATGATTGTCCTTATTTATTAAATTCGTTGTAACTATATATTGGCCCATGTTTATATTGCATATAATTTCAATACTAGATAATAAATACAAAATACGACAAATCTATATTTACGAATATAGATACCAATATATTTACGAATATAGATACGAATAGAGATAATAGATACCAAATACAAGTATTTGGTATCTATTATCTCGCGTTGGAATTATCGTTTCAATAATTGAGAAATATTTGAAACGATATTTGTTTCTGATATACATTTTAAAAATCTGGCTAAATACAGGTCAAACTTGCCCATTGTATATTGTGTAGATACAGAGCCTGTGTTAGGTGCGCGCAATTGTCGTTCTAGATCGTTCTATTAACCGTGTTTTGATAACGTTGTTATTAACTTGGTAAATAATGAAAATATAAAAAAAAGATTACATTTTTTTATATATTTTATTAAAGATTTTAAATTAATCATTTTTGACGTCGTTAATACTATGTGTTTAACATAGATTTAAATAATTAATTTCTTTATAACAAAACTATCTCCAATAATGCAATATAGGCATTCTTTAGTCAATATAAACCTTTTTTAGTCATTCTTTAGGGCATTTTAGTATATAATAGCCAAGATTCTATATTTGTACCAGATTGTTGTGATCGATAATTTTCTGGATTGTGAGGGAGAGCGGTAATTTTATAGAAATATTTGAGAAACTTTCACTAGAATGGAAATTTCTCAAATATTTCCACGACTTTTCTGTATAACTTTGTGATCGGCCCGTTACTTGCTATGCTATTTCAGTTTCCTAAAAATCAACTTTTTAGATCAAATTGTGTCCGAAAAAATGCCTGTGACATGCAAACACACCGAAATGATCCATAAGTGTTTCGTTTTTCCTATTTTGATACGGAACTATAAAATAAATAATATAATAATTTTGGAAAACATGGCCTCAGTATATTAATTCGACGATTTATTAATTGAATTGACCGTTATTGTTAAATTGAATGATGGTGACGATAGAGCTGATTGCTATTAACAAGTTATTTGACGGTATCAATTCTAATTAAATTTATGGCAACCATGTAAATTTAAAATATCATCACAAATATAAACTACTCTACAAAGAAGAAAGCACTTGCATGAGCTTTATTCAAAAAGTTTAAAAATAAAAGGCATCGAGTGAAATTTTAATTAAAATATAATAAAGATGAAAGTTATTGGAGTTTAACGTCGAATGTCTAACACTGCGATTCGAAATGATTGACCTATGACGTCACAGTCTCCCATCGCATTCGTTCAATCAACATCTCAATCGTGCGCCTACGTAGCAATATTCAACACGTGGTGATGTAATGACTTTATATTTAGTTTTAAGGTGCTTAAATTGAGTAAGAAGTTATTTAGCGTGAATCATCCTCTATAAGAAGAGATGTGATCAATTCTAATATGCAGTATAATGTGATCGCAAAGACATGTGTTTACTTTTAAGAGTGACTTTCTAATGTTCACAATAATGTAATTTATTACTGTTTGATTTTTAGGCATCAACGATATTTGTTGGTGCAAATGATGAAAAGTTGAAGCTTAAAATATTTTTATCTCAGCATGAAGTTACACACGTTGTTTTTAGGATAATAAAAATCCTTAATGTTTTTTAGGTTTGAACAGTGGTGTGATTAAACATATTGATGCAATTTATAAATAGTTTAATTAATAATAAAAAATATTTTAAAAGATAATTTATTTCATTCATCATTAGGTATTCTGAATTTGAAATCTGGAATAGATTCCACATAAATTTGATTGTCAAAATATTTTAGAGCAAAGGTAGAAATACTCTGCACTGATAAAAGACGATATATTAAATCATTTGACAGTTTATATGTACCACGTAATATGCTGTTAGTGTCAGCTAGTGAATTATCCCACTACTACACTACAACTTCATTATATCAAACATGCACAAAATCTTCTCAAAATTAAAACAACTGATACCAGTAACCGATATAGGTCACTATATCTAATAAATTAGTGATATTTTATCGACTGAAAAAAATAACACAACGATTATAAATTTTAGAAGTCCAGTTGAGTCTTTAAAATATTTCAATCAGTATTTTTATTTATCCCGATTGTTATTCCATTTTATTATTCTTTCAAATTTTATCATAAACCACACGTAAATATCAAATCATGTCTCACAAACCATATGAATTCAATTTCGCTTTTCGATATCGTTGTATTTTATAAAATAAAAATTATATCTGACTTTAACTCTGAAACTATGAATTAGGAAAATTAAAAAAAAAGTCATCGTAAAAATAGTGCACCCAAAATCAACGTTGTACTTCAGAGGAAATATACAATTTCTTCCCAATTTATAAATTTAACAGTATCCGTAAATTAAATGAAACTACGTGATGTAGTATTATTTCTACTTTCTTTCATTTCTTTACTACGACCTAGGTTTCGATGTATTACAATATCTTCAGGTGGGCTATTAGCAAAGATCTATGCTAATTGGCTACATCACGTAGTTTCATTTAATTGTGAATAATGAATTTCTACAAAATTAACCCCAAATATATTCAGTATCCGTAAACTTTAAGTTCACAATATTTTTTTGCTTTCCATATCACAGAAAGGAAAAATGGAAGACTTACACAGTCTCTCTATCCTGTACCGTTAAACTTGAAAGGAATTAACTGATCAAGGCGAAATATGAAAAAGAAGTAAATTTTAACCTATCAAAAAATGTGGTTATATTTTTTAAGTAAATGGCCTTTTTTTAAAATACAAATTTTTTTCAAATACTTTCTAGGATACGGTAATAATAAAAACCCCTAAACAAAGTTAATAAATACAGGACGTCTCTTGTATTTTGATATTATTTTCTTGGTGTTGTTAGCCCTCGAAAAAAGCAATCCTTTAGACGGAGAATTATTTGCAGCATCGAGTACTCTTTAATGGCATATATCTCTGTACCATTAAATCAACAAATGTTTTTTCATCAAAACGTGGTGTTGTTAGTATTGTTAGTAGTTTTCTAACAAACGTAGTATTATTAGAAAAATAGTCTATTAATGTAAAAAAATATAAATAATTACCAATATTCAAAACAAGAGAAGAATTATTCTTACAATAATTTTTAAAAATACAAAAATTGTGTCTAACCAACTGGGTCTGGTTAACCCTGAAATTAAGAACCCTGAGGGTTAAGAAAAAACTTCTGAAATTATAAAATTTTAAACGCTAAAATAAATATTTGAAAATATAAAAATGTTTGCCTTCGCTTCTTGTAAAGCTACAGCTGCGGTGGGGTTGCTTAAATCTCTTAATCCTAATCGGATCCTATTTTGAGATACCGTATTTTTTTTTAATTATACAAATTTAAGATTGGTGTGAAATATTTGGCGAAAGTCCAAATTATGTTTTTTTATGATGACTTTATTCCTTTTAGCAACAAGTACAACGATGTCAACTTTTTACCTTTATTGCATTAGCCTGAAAGAGATGACACATTGGACAAGAAGAAAAACTAAAACACGACTACGGAAAAAAACGAGTGTGCTTTAGACCACACGACTTAAGTAAAACTTCAAATTCACAAAATATGAACTTTAAAATGAATTTACAATTTTATTCACCTTAAACGTATTCTACGTATTTAATGTATTGAACAAAATAATAATTTATAAAATTGTTCAAGAACGAAATGAAATTATAAAATAATCAAAAAATCACCGTTCGCGTAACGCTAGCATACTCGCATATATATATATATATATATATATATATATATATATATTTCATGCACTGGCTATGAGAGGAAGAGAAAAAGAAAATGTGCGCGCGCACTGCTATCTCTTGCTCCTACAGTGTGATATAGATAATAGGCTTGCACTGTGTCTTAGATATACGAAACATAACTGGCTATAAGAAAAAGAGACAAAGAAAATGTGTGCTCGCATCTCTCTCTCTTGTCCCTACAGTAATATACGAAACGTAACTCTCTCTCTCTTTCTGTCTTCACTAACTTATATCTCCCTCTCAATTTCCGTTCGCCTCGCCCGATCACACTTTTCGTAACGCTCTCGTCACGCATTCACCAGCTTACTCCCCAAGTCAAGCGTGGGTAAAGAAGTTTTACTTCCAAAATATCTGAAAAGCATGGAATATATACATACATATCCTGTGAAATTCATAAGTTTTATACCCTGGGACACGCTTTAGATCAAGACCAGTCAGAGGAGACCTTATTTGTTGGAATCACTTTAGTAGATTAGTTTGTACGAGGAAAAAAACTTACTCACATCCATACTCGTACATACATACATACCTAAATAGATTGTCAAACCAATAACGTTATACACCTTAGGACACTCTGTAGATTAAAACGATTCTAAGGAGACCTCATGTGTTGGAATCACTTTAGTAGTTTAGTCTGTACGATGGAATAAACTTACATACAAATACACATAGCCTTTGAAATTCATAACCATTCCTCTGTCGTACTCGGGTAATGAAGCGGGTTTACTTTAAATATATTTAAATAAGCAATAAATATTCATTAATAAACCTAAGATGAATAAAAAAGAACAATTTCAATAATACATACAGTAGTATTTACGTTCTGAAAAATGGCATATGCGTAAATACACCAATATCAAATAATAAAAAGAAGCAACAAACGTATTTATTATCGAAACTGCGACCACTTAAAAGGACGCAAACGTCGGTTCACATCCAAGTATGAAACAAAGCAATACAAATAGAGTCATGCCCGAAACTTCGACGGTCGTAAACATGTCACCAGTAACGTCTCGTCAATCTTCCATCGCTCTTACGTACACGTGACTTAGGTAGGCGCAGGTCGCACTGCATTGATATTCAATCGGAATTCAATCGGTGCGGACGATTACGTGATCGACCGCCGATGATTAAAAACGTAGCCATAGCGAGCGTGGACAAATGACGAGCGGCGCGCACTCGGCATATTAAAGGTCCCAGTGGTCACTCCGGCATCGGCTCTTCTGTAGTCTCCGATTAGTTCATCAGATAAACCGTTGATAAATATAAATCACGTGGGATTTTATCGTAAGACATACCGCAATTAAATTTATCGTTTCTTCACTGACATTAATTGATTAGATATTTTTGCATATTAGCAATGGCGTAAATATTTATAAAAAGAGAATTAAACAAATATAAATCGTCTTCCCGTACCATTGTTAACGTAAACATTGATTTTTTTTCTAACGGTGTGTACGTGTACGTAGTTAACGTATTCCAAACTTTTATTTACAGAATGTTCCCAAATTTAAACAAAGGACAAAGTCTTTATGAACTCTAATAAAGTGATTGTTAAATAAAAATGCACAGCACAGCAAGCTCTATGGAAAGTCAGTAATAAAGCATGGAATTAGGGAAAGGCAGAAATCAAAATACACAATAAGCTCTATGGAAAGTCAGTAATAAAGCATGGAATTAGGGAAAGGCAGAAATCAAAATACACAATAAGCTCTATGGAAAGTCAGTAATAAAGCATGGAATTAGGGAAAGGCAGAAATCAAAATACACAATAAGCTCTATGGAAAGTCAGTAATAAAGCATGGAATTACGGAAATTCAACCTTAAGATGGTCTTTTATCATGTAAATAATTAGGTAGCGAGCGGAACAGATAACAGTCGCAAGAACGAGAAGTACGGAGAATACAGCGGTAAAAAGCACAATTCATCCATGCATACGTCGTCAACTCTTCTGAAGTTGAAAGAGCATCAGTTCAAGTGGTGGCCAAAGATAATATTTCCACATCTACCCCGAAGCATAAAGCTGCTTTTACTGCAATATGAGAGCAAGATAATAGCTCTGCCATATAACGCGATCTTAAACTGAAGTGTTGCAATAAGGATTTTCTATTTTTATACATTCAAGCCAGAAAGTCTCCCTGGATGACAATTATCGGAGATAACAAAAATTCCTTTTTTATATCTTTGGAATCTTGGCTGTGTTATAGAACAGTAGACGTTCAGCCATCGTTGTACAAATATTTCTTGTTACGTCGCTTTTTTTACGCTAAACGAAATTCAAGACTAAGGGCACTCTAAGCTCCCTTCGTGAATATTTTGTGTATGCTTCACTTGTTGAAATTCAGTTGCTAACTGAACAAAAGATCGAACTCTGCGTTCTTTATATACCCTACTCGAGTTTGTATAACTTTCTGGTAATAATCAGGGCATATAAAGTAAAATAAAATAAGAAAGACAATGTGTCAGGAGTAGATATTATGAGTATCAGATATAGAAAAGATATGATAGGTAATGCTAATTTAGACGCCTTTTAAATACCTACAACCGCTCAGAGAGTACTTTTATATTTAGTGGGATGTCTAAAGCGAGTTCTTAGGGTATATAATGATTGGTAGATTTTTACGAGTATTTAATTCATTTTATATGTAAACTACTAAATATTCAGACTCAAAATTTCAAATAGAAATTAAGGATGATATCTAAACGTGCCATTAATAGTTGTTTTTGTCAAAACTTCAATTTTTTTTTCTTTATATTTATTTGCAAAATATTGCATATTTGGTTAATTTTCGATTTATTAGTTACTAATGAATATTATATCAGGTTCCACGGACGTTTGCTGTGTTTACGATAATCACGTCAGTGTTTACACCACAGTATAAATAGCCATATTAACATAATTTCTACATATAATTAGAAATTTTACATATAATAATGTCTAAAGTTGTTGCATACTAACTATTAAAATATGTAAACTTATTTCTTTAATATAAAATAAAGATATTCATTGCAACAAATTAATTGTTTTCTTGTTTACGATTTTGTCATGTAATTAGACAAAATTTATCGAAATTAGCTAAAATTACAAATAAATGGAAATTTCACATGTCGAAATTAATATCTATTATAGGTATAATGTATTATTTTTTGTAGTCTTCTCGGTGTACACAACGGTTTATACTTTATTTACGATCAGAACAGAACATTTTGTTTCTGAGACATTGCAATGGGCAGAAAGTAATAAAGAAATATTTATTACTTTCTGTCAATACTCATAACGGAGCTTCGCAAGCCACCAAAAGTGGTGCTTTTGCTAGTATTTGGTTAATGTCTAAAATTTTGCCTATGAAGTAAATACTTATCCATAAAATTTAATTCTATGTACAAGGATTAACGCGGGTATTGTCAAACTTATAACGTAGTTCTAGACCGTATAAACTAAGGTCATAGTTCAAGGCCAGAGTAGTTTTTTTAATAATTTAATTTTTTAACACCAGGTGTTTAATAATAATTAAAAAAATACCACATATCGAGACTCAAAATTAACATTATCGACATGAGGTGATGTGTAAGCAAGAATATTAACAAAACACCTTATAAACAGCGTAAGATGCATCGTTGTTAGACAATCAAAATCTTAAGTTAAAACTATATCTCTGTATAAACTATAATTCTATTCATTTTAGACTCAGTACAGATAACTATTTTTCATAAATCGTCCTGTTCGGAAAACTATGAGCTGAATTTACTTTATACGTCATTCATAGTGGCGCAGGATTTCTATTCAAATCCTCCATAACATCCCAAATGTATAAAATCTTTTTTACAAATTACTATACCGTAGACATACAGCTAGCAAAGGCGCATTTGATGAAGCCAGAGGCACCAAATATATTAAAACAGTACAGCCCGTCTAAGCACAACCAAAGCCAAAATTTAGTAAGAAATAAAATATTAAATCTATTCAGGCTATTTGAGCGTTTTTAATCAATCTCATTGTTTTTGACGCGCATTTTATGAATTTCTCCACATGCAATTTTAGTTATCATTTGTTATTATTTGTTATTATTCTCCACACGCAATTTTTGTTATTATTTGTTATTATTCTCCACACGCAATTTTTGTTATTAACAGAATTAAATCAAGAGGTATGTCGGCGCCAAAATTGTCTTCATCTTCCTGTAACTGAGCAGAAGTTCTGTTTAAGTGAAATTAATGAAACCGAAACATGTAAATCTGACGTGAAAATATCTCACTCTGCAGAATAGGCACGCATGTTCACAAAATTAGCTTTACGAGCGTTTCTAGCAAACTATAGATTTAAATAGCTTTACGAGTGTTTCTAGCAAACTATATGTTGTATATTCGAGGTCCTGGTGTCATTTGCTTATTCAACGTCTCGGCTTAATGTCACACTTAAAAATAATCTCAGAAGCTCTTGCATGCATGAATTATTTTACAAGCGAACATACCTTGTTTTTTTATCACCGTTCTATATTAAATCACGTGTTTCAATAAAAAATTAAAATAGGTTGCAATTAATTAATTTAAAGGTTTAATTAATTTATTAAATTAAGTTTAACGTTAGTAACAATATAAAACACGACGTATTGTGAAATTAATTTAATTGTATTCATCACAGGCAGGCGTTGTCACGACCAAAACACCAGCAACCAATAAATGATAATAATAATAAATATATTTAGAATCGGAAAGTATATTTCCAACTACATATTAATATATTCCCTAAAATAATCATTACGTAACATCAGGATTAGTTAAATATACACTAAGCTTATTTATGTTACGCATCGCTAATGATAAGTCAATTTATAATCCCCTGTTCAGGCAGAGTAAGGATTTAGTAACGTGGTACTCCAGTACTAAGATGTTGACTATCCAAACGTTCCCGGACTTTAGTACCTACGTTAATCCATTTGAATCAATACGCTTTCCCCACTGTTACTAGGTAAATTCCATGTTGGAACTATATTTAACACACAGCTGTATAACTAAAACTACTCGTAAGTATCCCTACCGTAACCATTGTTGAATAGAACTTGTCTAATCAACATCTTATTTAATATCTATTACAATTCCATCTCAGCTACAATCAAGCAGTAAGACAAACTTAATTATATTAACAGTACATTCAAGTATTAATAAATACTAATTTAAAAAATTTACCAATTATTAGTTTTACATTTCGTACCGTTTCGGGAAAAAACTTGAAAAAAGAAATTTTCGGAGTTTGCAAACTTCCTTCCAGCAGTGCTTCACGGGATGTACTATTCTCATTTCTCAGCAACGTCACTACTGTGCAAATTATCTATACAATGGACCTAAGTTGGCGCACTATATTAATGTATGTCAGAATAGGTGCACGTAATATTTATTCGCAATAAAAAATGTTATTTACAAAGAATATAAATTTAGTTATTACCGTTATAAAGAGTTCATGAAATAAATTACAACTATACTTATTAAATAACGTAATCAAAATAATATGACTCACTTGTCAAAATAAATCGTTCAAAATTTGCCGCAGCGTCTGTTAAGTTTAACTTCGGATGGAAACAGATTCGGTCGATTCACGTTTATTCTTTGCAAGCGTACGTGATCTTTTTTTAACTTTCTAATTTAGTCTATTTTATGTCAGATCGCTCACTGCAAATGATTTATGCAAATATCTGAAATATAAATAAAACTGTTTTACACGTATGTCGTGATTGACTAATTCGATTGACTTCAATGAATTAATATGGCAATGTGGTGAAAGGCTATTTAAATAAAACGACATGTTATACGTATTAAGAAGAAAAAAACAAGACTATATACAACACGAAAGTTTAGAAAGCAACTCAAAACAAACTTTGGATCTTTATTAGTTTTATATGGGTATTTTCGAATTAGTTTTTTAAACTATTCCTTCTTGACGAATTCATATAAAAAATTTCAAGTAAGTTTTGGGTTTTAATAAACATTTTCTTCCATTTGTGTATGGTGGTACTGATGAAATAATTTTTTTTTCAGGATTTACTAATTAACAATTATGGTTGAAGAAGAGATTTTAATCCAAACTATAGCGAATAGCACGGAGTCAAGATCGAAGCAATGTTCCTCAGCGGGTTCTAAATTATTTTTTATTTACTTCTTATTGTATTTATTTATATAATATGTTATATATATATATATATATATATATATACATATATTGATACCTACTCACTTATATATTTAATTTAATATCCACCTTAATGGTCTCGTCGAACTTTTATTTTTCCACGTTAGACAAAATGACGATTCCCACCCGCCATAACCTATGGATTGTACCGTCACCTACATTAGGATATTCGGAAGGTTAATACAATTCTAAGGATATCTCATTTGCCCAAATTAGGTTATCCGTTTCGGATCTAGCGAGTATCATTTGGACACACCCGCATATATTTACATTGTTTAACCGCCAAACACCCTTTCCTTAGTCTGCCGAAGTCGAATAAAAAGCTTCTTAATGTACTATACTTCGCACACTAAGAACGGATTTCGCCAATGTAAAAACAATAAATTTAATGCATTGGAAAACATGTCACTACACAGAAACAATTTCCATCTAATCATTTTCGTTGAAATTCATTTTTCAGTCAACCAAATCGTCAATTTGTCACGACGATTTTTTCATCCACCGCTTTTTTTTTCAAGAATTGTTTCTTTTTAAAATGTTAATTTGGCAAAAAAAAAACCAACTTTCATTATTAACGCACACTTTCTGCTACCTAACACAGCATCATCATTGTACCAACATCCATATTAAGCTCTTGCAAATTTACCTAAGATATCTTCAACTAAAACATTATTAACTTTTCGCCGTTCTTTGCGCTGATTACTTCGGTCAATATTTTAATTTCTCAATATATATTGTTGACTTAATTACTTATCGTGACGCGCAACAGAGGCGCACGATTTTTGTAGATTGTAAGTCGACTACCGATATCTGCCAACGTTTATGGCACATGGTCGGTGATCGAATTTCTACCGACTTGCGTACTAGACGCGCGCGCCGCCAGCCGTCTCAGTTACTGGTTATTCAATCGTATGTTCTATCCTTTTCTCGTGTTACTCGTAATGTTCGGTTTGGCCATAGTCGCTTCGATTTATTTATAAAACCGATTTTTGTTGGACCAATGCATTAAAATATTAAATATCATATGTTCTATTTTCTGAGTTAAAATATTAAGAATCATATGTTCCATTTTCTGAGTTAAAATATTAAATATGATATGTTCTATTTTCTGTGTTAAAATATTAAGTATCACATGTTCTATTTTCTGCGTTAAAATATCAGATATCTTATGTTCTATTTTCTGCGTTGAAATATCAGATATCTTATGTTCTATTTTCTGCGTTAAAATATCAAATATCTTATGTTCTATTTTCTGCGTTAAAATATTAGCTATCTTATGTACTATTTTCTGCGTTGAAATATCAGATATCTTATGTTCTGTTTTCTGCGTTAAAATATCTGATATCTTATGTACTATTTTCTGCGTTGAAATATCAGATATCTTATGTTCTATTTTCTGCGTTAAAATATCTGATATCTTATGTACTATTTTCTGCGTTGAAATATCAGATATCTTATGTACTGTTATCGCCGATTATTGTCAGGTCGATTATTATCGGTTGTCTGCATTGCGTGTAAGTGCCACTAAATATTATCGTATTTTTTTATTTAAAGACGTAAATAACAATTATTTGGACTATGGAACATTGGAAAAGCGATTTAAAACAGAACGTTCCTCTTAAAGTGGGGGTTTCGCCATCCTCTCCGATGGAAGCGGTAGCAATTTATTAGAGGCCATTTGATGTATTCATTTGTTAATGGCCACATAGTTCATGGCTCCAAAGTGGTCAAATTTCTTTATTCACTGGTACAGACACCAACACCTAGTTAAATATTGTCGCTACTATTATTTGTAGATTTATTTTATTTCGATATGTAATCCGTTAGCGTATCATAGACTGAGATAAATTTTTGAAGATACAATAAAATATTATATTGAATTTCATAATATTCATTAGTAATGGACTATTTACCCTTTAGAATGTCACGAGATAGTTCTGAAATGTATGTGTCGATACTTTTGCAACCGATGTCAAAAGTATCGACAAATACATTCGAGAATATCCAACGCCAATTAAATTAAGAATATAAAGAACGGAAATTTTATAATCGAATTGGGTATTTGACTAAATTTTTTTTATTTCATTAATCATAATTTCAAGGTACAACCTGATGAAGAGCGATAATTTTTTTTAATAACCTTAAAAATTGACCCAGTTGTAAAAGTTTAAATTTAACCTTTAGAGAAGGACGGCAATACTGTGTTGTGAGGTCATTTTTAATATTGCACATTATATTCTACGAGAGGAAAAGAGACAGGGATATACCCAACTCTATCCGTATTTTCAAATTTAGAAGCCTACAACTGGCTTATTTTTCAATCAATTTTTGAATTTTTTTCAAGACTGGTTTTTAAGTAACTTTTATTTCACAATATTGTACGAATAACATCAAAATTTAGAATGTGTCAACTACCGTATTCAACCTCCAATCAACAACGATAAGTAAAGAATATATTTAGAGTAAACACTTTCTATCATCAATACACAGAACAGAGTATGTCGCAGCTCTATCTGAATGTAGAAAATATTTTCTAAAAAAATTATTAATTCATACATACTACGGAAAATGAACAGGTACTAAAATAAAAGTATGTTAACTTTATATGGGTATTTTCCTAGGTATATTTTCCCCAGTGGCCCAGAGAAAGCTTTTTAAAAATTTTATGAATTATTAATTCTTCCATGTAATAAAAAACACCGCTATAAACATTATTAAACTACAAGAAAGCTGTAAATTACGCGGATTAATAACAAAATTAACTATTAAAATCTTTTAACGTTATTATCATGCGTATGTGAGTATTGTATAGTCTTAATTAATAAATAACAAAGATAAATTACTAAAAGTACTATGAATCAAGCCGTTTATCAAATTACATTCTAAAAGTGTTAAATATTATTATAAATAAATTGTAATAATTTAATTTTCTAAGTATCTCAATTGATTAGTATTTTACATAGAGATTTTTGTTAAGTATCTCAATTGATTAGTTAAGTATCTCATTTGTCACTGGTGAGATGCGTCAATTCCTTTTCCTATCATTTACATGTATTAGATTATTATTAATCCGCATAATTTAAAGCTTTTAGACAGCTTAACTTTATTTAAAAAGTTATTACTAGAAAAGTTATTACTTTATTACTAGAACAAAAAATAATGAACTACTTTAGCTGTTACGTAAAAAATACCTTATACATCATCTCTCCTTTTGTTCATTTCCTCATTTAGGTTTGAATCACATAAAAATATATAAAAGGCTAATGTAAAATTTAAGTTTCTAGGTAACTGGTAAAGAAAAACTATCAAAGTTCATCCAGCGCCTGAACTAATCGTATTACTCGAATCGTATGAAAAACTTGCAACATAGAAAATTGCGTAAACAATATTAAAAACATTTAAGAACTTGGTAAAAACAGTTTTTCCGAAAATAATTTTATCATTTGCCAAATTCCACGCGTGTAAAATCATGGAGAACGGCCAGTAAAATGTGAAAACATCAAAGTACTTACATTCGAAAAATGTGTATCAAGAGCCACAATATATCCAAACCGGCCGAGGTCCCAAGAGCTCAGCCCGAAGCTGTTACACACGAGACGTGTGGATATTAAGCGTCACGACTCCCGGTGTTTGTACTCATATGTTAGGTCGCATTCTTTTGTAACTGCTTTAGCCGCGTGACCTAGTTTACACGGCCTATTTATAACTAGACATTAAAACGAAATGTTTAGTTATGAGTAGACTTAACCTCTTCCGCAAAAAAACTTGCTAATGGCGAATATCTCCGTTCGAATCCGAATGTTTATTTTGTCGTGAAAACATATGACCTAATATTACACAAATACTCAATCTATCAACATATTGCTAGAGTATAATCTTATCATTTGGCGTTTTTAGGACGAAAGCGACTCAACTTCTAAAAAACCGGCGTTTAAACTTTTAACATTCGGCCTATTTTGTAAACAATGTTCTGTTTCTCATATTTTAGTCAATTTTACAATTAACGCGTTCGAGAGAATATTCTTCTACATCGGTTTTAATTCTAACTCAGTTTTTCCATTTTTTTTTTTGAGAATTCCGTAGTGAGATTGTTTAGGTGTCCACCCGTCTATTTGTCTGCAAGAAACTTCTAAGTTCTGCACAAAATACGATGGAAATCGTTGAAATACGTTTGATTTCTTTTGTTTACTTGAAAATAACGATTTGTAACGCAATTATAGTCGCCATTTTTAGACCCATTTTATTACCATGTCTGTCTCAATAACTCAACTACATAGGAAGTTGTAATTCGTCTTTCTTATTTCTCACATCCTATATATAAATAAAAACTACTAAACCAAGCTAAGTATAAAAAAATAAGAAAAGTTTTGAGTAATAAAATCAAGGTATTTTGAGTAAAACACGATATTGTTACGTCTGTGAATTATATGCTAGGATTTTTTTTAAATATAAATTAATATTTAAAAACATGTAAATATTTCAATACATCTACTGAATTCACACTAAAAACAAATTTATTATGTCAGAGGACGAATGATAGTAAGAGTGAATTAATTTAATTCAAACTTTCGATAATATTTGGATTATTTATATAGTTTTTTTTAAATGTTGTTGTGAAATATCTATAAAAAGAGAAAACTGTACGCAATGTAAGATAATAAAGAAATTTAAAAAAATACCGTAACATAAACCAATATATTTTCACAGGGTTCTACATCCGTACTTGCGATCACGTTTTTGTGTCTGACGTCAATACGTCACTTGTTCCTAGTGTTTTTCGAGAGATCATAAAACATCTTAATAAAATAGTTCGTTTAACAGATTTGAATCGTGTTTCCCAATTTTACGTCTCCAAATGTCAAGAATATATATATATATATATATATATATATATATATATATATATGTATATATAAATGTAATTTTTTTATTACTGTGCGAGGTCACCGACTTTTGTGCGACATTTCGTTCAAATTTGGGCGTGAAACTATAGGACAAACGTTCTATAGTATTCACGTAGTACCGATATGGTGCCAGCGGACCACATAGTGTACATCTTCAATATTTTACAAAATATGGACGTTGGTTTAAATTACTTAACATTAGCGTTGCGCAAGGAATATTGCTATGCTAACTGAGATCTATGTAAAATACACTATTTTGCGTTAAACTTTATACACAAATATTATGTAATAAAATACTTGTAGTATCAAAACAGCATATCTAAAATATATTAAGCTAGATAACTACTTACGCCATAATAGCAGAGAACAAAATTCAATCAACTTGTTTTTTAACCTTGCCGATTTTATAAGGTCTGGCTGCGCCACACTGACATTGAATATTTAAAATTCATCTTGCATCCAGACAACGATATAAAAAATAACAATATACAGTCACAAATATACGTATCGTATTGGCCAGATGCGGGCCAAACGCGGCACTGACAACGCAACACGTTCCCATCGGCCAATTCCGACAGGCGCAGGAATTTTTAATGAAACGTGGACGCGCGGACGCGATTTATTGACGCTCAGTTTACTTACACAGACCGCAATATCCAACTTTTCAGCATTCCGCTTTTGGCATTTTGTAAATAGACAGCTCTCAAAGCGCGGTCTGCATACGCCTAAAACCAAAACGGGTTTTGTAGATTGATTGCAAAAGGCACAGTACCCGTTTGTGCTTTTCACTGCATTTAATTTATTCTTTCAGCGTAATTATGTGTACTCATTCTTTATCACTGAAAAAAATTTAAGTAGACTTGTTTTTATAAGTCATTGTCTTAGACAATTCTTTGCAAATTATAAGATTCTGCGCACGATTTTTGAGTGCATAAAAAAATATGTTTTCGAAAAGTTACAATGTTTCAATTTCATTTACATCTTTGCATTATTTTAAGGGTGTTAGGTTTATTCCTTTGCAAGGTTTATTTTAAGGTTGCTAAGTTTATTTCTTTGCTTTAAAGCCTTTAATTTCTTTGGTGCTAATGAGATGATTATTTTATATGTACTTCGATAATACATCAAAGCTTTTTAAAGTTTGCAACGAAAATAGTTTTAATGTACGTTCCCTTCTTAATTTACTCTATTCCATGATCTTAGTGTACGGATTTTACGATATTTAAAAACTTGTATCAAATTGTGCTGTCATGAATACTTTGTATTATTCAAATTTATTTACTAAATAATTAATTCGAGAGGAATAACTAATGACAAAAACCGAAACCTCGCAAAAAATGATAACCAAAATGTATACACGAGTCTCGAAATATCAAAAAAAACAACAATGGCGACAATTTTTTTACTGCGTATGCGTGTATTAATTACAAATGATGTGGAGTCGGAACGTGCCAGTAATTTCTAGCACATTCTAAGTGTTCGCCACCAAACGGAAATATCGACAAAATTGTATGAAATACTGTGAAATCAGAAGCAATAATAACAAATATTCATAAAATATACAATTTTTGTAGCAAAATATTATATGTAACAAATATATAAACGGAAAAGTGTTCAAAAGCTGAATATTCGTTAAGCACAAAAAGACATTTCAGTTGTATTTATCTGTATCACTCGAATCAAATGTTTACGCAACACTAGTTCTTGTAAATACATTTTCATAAATATTTGTTTCACACATCATTATGAGACTACGAAATTTTTCTTCATTACAATTATGTTTGTAAGTAAATAGCTCCTGTCTTGCAATATACTTAACAATATTTCAAAACTGAACTTCGCTATCACAACTTTATATTCCACATTCATAGATTTATGTTAAAAAGTAACACAACTTCAGACGTTTTAATTAGCAGAAAGTACCGGACTACTACCTTGACAAGCGGACGAACAAAGCGTCAAACTCATAACGAGTTTGACGGAAGCGAGATAAGCGGCCGAGTTTAAGAGTCGCCGAATGGAGCCGCCCAGCTTCCCGCTTCCGGCCGTTCGTTGTACCGCGCCCAGAGAATATTGTGTTTCCAATTATAACTTCTAGCTTCAGTTTCAACTACGACCGCCTTCTTGTGTTAACACGCGGTTGCTACACGAAAGTACGTTAACGAATAATGGCGAAAATATATAAAACTTTGCAACATTTAATAAAGTATAAACACGGTTAAATATTTATTTTTTCATTACTTAGCCACACAAAACTTATTCAAACACATTACTTATACATATAATAAAATTGTATCAGAGTGAATTCTGTACATGGAAAATATTTTAAAAAGACCGATTGACTCAGCGTATAAAATGATAAAATAAACTAGAAAACCCGTTTTTAGAATTTTCGTCTGTCTGTAGATATGTGTATTAATTTGTTTTTCAATCACGCGAAATGTATTGCACGAATTTTGGTGAAATTTGGTATGGTAATAGTTTATATTCTCGAGGATACTATTATATGGATATTAAAGATTAAAAAAAATGTTGACTTGGTGAATATTACGCTATTGGTATAACCGACGCCATCTCTTAGCGTTTTAGTAAACTTTATGCTTATAGTTATAATACGATATGGTACTGCGAACGCCATCTATTAACTTTTTGTACAATTATTGCTCATAAATATTGTAAAAATAAAAACAGAATAACATTGTTGATAATAATAATATTCATAACAGTTTCAGTTGAATCAGCCATGGTGTAAGCCTATGGCAGACGAACGGGCAAGTCAAATTGCATGTCTATAGTTAACTATGTAATCTTAGACATTCTATTTAACGATAGGATACATTACCTAGTGAAAAAGTAATTTCAATATTACATACCCATAGACTGTGACATTGAAAAACGAGACTATACCCATCATCAAGTCATGACTTCAAAAAAGTGGTCAGTAAGTTTAAATAAATTTAATGCAGTCATAACTTTTATTCGTACTAAGTCGTAGGTTAGACTTACTTCCATGATTTTAAATCCACAATGTGCCCTAGTCACATCATATACTGAGGTAAAAGCAATTAATTTATTATGTGAGTGATATCAAGATATATCATCCACTTCAAATTAAACCTGCAACCAGGTAACGATACTAGTCGCAAGTAAGGCCAATGTAATATTGCTATGTCCAAGCAAGCATCCTAACCATGTCTCAACTCCGTATCCATCTCCTCCAACTACTGGGCATAAGACCCGCTTAAAGCATCACAAATACTAGTTCAAGGATCGCCTCCAACGAGAAGATATTGCAATGGCGTCGCGTCTTGGCTCGCGCGCTGCATAGCCGAGCGCTATTCATGAGAGCGCCGTGAAACACCGACTATAATAATATTACCGTGAATAATCTACTCGAGATGCAAATCTGAAAACGTAGCATGAATAACGATTTATGGACCTTAATCTGGGGCTCGTCTTTATTTTTTTTATTTTTATCTAAATATCTTCAACGTACGGTGTGTTGCAATTGTGTATTATAGGAAAAAGCTGTAAATTAAAAAAAATATTACATTTATTTTTCATTTCATAAACACTATATAAATTCTTATAAGACTGAAGTGTGCAGTGCTTTGTCATACGGCGTGCCTGAAGGTTTTGATATAACGGATACAAAATTCCTTTAAGTTTACAACTTTCACGGGGAGTTTTAAATCATTTCATTCATTATTTTTTTCTACGTCTCTTTTCGCTTTCATTTCAAATCAATATAAGAATGAGTCTATTATTCATTATAATTGTCACCTAGTTCTTTAAAATTTTCAAAACAATTCAAAGTGAAAAAAAAGATGTAGGATTAATTTTTAAATAAGTTCGGAACTTGACACTGCTGAAATGAAACCACTGTAGAAACTTTTCAGTATTAAGCGAGTGTATTTTGAATTTTAGTGTATTTGTAATTTTATTCTAGATCTCTTTTCGCTTTGATTTCAAACCAATATAAGAATGAGTCTATTATTCATTATAATTGTCACCTAGTCCTTTAAAATTTTCTACTCAGTTCTTAGTAAAAAAAACGATGTAGGATTGATTTTTAAATAAATTCGGAACTTGACCCTCTTAATGCTGAAATGAAACCATGATGGGAACTTTTCAGTATTAAGCGAGTGTATTTGGCATTTTAGTACAATTTATTACAATTTTTTTTTCTTTAGTCAATGAAAGTTGCAAACTTCTTTTTACATAGTTATATGAGTCTCCCGTGGTTTGCTTTTTTACTCATATAACAAATATTTTGTTTAATTTTTTTTATTTCATTCGCATTTTTATCACGAAATACCTCATATACAAATAAAAACAAAAATTATTATATATTTAACATAGAAAACTAAGAAAAACTAAAAAAGGGACAGGTAAAAAAACAAAATATTATTTCAATTTATTTTTTTCTAAATGAAACGGAAAAACCATTATAATTGAAACTAAAATTTTAAAAAAAATTAAAGAAAGGCTTTGAAAAAAATCACTTCCGCTAAACAAGTAATTAAGCGTAGGTGGTCATCATATCGTGACATGAAACATATTTATGAAAATATCATTCATATTTATTTAAATTCTTATTTAAATACTTTTAAAATAAAATTATTTATTAGTTATTTTTATTATAAACAATAAAATAAGTTTAAAATAAAGTATATACGAATCATTTCACTAGGAATCTGCCCGAATAAATTCGTTTTGTATTTTGCTAATTTGAACTAATCGTGGGTTTTTGTTTTATAAAGAACATGCATACGACAAGGGATCATTAAATTCAACAAGAGAGGGGCTAAATCAACCGGAAAATTGCAAGATACCAAAAAGAGAAACGTATTAAAAACAAAAATCCACTAACATGAAGATCTACATAACCAAACAATTTTGATAACCATTAATAGTCCAACAACATCATATTTTGGGTTGCACCTCGAATCTGACAGATCCAAAAAATTAAAGTACCGCGTAATTTTCTGTTTTTATTTCTAATTGAAATTTTTTATCATGTATCGTCAAAATTAAAAACGGTTTCAATTTTTTCATATGGAATGACCCATACAGCAGGTGAATGAGTTTATGTACTCAAGTAGCTTATTTACGAGGGAAGACAAAAACAAATAAAATATACGATAGAGTAATGTTGCTGTTAATAAATTAAAGTGACGTTACGGAAATTGATGTTAGGAAGGTATAAGGTAAAATTCTATGAAGCATAAATAATATTACATACAAATAAGAAGAACGGGTGCCGATACATTTCTACAAAAAGGGAAAATGCAGTGCAAATAATATGTTGAAAGAAAACTCGTGGCCAGAGATGAACATAGAAATCAAAATGTATGACAAGAATACGTGGACATCACCACGTCAACCATAATTGAATTAGATTAATAAGTGATTAAAAGGTGTGAATGTCAGATTGACATGGAAAATTATATTTCACTAAAAAAGGCGAAGGATTATTAATATTAATATAATAATTAGGAATCTAAATATATTATTTCTAAAAATTGTTTTTTGGTCGAGCGGCTCGATCTCTTTAACTACTGCACCAAACAAAATAAAAAAAAATACCCACTTAAAGCTTATGTTTCCTACTTTGGGCGAAAAATATAAAAAAAATTGAAAAAAATATTTTTGTTCATAAAAAAATTAATTTTTATAACAATTGGCATGAGCGCCATCTGTGGGCGACACATCAAATATCTTAGCCAAATTGTATACTTGGAACACGCTAGATGGCGATATAGTGCGAAGACTTCGCACGGGTCAGCTAGTTTATTAATAATATTAATTTCGTCATATGGCAAGGTGAAGCATCGACGTAAGTAGTGCACGCAAAATATCCCTAGTACTATAAACTAACAATTAAATGAAACTACGTGATGTAGTATTATTTCTACTTTCTTTAATTTCTTTACCACGACCTAGGTTTCGTTGTATTACAACATCTTCAGGTGGGATATTAGCAAAGATTCTTTGAAAAATTGTTTAAAAGAAATGAAAAGATTCAAAGAATCTTTGCTAATATCCCACCTGAAGATGTTGTAATACATTGAAACCTAGGTCGTGGTAAAGAAATTAAAGAAAGTAGAAATAATACTACATCACGTAGTTTCATTTAATTATGAATAATGAATTTCTACAAAATTAACGCCAAATATATTCAACTATAAACTAATTAATATATTTAGTAATAATTTCCGCTAATCAACAAAAGATAAATCTCAATCAATAATCAACTAAAAATAAACTTCTTACGTACGATTAACATTTCTCATCAGCACACTTACTTTGATATCTATAAAAGTTTAAACGTTCAAGGATACAACAGTATTTCTGTAAAACTATCAAAATATTGATTTTATTTTTCGCTAAATAAATAGTAGATATTTTCACACGCATAAAAATAGTAGTAATTGGTTGCTTATATCTCTTTAATCAATTAATGAAAAATGGCCGGAATCATTTAGCTTTGAACTGCTCAATGGCCTTCTATTCTGTTTTTTTTTTAAATTTCTAACACGCGTGTTTGAAAAGTTAGATGGAGGACACACTGCAAAAAACTTTGGAGACATATATCGTAAAACAGAGAGCCCGCGTCAAAAAATATAACCAGACATTTTTTATTGCATTTTAAAAGACCTCTCATTCCCAAATTTGATGTAAAGAAGAAACTTCGAAAAAGAAACAAAAAGTACTTCTCTACTTCTACGTATTCGCAAAATTCAACTACATTTTCATTTAAAATTGCATTACAATCCATCTTAAAGTGGAAGAGATATGATGAGACATACGGACGGGAAAACAGACGGACGTGGCAAAGTTATAAGGGGTCTGCTTTCATCATATATCTATGGAACCCTCGAAAAGTTTTATACTTAAATATGCAATCTAATTAATTATGGACAATCATTTGTACTGCGACTGAACAAAATCATAAAAAGTATTCAATTCTAAGTTTTTATGTAACTGAAATAATAATTATCACTGGAAAAGCGATCATATGATTTTTGTTCATTAAATGGTATAAGTAGGGCCTTTTGACTCGACTGCGGTACAGCATAAGAAGGGTAATGAATTTAACAGTCTATGTATATATGTCTCTTCGTATGCATGTTTGATCGCAGCTTAAAAACTGCTGTGCCGATTTTAGCAAATGCAGTATCAATCGGTTGGTATTTAATGCAAGAGTGGCATAAGCTAGATTTTTAGAGTCAAAAAAAACAATTTGGCGGACTTGCAATAAAAAAAGAATTGAAAAAAAATTTCGCGTATCTTATCGAAAAGAATCAGTCATTCGACAGGTCTTTAAAATAATTATGAGATTTCTTCAACCATTTTTTCATAACCATGAAAAAATAGCCAAGTTTGACACAAATAATAAAAATACCAAGTTCGATGTACACCCGGTTTCGAACTATGTGTATAAAAATAAACTACCAAAACGGGTAAAATAAAAAAAAAGTTATAAAAAACTAAAATCCGACTATGTGGAAAAAAACTGAATTGCAGAAAAACAAGTTGGGAAATCATAATTTTACTGAAAGATAATCGTCACTGAACTGTGAAGCCGTAGGTGGCGTTCATTTTTGAAACATATTCTACGGAAAAAAATATTTACATCTCAAAACAGAACGCCGACCTAAAGTTTCACAATTTAGTAACGATAATCTTTCATTGAAATTATAATTACGTAGCTTCCTTTCCTTTTTTCAGTTTTTTTCAACGTAGTCGGTTTTTCGTTTTTTAACGAAAAATTTTTTTACTTATATTAAAGAATAATTTATTTAAAATAATTTAAATTTAATTTCAAAAGAAGAAACTTAGAAATAGAATTGTAAGAAAACTCAAAGAATAATGCTTTATTTAATGATTGTAATTATACTTAACAATTCTGCAAAACTCACGTTACATCTGTAACTGTATAGGACAGGATATTCGCGAAGACTTTGTTAAACTTACCTGAAACAAAAAAAAAAGATTACATAGAAATAATACAGAAAGATGGTTAAATATCGAAATTTACTTCTTACATAGTATTTTTTACATAATAGAGCAACTGTCAGTAAGTTTAATCCTTTTTTGAATAATATTACTAAAGCCTTCATTATAATTTGGAACCCTTCAAGGTGTCTAATATATTAACTCTTTCAATTCCCTTTAACATTGGCAATGTATTTAGTAACATACTATGAGATGGATAGGCTCATATTGCATCTAGCTATGTTAAAATATTTTAAGATTATATCTCGCAAGCTCTTTCGTTTTATGACATTTGAAAAAGGAAACTTTATTAACATTTGTCATTAACATAATAATGTCGATGTGCCCTTTTACTATACATAATTGTCAAAATGGAATTGTGTACGCAGCGATACACAAACACACCCAAGAAATACATCGATAGAGTTACAAAAGAAATTCGAAATGGCAACAGCGTACGCCGTAAACATAAACCCTCAACGACCTTTTCCGATGCAAAGTTCAGCTCCACAGATTGCCTCCCGACGAAGCTGCCTCCAGTTATTATTACACTGAATCCAAATCGATTCAGCACACGTAGAAACCGTACGTCGCCCCAAAAAAAGAAAATCGCGCCCGCCCCACGCTCGAAGCAGCGCGGGCCGCTGAGGACGCCTGCATAATAGGATCGGCTGGGAGCGCTAACGCACGATCCCATTATACGGATACGCAAACAACAACGGATGTCGACGGGCCGAACTCCTGTCACATTACGAGCGACTTTTCAAAACTTTCCCTCGTACAAATTTGCATGCCGCCGACGCGGCCAACTATCTATGACATAAATACTAGGACGCCTCGCCCGCATCCCCGTCGCGAAGCACAAAGAGGCGCGTGCGGCCATTTTTCCTAAACTATTATAAAGCATAATATATTCCACTCCCACAATTCGCTATCATCCTGCCAACAAAACAAAATAAAAGTGGCGCAACATTTTTTTGGGAACAATGTCGCGCGGCGAGGCCGGAAGCCCGCGCTGCCGCCCGCCCGCCCTCGTTAAGCTACGTTGTAAACGTATTACGTTTATAGAGCCGCATGTAATTCCTTCTATATTCCTATTTTATAGCGAGCGAGCCCTGGATGTATCGTTTATCTCGCAAGAGTATGCGCGGCATGCCCATCACTTAGGCGAATTACCTTGGGCTCTTTTATTTAAATAAATAATCATAAAAATGCAATTTTACGCGACGCAGTTTATGTAGGCGCGGTATTAAATTTTTTGTCCCCCCCTTTGAAACGTACCGCCGTAAGTGACACTTGAGATAGTGCGTACGATCTTCTTTTTATCGTCTCTCGCCTTGACAGCTTTCGAAAGTATATAAAGACCGTCAGAGGAATTGGATAGTAAAAAGTTGCGTATTCCACCGTTACATAATAATGCATTGGTTTAAGCTTTGAGTATATTTGATGGCACAACTATTACTTTCCCTATTTTCTACTTTCAATAAAAGTTGAAAATTAAGAAATTGTTCTTCTTCTTGAATCGGTTCCTCTTTGCAAAAGATCGTGGCTCTCTTTTGAAAACATTTTTACTTTAATGATGATTGGCCATAATTTCTTATTCTTGGCGCTCTGTAGCACATCGTGTAACGGAGTGCCAAGTGTCTCGGATCTGGCCCATCCAGCGTCTAGGATACAACCTCTATACACACGTTTCTCAATGTTGCCGTCAGGTTATCGCGCTAAGTCACAATCAAGATGTACACTATAACTAACATTAAAATATTTTCTTTCTTAAAATATTTTGTAATTATTGAAAGTCACGGGCAAAAGCTAGTACATAAATAATTTCCATTTTGCCTAAAGTTGGTTGTCAACAACAGGCAGAAACGAAGCGGTAGTAATAGCCGCTTGTGGTTAGTTATAAGCCACTGAGAAGTTTCGCTTTCTATATCCAAAGTCCAAAAACAGATTTTGCAAAGTTACAACTACCACTTGAGAAGTTCCTTTCTCCATATCCGAAATGCAGATTTTGCAAAATAGTAACTAAATTAATAACTAACCAGTAGCGAATATATTGAATTACAATTGATAGAAGGAGTTACATTATTCATCTTCAGATCCTGATCTCATACAACTCATCATCAGATCCTGATCCGGCCGATGGTGGAGTTATTCTGCAAAGTAAAAACTACCAGTAGCAAATATCTTGAATTACGGTTGATTTATTACCATCCGTTAAGGAGTTCCATCGTTCATCTCCAGAACTCATCATCAGACTCTAACCTGGTCGACAGAGTAATTATTTTGCAAATAGAAACTACTAATAACAAAAATCTTTAATCGCGTATAATTTACTAACATCCATTAAAGAATTCCATTGTTCATTTCCAGAACTTATTATCAGACTCTGACGTGGTAAGTGGTGTACTTATTTTGCAAAGTAAAAACTACCCGGAGCAAATATCTTTAATCATAGTTGATTTACTGTCATTCGTTAAGGAGTTCCATCGTTCATTTCTGGACTTCATCATCATATTTATATGGAACTACCTGTAAAGTACCTTGTTTCAAATAAAAAAGAACCATCGAAATATGTTTACTCAGTAAAGAATTATCGCTGTATATACATAAAAAAAAACAATTCCGACGAATTTAGAACCTCTTAATTTTTTTGAAGTCGGTTACAAGTATTTGTTTTCAGAAGCGAAGCTAGTAAATTTATTAATTTTATGTTTATATAATCGCATTAATAAATTACACGTTGAATAATTGCGAATATTAAATTCGACTACTAATTTTGTCGGTAAACAGCAGATGAGACATTCGTTACGTCCCGTCGACTACTTATTTGTAAACGTCCACTATTCTGTGAAATGTTATAAACAGATGATCATGAAGAATTCGGATATAAAGAATTTCGGACCTTTTCACACAACATTCTAGAATTATAAACGCATTTCTTCATCCCCTTTTCTAATCTCTCCCACACCAATACAAACTCAAGTATTTCATTTCCTCCACATTATTTCAGTATTAACGCCGCCTATACAAAATGCACCATTAAATCCTACAGCTTACATAATTAATAAACATTCTAATATTCTATTTACTATCGAAATTAAGTCCCGCTCTCATAATCACAAAGCCCCGGAAACTGAGACGCAAAAATCTCATCAACCCCGCCCACTCTGCTACACAAATAATCTGTCGCAACCACGGGCTGCTATCACGCGGCCCCGTTGATACATCCACCGCTCGCGCTGCGACTCCTTTAACCAAATGATGCGACATTAGGCAAACTAGCTAACGCAATCCAAACTGATAAACGTCACCAACTACTTCCCCCTACCCTGTTGCCGTACCGCGTTCTCCTCTCGCAACGTTTCGTATTATAGCGTGAGACATATGGAACTAGATTAGGCGACCACACACTGACTTACAAACTGCGAGCCTTCTTAATAAAATAAGGGTTCATGTAACATGACTATACATACTTCAACGAAACATTACCCTTCCTAATTTTCTTTTAAATTGGAATCGAAATCTTCTTTTAAACTACTTTTGTACTGACACAAGAAACGCAGTTCACTGTGTATACGTCAACAACGCATTTCTGAAGTATGTTACATTTATGAAGTATGTATAGTTCTGGTACATATATTTCAACAAAACATTACCTTTCCTAATGTTCTTTTAAATCGGAATCGAAATCTTCTTTTAAACTACTTGTGTACTGACACAAGAAACGCAGTTCACTGTATATACGTCAACAAAACATTTCTGAAGTATGTTACATTTATGAAGTATGTATAGTTCTGCCACACATATTTCAACAAAACATTACCTTTCCTAATTTTCTTTTAAATCGGAATTACCATCTATCACCATCTACTATTTATCACAACCAAAATCTTCTTTTAAACTGAAACTTCTTTTGTAATCATGGAAGAAACGCAATGTCGTAATTTCAAAGCGTTTCACTGGCATATGATGCTATCGTAACGTCACCTATTGGTCAATTTATGTAAGAATCAGCTTTTGCCCGCGGCTTCCTCCGTGTGGTATTAGGAAAAGAAAACTTCTTTCCAAAGAAATAGGTATAGATTTCAACGTGGCACTTATGTAGATATAAGGCAACTATTGTTTTGAACATAATTTTTCAGACCTGACTTGTAACATTTCTAACGGTGCGCGGGTTAAGGGAGGGTAGCCTAAACTAAAATTCCTTCCAATAATTGATTCATGAATTTGGAATCTTAAATGGAGAAGGTACCACTACTTTTAAAATTTAAATTAATACTCAAAAGAAATACGCAAACAATGTTTTAATTATTGTTAGATTAGTAGGATTGACAACAATATTTTTATTTTTAAAGAGCCAACGTTATCGTGTGCGAGAATATTTCCATGTTATGTTTTTATGTCTGAAAATTTAATACAACGATGATTTGTGCTATTTTCAAATACATCGTGCAGAAATAAAATATGTGCAATTAATAATAACAGTCAGTAATTAATAAAATTTTATTTTGTTATTATTAAGTTCGTGACGCCACTGTAGAGACGATACTGCAGTAATGGTTGTTACGTGATAACTTGACCTTTATCACTGCACGTAGAACTTAATTCATCACATCTACTGTTCTAGAAGCAAAATTGGACTATTATACAAATTTTACTTTTGCTTTGTTACAAACATTAGCACATATTGTTCATTTATAATTACACTCATTTATTCTTTAATTACATTAATTAATGTATACCTAAAAATAAATAAAGATATTAATGAAGGTTTTTTGGCTATAAATGAGGAAAAATAATTAAAAAGAGTGATTTGTATCGCAAAATATCGTGACACTGCCTTGATACTCTGCTTTGATGAGAAAAATGCTTAGTGTGGTTATCTTTTCTAATGAATTATAATAAAAACAACCAAGAGCATATCAGAACTTGCATAAATTATGATACCATAATAATTTAAATTATTTAATTTGATAATTTTAATAATTTTAATTTGGGGAGATGTAGACATACATCTCCCCAAATTAATAACGTAACTTAACGGAAACAATTTAATTTCAAAGTTCTAATTAAATAATAGTATTTAGAATCATTGAGAGACCATTGTTTGTAAAATTACAGAGGGAGAGGGTGGAGGGCATTTTACACGCAACCGTTTTTAAGTTTACAAACAAATTTTAAAGTGTGTAACGAAACGCCTAAATACAAAATTGTATTCGAATTAATTCAGTGGTTTCAGCCTTTAACCATACGGTGGACGTACGAACAATGCGCAAACACAAAACGCAACATTCAAATCTTTCGGCTAATAATGTTTTCTTTTCTCCTACGTACCCCTAATTTTTCGAGACACATCCCTTTTTAAGTAAGTTTTATGAGAAAATTTTACTCAAACAAATCATGTTCGAAAGTGCTCGCATTACGATGCGTACGACGATGCACAGCTCGCTGCGCATGCCAATGTTCAAGCAGCCTTACGAACGTATACCGCTCGCGAAATGGCATGCCCTCCTTCGGCAGTGCAACATTGTAGGCTTACGTACGCAGATTCATGAATCTTTTATTAGGAGTGACATCTGTGTCGCCGTCAGATGCTTAGTAAATAACATTAGTCACAACGCCAGTGCCTATAAACAGAAGGACTTTGGGCGGCGTCATGAGAAAAATATATTTGTTTTACTTGAAACGAAAATTCGTAAAAAATATATTCTACATGTGTAAAACTTTGTAATAATTATTTTTTGATGATAATAACCATTATCAAGCGTTATTTTAGAAAAGAAAATAATGATTAACTTTTATTTTATATCGTTTAGGTCCCGAGCGCCAGAGTGTTGATTTATGGCCCTTGTTATCATTGACACTTAGGCAAAACTTACCTAAGAATGTTCGATATTTTTAACCCTCTCTTCTTCTGTACACATTTTTTTTACATAACCGCTAACAAAAATTCCCTTCAATTTCAATTGGGCACACACTTTGTAATATCCAGCAAATATACTTTGTCAAATTAAAATACTGATAGTATTGTTAATATTCACGAACTAAATTCTCAGTCTGTCAGTTGTCATTTCCAGCAGAAGTAAAAATTCTATAAAAATTGTTTGTAATCTCTACAAAATTTCTTACATTCTCCATACACAAATATAAACAAATATTTTAATGTACCAATAAAAATTATACTATAAATTAAAAAGTCATGGGGACCGCCGACGGAAAGAAAAACTTAAAATTATGAAATAGCAGTAGTTTTATAAAATTTTATGGTATTTTTAATTTTAAAATCCGCGACAAAAATGTTATCGGACAACTAGATACAAATATTGGAAACATTTGAAAATAATCACTTTGTTTTTGTTATGCATTTTTGTATATAAAAATATTAACATATTTAGTAATCACTGTTGTACTAATGTTGCACAACACGTCAGCATTATATATGTATGTGTATATATATATATATATATATATATATATATATATATATATATATATATATATATATATAGGCTTTCACTGCTGGCCAAACGCTATACGTCATACCCATAGCTACAGATATAATTTTAACCATGTCGGTGACGCGAAGACATAATATTTTCCCTTAACAAAAATCGCTTAACGCGTCTAAAGAAGTTTTAACTTCAAAACATAACTTAAAAATATGGCTTAATTAGTTTCACTTTTACTCACAAATATAAATTAGTTTCACTTTTATTTGAATTACAATATTATAACCAAACAATTTTGGCAAAATAAAAACATAACATAATATCGAAACTTATGACTGAATATTTAAATTGGATGTAATATCTTTTAAATATTCCTTTCATAAACAAAATCAGCTTCATATAAAATCAAACCAGAATCTTTCACGGCAGCATTTGGCGAATTTTAAAATCAAAGTTATATGAGTAAGTTTTTATTACTTTATACCTACATAAAAACAAATACGAATATATTTTATGCCGCTTCTTTCGTCCCGCACACAAGATGTGCCACCCCTGCCCCGCCTGCCCCACCACGCGCATTGCTCGACCCGCCCAATACGCGCCCGACGTATACATAAGGTTACGTGACGTAAGGAGCTCGCGATATGGGTAATTAGGCCCGTAACCAGCCGCCCCATTAATCATATTCCGATAATGGACTGATTTCATCTGAGGCACGCCGAGATGGGTATCGATTTCCGCGCTACGCTCCTATGACACGTATGATTTATTAGCGGCCATTAAGCGGGATTACGACTTGTTTATGAACGTGTTGCGAGGAAAATGAATAACGGACAGCTGGCATTCGATTCGTGCGTGGCGCACACCGATAAACGGACCTCGCACAATGCACCTAATCGACAGACCTATGTAATGGCGGCCTATAAATATCAACCGTCTGAACTTCCACATTTATTGGTCAATGGCTTATTTTATTTTTTCGAAATATAAATCCAATAAATTACATTATTTATATAGCTGTTAATAAATGTCAATTATACACAAACAACTCTTTATTTTATTGCAGCAATTCAGAACAGTTAATGTGTAGCATTGGATAAACTTAACCAAGCTTAATACCATGACTGACCAAAAGTCTGAATGGCAAAGCAAAAAAATATCTAAAATTGATTTTTTTTCATGTTAAGGTTGCCTACCGTACGGTATACAGCGGGAAATTTCAACAAAAAAAAAGCCTAAAGCTAGGTAAAGCTAATTATAAATTATTTCAATAGGACAGATTATAGATGATATCACACGAGACATATAAGTAGGTTAAAACTTATTATACCTATTGCAATATAAAAATGACAAAACTACTCGTTAACTTTCTATCGAAACAAATTGTGAGCATATAAGAATGCCTACCAGAGGATTCACGGGATTAGACAAACACGTGTGTTTAGTGTGACAATACTGTAAGGAATTTTGTTTATGAAAACGATATTACGTGAAAAAGTAAATTATCTACGAGGAAAAAAGATTACAATTTTTAAAAGTGTTAAGGAGTTTTACGTATAACGAAAGAAAATGACATGAAAAACCAAACGATTCTCAGTATTTTCGAGAAAGCGTTAGAATATTTTGGAGATTTGATATCAAGCTAAAATTATCTTAGCGATTGTGTTGAAACACATGGAGCGAAAGTAATTGCGATAGAACACCTGTTAATAGAAAGGGTTTAAAACCACAAACAAAACATATCATCATCATCATCATCATATATATTAATACGCTAAGGTTAAGATGTTACTCTCCCTTTTTAGAAAAAACCTCACAACTAATCCACATAAATTATATATCATTTTATAGATAATTGCTTGCTCTACCGGCATCAACAACTAAAAAATTTATTATTGCTATTGTGTTTGCAAATGAATTAATTATTAAAATTATATACACAAAACAGCAATGCTGCCATCTAACGGCTCAACGTCAATATGATTGACGGTCGGTAAATTTTTTGTTTAATTTCAAATCCACTCACGTATAAATAAAGTGGCGCTTTAGCTCAATGCTTTTGATACTTGCGCCTCTATATGTCAATTTTAGTAAAATATTTCTTTGATCTGTCATCTGAGCTTCATAATGGAATAAAAACGTAATAAGCAGTGTGCAAAATTAGAAATGAATTGAATACCTGCAATCAATTTTGATTTATTAAATTGAGTTGAATAATTTATAATGCGAAGACTTCGCACGGGTCACGCTAGTATTACATAATATATGCCCAAAAAGGTAGCAGCATCCGAATTATATTGCGTAATCCCGAAATGTAAAAGCGGAAATAAGAAAAGAGAGAAATTAAAAACGTCAGTAAGAAATAAAAAACCTATTAAAAACATTATATATTTCTTAAAGTTTAACTTGCTTTGTTGCATATCTGTCAGATAAACATTTTTATAATCGATATTGCATTCATGTTCTTCAAAGAAACATGCTCAAATAAAGTCATGCCAACAATCACCTGTTTGAATAATAGATACGATGTTTGTTACAGCACTCCAGATTATCAATAAGGATCCACTTCAATATATACTTAGATAATTTACTGCCGATTGTTCTTTTGTTTAATGTATTTGCTCATATAATGTTAAACAAAAGCATTGTCAAATAAATTTGAACAATTGCGGAACACATAACACATTTATGGCACATATTTACTTACAAAGTAACGCTCTGTGGAAGACGATTTTTAATTCATATAATAGAATGTTTATATTACTTCGTTAATCATTGCACCTTTGAGAAGAAGTCCGCCTTTAGAAGACAAGGAATTTTTGTTTCCTTCTTATATAAAAAAAATCAGGAAATAAAAACCGGCATGACCTATAAATATAATAATTCCTTAGTTGATACTCAGCGAGGGCAGAAAAACGCAGAGAATCGGGCTATTGATTGTGCCGGACTGGCGAAATAACGGAATACAGAGACTGTAGTTTGTAATACCTTTCGCTTTACTCATCAGTAGGTCAATCTATATTCTTACCGAAACTCTTAACATTATTTTACAAATAGTCCGCGATTTCTGATAGTTTTACTTCTTAATTTCAATAACCAGTATTTACTTGCTGTTTAAACAGTCATATTTTCATACTTTCGATCTTGTCAATAACGAACTCACCTAATCGTAAATGAAGTTTGTTGTTTCAAATTTTCTTCCGATTATGTTCTCTGGAGTTTTGACCTCATTTACAACTAATCCCATTCCGGAGATAACACAAAAATGAAATTAAAATAAAACTCAATTCCAGTCGCAATGTTTTAAGCACTCTTCATCGCTCGCGTTTTTACGAAAGCATAAAAGGCGTAATCACTCTTCACGCATAGAGAGGCCCTGTCAGTTCGTATTGATCGATTTCCTGGCACTTTAATTTTGCGCCGAATACAAAGACCGCTGGAAACGAAAATATATACAGGCAGAAATGAAATAACGTCATTTTCAGCCTCCTTCTCCCGTATTACATTTTATGATTACGTTCAAATTTAATTTTGAAAGCAATTCTTCAAACATACTTAGACAATACACAGTTTAGCATCGTTTCATATTTTCATGTTTAATTAGGGTTTCGTGGAGTAACGCTTGTGCGACGAGTAACGAAAATACTTGTGATTCTTACTTGTTTTTTTTTGGAATATATTTGAGTGTACACGATTAATTAAAAAGCGTTTGTTATTTTTAACTGTATAAACAATTATAAACAATTATATTAAGTAATCAAATGTCTATCTTGGATTGTCGCGCATCATCGCCGTGGTTTGTTGGGTTGATCACAAGACATATAAGGCTTTAGAGACGCAGCGCACCGCGGGTGTCCGATTGACATTAAATCACGTACATAAATAAATTATTTACTTTATTTATTTATTTTAGACTTCAAAATATTTACACATTTGATGAATATGAGCAATCTCCTTCAGTTAACCAAAACACCGCAAGTTGACAATTTAATTTTGTCGAAGACTGCAACAGAACGTCAGAGAGAAATTATAGACTTAGCTATAACAATATAAATATTAATAATATAACTATGTAATAAAAAATTCTGTCGTACTAAGTACTGTATACATTTAGGCATTTATAAACATTTAATGGTACATAATTTTCTATTAAACTATTTACAAAATTTTAATTTTTCAAAACGTAAATATATTGCCTACTACACCTTTCGCAGGCGCATATTTAAAAAAATGTATAATTCCTCATATACTTAGAAATTACTAATTTTTGGAAGTTTCCTTTTACTTATGCGATAAAACCTCACATTATGCTGATATTCAGGATTGTATGTCGACTGGAAATACCCTGTAGGTTTTGATTACGACATAAATAACAAAAAATACCTTTTGATAGGGTCCTTATCTTTTTGTTGCGTGAACCAGAAAACTGGACAGTTTACAACAATGTAAGACCAAGTCAAAATATTTATTTAAAATATGCTTAGACAGATAGACGGACGGACAGACAGCAAAGTGATCCTATAAGGGTTCAGTTTTTCTTTTCATTTTAAGGTACAGAAAATCCTAAAATCCAATAATAATTAAATAAACAAATAATTTAGGTATCAACATGGATAGGGGAAAGGGACAGGACGGGAGAAGAAGAAACAGGGTAGTGATAAGAAACCAAATCGGAATATTTTTTCAGATCACTTTTGAAAAAAAACGAGTGTGTGAATTCGGCAGCATGTACAGAGAACTACTCCTTCTCTGTACATGTAGAATATTATGTTATGTTAAAAAAAGTTTATGATTTGAATCTAGAATTAATATAAGGCGGATGACATGAATTCTTCAATGTATTGAAGAGGAGATATAGAATATGTAAATAAACTCTGTCATGTATCCGTTGTTCGAATCTAATTAATACGTGCCCTTAACTGGGAAATAGGATCATACTTTCTCAGACTAAATAATTTTTTAAGACGTTCTAGTATATCTGACAGATCTTCATAATCAAGCTTAGGCATAAAAATGTTTCACAAAGGTGGATTTTAATTCTGACTGCCTAAAATAGCTTAATATTTAATTGGATTGATTAAGATACCCATTTTTGATAACCACTGACCAATAAGAAAGTGATCTGCATTAATATTAGAGATGGTAGTTGAAATAGTAGAAGCGTCTGAGCGGATATAACTTTGTAGATCATCTACAGATACTTAATAATTTAGGAGGAAACAAAATTAATATTGTTGGAATCGATTATTATTCAAGAGTAGGAACTCAGTTCCAAACTTTTTTACTGGTCGAGTTCGAAATTCTTCTCCGAGATCGAGAGTTTCCTGCTGCCATCGGGATTACACGTGTGTCTCTTACAAGGGTTATTGTCATGATGATACATTATTATCTTCATAATATTACTTGACAATCCACTACATCTTTACGAAATATTTCATATCATTATTTACGCATTGAGCCATTTACAGAAGTTTTGAAAAATGTTTGAGGGACAGAAAGTAAATGAAAAGCCCGCCTCTACAAAAATGAGAATTACGAAAGTTGCTTCGTCTATTTATCGGCTTGTTTCTAATAAGATTTTTGTTTTTGATGGAACCGTAAAACTTCATGAACTTTATGGATATATTTACAGAAATATCTAAATTTTTGTTTTTTATGAAACTTTCTGAACTTTATGGAATCATTTACAGAAATATCTAAAGTACATATACATAAAGTATTTTACATTAAGAAAACTGTTCTTTTCACTACAAGTCAACTAAACATCTATACCTTTATGCCTGTTTATATGCCTACTCCATAGTGTCTTCATACCTTATATCCCTTTAATGGAGCAAAGGACATCAACTGTGTCTCGCCCTTCGATTCTCCCTTTTCGGTTAAATCGAAACTTGTCGATATTCCAGTCCGCCGCGAGGTTTCCATCCAAGGGTCACGTTTAATCGTCCTTAGATATTCCCAATCTAAAACCTACCTAGCAATATGGACGAATTCCTTTCGAATGGAAAAATTCTGCGTATGGAACAACTTTGTTCCTCTAATTTTCATGAAGCTCAATTGGCCTTTTCAAGCATAAATTTAATGATGGATATATTCTTACATAGGTATATTCTTCCGAATATTGGAAGAATGTATATGTAAGGCACCGATAGACGGAGGCTTGTAGTAACTGCCTATTTAACGTTAGACATTTATTACTCAGAAATAAAAAAGGAACTCATCTCGCACAACTTTTTCGCACATAACAATGAACCAAAATGAATGAATTCGACTAATATCTTCGTTTTTGACGAGCACATATAAATACAGGCGTAAAATAAATTAAACGATATAAAAAAAATATGCTTTCAAATCTCTTAGTCGTGTCTGTTTATCCTACCGCCTGAATACTACACGATAGCACAGATTATTACACAGCCAGGACTCGCGTAAAAAAACAATGAAACCCAATCTCGGCGCGCACAATAATGAAGAGCGAACAACAGGCACTCGGGCGGAGCGGCCGGGCTCAAAAACTCGCCGCGATGACGAAAATCGTTTCGACGACAACAAAAAACGGAGCGAGAGAAAGGATTCCCCGCGCCGGTGGCTGGTCTCAATCGAGACCGCCCTCGGCCCTGTAGCTACTTCCCCTGCTCGTATACTTGTCGGGGAAAATTTGTCATTCGACGGTTGAACTAGACTATAAAGATCTGTTTACATTTATCATTGTCGAGCAGATAAGGACTGCGACAACGGAGGAAACAAAAATTTGAAAGGAACAGTCACAATATCATTTATTTTTGAAGAAGCATTTGTTGCTCTCTTATACAATACGACTTACCCGTACTAGTACAGCGTACATAGTAAAAAAATATATTAAGACAGGATATATAGAATAATGGCAGCGGATGCAATTAGCCAAACTATCGATATCTTTACTAATATATATACACACATATATATATATATATATATATATATATATATATATATATATATATATATGTATACGTATACGTATATGATATGTATATGTACATGTATATGATATGTATATGTACATGTACATGTATATGTATATGATATGTATATGTACATGTACATGTATACGCATAAGCATATGCATACGCATATATGATATGTATACGTATACGTATACGTATATGTATATGTATATGTATGTGTATATATATACTCGTATATATGTATATGTATATTTATATATATATATATATATATATATATATATATATATATATATATATATATATATATATGGCTGTACACATGGTGTTATCTAAGTTACAGTCTATAAGTGGTTTAAGTAATTAATAACAAGCCAAAGTTGTCGTCTTGCATTTGTAATCTCATGGCGTAACCATTTCGATTCGATAGCGACAATTTTTGGAAGTTTTCTCTAGATAACTTTTCCAAGTGGTTTACCTTAAAAAATAAAAACCTTATACTTTGAACTAGCATTGTAACAAGCTTTCATTCAACACTCCACTCGATAATTTTAATTTTGTTTTTGTTGTGGTGATGCCCTGGCCATCAAACCGTCACGAGGTCACAATCCACGCCTGAATTTAGGATTTACTGTCTGCAATTATGCCAAATTTCACCCTAAAGAATCTTGAATTATTGTAAATACGCTTCTCTTCATGAAATATATTTGGCGTATTTGTAACGAATCTCTAGATATCTTGGACTTTTTACTCATACTTATAATTACTGAATAAATAATATAAAACAACGTAATAGCATTCTTTTTCTTAAAGATAGGAAAATATAACGAGATTTTGAAACATTTCGAACACTAGCAATAGTTATATTTCATTTCTTAATTTTATTCTTTGGACTTCAATATATTTCTACATTTGGCGAATTCGATGTTAAATGAGAATCTCTTCTGGTTAACCAAGACACTAGAATTTGTGGAATTTATTATTCTGACTGCACTAGAAAATCAATGAATATTATAAAACTTAATTTTCTTTGTCCTATAACAATTAATTATACAACTATGCAATAAAGATCAACCTAATAGTAACCAAATTAACAAATATTTAGGTATCCACATGAATAGGTAAAAGAGACAGGTAGAAGAAGGAATGGGATACTGTTAGGTAATCGTGAGCGGAATCACTTTATAAAGCAATAATTCGAAACATAAACCAATGATTCATTTAGCGTGTTAGAATCGAGTTTGTTCCAGAATTTGACAAGATGAACAATAAAGGAGGATTAATAGAAAGTAGTGTTATATTTAGGAATAAGGAAAATAAGTGGAACTTCAGAGCGTAATCCCAATCCATAGGTCCTTAGATCTTTGAATCTAGAATTGAAATATGACGAATACATGGGTTTTTCAAAGTATTGAAAAAAGACATCTATACGTATAATAAAACGTGTAACAGAGTAAATTGTGTAACTATGTGAGGAATATTTTAAAAAGAATGATTGACTTACCATATAGAATTATAATAGACGCCAGATAACCTGTTTCAAATTTGTTTGTTTGTCTGTCTGCTAATTTGTTCTTTAATCACTAAAACGCAAAATATACTGGATGTATTTTGACGAAATTTGATACAATAATAGCTTATATCCTCAAGCAACAGAGAAGATACATTTTATCTGGATATTACAGAATAAAAAAAAACCTGTCTTGGTTAACATTACGATATTGGTACTGCCGACGCCATCTATAAGCGTTTTTGATAAATTTTATGCTCATAGATATAGTGCGATATGGTACTGCCAATGCCACCAATCAGCGTTTTTAGTTAACTCTAATAAGTTAGTAAAGTTGTTCATAGATATCTGAGAGAAAAAAAATAAGAAAAGAACAAAAGAATTGAAGCAACTTTTGTCATCTTTCTACTCGAACGAAGTCGCTAGCACAGCAAGGCTAGCAGAACATATAATTGCGCGGGCCACGTTTTTCCCTACAAATAAAACATTATCTAAACTCGAAATAATTTCTGAAAGCTTTCTAGTATATTTAACCAATTTTCAATGCTGTGACGATAACACATATTTTTACAAACCAGCAAAGGCAGTAAACATGTTTTACAAAGACATAACAGATATATAGACAGAAATAGGGATGGAATCCAATCTAGCCAGTCTAGCAACATTTCACTGTGCAGTCATATTTTATTATACTAATGATAGAGAGGGAAATGGGCACTGCTATAACATACAGAGAGATATATATTCCGTGTTTTCTAACAAAAAGTATGAATTGGACTATTTACATTCTCAACAAATAAACTTTTATCTACGCATGTATTGCTTAGAAACGCCAAAATTAATATTCCAAAAAATTAAGCGGTTAATCCATTAATTATTACAATAATTTTATTATAATATACGTATATAAAGTTACTTTCAATATCAATAACTTACAGAGAAATAACCTGCTAACACGTTCAATAACCTGCTAATCGTTTACGCTCATTTTCAATATTATTAATAAAGAAAAAATAATATACATTTTACTACAGCTAACAGCATAACAAATCTGAAACTTTATAGCTAGACTTACTTCACTGACGGTTTGCTATTCACCGACACGCTAATTGACTGATAGCGGGTTGGAAACTCTTTAGATAGCTCGCTATCTCCACCACTGATGTATTTGTATTTCGCTTTACGTGACGGTCCATTTCTCAACATCTATATTTATACTACAGAAAAGAAGTTTCAGTTTTTCTTCACAAACTGTGGCAGATGTTAGATGCGAAGATAGATCGTCAATTATTGCGGAAGCTATCGTAAACTACACCTACTGAAATATTTTAGTGAGGTATCAGTACGTATCGACAATATGTTGTCTATATATTTTATACCTCGATCTCACATGTGCGCGTAATCTAAGAAATGAGGTTAGATGTTATATTGCAATAAATAATTTATAGTAAAGAAAATCTTTCATATTGCGAAGTTCTATAATTGACTATACATATACTTAATTTTTTGCTATGATAATTGGACGTACACGTACAAACACATCAATTAATTTACATTTCAAATGGAAAATATTTTCCCAAGTATGCAGGATTCGAGGTTCTACGGTGTTTACCATTAGTTTCGAAGTAGTTTTAAAGCACACAGATTTTAGACAAGTCCTGTCCCCTTTCGCAATCACGTCCCATCACTATGTTCTATTTCACAACCGAAAGCAAGCTACATATATTCACGCAACACGAATCTTCCACACACACCACGCTACCCCTAACCGCCATACGTCAACGCAACCGACGAGCCAACGAGCCCCAAACCTCGACATCTCCATCAGCGCGACCCACCCCCGGCAACATATTAAAGCACCCCCATCATAATAACTCATCGCGCCACTGCGCGCCGCGCGGTCCCGCCACAAAATAATTATCAAGATTGTCGTAAAACAAAGCGAGCGGCACAAAGCGCCGCTGCAGCGCGCAGCCTCCCACGGACAATGTAGACGTTTAAAAAATATAAAAATATCTCGACGGCGGAGTAAACGGGACACTTTTCCGCTTCCGGAGGTAGGGTGGGGGGACAAGTCGTTCGGGGGGGGAGCGGTGTCCCTCCCCGCGTTAGTTATCACGAGAACAAATAAAAACGCGATATAATAATGGAATCGCTACACCGTAAAGTCCTTCTGGGTACGCGTTCGGAGTGGACGGCGATATAATACGACATCTTTGGCGAATATTTGCACAGAAATCGAAAGGGCCACAGCGTCCATTTATATGGGAATGTTTATTTAAGGATACATTTCGTGAGGGACAGAACTCGAGGAAAGATTTACAAGTTACGCACGCCGGCCATCTGCGTTGATAAATGTTGCTTTGGAAGAGGGACGATTTAGATGAGCCCTTATATCTTCGCCGATACTGCTGTACATTAGACAGCTTTGTTTAAATTTATTATTAAGATCAATATTTAATATTAAGATCAATGTTTAACCAGAAATATTGCATTATTTCACGCTGCGTGATAATAAATATTCATCTGTAGAAAGTGATAAAGTAAAAAAAAAATACAAAACGGGCAATTTTCTAACATACACTTACATTTTATGCACTTCACGAGTATACAGGTACATTCGATGCTTAATGCGAATATCTGTAGTGAAAATAAAATAAAACGACAAAAACTGCGAAACGGAAAAGTGGATGAGATTATTGAAACACACACCTCCGAATATCCGATTTGCCAAACTAGAAAATTTTCATCCGTCTAACGAGACACGAGGCAACCCATAAAGACGCATTTGCCACTAAATATTTAACACTCTCCATACACCAATAATTTTAAACAAAATTACGCTACAACAAAAAGAAAAAAAACAAATTTGATGCTATTAAAATAGCAATTATTCTTCATTTCGTTATCTCTAGAGTATGCAAACAAATAGCTATACACATAAAATTTCACGCCATTTCTTGCCTTTATGAGATAAGCAGCAACGAAACAGCATATTAACTGACTTAATGCAGCATTCCCTTTCAACGATTATTAATTCTGTCTGCAATCATGTGTCCTTCTACTTACTTCTAACCTTCTAATTACTCTGTTTTATACCACCTCTTTCACATACGTTTGAATATACTTTTGGTAAGTAGTTCACCATACATTCATCCTAAGTATCTAATGTCTAATAATACACCATTTTCAACATACACCTTTCAATATACAACCATTTCACTTTTGCTTCCCTAATATATCGAGATTCATTATTCGTCCTTGCTTTTGTTATTCTTCTACCAGTTGCCGAAGCCAGTAGCTGAATATCTACTGCTAATCGACTATTTAGAAATTAACTTAATCTATAGATATCAGTTATTCTGCGGAATGGTCGCCATGTATCCGTGTATGATGGAAATCCGTGTATAATGAATGAAGCAATGAATGAATTTGAAGGAAACTGCAACTTTATACTTTAGGAGTTTAATCCGCATCTGCAATCATACTGAAGAAATTATTATTACTCAACTCTTTAACTATGTAATTTTATAATACCCCACTGGATGACATAAAAAAAGAGGAAATTCTGAAATTAACGCATATATATATATATATATATATATATATATATATATATATATATATATATATATATATATATATTTATTTAAATGTATTCACAGTCGTAACTTCGGGACGCATTGATTGATTTCATGATTCTTATTGTTTGAAAGCAAATGGTTTTGGATAGGTCCCACGTAAACATGGTAGAACCTAAAAATACACTATGGAGATACTCCTTAATGTATAAAAGTATAAGGTCCCGTTGGAAAGTATCTCACTTAAGCATCTAAACTCTAAAAAACTTATCTGACATATCTTTATGAAAACTAGTCAGAGATGGTAGCCAAGGTCTAACGATGAAAGTGGAAGGTAGTGACAGAACTCCTCAAATCTCTACCTAGATACTGTGCACTTTACTGAGGAGGTTCTCAGTAAAGTCATTTAGTTTGAATTGGTTTCACTCGATATATGGAAGAAGGTAACAAAGTAAATAGGTATGTAAATACGTACATATATATATATATATATATATATATATATATATATATATATATATATATATATATATATATATATAAAAGTATGCAGGAATTAAGGTGTTGAGTGAGGTAGTTAGATAATTTACAGGTATATGCAAACACAGAACAGTTATATTATATGCTCTGTGTATACAAAAGCAGGAACCACTAATTGTGGTGAAGCCAGAAAATCAAAATGTTATTGAAATGTTCTTATGTATATATGTACTATGAATACAGCCGAATGTATATATATATATATATATATATATATATATATATATATATATATATATATACAAACTACGTATGTATATATGATTGAATATGTGTTCATTAAATGTCGCAATTACTTGCTTCGATTTCAATAAATGAGATGTTATTAAATTCTTCGTGAGTTCATTCCAAGATGTGGCGTTCATATGCCCGTGTGTGGGCGTGTATGCGAGAGAGAGAGGAGTCATTTTGCCTCTATTTCTCTCTCTCTCTACCTCTCTAACAGTATTTTCCAAATTTATTTATACTCAGAAATACCAGTGTACTGCAAAAGTTCTAACTAAATACTCGTATTTTTATTATTTTATACTGTTCAATGCGTTATTTGAAAACAGTTAATTTTTTGTCATAAAGTTCAATTATTAATAATCATCAAAAACAATTCAAAGCAAAAACTATTGGACGGATTTTAACTTCGTTAACGATTAACGTTTCGATAACGTTAACGTTTCGTTAACGTTAACTTCGTTTCGTTAACGTTAACTTTTCATTCGTTAACGTTTCGTTTCGTTAACGTTAACTTTTCGTTTCGTTAACGTTAACTTCCATTTCGTTTCGTTAACGTTTCGATTTTAACTTCGTTAACAATTCAAAGCAAAAACTATTGGACGGATTTTAACTTCGGATTTTAACTTTGCAATTTTACACTTTGGGGATTTACACAGCATATGCAGTAGAAGTTAATTGTCTACTTTTACAATATTTCACTAGATGGCGGTATTCATATCATTTTTAATAAACATTTTCAATTACATAAATCATTGTATTCAGATGTTAGTCACTTCAGTATCATCACTATTTATCAGAATCCACAGCATCCTGCTGGGTACATCCCAGAGGTTAAAATTTAAAAATTAAAATATTTGTGTTACATATTAAGTTCGCGATATAAATATGTAATAAGTATGCTAAATTTTCCTGAGTTCTCGTTTCATTTCGAAAAAAAAATAAATACCAAAATAAGTGACCCTTTCGAAAATATAATTTAAAATTACATTTCTAAGGATCTTACACGCGTGAGTAAAAGCTAGAACTCACCACTCCCGTATAATCACGTTGTAAAACAATGACGATACGAATTACATCGCTTTGATGTTGAACACGAGTGTGGGCACAAATAACAGGGGATAAAATTTATGGTCCGTCTAATTTCCGTATAATTTATGGACATTAATTTCCATCATTTTTAGAGCGTGAAAACGCTTCGAAATTTACCTTTATGGTTTGAAGGTCAACACGCAGCAAAGGCTTGTCGGTTTTCAACTAAATTCCTTTTACTGAAAACAGTAACGTAAATGAGTGGGGTAGCAACATGTATCTACTTAAACCACAACATTTTCTACCAGCTTCATAAAATAACAGTACATTACTACTTTGTATAATATATAGAAGGGACACAAGGAGCCAATATAACTATCGATCCTGGTTAGATTAATTCGACATCGAGACGTGGATAGGTTGAATTTACTTCAAGTAAATACCGAATGGAGCTAAAACTAAATAACAAACATAAATGGGATGAATTATATTACAAAGTAATATCCAAAGTGCTCTTTGTTAACTATTCGATACAAAACATCGAAGTGTATTAAACACAAAAAGTAAACTTTAATTTCAACGACAGATGTACTCGCCGGGCCGGGCTCCAATGGCGAGTTCTCTACTTCAAAAGCAAGCCGCGCACTCCACTTAAATAGTAGTAGTTGTTCGCCCCCTCTCCAACGGATAAGTACCGTGTAAATACACGCACTGTACTCGTACTTACACAAAGCACGTAATTATGTCGCTCCAAACTATTCGTATAGCGCGGCCGACGGCAGAGCGAACTGGGCGTCTGGGCCCAGCTGCCGGCGACTTGCGACGTCCGTTAATTAGACGTAGTCATTATCGATTTATTAATAAGTAATTGCGATGTCATCCTCCAAGCTATGCTATCTTGAACTGAGTAATTGAAATAATCTACTATACGTAAACCATACAGTGCGAAATAGTACAAATGTAAGTGCGTATAAATGCACAGTACTTGTAAAACACAATATTTCATCGCATAAATCATTAATTCACTTACAACAATTTGTCAAGTCAAAAAGACATAGTCATTAATGACTAATAGCTCACTAATGGAAGTAGTACTTACATTTCTTTAACCCTAACGACAATGAATATGGGTAATTTGAAATTTACGCATAATAATTACGTGCAGAACATTCTTTGCATCAAATTTCTGAAGACACCTATTCTAATATCAAATACCTCTTCGAGCTAGTCTTAAACAGATATAGCCATTATAAATCAATAAATTTTCTTTCGGTCTGCCCGATAAACGTAATTGTGATAACGTAGAGAAAACGTACTTTTCCGATTGTTTAACTTTAAAAATACTGAACAAGTTAAACTAACATATGATTATCACATCTCCTATATTACATAAAATTATTGAAGTAAACCTTATTTACGCACGCTTGACTTGGGGAGTAAGCTGGTGAATGCGTGACGAGAGCGTTACGAAAAGTGTGATCGAGCGAGGCGAACGGAAGTTGAGAGGGAGATATAAGTTAGTGAAGACAGAAAGAGAGTTACGTTTCGTATATTACTGTAGGGACAAGAGAGAGAGGTGCGAGCACACATTTTCTTTCTCTCTTTCTCTCATAGCCAGTGCATGAAATATATATATATATATATATATATATATATATATATGCAAGTTTGTTAGCGTTACGCGAACGGTGATTTTTTGATTATTTTGTAATTTCATTTCGTTCTCGAACAATTTTATAACTTATTATTTTATACAATACATTAAATATTCTACGTTTAAAGTGAATAAAATTGTAAATACATTTTAAAGTTCATATTTTGTGAATTTGAAGTTTTACTTCAGTCGTGTGGTCTAAAGCACACTCGTTTTATGAACGTTAATGCGTTTTATAAAAGTTACATCAAAAATGTTCATATTATTGTACGAGAAAAACATTATAGCTCCGAACTAGATGGAAGGCTGGTTAATTTTTTTTTATAGTTTACTGCAGTCTAGTGTTTAGAAATAGTACATACTAGTAGTACAAAGTACTCAACCAAGCTCTTCGATATCGGTTACTGGAACAAATCACACTAGACAACAGTCATCGCGCCATACAAAATAACGCTATGTAACGTACTGTGAATTGTAACAAAAAGCAATATAGAAAAAAACCTACGCCACATCTGACATTTGAAAATGGAAAAGTGACTCCGCAATGTAATCAATGACCTTTTCAAATATGGATACATAGTGAGCGTGACAAGTTGATGATGTCATTCATGTGGGCGTCAGATTCGATTAGCTGCTAACTTTTCGTGTCCACAGATGGAAAAAAATTGCCTAAAAATGTATAGCATCGCGTTGCTCAACATTACGATTTGCGATGTTTTTCATTGACGTGTTAATCCGATAAAAAATTTTTAATTCAAAATTCAACCTTCTCAACTATGTAACAATAACAGTATGACTTCTTCACCGATCCAATCGGCTCGTTTAAAGATTTCTGATAAAAAAAATACTATCATTTTCGTGTATTCAGCATTTATAGTACGGAACACCTCAAGAAGAAAAATGGAATCCTTAGAACATCATTCGTCTGTCCGTCGCAGACGATTTTCCCAAAAATCTTTGACATAAAAACTAGACATTGCATAATAATATATATATTTTGCAGTAACTAAGGATTTTAAAATATTTACATGGTAATTTTTGGGGGGAAGATTAAAGTAATATTTAAAAGAGTTATAACGAACACAAAGTTTTATTTTTCACAATTTTAATTCGCATGACCTCAGAGACAAAATGTACAAAATAAGTGCCACCCCAACCCCTCCCATTTTCGAAAGCACTGAACCAAAAAGAATATGATCGGTAGGTCAGTAGAATTTGATTAGACGATACAAAAATAATTTACAGCAATTATCACAAGACTTAAAGCTTTTGAGAAATTTAATATGTTTTTCCGTCTATGAAGGATTATCACAAGTCTTAAAGCTTTTGAGAAATTTAATATGTTTTTCCGTCTATGAAGGATTATCACAAGTCTTAAAGCTTTTGAGAAATTCAATATATTTTTCTGTCTACGCAATAAATTTACAAAGTGAAAAATTACATTATTTGTAAATAGTTTAATATAAATACTATGTAAAGTTAAATGCTGAAACTTTTATAATTAACCCTCTACTAACGATTTGACATATTGATACTAGCCATTTGACATGACAATGGTAAACTTTATATATTGAACGTAATATACTTAAAGATAATAATTACATATTCTATTATCTTTGTGTGGATACGTATAATATAAAGTTTGCTTAATCCGTCACTGGCTAGCGGTCGTCGGTCTAAAATTCCTTTCCTGTAAATTGCTGATCGTTTATTTTTTTAAGAAATTTAATATTAATTACTTTAAAATTTGAGTCCCTTCCAACTAGCCCTTTCGATCAAAAAATGAGCTTTTCTTTTAGTAATTATAATTGTTTTATGTCTGTTACATCGAGACTAACCATGGAGTTATTAAACTATTACATTTTAATATATAACTTTTTATGAAGTCGCATAAAAATCGTATTTTTACAATTTCAGTTCTTTATTATTATCTCTTTTTAATTTGTTTCCTCATCTGCTCACCAACATTATTAACTATTTTTCTTATATTCTTTGACGCAATGATTTATTGCAAGCGAATGGTTGAAGAAAAATATTACATATTTTTCTTGAACCTTACATAAATAAGACTATCGATGCTTTACACAAAATACAACGAAGAGTGAACGATCCTCATTGTTTGCATACGTAACCTTACAGTCATCTGCGTTTGTACCAATTTCCTCATGAGTGAAAATGAAACTAATTTTATAAAGGGAAAAGTTTTGTTTGGCAAAAAACGAGATTATATATATATATATATATATATATATATATATATATATATATATATACACACGTATATATAGACTATTATTATTGACTGTATATACACAGTTTTATGTTACATAATTGGGTAGAATGATTAGTTACTGTTGATAAATTAACTATAAATTGTCTCCATTCATTATATTCCCGAGGTATTCGATTTTTTTACTATCTTAGATCTGATACTTCGCAGACCGAGTTTGATCAGTTAAACTCTTTTTTTAAAATAGAGAAGAAAATGCACAAATGCACTTATATGAAACTCATTTCCCGATTATAAAAGAAAATTGCTCCCCCTCCCTCGTACTCGAACTTCATCACAGCTACGATCGAACACATCACAGCTATTTGCATTAAAAAATACTATATTTCACAGATGCTTGTAATAAACAATAGGTTAGTATATTAATAATTACTGAACGTTTCTTAACATAGAGGAGGAAATAAATATATCTCGGCTTTGTTTAAATCGCGGTTAGAGCCGCGAGAAACTCCAGTAGCAGCTAAGCCTGGGTTTAATGAACCGCACCATAAACTGACCGCGCTATGGCAACACCGCACACGTACACGTTAAGCAACCCACGTGATCTACCGAGTAGCCAAAGATATTAATTAGGCTTACTGTACACGTGTACCGGTTCACGTCGCTAATTCACTGCTCGCGCCCGGCCGGATCGCGCACTCGGAGGCTGCGTGAAGGGAAATTAAACGATAATTAAGCCTACATTGTGGCATTTCAACGTGATGTACACAGCTTTCCATCTCTCTAGTCACAAATTACACCTAATTACAAGCGTACAAAGTAACGTTTATCAGCTGATGTACACGAGATTAATTTTTCAATAGAAAATGGAAAATATTATAGCGTTGTGACATATTTAGCCTAATTTCGTAAAAAATTAAAGGAATATGTTATACAATACAGAAAGTAATAAGGTTTTTTTTAACTTATTTAAAAAAAAATACTCAGTACATGTCGTTTCCTGAAAATTGCTCAGTAAAATAATTTCAGTTGAAAGTTCAAGATGAATGTTAACTACTCGATTTTTTTCAAGTCATTCAAATTTATCAGTAGAAAATGAAATAGACTGTTTATTTGAAGCTTTAAATGTCAAAAAAATCTATGCTTAATAATGAAAAAAGTAAGGTGAATCTTCTATTTCATCTCGAAATGGTAGAGCCTGCGAACAATAAAATCGCCGTCATTTTATTGGGGGATTTTTTGAAGGGAAGCTTCTTAACTGAATTTGGGATGGGGACCTAACCGAGAAAAAGTGAAACGTCACGAACGAACGCAGCTATGAAACGAACCCCAACGCACCCATATGAGATGGCGAAGTCATTATTAGCAATCACTTATGATAAATAAAGTAAATTCAGTCCAAACGAGATATGAAACCCTCGATGCGCGAGCCAGATTTACACATGGCCGGATTTTTTTGTTTTACTACGAAACCTGTAGAAAATATCCGAACCTGTAGAAATATATGTCGTATGCGCGTTGAAACACGCGAAAATAGGGTTCCAGAAAAAATCGAGAAACGAACTTCCTAATGCAACTGCCCGAAATTAAATTATTTTAACAAAAATTTAATTGTAACAACTACTTCCGAGATTTTTTTATGATTTTTGGCAAGTTTAAAACCATTACAAGTTACTACACTGCAAACCACTTTGAAGTTTTAAATTTTAAGAACAAGACTTTGAAATTAATAAAAAAGGGTCAAGATATTTAAATTATGAAAAAATTAGATTCTTTCCACTTTAGATATGAAAACATTAAATTTTTTTTATTAATTAATTAATGATTAAAATCACCTTTTAGGAAGTATCCATTTATCAAATTTCATGCGGTCTAGAACTACCATACAGGATGAAAGTACAAGAAGAAATAATAAAAATTGGTATATTGGCTGTGGAATCATAAAATATCAATTTCCATAAATCTATTTTTTTATTTTAGGCCACTGAAGTAATTGTCATTATCATTTATAAAACATTTATGGTGAAAGGAGTAGTAAAAAAATATTTCGAGTTAAAAAGATGAACCTAAACGGAGTAAATGAAAATCAATACACTACGGTTCACTCAGTAGTAATGAGAGATTATTTACTACAAGCTTCAGAATCAGGAAAACAAGATTTTGATTCTATTTAAAGAAAGAAATTAAACAAATTGTTTTCTTCTTTCTTTCTTTCTTTTAGAACTTCTTGTCTTCGCCACGGTCCGCTGAAACTTACGAGTGATTTTCAATTACTTTCAAGTTATAATGTATCGAAAATATTGAGATAGGTGTACAAAATGTTCTTCTCTGTTTAATGTATTGTTATATATTTATTTCTACTTTTAAAACATTTGTTACATTTATACAATATGGTGAATTCTTTTCACACGCGTTAAGTAGGAATGTACGAATAAAGTCTAGCCGTTTTGAAATACATACAAGCGTGGGTTGCGCTTGTACAAGCGTGGGTTGCGCTTGATATCACCTTTCCTAAATTATTTTATTGCTAGTTATTTATAAAGGTAGAATCATTATGAAAATGTTGGTCGAAAGCTTCCCACACGTATTTTTACATGAAAGTTAATTTTTTTGACGTCAGAGACATCCTTTTGCTCTTGACCAAATTATTTAGATATAAAAATTATTATTTATTTTCAGTTCATATTGGTGCAAAGGTGTCTGTGTTGTTGATGTGGTTTTTTAAACAAGTTCAGAATAAAATGGCCATAATCATCCGCCATATTTAAAATACCTATAGTAAGGTCATATATTATATGTCACCTACGAAATTATGTTGTCAAAAAATTTACTTTCATGTAAAAAACGAGTGTGCTTTAGACCACACGACTGAAGTAAAACTTCAAATTCACAAAATATGAACTTCAAAATGAATTTACAATTTTATTCATTTTAAATGTAGAATATTTAATGTATTGAACAAAATAATAATTTGTAAATATGTTCAAGAACAAAATGAAATTACAAAATAATCAAAAAATCACCGTTCGCGTAACGCTAGTAACATAACTGGCTATGAGAGAAAGAGAGAAAGAAAATGTGTGCTCGCACCTCTCTCTCTTGTACTTACAGTAATATACGAAACGTAACTCTCTCTCTTTCTGTCTTCATTAACTTATACCTTCTTCTCAACTTCCGTTTGCCTCGCTCGATCACACTTTTCGTAACGCTTTCGTCACGCATTCACCAGCTTACTCCCCAAGTCAAGCGAGCGTAAAGAAGTTTTATTTAAAAAAATGGGTTGCGCTTGGCATCAATGACATTTCCTAAATCATTGTATCGCTAGTTATTTGTAAAGGTAGAATCATTATGAAAATGTTAGTCGGAAGCATCCCACACGTTTTTTTACATGAAAGTTAATTTTTTGAGAGACGTCCTTTTGCTCTTAGCCATTCATTTGTTTTAAAAATCATTTTTTATTTATTTGGTTCATATTGTTACCAAAGCGTGTTTATTTAGTCTATTTTTCAAACTATAGTTTTATTTTTACCTTTTATGGAATTATTGTATTGTCCTAGGGTCTTGATACGTGTGCAAAATTTTAAATAATTAAGACGCGTAGAAATTCGTGAAACTTTAATTGAAAGATTCTGTTACATTATTATATAGAAGTCATTATTACACATACAAGTGAAGTTAATAAAACTGTGCTTGTTAACTTAGTGGAGGTGTCGACTTTTCGTGTGAAGTGTGGAAAAATAAATAATGAATTACGTAATTACCCTGTTGTTATAACTCGTTTAAGTTCAGGTTGGTAAGACTTATTTAGAGATAACCCGGCTTATAAACTTGTTTTCTATTACACAACTTTGCGAGTGCGTGCTTTATTGTTGACTAACGCACCAGTTTCGGCAATAGAAGTAATCATAATCCGGCTAATTTTGCAAGTAACTAATAACATAATTTTTTAGATTTTTAAAATATATCTAATAGAGATTTTTGAAGATCTTCCTCTAAAACAATTATACGATCTTTTAATTTTGTAAAATATTTATTACGATTTAAATTTACCTTTGAGAAATAACAGGGGTTTCAGTCCCTTGGCTTGTACCTATATACGTGGTACGTACTTATGAGAACAGGCTACAGGTGATCCTTTCTTTCTTCTATAGATTGATCAATTATCAGAACAAAAGCTATTGATTGAATAGTTAATTTTTTATTAAACGATAAAAAAACTTCTTTTTCTCTTGTTTGGTGGCAGCTCTAGGCCTCCGGTTTGTGCAGATCTTCTTGCCGTTACTCTCTCATTCTTATTGTTTTTAACTCTTTTTTGGAACGAAGTTCCTTTTCGCACATTACACACTTGGCGAATGAGAGCTAGCCGAAAAAAGTGTAAGACTTCGACCGACACTTTTCCTACAGTATAAAAGTGTAAGATTTCGACCTACACTTTTGCTACAGTATAAAAGTGTAAAATTTCGACCGATACCTTTGCTTCAGTATAAACGTTTGCGTGTCTGCCTGCAAGCGTATGTCAATGTATAGGTGCAGCATAGATGTGCGGCGTTCGCGTCGGCTGTATTCCTTGAAGCGTGTGTATTTAGCAATCCATGCGCATATATATACATAAACATATACATAATCATATATATACATTATCATGGCATAATACTTATAACCTCCCTTCACTATTTTCAAAGTCGTGTTATTGTTATCAATACAGAATGAATTGTGAAAGTGATTCAGTACAAGTTGAGGATGGTGAAAATTAAGTCAGGTAATTACCAGTGTTAAAGTGACAATAAGTGGATGATTTATTTTTAATTATAATTTTTGGTATCATCTTTGAACTAACAATAAAATTAAATCATGCAATACTGTTCGTGTATTATGTAAGTTTTGTTTAATTAAAAGATGTTGCTCGGATCTTGCGGATCGCTTCATTGCCATTATCATTTTTTTATATCTTACAATATTTTTATTCCTGTAGATTATATATATATATATATATATATATATATATATATATATATGTAAATCTTTTATTTTAAAAGTGAAATAACTGAGGTACAATTTACAAAACCCAAAAAGAAAACCAATGTGCAAAGATGTAAAGAATATCATGGTTCCTTCATTTATTTCTTTTAATTTTTCATTTACGTACTCTCCAACGTTGTTAACTTATTTCGTTGTGCTTATTATTTAACACGTAATATATAATGAAACGAACTTCGTTCCAACCGAGTGTCCCACGACACCTCTCGTTCTTTTTTATTTTTAACATTTTCTTAACATTGTTTGTTTAATGAATATTTAAATAATGCGGGACGTGCACTGTTGGCTTTATTAAAAATGTAGGTCTCCGTACTAAGAAGGTTTTTGTAATCGCGGCAACCGATTACAAAAACAAAAAAATTTGATAATCGACTGCGTAGTAAAAAGCGAATTAAGCATTTGTAAACAAGCAAACAACTAAGGATGCAAAGATGCGATTATAAACATAGTTTTGCTCTCTAAACTCTAAGAGACTGCATAGTGACTCAGTCGGGAGTCATCAGACCTGAAGGCTTTCTTGTCAAAGCCTACCCAGTTATTATCGTCTTATTTTATTTTTTATAAAATATTTGTATTTTCGTAAACCGTGCAAATAAGTATATCATGCAAATAAAATTTACGTTACACATACTTTCTCGTGAAGCGTAAGCCTGTATTTACGTATTTTCAGGCTGCATATTGTTGCAGTAACGCCTATTCTCGTAATTTTCTTAAGTTTTGTATGATTATATCTTAAGTTTAATTTTCTCGTTTAAAAAGTACGTACTCAAAAATTAAGAAAAAATTTAGAAATTTCTAAAGATACTACGTGTGCGACGTGTTTCCTTACTGTAGAAACACACACAGATAGATACACTTTTTTATTTTCGGAATTTTTATATTCTATTAGTGCTTCATAATCTATTTCCATTAAAATAGTTTCTTTTATTCTTCACTGATTACAATATTTTCTTCGTTTCCATAGTCATTCAAAAGTAAAATTTGTAATTACTAACAATCACCACCGACGTCAATTATATCATGTTTCACTGTTAACGTAGTTATTTAATATCAGAAACAATATTGAATATATTTGGCGTTAATTTTCTAGAAATGCATTGTTCATAATTAAATGAAACTACGTGATGTAGTATTATTTCCACTTTCTTTAATTTATTTACCACGACCTAGATTTCCTTGTATTACAACATCTTCAGGTGGGCTATTAGCAAAGATGTTGTAATCACATAAAGATGTTGTAATACAACGAAACCTAGGTCGTTGTAAAGAAATTAAAGAAAGTAAAAATAATACTACATCACGTAGTTTCATTTAATTATGATCAGAAACAATGCAAATATCCTATCAATTTATATAAAAATTTTTAAGTTTAATAGAGAAACCGCTTGCATCTATTAGTAAGAATCTTTTTATTATACAAAATGATTTTCAATACTAGATTGTTTTCTTAAACAACCGTTTTTCTGGAATTAGTTCATTATACCCCATATATGCACATATGAAATATATTGCGAGAGTTTTTGAGTTCGCATCTGTAAAACATTTCCTATGCGAAGGATTCCTTTCCAGCATTGTTTTCCTTGTTTTCCTTTCATATCTTCCTATTATGGATGTCTAGATATAAGTAATAAATTATTTTATGTACTATTATTATAGTTTTAGTTTTTCCATTCTTCAAACTTTTTCTTTACATTTCCATATCTTCAAACTTTTCCCCCCTGAGGTACAAACCAGGATGCTGCCCTAAAGGGTTATAGATAGTGAAATTACTGTAATTAGTCACACGTAAATATAAATGCGTTAATTAAGTTAAAAACCGTTTATTAAAAACAAAAATAAATATGCCATCTAGTAGAGAATTATAAAATTAAACATTGCAATTAGTTCCTTATAAAAGAAACAGATGTCGCTGTCAAATTGTTAATTACTAACTTATTAATTAATAAACAAATTGCAAAGTTGAATAATTTTGTCGATTTTTATTACGTATATTGTCCAAATCATTAAGTTATAATACTGTGTTTTTGCTATTTTATTATACATTTAGAAGACGAAATGGATAAAAGATAACTATATTAAAACAAACTTGGAGAACGGCATTAGCTATTTAGTTCTGTGAAAAACAGCTCACCCTTATAAATAGCAAAGTACAAAGAAAGACAGATGTAAATAGCGACAACTGATAAACACACAGATGTGTAACGTTGGGCCGTAAGCCAGTTTCACTGTGCCACATAAGGTCGTGGAGAGGGCGCGTGCCGCGCCCGCTGCTTCTTCATTAGTCGCACTAATGTACGTTTCAGGTGCGATATTTATAACGGCAACGAGTCCGCCCCGGTGATGCAATAACTCTCGCGTCCCGAAAGTGGAGTACGGCGAAACTAGAGCGCAATAATACGGTTATAATGCTTAAAGTTTTCATATATTTTTGCCTTGTGTCGCTCAATTATGAAAGTTGCGCGATTTATATTTTATATGAACTGAATAAATAAGTTTGCGAGGCGCCGCGGTGCGGGACGCTTCGTACGGCCAGGAGTGGAGCCTACGGAGGGCTTCGTGAGTGCGCAAGAAATTTATGACTACTACTGTATCTGAAATAGAGATCGTTTAGGTGAATTTTTCGTGAAAGTTTCGTGAATTTTTATTTTTTCATAACTTTGATACACTTAACGGTATCTGCGGTATTTTTATGGCATCATTTGAAAAGAACAACGAGGGTAAGCAAGCTAGATATTTTTAACTCACGGCCAAAAATAATGATTTATTTAACTTTTTTTATCTTACTTAAGAATAAATTTATAAACAATTCAGCATCGATTTTAAAATGCGTGCTCTTTATAAACTGTAAGGGATGGATGGACGGTCTTGCATACTTGCGTATGAGTCCGACCCCCATATACGACCGACGTAAATTAAGGGTTAACTTTAAATTATAAAGATTTCAAAGCGTACATTTTTTGATACACGTCTTCACATTAATGAAATTATACTTTCAATTATACTTGTTCTCATAATATCAGTAACGCGATAAATTTAAATGTATGTATAGATTTAAAATTATTAGTGCATTTTAAGAAACGATCATTTTGATACTAACAAGTATGATACAAATTAGAGACAGATTAATTCTAATTGTCAGAACTATATATATAATTATGAATAAAATTTAATCAATCATACAATTTTTTTGTAGAATTTTTATTTGTCTGTCTGTCCATCTGTTTGTCCGGGTTAAACTTAGAAACGATTAATTGAGTAGCAAAATATGTTATGTCATTAGTTGTTATATAGAATTGTATATCAAAGCTATTATTAAAACATAGAATCTCCTCGCTCTTCCCCTTGTAACCTGTTCGGGAACATTGGCAATCCTGGCGGGGTCAGGTGATTTCATTTCATGAAATTATTGGTTCCCTCCTACACAGTAATTGACCTCAACTTTAAAAAAAATAGTAGTGAATAGTAGTGGGGCAGGTGCGCCAAACAATTCACCAAAATAATACTGCACTAAATTTAGAAAGCAATAGGACTTTTTAAAGCTTTCATTAAAAGCGCACTAAAGTCAGTATGGTACACTTATAAAAATAGATGAAACAAGCCCGAACTATATGGGTCTACTATACCATTAAAAGACCCTTTGCTCACTTTCCATCTCCGCCATCAGATCCTATCATCATCATACGTTGCCACTGGAAACAAGTATGCGTACCAAGTTTCGTGTCGTTAGCTCATTGGAAAGCGGGTGAAATAACCCGGTAAATATCCCGGGTCATCTACTAATAATATTTTAACAAATAACAAAGCATGTGATTTAGCAAGAAAACTGAATGGTGCTGTAAAAAGGTGAGAAAGAAAATTTGCAAAGGCTTTTATTAGACAGGAAAATTCAAAATAAAGATATAATAATATCCAAATAACACTGAAGAAAAAGCGAAAATGATGAAAGTAACTTTAAACCAGTTTCATTATACTTTAGGTACAACGAAACTGGTAATTAATTTACAACAAATAATTGAACATAAAAGAGAATGTACACGAACTGAGAATGGGAACTTATCCGACAAGAGATAAAATACATGTTCCGATAAAAATGTAATAGAGCTTAACCATGTTTGTTTTCTGAAAAGATATTCACTGAACGTGGAAAACAGAAGTGAAACTTATAAAACATAATTATGTAAATAATATATTTACCTATGTATATATACGCATAAACAGTTAACCCTCTGACCCATTAAACGGTACCATAGAATTATATAATTCTATATAGGTTACGTTAGTGAATATTTTAGGCAATGTATATCATACGAATGACATGGTCGATATGTCGCATTTTCGTTGGAATTGAATGAATTTACTTCTCCCCTTTTTACTGTGGTATATGTCATATTTTAGTTAAACTGGCTAAATTTCTTCCATTGTATTTTAGATTTCAAAACGCCGCTAAATTTTACTTCATTTGATTTGATCTAATTACTGCAAGCAGTAAGACATACATCTAAATAGGATGCTATAGAGAATATTCGTCTATGCATGTATGGCTATCTTCTTAGCAAGACGACCGGCGACATACGGAGAGTCTAATGAGGCCAGCCGCGTCCCGCCGCAAGTCCTTGTCGACGGCTCTAACAGCCCGCCTTCGCAAACAAGCTGGACTAGCTTGTTCACTGGCATCTGGTCAGAATCTGACCCGAAGGGCGCCTATAACTACGACCTGCAAACCAAAATTAATCAATTTCTTGAGCAATGCTCAATTTAAGAGGTTCAAATTACCGTTACCTTTTGATTTTTTTCCACCGCTTTTGGTGACAATAAATGACGCAACCTTATAAGAAAAAGCTTTTATATAAAACGCTATAAATATGCAGCTTAAACATAAAACTTAATTCCGTAATTTAAAACCGTTTTAGGGTTTCGTAACCTAAAAATGGAAGTCCATCCTATCGAGTTAGTAGCGCTATCTATGCCTATCCGTATTCCTATAAGCGACAAAACTCAAAAAATATTATAACAAAAAAAGCTGCACGTTAAAATAAAGAATAAATACATTTAGTACTATTCTTTTTTTTTTCAAAATAAAACCAAAATTGTACAGTATGAATATTTAAGTGTTGATTTTAAGACGAAGTACATTCGTACTAGACATACGCTAAGGCGTATAATTAACGAAAAATTGTGCTTTTAAACATTATTTTGCTCTCTCTTGTAACTCTAGGAAATTATAAATAATATTAATAAAACAACAAGCACGAGTGGAACTAGCACTACGAGGTTTCCGTCCACATTTAGGCCCTCATAAACGTTTAATGGTACATAGTATTAAATTTTCGTAACGTAAATATGTGGCTTATTATATCTCTCACTGGTAGAAAAACAAGCTGCTTACTTAAAAAAAAACTGTCGACATCTAGAATCGGCGCTATAGGTTTTCTACAAATTTCGCGTACGCTTCTAAAAAGTCTGTTTTTTTCTAGTAGGCTCGTCCAGTGTTGTCCAGTGGGCTCGGAAACGAGGGACGGTATGTGGATATGTATTTTTAGATATTTTTCAGTATACACAAAATTAGGAAACACTATATTTGGAATTTTAAAATCCTTTTTTGAGTACTTAATTCCCCCGCCCTACAAAGTTAAAATATGAATAATTTTCAATATTAGTTATTGAGATATATGTAGGGACATAGTAATAAAATGTATTATTTATTACTACACCAAGTTTAAGTTGCTACGTCAAGCGGTTTCAGAGAACAACGTCTGCGACAGACGGACAGACGTACAGGCGTGTGATCTTATAAGGATTCCATTCTTCATTTTGAGGTACATTAAATAATATAATTTGTATTCTAGTGGAGAATTGTAAAACTACACATTTAAATTAGTTCCTTATATAAGAAACAGATGTCACTGTCAATTAATTAATTACAAACTAGTTAACTAATAAAGTAATTGCACAGTTGAATAATAATTTTGTTAACTTATATCACGTATCTTGTCCAAGTCGTTAAGTTATAATACCAAGTTATCTTATAAGGGTTCCTTCCATTTTCTTTTTGAGGTACGGTACCCTAAAAAATATAATTTAAAAAAAATCAGCATTGCCAGAAGATTTACGTGTACACTTTTATTTCAATTTAAATTAATTTCTTTATAATGACGGAATAAAGTATCTATATAAACTTTTATACTGCTGTTCAGTACGTGCAGCCTCCTAGCCATAAGACAGTATACCAAAAACTATGTTAATTTATTGCTCTTTGACTAACTATAAAGTTTAATAAATAATTAACACAAAATTTAATCGAGAAGAAACATAAAACGTCTACGAAATCGAAACACTCAAAACTATAAAACTTTAAAATTGACTTGTTAATAAAGCTCCGGGCGATGCTAGCCGAAGGTAAGTAGATGGCGACTGTAGCCTACCGAACCACTGTTCCTCTTACTGAACCGAAGTTCAGCGAAGTTCTAAAATTTCCCGCCGCCACTAATTAGCGAGCTTTGAGTTTAGCTTTTCTGTTAATTAGTGATTTCATGGTGCTCGTGAAACTATTGTAAACAAAGTCTAGGCTTATAAAGATACGCCTTTGATGATAATGGATTCTATGATTTAAAAAAGAACCGTTTGAATTAATATTTTGTAATTGTAAATTATTTAATAGGCGAGTTGATTACTTCTACAATTCGTGTAATTTCATTCGCATATATGTGATGTAAGTGAAGATTTTTTTTATATCCATAACATACACATTAATCTTTATCAAACGCTTTCATTATATTTAATTTAGTATGAAAATTTGTACTGATCTTGCCAAAAACAGCTTAAATAAATTAAAACGCATATATCTCGTTTTTTGATCTCACAGTACCTAAGTTAATATGTTTATGATTTTAATAATTTGTTTTATATTTGTAGATCTATCTCCATAACACGTAGATTTCGACAATTACGTAATTATGACCGCAATTGATTGGAGATAAATAATTGGAAAAACCTTAATATTATTCGCTTACACTTGAATACCTCAAATTCTAATTACCTGCCTTATCTTGAATACCTCAAATTCTAATTACCTGCCTTATTATGTAATTATGACCACAATTGATTGGAGATAAATAATTGGAAAAACCTTAATATTATTCGCTTACACTTGAATACCTCAAATTCTAATTACCTGCCTTATCTCGAATACCTCAAATTCTAATTACCTGCCTTATTATGTAATTATGACCACAATTGATTGGAGATAAATAATTGGAAAAACCTTAATATTATTCGCTTACACTTGAACACCTCAAATTCTAATTACCTGCCTTATCTCGAATACCTCAAATTCTAATTACCTGCCTTATTATATAATTATGACCACAATTGATTGGAGATAAATAATTGGAAAAACCTTAATATTATTCGCTTACACTTGAACACCTCAAATTCTAATTACCTGCCTTATCTTGAATTTAGATGGTATTAGGCGTACATAGTTATTCATTCTAAATATCTTATTTTACGTATTCTTAAAAATGATATCGCCTTTTATGAATTTTCTCTATATGTATTTCTAAACTATAGATAAAGTTAAAATAACTGATACTCGAAATGTGTACTCAGAATACGCATTTAATGGTGGTCTGAATTTTTTTTCTATAACGATTCTTTTCCAGTAATAAAGACATAATATAAAGGAGAGATATAATTACAATCTTATTATTAAAATGCCTAATGAGACGCAGATTAAGACTGATTGTATTCTTACCCCTGGATAATTACCTTAGACTATGGAAAACTCGTCTTTCGTATACATTTTTTAATATCCAATATCGACTTATTTAATTCGTTAACATTTACAAATATGAGCGTTAATTAATAATTGATTACATATATCATTACGACCCTCCGAAATTGATTAAATATTTAAAACATACAGCATTAAAAATGTATGGATCACATTTAATTTAAATAATAAAATAATTTCGCCGATATAACCTTTCAGTGGACCCATACGCCCCGTTGCGTCCAATAATAACATACGAAATGAAATGTGACGGCGTATTTTCACGGTGTAGTTAAAACGGGCGGTTTTTGACGTGTTGAAAGTTAAAGCATAATTAGTCAGTAATTAAAATACAACGCACATTTACATGATGAATGTATGGAAATGATATTCAAAACACTCAACGAAAACAAACATAGCTCTCTTTAGGCGACCTAAGCCGTAATTACTGGCAAATATTTTCGGAACAACCTCGCGGGTCCTACGTTCATTAAATCATTAAGGAGATGATTAATAAAACATTAATGTGATTTTTTCACATTCTTTTAATGAATGAACGGATTAAAAAACTTTCGGAAAAGTAAAGCGACCCAGTGTCAACCAAAGTTTTCAGTCACCCATATTGTTTTAATTATTACGCAGAAAAAACTCTGTAAAAATATTGTTAAAAAAGTAGATGAAAGGGCATTCCGTAATTTTGTTACGTCAGTTTGGTTATCCTTTTAACTGTTTGTCATTACTCTTTCAATATCCATTGAAATTTTGCGTATTGTATTATCGTGCTGTTATATGATTTCCACCAACGTTCTAGGTATTTAATATACTTGATTAAAATAGAGTTTAAGAATGCGCGCAAAATTTAGCCCACAAGCGAAGACATCAAGTGTTTTGGAGTATCGTGTTCATAATATTTTCATTATCACTGCAATATTTTTATGCAGGTAGTAAAGACTATAAACCAAAAAAATACTGTGAATACAAGTCACATACTAGTTTAGCACAAGCGAACTATATTTTGCGCTTGTCTGTTATTTAAATAAAATTTAAATAACAAACAAGCGCAAAATGTACTCAATTTGTACTTAACCGATTTTTATTGTTTCAGTGAAAAATATTAGAGTGGACGCACATGGAATTTACGCGCATCTTTAATAGCTGTATATTAAATATATAATATACCTTGAATTTTATCCGTTTTAGTGCCATGGTTTTTTACTTAAAAACTTAAAAATGCCAAAGAAATCTTTTGTTTTTGATGCCATTTACCCCTGTCTCAAAAAAAACTCTATCTCTTCCAAAAATTATCCAATTTGAATAATTTTTATGGTGTTTTCTTAATAAAAACTTGCACAAGGATAATAAAATACAAAGAAAATTATGGAAATATATATTGTGAACAAAAATTACAACAAAAACTGAAATCAAGGCCACATTGTATTTTCGCAGTCCAGTACACCCTCCGTATCAGCAAAATAATTGTTATCGTCACTATTATCACTATCACTCAAAATTAGCAATACCAAATTATGAGTGCACCACAATGTCACTCCCACTATCTTCATGACTTGAAAAACGGTCATTTTCACTCCAATTATTTTCGTATTCCGATATTATGGTTAAAAATTTTCTTTTCCTGGATCCTTTTTATATTAACTAATAATATTATAATTTGAACTTTATGTAGCACGTAGAAAGATAAAAAATTAGCGATGCGTGCGAGCGACCTCTCCTACCGCGCGCTAAACAGCAACTGATTTCGCGAGCGCCATCGCGCTCGTCGCAAATTTAGTTAATACGCGCACCAGCGCGATGGCGCTTGTCGGTACTGAAACGGTTAAAATAAGATAAAAAAAAACTTTTAAGATTTTCCTCTAATGAGCGACATAAAGTCTTAATAAAACTACCAAATAAAAATAATATATCGCATATCTTACGAAACAGCTTTTTCAAAATTCCCATCTGCAAAGCGTTTCGCCAAAAACCTTCGCAACACGGCCGCAAACCGACAAGTCACACCAAAACCTATACCGACACGCCAATTCCCTGCCTATCCCCAACGAGGCCAAACGAACCGCGATCACAATCGAAACCCACATAGGAAATTCGGGCTCGACACTCGCGGCCGCGAAACCGCGAATCGTCTCGAGGCAGCCGCTTTAATGAAGCGAAATCTCACAAAATTCGTCACTCAAATTTCGTTATAACGCACCATTTGTTAACAAACAACGAATCCGTGTACAACCTCGCTGTGAGAGATGTTAACATTTAGGGAACAAATCAAAACTCGAAGTCGCCTTATGTCGAATCGAAATTGAAAAGTATACACGCGTATACTTTTCAATTTCGATTCTAAAACCGTCTAACTCTTTTATGCCAACACTATTATACGAAAACTTAAACGTTAAGTTATAAAAACGAGAAGGGATTATCTATCATTTATATGTTAAATAATATTCACATATAACGTCAGTTGTTTCTATCATGATTGGTAGCAAAAAATTAAAATTATATGTAGATCAAAAATAGTTCTATCAACTTCAGAGCCAAGATTTTTTTAGAAATGTAGTATGAAACTATTCTATACATTTATATTTCTTTATTTTAGTCTACAATAATTGTATCGATCCTTGATACATTGTCTAGTTGAGGAGAAATTATTTTAGTTTTAAACAGTGACTATAATGTAACATTCAAATTATCTAGAACAATGTAAATAAGATGTGTCAAGTCAAATTTAATGCAATGTTTACAATGTAACGCTTTCGTGCAACGTTTTCATACAACGTTTAGTTGTAACGTCTGAATGTAACGAATCGATCGCAAGAAGGGCGTAGAATAAGTACTTAGCTAATAACCGATAGGAATAGATGAACACAATAGAATAAGACAATAAGTGTACGCATGCGCAAAAATAAACAAAAATGGCGCTCACAACTGCTATAAGCTGTTTCGTACGTTATGTGTATCAAAAGTAAAAAATGGTGCACACTACCGGTATCAGATGTTTTATACATTATATGTGTCAAAATAAAACTGTCAAAATTTTGTCTATTTATTTATCGATTTGCGATTGATTTATTACTTCACCATTACAAGAGTAACAACATATGTACTTAATTTATCAATAAATCTGCAATGAACACGCACATATAGCTGTCATAAACATAATTTACAACAGGAACAATACGTCGCGAGTTCCTTCAGCCTCAGTGGGCCATGTTCTGGTACTAACTTCGCGGCTATTTGTTTAATTGATAATTCTTTATAAAAATTTATATGAAAATTTTATTAGATATTTAGATCGATTTGTAATGAATTTTATTATTTTTTTCTGAATGTATCTTCCTATAAAAATTAAAATCTTCTTATAAAAAATTAGTAAAATATGAGCTTACATTTGGTATAGTCTCTCTCTCTCTGTCTTTTCACCCCTTATTATATACTTACAACTCGAGGTTTAGATTGCCAAAAACTTTCACTTCTGTCACTTATATTGAATTGCGAGTGATTTTTTCGTTGTTTACACTACAAATACAATCACAACCTGTCTATATAATTGACACTGCGTATTTGTTTGTGCAAATCCACTAAGAGAAATACCATCCAAATCTCGACTTTAATAAAATGCAACCTACTTGATTTGAATTAATGCTGTAAAAAAGTGCAATAGGTCAAACGTTATTAAAGAATTTAATCGTCACAATAGAACGGTTCATATCTTTGGTATACTACCTCATCACACGTACACATGTAGGTCGAAAAGCAATCTATATCACCATATCCTATACTTTCGCTTAACGGAGGTCTACTTTATTATTGGTTAGGGTTCTGGAGCTCAGGTGTCTAGATAAAATCAGTTTCTTTCTCACTCTATTTGGAATTCCTAGATAATATGAACAGTTGACAATTCTGGACAGACTTACTTAAACGTTTTTATTTTGGTGCAAATACGTTTTAAAGTTCGATGCCGGATACAACACAAATTCAAAAAAGCGGCGCGTATCGGTTCCAGTTTGTTTTCTAAAAAACTTTAACACATTTTTCAATCCTAATCGTTTTGATATGGTTCGATAGATCAAGAACGAATATATATTACATACGTAAACAACTCTCCGTCCCGAAGGGTAGGATGCCACTAAATAAGGTACAAATGACAATCTCAACTTCTAGAGAGCGTAAGCTGCGATACTCTTGAAAAAGTTGACTAAGTTTTTGTCTAAATTGATAATATCCTTGAGAAAATATAAGCAAAAAATTAAAAAAAACTATACCACTTCATAGTCCGACACTTCATATCGTGATGAATACATAACGCAGCTACCTACCGCAATCGAAATATACTAAAACTTACAGAACAAGGCAAAGTAATTACTTTGCCTTTACACTAAATCCAAACGATAAAATGATATAATTTCGCATCAAAGACCTATGCTCATATCACGGACCTAATAACCACTCTATGCTCAATATCATGGACCTAATGACCACTCTATGCTCAATATCATGGACCAAATAACCACTCTATGCTCAATATCGTGGAGCTAATAACCACTTTATGTTCAATATTATGGACCTAATAAAAGCGGCAGTGACTCCACACAACCTATACTATTTTAGAATAGAAACCAAGTTATACGTATAATGGTCAACTTTTATAATTCCACTATTATAAGCAATCATCCAAGAGGACTCCCACTTGGATTAATTAGCGCACGTCAATATTTTTTTAAAGAGAAGGAAAGTGATTTAATATTGCCACAAATATTTCTTTACTAAAAGTTAATATTACAAATATCAACATATTTGCAAATAAAATAGAAAATGAGGACAATGGTATATTCGCCCATTCTCATTAACTGTTTCTGTGGTGCGCTTATTTTTTTATTGCCTTAATATTTACTTCACGAATAAATTAGTTTTACGGATGGTTTCTCATATTCATCTAAACTAGAAAGCTTACTTTGACAGTTAGATTTTATGTTTCTAAATAAAGTCCGATCCAAAAGAAATTTATCTTCAAATTTAAGGCAGTGGCTATTTGACATTTAATCTTGAAAACAAAATGATCGCCATATCTATACAGATAATAAAATTGTAACAGAATGAAATCTGTACATGGAAAATATATGTAAATAGAGTGATTGATTTAGCGTGTATAATGATAACAGAAGTCAGAAAACCTGTTTTTAGAAAATTTTAAACAGATTTTTTGGCTTCTATATGTCTGTGTCAATTTATTTTTCAATCAAGCGAAATCTACTGCACGGATTTTGAATTGCAAATTGAAATTTGGTATGGTAATAGTCTGTACCCTAGAGCAACATATAGGATATTTTAATCTGGATACTAGTGGAATATTACGATATTGGTACTGCCAACCACTTTACTACCAACGTTTTTCGTAAACTTTATGCTCACAGAGTTCGAAGAGAAAGAAAAATAATAAAAAAAAATAAAAACTTTGCTTATACAGAATTTCACGAGAACAAAGTCGCGTCGGTACGGTTAGTACCTACTGAAATTAGTACTCTCCAGGCAGAGTAAGGTACAGGGTTGGTTTAGGACAGGATTAATGATTAATTGCATTGTTATTTATTATTGACGGATGGTGTATTTTATAAGGTACAGTGATTAAGACGTCGAGGGCTAATGAACGAACGTTTCGAGATCCGGCCTCCCCGACCCGCTTTTTTTTCGCTGCGTCACTCGTTTACGCCAGCCGTGGGGCACGTGCCTTATTCAGCTTAATTGGGGACGGTAAAAAATGCCTCCATGTAACGCTATATTCAAACCGCCTTAATTTGTTTAAAAAGATGCGAATTATTTACATTTTAATTACTACAAAAGAAACGGGTCATTCTTTTTAATTCACGCTACATATATACTTCAAAGGATGCTTCAATACTATTTTATAGGACACCCCTACGAAATGTTATTCCTCCACAAAGGATTAATTTTCTTTGTGTTTTTAAATTAAAATGGGCATAATAATTAAATGTTTAATAGAGTGTTTTGCAGCGTATACACGAGATAGTCTAACAGGAGAATCTAAGCTGTAACGCGCGGCATCGTTCGCTATACATAATATTTATAGATGCCAGCTCAGTATGATGACAAAATATTTATTTTGATTCATATTTTACTTTGTTTGATGAAGAAAATAATTTATAGCTCTTGGACTAATAAACAGACTGACCTCTAATATTACATAATTACGATATTAAAAATGAGTGATTACGTAAACAATTTTCAATATTTGATGTTATTGAAGTAAAACTTCTTTACGCACGCTTGACTTGGGGAGTAAGCTGGTGAAAGCGTGACGAGAGCGTTACGAAAAGTGTGATCGGGCGAGGCGAACGGAAGTTGAGAAGGAGATATAAGTTAGTGAAGACAGAAAGAAAGAGAGTTACGTTTCGTATATTACTGTAGGGACAAGAGAGAGAGGTGCGAGCACACATTTTCTTTCTCTCTTTGTCTCATAGCCAGTTATGTTTCGTATAATTAAGACACAGTGCAAGCCTATTGTCTGTATCACACTGTAGGAGTAAGAGAGAGCAGTGCGCGCGCACATTTTGTTTCTCTCCTCCTCTCTTAGCCAGTGCATGAAATATATACATATATATATATATATATATATATATATATATATATATATATATATATATATATATATATGCGAGTTTGCTAGCATTACGAGAACGGTGACTTTTTGATTATTTTGTAATTTCATTTCGTTCTTGAACAATTTTATAAATTATTATTTTGTTCAATACTACGTTTAAAGTGAATAAAATTGTATTCATTTTAAAGTTCATATTTTGTGAATTTGAAGTTTTACTTTAGTCGTGTGGTCTAAAGCACACTCGTTTTTTTCATATCGCTATAACTACACAACGCCTTAACTCTAAATTTTTATTGCGAGATATATACAAACAGGGCATTAATCAAAAGTCCATCTCAAATGCGTAAAAAAATATAAACTGCAGACAATTAAAACGAAATTTCGGCATTCAGGACGTATGGTATGGAAAAAATTTTAAGAAAAATTTCATACTGTACCTGCTATATATTCTATATCTGTATCTGTTATATTTGTATTCTGTATCCGTACTTGGTATGTACATCTTCTGTATCTGTATCTGGTATGTATGTATTCTGTACCTAGTATATTTGTATTTTCTACCAAAATATTTACAAATGACAGGCACACTGTAGTTTTCTATTACTAACAGTTATTGCAACATATTTATGGAATAATAATAATGAGAAAACATAATGTTATTATTAACCATTTACGAATAATTGTATTTTAAAACTGTTTAACAAGTGTGTCGTGAAATAATAAAGAATGACCTAATCCTCCATCACTCTTAATTATACCGGAGTAACGAAAAAATTATGATGGAGTACAGCATCTAAAATTAATCCTCTAACTTTTTCGAGTTCAGCACCCAACGGTACGGTTATCATTATTATATTTGGCTATTTGTCTCTAGTGCTCTAGCTTTTTAACTTGTCAAAATTTGTCAGAGGTCTCAATCTTTTATACGCCGTGTTCACCACAAACATTTACAGAAGACAGTATGGTTGGTTACCTTCCTGTTCTGTTTCCTATCGACTGTCTCCTAAGTATGCTAAGTTTTGATTCTTGACAAAACAGAAGACATTGAGTTTATGAAATTAATTCTTAAGTATGTTGGGTTCAAATCTAATCTTATAAGTTTAAATTTTGTTAAGTCATTAACTCGTTATAATTACGAAGAGGTTATCTATAATACATCGATAAATGTATGTATAAATAAATAAATGAATAAGTAAATATATTATGTACTGCTTTGGTTTAGAACCAAAAATCGTATTTAAATATTATGTAATTTAATTCCGACATTATGTGTAATGCAATCGAAAAAACATGTCAGTTTTTAATGGGGATATAAAAGTTTTCTCCTTCAAACATGCAAAACGCTAAACGCTTGTAACAATTTTCACTTTCAACTTTTAGTCGCAACTAGCTATTCGTATGTTTTAAGGAAATACATGTTTCAACGCGGCTATTGATTGGTGAACACTATCGGAAGAATGATATCTAATACTTCGTTTCTATTCGCCAATTTAGACTTCTTTCAGTACAATGGGTCATCGCGACAAATTTTTCATCTCACAAAGACAATCGACACCAAGTTATTCGCACTTCTCCTGCATCTATAAAAGTGGTTTTCTTATCGATCACATAATATATGATAAACATTGTAAACATACTTGGCACATTTAATGGCATCGACCAAAATAGCATACTCGTATATATACGATATGCATGAATATCTTCTTCGTGAGATGAAATATATGTATATAGGGTTGAGGAGATATTGATTTACAACACGTGTTGGAACATATGTAAAGAATGTCCAGCGGGAATTTTTCGATTTTGAAGTTAAATAAAAAATAAACAAATAAGTTTAGAACTCACTTCACTTCAAGATTTCACTTCTTAATAATTAATATATTCCAAGTGACGTCCATTTATCTCAATGCACTTTTGTAAACGAACCCTCATATTGGCGAGTACGCGCCAGCAAAGTATTGGGGGGATAGCAGCGATTTTCCGCCAAATATTTTCTTTTAGGGTAGGTATAGTGCAGAGATTATTACAATACAGTTTAAACTTAAGATAACCCTACAAGAAAAAATCACATGGCGTCAAATCCGGGTGACCAGGGTATGTCTCCGAACTTGCGAATTAATTTTCTAGGGAAAATTTAAATTAACTTCGTCATAGAGACCCCGGCACTGTGTGGAGTTGCCCCATCTTGTTGAAAATTGCGTCCATGAAACATTTCCAATTGCGTCCATGAAACACTCCAATTGCGATACCAAATATTTATCAGTCATACGGCCGTACGTCGAGGTAGTGACAGATTCTCTTCGATTGAAAAAATATGGGCCAATTATTCCCTGAGCAGAACTCGCGTACCATACTGTCGTTTGAAGGCAGTGCAAACTTTTCTGATGCCATTTCCTTGGATTGTTTGAGTTCTAGTAACGCATATTTTGTTTATTTACATAGACTCCGATGTGAAAATGGGTTTCATCATTAAACAATATGTTTCCGAGCGTTCACGAAACGAAAACGAAAACGATGCGAAACGCTCCAACATTGTTCTTGCGTACGTTTCCCTTAAAATATAATCACTATCGTTTACAATAAATTTAATAGTTAATCACTATAGTTTTAGTTTTATTCTCAATATCACATGCACAGTTGACTTCTTAATGTGTGTAGAGGCGGCAATCTTTCTTACTGACTTACTTGGATTTCTATTGATTTCTTGATGCACCTGTGCCACACGTTCTGGCGTAGTTACTGACGTGGACGGTATTGGTGTTGGCCTATAAACTGTTGTCCCTTGTTGTCGAAATCTTTGTACTCACGACCGTATAAGTTTTGTGCTCATGCCATCGCTTAATCGTCGTAAATCAAAATGGGTACAGAAAGCACGACGCGCTCCAATCAACGATTCACCACATTTCAAATAATATCCCACCGCAAATGCGTGGTGCGCTCCCGACCAATGACTCATTGCGACTAACGTATCCGCAAAGGTGACGCAACTTACGCAACTAACGCTCTCCCGTGCCTCTAGCTCCGCAAATAAACGAGTAACCATCATTTTAAATCGAAAAATTCCTGCTGGACACCTTTACAAAGAAGACCGACAAAAGTCCATGCAGTGTTGGACCCAGGTGTTGCAAGAATTAAATTGACACTGCTATATAGCGAAATTTAAAAAAATAAGCCCCTTGAAAATTTTATCAAAATCGTCAATCAGACAAAAAAGAAATTTTGTATTTTTTATGAAAAGTTACGTTATTTTTCACAATAGATTGTAAATGTAATTTCTACGGAAATTTTTGAACTAGAGAGATAAAACAAAGAGATCATGTATTCTTATATCCTGCGCCCACAGATGTACCATATTGATCCATGATGCACATGGGCTCGACAGGATCTCGAAAAAAATTACGTAAACCTCGATAAGAGTGAAAAATCCATTTATTTTCACAACATTAGAACCATTGTCAATGTCAGTTAACAGTTTATTTTTAATTAATTTAAAAAAAGTAAGTATTAAAGTAAGAGACATTGATTATTTTTTGTAGTCATTTCTAAAAAGTTCTTATACATTTTGTTCAATTTTTTTTGTTATTTTTATCTCCAATTAAATTTTTTTTATATTTTATAAATATTATAATATATTCGCATTTATGAACATAGCTTTTCTGTGTTTCGTATTACGGTTACAGATTATAATTCTATTTTTACCTCTTTCCTGATTGTCAATTATTGAGTTGTTCAGACTTTATATTCTAAAAAATACCAGTTTTTTAAAAAATTATGTTTTATCTCTGTAACGCCTAGGCCCATTTTGGCCGGTCTCATTTAAACGTCGATTTCGCCATTCTGCAGAAAAAAAAAGTTTCACACTTTTTTAACGGGTTCGCTTTCATCTCGTTTTACTAAAAGCTCTATTACTTTCTTTATAATGGTATCTTTATTGCTTTTTATTTTTCAATAATATACAATGCCATTTTTACTGTCTTGTAATCAACATCTATGACACAACCATTCTATTTTTAACTTGAGCGCGTTCGGACGTGGCGAACCTACATTTCGCTTTTATTCTAACATGTCTAACTGATTGTGTAGGCGTGCCGCTTTTATGGTGTTGTTACTATCAACACGTTGATTGACCACAGCCAAGTTGAAAAATGACGCATGATAAGTGTCCGTTGTGATGACTGATGACGAAATCTCTCAAAATCATGTCACACGCTCACTGAATACAAACCGGGAAACAAACTAGAATAGAGTGCCAATCTGTTTGAGTATACATATATATATATATATATATTATATATATATATATATATATATATATATATATATATTATATATATATATATATATATATATATATATATATTTATATATATATATATATATATATATATATATATATGTATATATATATATATATATATATATATAGATATATATATATATATATATATATATATACATATATACTTACCCCATTTTTCTACATTTACTCGCGTTAATTTTTGTTTTCCAAAGATAATTATTTATATATTTTTTTCAATTATACAAAACTCAATGTAGATATGTGTGTATCTTCTTTATGGGCTCTTACAATTTTCGATCAATTTCACTCAAGTTTTCTACATTTACTCTCTACCCCCAAGCAACAAATCTTAAGAGGGTGGCGATGTCCGATCCTACATCCTTATTATCGTATCTTCATACGATATGGATGGAAGTTCGAAAAAGATGGTGCAACGCCGGGTATTAGATAAAAACCCTCTAAACAGTTTCCAATCACTTACTTGATTCGATTCTATTCTCGCTCGTGAAATTATACGTAATTCGTCAGTCATAGTTTCTGCCGAAGAAAGCATTAATTATTACAGAGGGCATTTCATAAATAATGTCGGTTTTCAGTGTCAATTTTTCTTATCAATTCTTTTTTACAAAATTTCTTGAGATAGTAGATATTTTATCTTTCATGCTCAAAATATCTACTATCTCAATCCAGAAATCAGAAAAATCCTTAAGTCCAAGGCAAATATATCTTGAATATATTTGGCGTTAATTTTGTGGAAATTCATTATTCACAATTAAATGAAACTACGTGATGTAGTATTATTTCTACTCTCTTTAATTTCTTTATCACGACCTAGGTTTCCTTGTATTACAATATCTTCAGGTGGGATGTATATATGTTCATGTTGTGTTATAAATGTTCTTTTCTTTATTAAGATTCTAGATAACATTCACCAAAATATTTGTAGTTTTTTTAATAAGTTTGAATGTAAATATTTTGCTGGGTGTACATATTTGCAGTTATGTATTTGAACACTTATTTGATTACTAGCGCCTCATATAAATGAACTTTATGATGTTATATGGAATAACAGAATTTTTTTTATATATAGACTCATTTTTTCATGCAATTAGAAAAATACAGTTTTTTATAAACGATATTTTTGAATAAACAAAGTTCCATTTTAGAAATAATAAAACGTATTAATTTAATAAATAACGCAAAAAAATTAGGGGCACCCGGATTTGAACCGGGGACCTCTGGATCTGCAGTCAAATGCTCTGCCACTGAGCTATATCCCCAACTGTCAGAGTTGACAAATACAGCATTGTAGACTCAAACTAAGCTGTAAAACAAATTATTTAAACGCATTTATTTTTTTTCCGACATACGGTCTGGAAAGAAATACCGTGTGGCCAAAGAAGTGAACTAAGATCTAACATGTACGAAATATGATTAAGATAAATTTATGTTTGTGTTGCGACAGTATTATGAGGCATCTCTATATATATATATATATATATATATATATATATATATATATATATATATATATATATATATATATATATATATATATATATATATATATATATATATATATATATATATATATATATATATATATATATATATATATATATATATATATGTATGTGTTAATATATATATATATATATATATATATATACCTGTTATACCTTTTTTCCTGTTACCACCTATAATATAATAGCCAAATATTATTCACTCACTGACTCATCACGAAGTCTCTGGAATTATAAACTTGCATAGTGAGAATTTCTTACGTATACTTCTCTTAGCCGAGAAAACAGTGTCATAATTCAACCCCTGGAGGTATGAAAACGAGGTAAAAGATTGTGTGAGAATATAGAAATAATTAAAGTTAGAGACATGTATTTCGACTCTAAGGCAGAAATTAAAAAAAAACCTCTACATCAGCGTTTTTATAATTATTATGTAGAAAATCGAATAAAACAAAATGCAGTTACAATTCCGTTCTTTCCAATTTTGTCCCACCACAGCCGACACGAATAGCTAGTGTCGTATAGTTTAGATATGATATCTTCATATAATTATCATATTTAAAATAGAAACCAAATGGAAAAAAGTGGTCACTTAAGGATCATTCTTGTATTAGTTTACCTCGCATAGTAATGTTTCTCGGATCTTTTAACACTGCCTTGTATTAGTTTACCTCACATAGTAATGTTTCTCGGATCTTTTGACACTGTCTTGTATTAGTTTACCGCACATAGTAATGTTTCTCCGATCTTTTGATACTGAAAGTTAAAGTTTGGCATAGTTATAAGAAGTAATCGAGAAATGGAAGCAGATTTTACGTAAGAAAATTAAATTTCTATTTTGAGCGGCATTTCTGATTTATCAGAGACGCGGCGAAACATTTTCATTTTTTGTAGTTTCAAATGAGAGCTTATTAAAATTAAAAAAATATAATAATTCAATTTTTTAGTGAATTTTTTTTCGAAAACAAAATCAAAACTGCTCTGTTCTAATAATCAGTTCTGTAATCTGCGTCTCATAATCTGGAAAGTTGTTGGTATAGTAACATCTAAAAATGCGGGAACATTGACCACGAGATTTGCATTGATCAACAATTATATAAGTTGAGATAGTTTTTTTGTCATAAACGATTAAACTTTTGAAATTTTCACTATAACCGAAAGATTATTCATAGTGAAAAAATAATTATTGCTATAAATTCCTTATTTCGAAATAAAATGCAAAATATTTCAATTGTCTTTTCATATTATAATTATATATCAACAATGTTTAATGATACGGTTTATATGAACGTGGTTAGTTAGCGTGTACAATAAACCCAATAGCATCAAACCAAGGCCCACTCGTGCTTTACCGATGGTAAGTCGGATCGCACAAATGGAATGCAGTAACATCCGACAAACATATGTATATATATATATATATATATATATATATATATATATATATATATACATATGTTTGTCGGATGTTACTGCATTCCATTTGTGCGATCCGACTTACCATCGGTAAAGCACGAGTGGGCCTTATGGCCTTATGGGCCTCAGTGGGCCTTATATATATACACATATATACATATGTATGTATATATATATATATATATAACATTGACAGTTGGGGATATAGCTCAGTGGCAGAGCATTCGACTGCAGATCGAGAGGTCCCCGGTTCAAACCCGGGTGCCCCTAATTTTTTTGCGTTATTTATTAAATTAATACGTTTTATTATTTCTAAAATGGAACTTTGTTTATTTTTCTAATTGCATGAAAAAATGAGTATATATATAAAAAAAATTATTTTATTCCATATAACATCATAAAGTTAATTTATATGAGGCACTAGTAATCAAATAAGTGTTCAAATACATAACTGCAAATATGTATACCCAGCAAAATATTTACATTCAAACTTACTAAAAAAACTGCAAATATTTTAGGTGAATATTATCTAGAATCTTATCTCATGATCTTATCACAATATATGAATCTTATCTCAAAAAACGAAATTGACAAACTCGTTTCTAATAAATTGGCAATTGGCGGCGGGCGCCTGCACACATTGCTTTGTTTATATACCTCTACGCGACGACGTAGAACTGTTGACGATGGGCAATTATTATATTTTGAAGTTTGAAAGTGCATAGATTTAAATATATTTTGAAATCCGACCAACGGATTAGGTCTGAACCATTTGTTGAGACTTTTATTTAAAAAAGAACTAAAATTTTAAAATTGGAAATAGTAATAATTTTTTAATACTTACAAAAAGCAATTGCCAAAAACTGCCAATAACAGAGAAAGCAGTGATTTTGCGATGAGTTTTCTATGAATTTTAAATAAATTTCCTACTATAATATATACAATTGTATTTTTACCTATTATATATTAATTAAATAATAAATTGAATGTCGCATATATTAAAAAAAAGTTTTTTTTTCCATAATCGATAGATCGATCGATTCTCAATATCGTATCACATAACTACGATCTAGATCGACTCAAGATATCGATGCAAAGGAAAATTTCGTGCATCACTAGTGTGTTTTGATTAATATTTATGACATAATTATTATATATTTAACAGGAACCTCGTTTAAACAAGGTAAACACACAGTTCGCTTTTATTCTAAAACTAAATGGGTCTTCCGAAGATTTTATCAAAAAGTACTTATACTTTTTATAACGCAACTTTAGTAAAATATTATGAATTATTAAACTTACGAGCAAAGTAGATTAAATCGTGCAGCTAAAGTGCAAACTCCTCCATTATTATTTTTAAGATCCGTATAATCTTCCGACATTTCCGTTTAATTTCAACAATTATTAATTAATTGACATTTCAAGTACTAATAATTATAGATTACTTTTTCATTAAAGTTACGTTATATAATAATATGGGGTGTAATGGAACAGGTAGAAAAAAATTCTCAATAGAACTGTATTTTTAAAATACATTTTTTTCAATGTTCATGCTATTTTTATACCTGCATCATTTGAATTTACACTAAAATAAATGTTCTAATAGACGTAATGTTAGCGTACTGACTGTTTTATTAACAAATATCTTAATCATTGTCACATTAAAAAGTGTTTTCCTAATTTTCGCGTTTAATCAGCGCGACTACAGCACATAGTGTTTCAATCTTTGTGTAGGCTTCTAAAAATCCACATTTTTTCATAATTTTAGCTTGAATAGTTTCAAAGATGAGGAAGAGGTTATATATTTTTGTATATTTTTCACTACATACACTAATAAAAAAATAACATTTTTGAGACCCTAATTATTAGTCCTTTCAAACGATATCCAGACTATTTACAAAATCAAGTAAGAATTTCTAGTACTTAATTTGCCCCTAATAAAATTTCATACAAATATTTTCGAGTATTAGCAATTAAAATACGTGCGAATGAATATATTTTAATAAGCCAAATTTGAAGTTTCTACACCAAACGGTTTTTGAGAAAAACGGCAGTAACAGACCGAAAGACGTACATATTAGTGATTTTATTAGAGTTTCCTTTACCATTTTGAGATACGGAACTTCGAAATGGGGCATAAGCATAATTTTTTTGCAACTTATTGTACTACGCTGCTTAATATGCGCACATACTGTGTAGGGTGGCTAGGTAGACGGACACGCCACCCGCTCCGCTCGCTCGCCACTCTAACCACACCTAGTCTCGTAGTATTATTGTTGGAAGTAACTCTTAACATTCAAAGCCCAAATTAAGTCAAATCAAGGTATCAGTAATCAATGTTCAAAATTATGTTTTCCACTGCCTAACTTGGACATAGGGATTAATAAAGGTGGCTGTATTCATCAATCCTACCATCGAATAAATTTACTTGAAACCAAAACTGAAATATACAATTAGATATTGGGACTTTATCAACACTTACTTATTATTGCTAATTACAAGCAATCAATGTACTTAACAAATAAGCCAATATAATCCAGTTTTCACAACAAAATTAATGCTTTTCTAATATACATTATCAAAAAAAACACATACACGAGCTCAAATACATACGAATACACAAAAATAACAAACGCAAGCGAAAACAATTACTAAGCAAATAACGAAGTTAATCTATGCGTAGCGCCGTTACCAGTCCGTCACCGATCTACTCTTAATGAGGAGCCAGCGGGTATTCAAATTTTTATCTATTGTGTGTACTGTCTTCTTGAGGCCAAATTTGGCGTAGGAAAAAAAAAAGATATTTACATGCATAATTATAACCGCACCGATGTACTCATCCTCGTTACGCAAAAATAAGTGCCGCTTGAGATCATCAGTATTATATAAATTTATTCACATAATAAGCGTTTTCTTTACATACTTACATAAGGAGTAAAAAGTGTATAAGGGGCGTATCATGGATCAAGTACAAATCAAAACAATTGATTTTAAATTTTTGAAGTGAAACTTCTTTGAGTGCGATGAGACCGATAAATCAAGGTCGAATTCGTGTAACGTTTTATGCAACGTTAATTTGTAACTTTGAATGTAACGAATTTGTCACAAGAAAGATAGAAAATAGGTAGTTAGTTAACAACTGATAGAGATAGATAAACACAATAGAGTAAAACAAGAAGTGTGGCTTGCACAAAAACAAAATGGGGCTCACTTCTGCTGACAGCCGTATTGTACGTTAAGTGTATCCTGACTTTTTTCAAATGCATTTAGCCATGTTCGTTCGGCTATTTTTAATTGACAATTGTCTGTGTAAATTTAGATGAAGTATTGAATGATTACATCAATTAATAATTACATTTTTTAATTTTTCTGAATGCATAATATTAAAATCTTCTCATGCGAATATACGACTTACACTTAATATATTTCTCTCTCTTTTTCTCTCACTCTCTCTCCCTCTCTCTCTGTCTCTGCTTTACCCCAAACTATATATTTATATCACCATAGGAGTTTCACTTCTATCACGTATGCTGAATTGCATATGCTCGAATTTTTTTGTTTGTCACATTAATATGCAAAAATTACTAGATAGATTTGAATGGAGCTTTGACTGGAATTATGTATGAGCTTTGAAATAAAATTGCACCTATACAAAAGTACCATTACATAGCTACTCCAGTTAAAGAGCTAGATTTTCTTACAGACGAACGCACAAACAGCGCAAAGATAACAATATGATTCTATTCTTACCAATTGAATTAAAAAAAAATAAGAAATCTGGGCAAGTAACACTAAAAGCATGAAGTCTGTAGGGCATAAATCGGATTTAAAAAAAAAAAGAAATATATATATATATATATATATATATATATATATATATATATATATATATATATATATATATATATATATATATATATATAGTAGCAATTAACTAATAAAATATATTCAAATACTGTAAGTAAATATGATACTACTGGATCACTATTAGACTTTAATGATGTTATGCTCAACAGACACTTTATACAAATATAAAACAACCAAAAAATATAGCCCTAACGATAGTCACGCCGGAACTATGATGAGAGAGATACAGAGACAAAGAAAGCACGTATATAAACGAGACAGTCGTATTAAAGATGAGACAATTATCTTATTTCTAGAGGACTAATTTAAAGCGTTACTGGTATTTCTACTTACTATAAGGTTATTGAAGGAAAATATGAGACGATATGGCTTTACAAAAAATACTTTTTCGTAATACGAATTCATATATTCAGTAGAACAAAATGAACTATTTCTTAACTTATATTTAATATTTTTATTTTTAAAATACATTTCAAAAAAGGGGTTCTCTGTTTCATCCGCATATATGCAAGTATGTGGCAACGTTCGCTAATTACTCAAAAACTACTGAACCGATTTCAATGGTTCTTTTACCCGTATAATTCACATATTAAAGAAAAATTGAAGTGAACTGATGAAGATTACACTGACAGTGGCTATTAGTAGTTGATTCAATTTTATTGTAAAACAGTTTGATATATGTATTGTAAGTTCCATGTGTGAACCTAATACTTCTTTTATATTATATGTGCTTATTTGACGGGGAATAGTCATGTTGATTAATTTTATTTATCATTCAAAAAGAAAATGACAGTGTAATTTTTCCTTCCATATGCTTATTTAATGAAAGGTTTTTTAATGTTGATTGTTTACGATATTTTATTTACATTATTAAATTCAAGTGCATAACGAGTAAAGCAAATATTGTAATGATTCAAAAACTCGATTCTTTAAGGTTCCGTACCTCAAAAAGAAAGAAGGAATCATATAGGATCACCTCGTCGTCCGTCTATTCAATGCTTTTTTTTCAGAAACGCGCGGAGGTATCAAGTTGAAATTAATATCAAATACTTAGGTCTACGGTCCCTTCAAGCTTTTAATTCAATGCAATCAAGAAGAACCCTAAAAATAAGGCCATTCATGCCGCATATTTTGACACTCGCAAATAAAACGAAACCTATAGGGTACTAATCCCGTTGATTTAGAATCATGAAAGCAAGAAGCAAGATCTTACAGCACAAATGAAGGAAAAAATCCGAAAATCGTTAATACTTATATTACATAAAAAAAAAATTTTTTCAATATGCGTCTGTGAAAGACATAATAAGCAATATATTTTCTACTTAAAAATTTAAATTTTGTTAATAGTTTAATAGCAATATTACGTACCATTAAATGTTTATAAATGCCTAAATGTGTACGGAATTCTCGTAGAGCGAATTCCACTTGTGGGTGATAGGTTTTTTTTAATCGATTATGTCGCATTAAATAAAGTCTACAACGCGAGAAATTAATAAATGGGCGCTTTTGTGTGCCCACCCGACGGTCAATGGATTCATCACGATGCGATGTGGTATTTGATATTTTTTCAACAAATAGCCGAGATTTACTTCAAAATATAGAAACAAATTACAAATTCGAGTTTCTCAATATGAGGCACAACAAAGTTCTTCAAATTTTCCAAACTTTTAGTTCTTTATAAATCATAAATATAGCACAACTAGTTTTCTCAGGAAAGGTGTGGTGTGCTAATCACAGTTTTTCTGAGAAAACTAATTAAAATCCTATAATATAAATACCAAAAACTTTAAATATATACAGTTTTGGAGGAAAGTATATACAGTATATTGTAACGTTTACTATTTATATTAATATTTATGTTAAATAAAAATGTTATGCTGAGTACATATTCTAGTAATATCCGGTAAAATTCTAGCCGAATTTTGTATAATTTATAAGGGACAAAAATTAAGCTTTCACAATTTTAGAGAAACAAATAGTAATTGTTTAATAAAAATATCAACAGACTTCTGATATGTTCCAAGTTATCTCCTGATTAATCTATGGAACATTTTCAGCATACTTATAACTTGTACTTTTAAATATAAATACAGGTGACCATTTTTTTTTATACTCTTCGTTTCACCAGATACTGTAAAATAATTAAGTTTACAAATTTAAGTTTTTCTAATAGCCAGCTAGATTATACCACTTGTAGAAACCGGAAATTATTTTAACCGATAGCGGGAAAACAACAAGTTTTTCATACGACAGATTCGTGTGGATTGAAAACAGAAGGCCCTTATGAGATATTTTTATATCACCGTAGTGCTTTTTAATTTACTTTTTATTATCTCTGATTCAGACCTGCAGATTGCCTTACCGCTGAATCTGAACCAATTTTTTTTCTCAAAATTTATTTTCACTGCGACCCGTATTAATTTTTTTCTATTTCAAACGGGTTCAAAATTAGGAAATTTGCAAGAGTTATACAGAAAAAGGAGCCAGTTGATTACTTTTTTGTTGACGTAAACAAATGAATCTGACCTGTAAATTTAAAGATAGTGCTTTCATTTGATGATAGTATCGCCTTTATCAATTTAAAGCGGGCGAGCACGCGAGTAATTACTATCTAAAGCAACACACCCGCGGACTAACAGACAGTGATAAGCATTATTTATTTTGAAGATTTCCCTCGTCGAAACGGCACAAACACGAAAAAGCCGTTGTCAACAGCTCAGTAAATTTTCAATTTTCACTCAACGACATCGTTCGCCTGATGGGTTACGTCGGTGAACAAATGATGGATGGGACGCACGCCTCATGGCCGTTCCGGCTGCCCGGCAGGCTATACAGCAAAAAAAACCTTTCACGAGCTGGTCCGAATGTTCATTCATAAGTACGTTACAAATGGACATATCGTTCGGCAAAAGAACAAATTTTTTTCAGTTCAGACAGCATTAATGCTTCGTTAGTAAAAGCTTGTTTGTCTTGCCCTATTTCAATTTATAATTAAAATAATCGGTTATACGACGTAGATAAAAGGATAAGATGCTTCAATTGTTTTGCAGCATCTTATCCATTTATCTGGGATAAGAACCATTAAAGCAATAACGCAAGAAAAGGAGTTCTTCAAAAGAATGAAAAATTAAGGGACCACTCTGTTAAAATTAAACCTTAACACCAATATCAATCAATTGGAGTGAAATATCAGAGAGCTAGTTAACATTTAATCATAATGCCGTGACCTCAATACACGTAACATTTATGCACTAATATACCACATACGAATCAACAAATCGGTATGGTCTTTACAACATCTTAAATATGTTGTGACATAAAAATACCCATACCATATTTTAATTGATCAATAAAAACTGAATAGAAGCAGATTTACCACGTTCATTCCATCGTACAATCTTTGTGGTAACGATCCAAACGGGCACTCGAAGAAAACTGATCAGAAATGCCTACAGTGTTACATTAATTTCAAACGGCGAGGGAAATTATCATCTTGAATAGAATTGAAAATTTTAAAAATACACTTTTAGACTAAGTATAAAAGCTTTGAATTATTTAAAAATACACTTTAGGGTTAGTATAAAAGCTTTGAATTATTTAAAAATACACTTTAGGCTTAGTATAAAAGCTTTGAATTTAACTGATCGCCAATAGAACAACAACATTTACTAACAATTAAATGTAACTATGTGATGTAAATGTGCAAAATGCAAAGATCTTTGCTAATATCCCACCTGAAGATGTAATACAACGAAACCTAGGTCGTGCTAAAGAAATTAAAGAAAGTAGAAATAATACTACATCACGTAGTTTCATTTAATTGTGAATAATGAATTTCTACAAAATTAACCGCAAATATATTCAACATTTACTAACCATATATCTCCCGTCTTATATAACCGATATGATGTACAGCCTTCTGACCATTAAATCTATTATCTTAACATAATAATAATTATATATAAATACAAATGTTATGTTATGTTTTCTAAACTCTAATAACAAATATTATGTTTTCTAATACTCGATGCCAAAAAGACTTCTTTCAATTGCACTTTCAAATCATATACTTAACCTTATTCATAACACCAACTGCACTCAGACATATAAAGCCAAAAATTCGACTTGATTTGCAACAAGAAAAACACAATCAGTAATCAATCATTTGATATCAGAGGCCAATTTATTGCACAGCCCACTAACACTGCAGTAAAGTATACGAAAAACGTACCACACCTGTAACGGAGCAGTCTCGGCAGGTTTTCAGAAGCCACGTACTACTCTTAGTCCTAAAGTTCGATAATAAGGCAATATATAATCTATTGAGACTCTTCAATACGATCAGAGGGACAGATTATACTGATCACGTATCCCCTCTCAATTGAGTCGCATCGTCTAGTTTCAGAACTAACCACAATCAGAGTTTCCGAAGCAGTAGAGTTCTACATGTCTTGATGTAACTTTCTTAAAACTTTCAAAGAGGACCGAAGAATAATTTATTGAAGCCATTTTCCATAAGATGCAAGACCATTAAGGATAGTAAAAGTATTTGAATCTATATAGCGAAGTAATAATTCTGTTTCGTCTTCTGCTGATAGAGTAATATATTTGAAAATTAATTAAGAGTTGTTAAGTATTAACTCGTTCGCTATAGAGTTGTCCGAAGAGGCAGCTTTTAAGCATTCTGCAATGAGGAGTTGCTTATATGGGGAATCCAGTGAAGCTTCGTCGTCTTATGTTTTCTTATATTACTATTACATTTAGTAATTTTATTTTGCATTTAACTGTATTTGTATGACCATCATTCAAATTAAACACATTCAACAAAAATATATAGTGTGGTATTAATACAAGAAAATGCAGAATGTTGCGTGTCTTTACTTGGTTGCCCAGGTCGACAACTCTTCATGGGTGAATGTCTAAAAGAAATGCTCCACAGCGCACCTATAAAATTATTTCAGTAAGCCATGCCAGAGACCAGATATTGCTTTAAACCTCTACAAAATACATTGAAACTACTGTTAAACAGAAATGTAGGGAAGGAGGGTTCCATAAAATAAAATACGGTCCTAGAAATGCTCAATTAGATATTGAATACCACAACAGTGCAGTTCGTGAAAAGGAAAAGCAAGAAAATATTACTGCTTTAGAAAATCTGTTCCTGAAATTTTTTTGTAAATACAAAATACTCACCAGGTCTAATCTCTACTACTGTTAGTCGATAGTAGTTTAATGTTGGGTCAAATCAGTTTCTGCAAGTGCGGAAGTTACAGCGACATCCTACAGTACTGCACTTATAGGAAATTATTTTCCATGAACAATAGAACAATAAAACTTCATATTAAGTACCAACGCATGCATATAATTACGAATCACAAAATGCAATGCAAGTTTTAACCGCAATACAATAACATCCAACTCTAATATAGTATTCTACTAATGTAATCCATGCAATTAAACCAAATTGCATAAAATATCAAATGCACGTTGCGAAATTAATTATTGGCCAACCATCAATTTAACCGTGTTCGATAATGTTCCTGCATCCGTCATCAATTTAATTAATTATTGCCACATACGCGCTCCGTATAATATATTAAGTACTCTAATAAGCTTTAACTAAATTTAATATTAAAATGCAACCCTAGCCACTAACGGTTTACCCATTCACACAAAATATATGGGAGAAAATATTGAATAATTCAATTGATATTAATGAGGCATCTCGTAATTATAATGAACGACACAAAGTTACTGATAAAACTTTTTGAGAGAGATTTGACTGTACATATTACATTATAACCAGTAAATCACATTGATAACGGCAGAAGTCCTATAAACAGATGATAGTGTCATTAAAATTCTGTGCTAGTGAGAGAATATCAAGAGATAAGCTGACAATATTGCTTAAAGTTTATTACTCTGACATTCCGTCAGAGGATGGAACAGAACGAAAAGATGACAGTCAAAAAATTATAAAAATAATTACATCCCGTTATTTGGAAGCTGAGAAGTAGCTTTATTCCTTTTATTTTTATTATTTCTGAATCATTGCGTATTTTCTCAGCTCAGCTCGCTTGCATTCAGAGTTGAAACTGAAAGCGAGCACACGCGCAACGAACTACTAAAATACAACATCATCGGAGTCCAAAACTCTAGAAATGAAACACAACATCTGTTTCCTAGTTTCATATCACATTTATAGGAAACTATCCTGAATTTTCTCTGCCTTATATATTTGGTATGTGATCGCAACTATGTAACAGTGACGTTCTTGTGACGGCGAAACTTGCTTATGTGCATCAAGATAGTTGATGACTTCGGGTGCGCTCGTCCTGCTGCAATGGTCGCTTTAGTTTTGTAGTTCGTTACCTTAAACAGAACACCCTCTCGTCAAAATATTCCTTGCTTGGAAACGAAGCGCCTTACCAAAAATTCATGTCACGGTGAAACGTATTTATTTGAATTATATATATTCTGTATCCATGATTAGGAATACTTACCTAATCTGGGTATCGACGATATATCAATTTAAAATATTTAAATCTGACAAGATATACTTTCTTTTTCTTCCATTATTAATTTAAATAACTATTCTAATCTATAAGCATATGTACGATTTAGTAATTTTTAGACCAATATTTGCTGTCTTTTACGACGAGTATGAGTGTATAAAATGAGTGTATGAGGGAATAAAATATAACTTATAATTACCATTTTCTCAATTATAATTACATTTAACCGGTTCATTATAATCATAACCGAACTTCATTTATCTTTATTGTAATCGATTTTTTTTCTGCGAAATAATATTCGTATCGCAATATTCAAAATCGCCGCACGGCGATGAGTCGCTTTGGTGAGGTCGTGCGGCGCCCGGTGTGTGCGCAATGCAGGACGTTTAACCTTTGCATTTACGATGAAATAATCTGTCTCGAGAAAGGGATGAAAAAGTTATTGACTATAATCACCTTATTTTGTATTCCGAAAACCAATGAAGCCGGCTTGCTATACCATATTAACAATAGGATGTTGTTAACAAGAAAACGATTTTCAAGCATCGGTATTTAAAAATAATGTCACTTAACTCTTCTACTGCCAATTACTAAATTAAAGAAATCTGTTGATTACGATTAGATTTATATTTTTTTTATAATAATTTTTAATTTTTTATTATTAAATTTTTATTTAAATATAAAAAAAAAAAAAAAATATATATATATATATATATATATATATATATAAATGTTTAAACATTAGTATTTACATTAAAATGCTTTAAATATGAATATTCTATTATTTTTCACTACTCAACTGTTCCATTGTTAAAAGACACAATTACAAAATCAAATAAATCACCTTATGTAAGACGAAAACTTTAATTGCCTATACCTCTTTCATTTCTTAGTGTAAATTCACCAAAATAACTATCCATTGTGTAGTACTAACGTAAATGCCGTTATTCAAATTTTCTTTAGTTTTTTCAAATACGTGGCAAAAAAATTAAAAAGATAGGAGGAGTAACGCATTGTGAAATTCTTTGGAGACGTATGACCTCGCGAATGAGATGCCGTACTAAAAACGATTATTAAACATTTTCGATTTACTTTTACAGTGACACAAATTTGATGGGATTCGTTAGAAAAAAAGTAGCCTTAACTCCGATCTATAGGAATGTACTGCAAAAAAATTTGAATACAGGCGATCAACTCGTACGCCGGTTCAACAATATTGCATTATATTCAAGTTATCAAACGTACAATATAATGCATAAAACTTTCAACATATAGTTGTGTTATATTGTGTAATTTTCCACATTGAAGATACAAATTAGAATACAGGCGAGTAACCCGTATGCCGATTAAACAATATTGCATTATATTCAGGTTATCAAACGTACAATATAAGGCATAAAACTTTCAACATATAGTTGTGTTATATTGTATAATTTTCCACATTGGAGATAAAAATTAGAATACAGGCGATCAACTCGTATGCCGATTCAACAATATTGCATTATATTCGAATTATCAAACGTACAATATAATGCATAAAGCTTTCAACATATAGTTGTCTTATATTGCGAATTTTTCCACATTGAAGATTCAAATTAGAATACAGGCGATCAACTCGCATGCGGATTCAACAATATTGCATTATATTCAAGTTATGAAACGTACAATATAATGCATAAAACTTTCAATATATAGTTGTATTATATTGTGTAATTTTCCACATCTATTCCATATTTACGAAAAAATTATTTAGGCAAACATAACAAAAATAACAGAATACAAAAATACTATTTAGGAGTTTTTGTTCGTCCGGCGTCATGGCGTTGTAGCTGGTGAATTTTATAAGTCTTGAGCTAACGTATGGGTTTTGGATTGGGCAATAAACTTACTGAAGAAGGAGATATAGCAATTCAAAAGCGCACTTAAAAAAGTTTATTTTGTGATTGTAGATGGCGTTACATGAATTTTAACATTTAATCTTACACTTAAGTTAATAATATTTTCCAAAGGTTCACGTGACCGAATTCACAAGCTCAGCTAGTGCTAAATCGAGACACTACTTAAGAAAGTAATTAAAACCAAGTCACGAGAAATTATACGTGGTCACCTTAACAGTTGCGCCAATCGAAAGTATAAACATAAATCACGGATTCATAAAAAGCATCGATCGAATTCCACAAGAGCTCGTCACACTCGCGTTTTCTCTCTCAGAGCGACAGATTGAGTGATTTCCTCGCTTCACTCTCGATCTGAAGCGGCCCCGTAACGGCGCAATCACGCTATCCATAGTTGTCATTAAAATTCTATCCTCGAACGCCTGTCAGAGACCGTTTGACTTTTTTTCATACGAATCGCACAGTGATTACGGTCCAAGGCCTCCGTCAATTTTTGCTATTCAAATTTTTTAACAAAATTTGACGCGAACCTCGATCACTCCTTAAAATAAACTCATGTTTTATAAAAGAAAACTTTGAATATTTCTGATCGATAATCTCAGCAACCGCGTACCGAAAGGAATTTCCACGTTGCGTGTATTTTCTCAAATAATATGTTGTATAGTATAACTAAAACTAGACGAACAAAGATGATAAAAGAAAAATCAATGGTTTCGTAATTGTTCATATTTCCATGAATTATTAGGCGGCACATACACGATATGCTAATTTTTAAACAATTATTTATTTCATGTGGGTATAGAATATCGCACGATATTCAAAACCGCCGCAGGAGTCACTTTGACGAGGTCGAGCTGTGCCCGGTGTGCGCGCTATGCAGGACGTTTAAAGGTGGGTCCACTGTAGGGAAAAATCTAGCTAGAGAATCGACTCTCTAGGTATAGTGCACTACCATTTCCGTTACACTGTAGTGTTTTTCCTCTAGTAGAGCAGTGATAGATAAGTGCTAGAGCGACTCTAGCTTTCTATCTGATTATCTAGTAACCTATGTATACACGTGCGCACTTTTCATCTAAAGAAAAGTGGAACTATTTATTTATTTTGTTTATTCTTCTGGTCGTGAAATAAGTTCCCGGGGAGAAGTTGCTGCTGCTCTGCTAGTTTTAATTAAAACAAAGAAGGAAAATAAAAAAAAAAATTTTTAAATTTGGTTTCCATACTCTTTTAAAAAGCAGTTCCACAGTTATGGACGGGCTTTTTCTAATTCAATTAATTTAAAAACTTTTTTCTTCTCCCAACCAAATATTCCTTCTTTATCTGCAGAAAGTGCAATTTTATCAAATTTAAAATCATATAATTATTGGTAAAACTATTGAATATAAAAACAAATTTTAAAATGTAAAATATCCAATCAAAACAATGTATAAATAAATAAAGCACTAGATAGAGAAAAAATCTATGAGCAAGTCGAATAGTACCAGGGAGATATACTTAGAGCGTAAAGAATGGTAGAGATGCCATGTCACTGCACATGGTCGATCCAGCTAGAGAGTCTACGTAGAGCCTAGAGTGACACTAGATAGAGACTCCATACAGAAAGGTCTATTACCACACTAACTATTTATCTACTTTAATGTATCTAATTGATACTTATGGCGGACTTATTGCTACGAGAGCAATCTCTTACAGCCAACTATAACACCCGTCCAGCCCCGCTCAACGAACGGAAGGGAATCGAACCCTCCTCTCCCTCTGTCTCCGCGGTGCGCCGCATCGTCACAAGGCCGTATGCTGTAATCAACCCAACACACTACGGCGACGACAAATAACGAGATCAACTCTTGGTAAAAATAACAGTGTTACGGCCCTTAACCGTTGCGTTAACATTGAAATATATCTTCGAGAACGAGGTGAGAAACGAAAAAAGTTATTAATTATAATCATATTAGTATTAATTATAATCATATAAAAGTTATTAATTATAATCATATTGTATCCCGGAAGCCATTGAAGGTTTGCCATTGAATACACTGACGGCTTGATATACCATATTAATAACAGGACGTTGTTAACAAGACGACAATTTTCGCGCATTACTACTTAAAAAACTAAGTTCTGTCAGTTTTATAGTTCTAAACAAATGCTACTACAATTTGATTTTTATTCGATTTTTCATGATTTTAAAATTAGAGGAAGAGTGGCACGTTGCACTTTATTTTCAAACTTAATATTTCGCAAACGGTGCTCAAATATGATGAATGGTAAATGAAAACCAAATTTCATTTTAAAACATCTATCCAATGATAGCCATAATGGCATACGCGAAAAAAAATTCACTTCCACCTTACTTGTATGGTGAAATAACATTAATCATTTTTTTTACATTTTGTTCATTTGTATAGGCCCACAATTGTATAAACTACAAAAGTGTGACGAATGAGGACAGATGGATTGAGGGTAAGGAAATTTTCACCATAAAAAAGTCGAAAAAATATACTTTCCTTCAATTTTATTTCGTTTTTAGGTTTTCATTCTTAAATTGCAAAAACGGAATCCTTAGTTTCGTTGTTATCAACTGTAGTTAACAACAACGTACTCGTAAATATATTGCCTATTGGTTATGGCAGACAGACAGACAAACATCTGGGTGACCTTATAATTTTTGTTTTAGGGTACGGAACCCTAAAAATGTTTTTTGTTATTTGGTCATGTAAAAACTATTACACCGAATCTAAGATTTTGCATAAAAAACTACTTCTTTCCATGCTTTTTTAAAAATATGTCGCTATTCCATATTAGTCTACATTCCTCTCGCAAACTACATGGAATGGCAACATATTAAAAAACATGGAAAAACCTAAGCATCATTTATCCTACTTCCCAACAAAAGACGATAATAAATATCTTTCGACAATAACATAATACAGATTTTCAGATGTTTCATTTGCCGGTATCACTTCACGAGTAGGTACCTAATCGCCATACTCGTACAAACGATTCGACGGCGCGAAGCACTTACTGCTGGATGATTCACTTCACAATGAATCAGTATTGAGATAATCAATATATACGCGGCCTAAAATTCCACAAAACATCGTTTTTTGCAGCTCTACATACGCGTCGAATATATTCAAACGAAACGAACCCGCTAGTTAAATGGGTTTGAAAAGAAAAGAATATTGCGTACGGCAGCGAATATTGAATATTGCATGCGAGGGACGAAATCAAAATGAACGCGAGAGAGTTGAAATATATAAGAATATCGCGGAATAAAATATTCTAAGAGCAAAATTCTTGAAAATTTAAAGAGCTCTGTTGAAATTATTCGAACTATACGTACGAAAGTAAAATTGTGCATATGTTATGAAAAGTACGTAATGAGTACTTTATACGTAATACGTACTTTTTAACTATTACCTTTCTTTAATACGTACTTTTTAACTATTACCTTTTTTTAAACTTTCAATATACTTCCGCAATTTTCAGAGATGTATTCATATTATAATTCGCTTCTAATATTTTACTTTTTCCATTTTTCTTTCAAGTAGGACTATTGAAGTCACTTTTGACATGTCACGGTTTAACTTCTAATTATTATGAGCAAATGTCCTTATTATCTATCTATACGTATATCTACAAACAATCAATCAGTCTCTCTTAATGAGGGCCAGAATGTGCATTTTACCCATTTTACCTCCATACATTTTTATCTTCAACATAATCCCTGACGCTATAATAAGCCTTCAAAATAAACACGTGTTTAATATTCGTTTTAAATTTCTTTATAGGAAGGTTTATTATATCCTCAGGTAGCCTGTCAAAAGAACGAACACCATTGCCCAGAAAATACTTATTAGTAATTTGTAATCTAAATTTAATACTATGAATTTTATTTTTATTTCTTGTATTAAGAGTATGAATATCAGACCCGTTAACAAACAAAATTTAAGTTCTTTTAAACATACAATAGGTTTTCATAGATATGTAACAGTAGCAAGGTCAGAATATTTGCCTCTTTAAATATATATTTCACTGATTCTTGAGATTTCATATTATATATGGCTGGGACTGCTCTCTTTACAGAATAAAAATACATCTAATTTGCATTCCTTAACGATTCACAGAGGTCCACTGTTCATTCGTACTATTTAAATACCTCAGCGTAATACCGGAATATTAAAAATAAATACAACACTGAGATATGAATGATATACGTAATACGTTCTTTTCAACTATTATCTTTCTTTACACTGTTTATCTTTCAGTATAAAATATACTATCTGCAGAGATGTAGAGTCATATTGTAATTGGCTCCTAGCACACCTCATTTGCATTCTTAAACGATACACAGAGGTCCGCTGTTCATTCGTACTATATCAATACCTCAGTGTAATACCGGAATATTAAAAATAAATACAACACTGAGATATGGATGATACACGTAATACGTTCTTTTCAACTATTATCTTTCTTTACACTGTTTATGTTTCAGTATACTTCCACTATCTGCAGAGATGTAGAGTCATATTGTAATTGGCCCCTAGCACACCTCATTTGCATTCTTAGACGATACACAGAGGTCTGCTGTTCATTCGTACTATTTCAATAACTCAGCGTAATACCGGAATATTAAAAACAAATACAACACTGAGATATGGATGATACACGTAATACGTTTTTTTCAACTATTATCTTTCTTTACACTATTTATGTTTCAGTATACTTCCACTATCTGCAGAGATGTAGAGTCATATTGTAATTGGCTCCTAGCACACCTCATTTGCATTCTTAGACGATACACAGAGGTCTGCTGTTCATTCATATTATTTCAATACCTCAGTGTAATACCGGAATATTAAAAACAAATACAACACTGAGATATGGGTGATACACGTAATACGTTTTTTTCAACTATTATCTTTCTTTACACTGTTTATGTTTCAGTATACTTCCGCTATCTGCAGAGATGTAGAGTCATATTGTAATTGGCTCCTAGCACATCTCATTTGCATTCTTCGGCGATACACAGAGGTTCACTGTTCATTTGTACTATTCCAATACCTAAGCGTAACACTGGAAGGTTAAAAATAAATACAACACTACGAATGACTCAATTATGTACTTAATACTGTATTGTACAAAAACTATATACATATATATTCAGTGATTGTTAAGTGAAACAATAAGTCTTTTATGGCCTTGTTCTTGGTTTATAAAATTGTCTTGTTCTTCATATGTCATTATTGGGCTTATTCAGAATTCGTATTGTTCAGCTCCCACCTTGAGAATCTCACGCTCACCGCATCTCCACTCACTGTACGAACGGACGCAATTCGCTTATTGTTTAGCTCATAAAGTGCTAACAATATGGAAAGTTTGAAGAAAATTGTTATAGCCGTTTTTGAGAAAAAAGATATTTGTGAAAAATTTCTAAATATAAAATGCCATCGAAATCGGTCCAACGTTTTAGGAGCTAGGCCAAGGGACACACACACACACACACACACACACACGCGCGCGCGCGCGCGCACACACACACACACACACACACACACACACACACACACACACACACACACACACACACACACACACACACACACACACACACACACACACACGCGCACACGCACGCACGCACGAACGCATATATATATATATATATATATATATTTATATATATATATATATATATATATATATATATATATATATATATATAACACACAATATTTAATTAATTAATTAATTAAAACATGTTCCAAATGTCCACTCATATCGAATTGTGTCCCTTGAGTTGTGACCTTTGTCTCAATCCTTTTAGCCTCCTTTTATTTTTCAGATTACACATTAACTAGGGTTTCATCATTTCTTTTATAAATAAATTGTCTGAATAAACATACTAATGTAATTTGCTTAGTTACTCGTAAATTATTGATTTTGAAATCTATGCTTTTTATATGTATGCTTTTATTACATATCAAATACGCTTTAATGGCATATTATTATAAAAGGCGAAGCTTTCCCGCAAAAACTTTCTAGCGGAACATCAGCTTGTATACGTTACAAGTTTTTTTGTGACAACTTAACAAAATATGAATGTATTACTTGTTTATTAGGGGTGAAGTATGCTTTTTATAGGTATGCTTTTAATACATATCAAATACGTTTTAATACCATATTAATATAAAAGGCGTAGCTTTTCCGCACAAACTTTCTAGCGAAACATCAGCCTGTATAAGTTACAAGTTTTTTGTGACAACTTAACAAAATAGAAATGTTTTACTTGTTTTTTGGGGGTAAAGCACAAATAATCGCAGCACCGCACCCTTCGTCATGCCCTGCCCTCGCTGTACGAATGTGCACAATTTATTTCAGTTCATATTACTTTCAGTTTTGTAGTAGAGGTACGCTAAACATTTTTGTATCAACATTTAAGGGTACAAATGAAACATATATTAATTTTCTACAACGTAAACATATAATTGCCCAGTATTTCTTTCACGGATGTTTAGTTTTGCAATTAATTTAACGTCACTTATATGAAGTTTGCATTAACTTTTTAATCCGACTATAGTTGGTCGACTGTTACTAAGAGGCAAATAAACTAGTAGAGCTTATTTAGTTGTGTTAATTTTCTTTTTAATTTCGTTATGCTTACTACTATTGTGAATAGTTTTCAGATATTCAAACACAGCGATTTAGTGATAGGGAATGAGGACACATAGCTCTAACATAAATGAACACTAAAGTTTAATATTTCGTAACCGAATCCCTATATCGACACAAGTCATAATCCCTAATCAACACAAGTATTCATAGCCTAATCAAAAGACCTATTCATTCAATATTAAACGATACCTATTCACTTAAACTTTGCATGTAAAGGAGGTAGCCGAAAAGACTTTTTTTAAAGATGTTACTAGGACAGAGGGACTTAACAGACAGATGGATATGGCAAAATGGTTCCTAGTTCGGTTACGGAATCCTAAAAAGGCCTGCGTATTCGATTATTTGCTTGAAAATATTATATACCGACGTATCTTAATCTAATCACAAAGTTCTGTAGATATTCTTCATTAGAATTCGTTAGTACAAATCACTATACGTATACACCAAACAACAGACTTACATGGACGCTGATTGTCCGTCATCATTATATTTATTAAATTTAAAACTTTTATTGGCGTCAAAATGCCTACTTACCATGACTCAGGCTCTGTTGTCCTTAGGCAACTATACTATTACCCGTACCAATTGTACATTCAATTTACATATTGTCATTACCTTCCAAAATATAATTTCTTTTCAAGATGTCATAGGTGTAACAACCTTTCATATTATTCTTCTAATACTTAATAATGATTACTTAAGCAGTCCTTTCATTTATTAAGTGAGGGCATCACTTAATAAACTAGAGGATCACTTAAGCTTCAATAAACTTTAAAATTAATTCCCAAACATTATTTTCTAAAGGCAAACCTTTTAGATATTTAGGCCAAAGCGTTAATAAAATACTGATAAATTATTTACAAACGTAAAACAAACAGGCACTGTAAGATCAACACGAAAAAACATAAAAAAAAGTCACAAAAAACATGAAAAAACATGCATATCACTATGTTCCTTTAAAGATGCAAAAAACGTATGACTAGAAACAAGAAATTGCGTACAAACTAATTAAATTAATAATTTTGCTAAGACAAAGAAGTATAGGGCCTTATTGTAACTTTACCACAAAAATAATGTGTTAAAAGCACTTCCTAGGCGATGTAGAAAAACCTGTCTAAAAATAAAGAACTTTAAAAAACCTATAAAAAACCAATTATCAAAATTACTAGGTGATTCTAAGCTATATGATTTAACTATCTAATTCTGAAGTAATCGAAAACTTGCAAAACATAAAGAAAGTTTCAAGTCAATAACTAAAATTTTTCGAATTACGAAAAATTTTAAAAACGGAAATCAGAAACTAATAAATGAAAAATATACATGTCAAATCACATTCATTTCGGCATATACGTATGTATTAGTTGATGCATAAACTGGATATTTTCCTCTTAAGTCGGAGTACTTCTAATAACTCGTAGTAAATTCTGATATATAATAAAGGTATTAAAAAATAAAGCATAACTGAATCATTATTCATCAGCACAACCCAATTCTGAAAGCACTTTTGCACATCAAACAAAGAATCCCATACAAGCCATCTGAATTTATTTTGAAAATATAAGATTCAATAGGAATCTAGGAAGATTGGGATAAAAAAGTGGAAACAGAATTTAATTTTCTTTTTTTAAGATAGTATGTTTGTTTAATTTTTTAAAGTATTTTATCGTGCACAAATGTCTGACTTCGTCCAACAATATTGTATTTTAACACGATAATTAATCATAAAATTAATTAATCATAAGCTTCATTCATGTCGCAAATTCAAATTTCATTATCAAATTAACTAAAAGAAAAACCAATGTGATATCCGGAATGCTGAAGGCCGGAAACAAATAATAAAACGACAAACGATATTTATGTAAATAAAAGAGCAATTTAATGAAGAGAAAACTGAAAAAGCAAACGAACTATTAATTACTGATTTAATAATTTTTAATTACCATATAAATCAACAAGCCTAATCAACCAAATTATATTAAAATTCCAGCCACATGTAAAACATTTCGAACACAAGGATCCATAAACAATACGTACCATGTGGTAGCCATTATTTATTACAATATACACGGCAATTCCAATTTCACTTGTCACAAACTAATGTCCCATAAAGAGCAGCAAATAACTTATCAAAACGATTCCCTCATAATACGAACACGCGAGTACTTTAATATATTAATGTTAGTATATAATTTCAAAACGAAGTACAACGAATTATTGTCGCGTCGTGGTGCTCAAAAACACCTGTTTACCCTGTTACAGGTGTAACGACACTCGAGATAAACGGACTCGAGACGTCGCGCGTGTTTGACGCGCGCGACTATAGAACGCTACAAAACACACCCACTCGCTCTCGGAGCCAGCGGCCGACTGGCGCGAATACAATAGCTAGCCGCGACTCTACTAAGTCTTTTACAGCCTAGCCGAGCGTAGAGGCAGGGCGGGAGGGGGGGTCCGAGGGGAGTGCGGCGTCGAAGATGCTACGCGGCGGAGGCAAAGAAAATTTATTCGCCCGAGAAATATTGAGAAAGCTTAGAGGGCGACCAACAGCCGTGTGAAAACGTATACATGTTGTAATATAAACTCCTATCGCGCAGTATATATCTGAGCTCCGTACCTAAATACGCAGAGCCCCGTGATAAGCTCTAATATTCTGCCTGCATATTGGCGGGCGGCACGTCATGTGTGTAATATTCTCAGCAGATGAAAATAAATGTACCTGCGAAATATTTTCGGTGCGCTCGCAGATTTGAGCCTTAAGATTTTGATTGTTGCCGTTTTTAAGTCTCTGCCGAGGTTGTTTTGGAATTATTAAAGCGAAGCAGGTATTTTATTATGCATAACGCAATGTGGCGTCTAAAATTAAAATGAAATTGCTTCTTAAACTTTGTGAAAGGGGCGAAGTGACCTTGACGCGAGAAGTGACTTAGTTTGTTCATAAAATTTCTATTAGCAGTATTAATAGCATCCATAGTTTTGGAATCCACGTCATACATAACTTATTTATCATGAATAATTCACCTGACACAGAGGTTGTAAATATGAATTCGTGAAAACCCAGTAGTTTTAAATGTCTTCGTTCATCGGAATACAATTACTAACAGTAAGTTCGAAGTTAATTTCTTATCAGTATTTTTAATGCCTTCAGACATAACTTTCATCGCTTTTTATTCAAGTAATTTTAAATCACTCTTCTAGTAAAACATAATGAGAACTTTCAAGTTTTAGAAATTTTTCACTTTTCACTTAAGAATCTTTAGAGATATTTTCAAGCTACGATTGGAAAATTAGTAGGAGTGAGGAGCTATGTAGCAAGAAAAACTTAAAAATATCCAGAATATTTAAATACTCCTTCGGTAACCCATCTTTTTCCCCTCCCTATCTCTATGTTTTGCTTTTGTTTTATTTAATTTGAAATTAGTTCTGTGTTTTTCATATTTATATTATGTATATGTATTATTGTGTACTTCGTTTTATATCATTAATCACCTTTTACTAATTGTTTATATTCTACTACAATATTGGTTTTTCCCACTTCATTTATTGTGATTGACCCCTATTGTGCACTTAGTGTCATAAGCTTGCAGTAAAGTATCAAAAATTAAATAAATAAAAATAAGAATTTAAATAGAAACTCCATTTTATTTTCAAAGACCTTTCCAATGATATCTCACTCAATAGGATGTGCGTAAAAAAATTTCGCCACCAGTTACTTATGTCAGTTTGCATATAACTTCACACCAGTTTACACATATCAGTTTACATATAAGTTCATACCAGTCTACAGGTATCAATTTAAATACAAATTCATACCAGTTTACACATATGTTCATATCAGTTTACACATATCACTTTACATATATGTTCGTACCAGTTTACACATATCAGTTTACATATATGAATGTACCATTAATTTCCTTTAGATGTTATGCTTGATTTATATTTTAATTGTGATCTCTGTATGAAGCATATGCATATACACAAAAAGAAATCCGCGCAAAATAAAAAAGGTTATATTTTTAGAGTGCGAAAAACCAAACAATTCAGCGACTCATAATTGAAAAAGAGCAAAAAATAAAACATAATTTTTAAACATATTAAAAAATTTAAAAAAAAAACTATCGTTAAAAACACGCATGTATAATATTTTTAATACGTCAAGAATTGTAAATAAGAAATTATAATTACATTAAAATTCTATCGAAGTAAATAATCACTTTCAAATACAAAGTAATCAATATCGATTGCTTTTTTTTAAAGTGTTACCTTAATTAAAAATAAACTGTCAACCGCCATTGACATTCGTTCTGTGTTGTCAAAATAAATGTCTTTTTCGCTCATTTCGAAATTTATGTGGCTTTACTCGACAACTCTGTCGGGCCTTCACTTCTTGTTCAGATTAGTATGTTACATTTGTGTTTGGAGGATACAACGAAACTCAATTTGCACTATGTTTCAATTCAACAAATTGGAGATATAGCATATATAAACTATGATGGCTGACTTTTCATAAAAAACGGATACCTATTCCTCTATGTGAGGCCCTTAAAAAACAACGAACCCTTGTAATCTCATTATATCTGTTTGTTTCTCCGTCTACAGTCTAAAAAACAAAGAACCCTTCTGATTTCATTATGTTTGTTTCTTTCTCCGTCTACAGTCTAAAAAACCAGGAACCTTTCTGATTTCATTATGTCTGTTTGTTTCTCCGTCTACAGTCTAAAAAACAAGGAACCCTTCTGATATATTATGTCTGTTTGTTTCTCCGTCTACAGACTAAAAAAACAAGAACCCTTCAGATTTCATTACGTCTGTTTGTTTCTCCATCTACAGTCTAAAAAAACATGGAAACCTTCTGATTTCATTACGTCTGTTTATTTCCCCGTCTACAGTCTAAAAAACAAAGAACCCTTCTGATTTCATTATGTTTGTTTCTTTCTCCGTCTACAGTCTAAAAAACCAGGAACCTTTCTGATTTCATTATGTCTGTTTGTTTCTCCGTCTACAGTCTAAAAAACAAGGAACCCTTCTGATTTCATTATGTCTGTTTGTTTCTCCGTCTACAGACTAAAAAAACAAGAACCCTTCAGATTTCATTACGTCTGTTTGTTTCTCCATCTACAGTCTAAAAAAACATGGAAACCTTCTGATTTCATTACGTCTGTTTATTTCCCCGTCTACAGTCTAAAAAAACAAGGGACCCTTCTGATTATATTACGTCTGTTTGTTTCTCCGTCTACAGTCTAAAAAAACAAGGAACCCTTCTGATTTCATCATGTCTGTTTGTTTCTCCGTCTACAGTCTAAAAAAACAAGGAACCCTTCTGATTTCATTATGTCTGTTTGTTTCTCCGTCTACTGTCTAAAAAAACAAGGAACCCTTCTGATTTCATTATGTCTGTTTGTTTCTCCGTCTACAGTCTAAAAAAACAAGGAACCCTTTTGATTTCATTATGTCTGTTTGTTTCTCCGTCTACAGTCTAAAAAAACAAGGAACCCTTCTGATTTCATTATGTCTGTTTGTTTCTCCGTCTACAGTCTAAAAAACAAGGAACCCTTCTGATTTCATTAAGTCTGTTTGTTTCTCCGTCTACAGTCTAAAAAATAAGGAACCCTTCTGATTATATTACGTCTGTTTGTTTCTCCGTCTACAGTCTAAAAAAACAAGGAACCCTTCTGATTTCATCATGTCTGTTTCTCCGTCTACAGTCTTAAAAAGCAAGGAACCCTTCTGATTTCATTATGTCTGTTTGTTTCTGCGTCTACAGTCTAAAAAAACAAGGAACCCTTCTGATTTCATTATGTCTGTTTGTTTCTCCGTCTACAGTCTAAAAAACAAGGAACCCTTCTGATTTCATTATGTCTGTTTGTTTCTCCGTCTACAGTCTAAAAAACAAGGAACCCTTCTGATTTCATTATGTCTGTTTGTTTCTCCGTCTACAGTCTAAAAAAACAAGGAACCCTTCTGCTTTCATTATGTCTGCTTGTTTCTCCGACTAAAGTCTAAAAAAACTAGGAACCCTTCTGATTTCATTACGTCTGTTTGTTTCTCCGTCTAGTCTATACCGGCTAAAAGATACCGGCAAAAGTCCATAGAGTATTGGGCACAAGTGCTACAAGAATAAAAATGACATTTTTTTATGAAAAGTTAGATTATTTTCTGATCGCGGTTATTATAGTATACGCATAAACCTATAACATAAATATTCAAATATTATAATATTATATTATATTATTTAAAAGTGTTATAGGTTTATGCTTAATAATATAATATTACTTAAAATTCACCAAACTATTTTTATCCGCAATGAGTAGTAACTCCCATCATTTATACGTATTCCAACCGTCACAAAAATGTAGAATTCAACGATATTCTCGAGTAGCTTTAGTTTCCTTGTTCTTTCGCCAAGTTTGGGTCAGTGTCCCTATTTGTATTTATTTGCCGACAGACGTAAACGGTACACCCGTAAAAAGCACGACGCCGTGATAACAAATGGCCGAGATGCAACGAGCTAAGCGCAAGTAGCTTGCACTTAATAAAAAGGACAATAAACTTTAAGACGGTGGTCGGAACTGTGTGTTTTTACCGCTGCGGAGCTTGTCAGAACCCTCAAGTATTTTACTGGATATGAAATAGACACCATGACGAGTGTGACGCAGTGATTGCAACATCACGACTATATTCTTAATACAAATGCATATTGCTCATTTTAAACCGAAACGGCTATCGAGTTTATATTTCATCAAACATTCCGTTAACTTGAACACTGGAAATTTACAAAAAAAAACTGTGGGCCTCACAATTTTTTGTGCCCTCATAAGCTAATGGATGAAGTCAAATTTTTTTAATTGATCACGTCAATTAATAATTTATAATAATTGCTAGAACTATGTTATTTTTTAGTATTACATGCCAAAAGTGTGAAAATGGGACACTGATATAATAACTCTTTAAAAATATTAAATTTACCACAAAGATACAGTACGGTGGCCTAATTATAGATGTGAACTCTAAACAGTCCGGTTTTCATTCTGGGGCCCAATTTTAGGGGTAAATTGGGAAATAAAAAAAAATCTTTCAAAACTATCGTGTAACGTGTCAAATGAAAAGTTACTGAAGCATGAAATCAACAATACATGACGTACTCATACTAATTAGGAAATGTTAAAACGTTTTTAGGAAAAATTTAAAAATTGCAGAAAAATCTAAAAAAATACGTGGACATTGATAATTAGGTGTCGACTGAAGGAAAATTATTAGGTTTAAAAAAATACAGCGCGATTCATTGTTATAAAAAAATTAATTGTTTATTTCCTTCTAACTGGTGAACCATTGGTTTTATAGAAAAACTTTTTCGTCGTTTTTCAAAATGTTTAATTTGACTCAGTCGAATCGTTCCCCACTCAGCTTCTCGCATACGCGACGCGGTATTGGTGCGATCGGCGGCTGGTAGCGCGGCAGAAGGCTGGAAGCGCTAGCCTTTTAAGCACAAAGTCGGAGTGCATTACTATTAATATTTAAGAGGTGCATTGAACACTAATTGTGCAAGTACGGTTTGAACTTGATCGATTGTTAAGCAATGCACAGACGATATACTAAATGGATGGTTAACTTTATGTTACGGAGCGAGCGAGATAGCGCATTCGTGTTTTGAAGTGTGAAAACAATTTCTATATTCCCTTATTATATAGACTAAAAGTTGTCACGAGTACCCAGTAAATTGACAGATGTCGTTTTCTTATATTTAAATTTTTAAATACGTATAAAATAAACGACAATATTGAAAATAAATACTTTGTTATCCACAAAAATATCCCCCGGTTTGAGTATAAATAAAACATATGCCAATACTTTCAATTATAATATGAATCATTATTAAACTATAATTACCTACATATAACAATTAACATATATTATTTGTTATGACGTCGTGAAACATTTGCGCATGCGCCGAATACACGTTACATGATTTTATAGTGACATTTTTTTCTGACACAAGTTTCAAATACAAATAAATAATTATCCATTTAGCACTCACAAAATACTTTATTTTTATATACTCTGCACAAATTTCTGTTAATAGCTATGTGATATATGCATAATATATGAGTGCGGAATGAAATATAATAAAATTTTAATGTCATAGATATAATTTTGCAAACTTCAAAGAATAATTATAAATTAAACGTTATATCAAAATAACCAAACGCTTTTTTCTACTCCGTGAGAGCGTGTAAATCGGTTCAAGTAACGTTAAAATAATATGAACGGAAGTAGAACGACTCCGAAAGAAGTCGCTATCCGGATACACTTGAATTTTGTTAATTACCTTATACGAATGTCATAAACCAGACGAACAATGCGATTTGTGCAACAGTATGCTATATCTCCATTAATAATTTCATAAAATCCAATGATTTAGCTATCATTTTAAAGATTACTTCAACGCTAATGACGAAAAATAAACAAGCAATGCAAAATTAATTTTTAATTATCTGCATTTTATTTCTCAAAGGTGATTATATTGCAAAAAAGCCATCTATTGACAATCTGTTTAACTAACATGCACGACAGTCGTTCAAACAGTAATTATTTAAAACAGCGCCATCTAATGACAATCTTCTCAACTAACATACACGACAGTTGTTCAAACAGTAATTATAATTTATAAACAAACATTCATTCATTGCAGCAAAAATTGCAACCGAATTAAATCAACGTTCTTCACCACAAGTAAATAACGTAATCTTTAATTATTAATATTTATAATTTCTTTTTTAGTATATAACGTTACGTGACACTTTTCCTAACCTAACTACGACACTTGCGTACAATATGCAAAGCACAAACAAGCTAGTTCTCTTACGTATTTTCACATTATATTACCATTCGGTGACTTGCGAATTATTCGCACGAGCCAAGTAATAAATATTTGATATTCCAATTTCACCAAATAATATAACAAAAAAACATGATATTTTCGTGAGTGCCATCCTAGCTAGTATACTACTGAACTTGTTCTCATAATATCGTCTGTAAGTAGGTTACAGGAACCAAAAAAATACGTGATCTTACACTATCTTTTACTCACAAAAAAAGTGACGAATTTCAACGCTCGCAAGAGGACGCCTCTACGCTGAGAGCGAACGGCGCTTCCTTATCGAGGCGCGAACGCGGATCGACGATAGAGGAAGTATCGGCATTCCGCTTATTCCTCGGTGACATTATTGCCCTCGTAAATTTATAACGTTTTATGGGGGACGAGACTTGCAAGTTACGTCTGCCGATATATAACATTAATATAGAACGTAAAATATTATTACTCATATTAATAAATACGATATATACCTCCTTACATATTTATTATCTGAGATACTGCCAAGTTTGATATCGTTTTATGACAATAACAATCTTGGCGTGTTGCCTTTGTTTTTTTATTATTTAACTTTCACCATGACATTGCCGTCGTCTACACATATACATGAGTGTATGTGTGTTTGTACATAACTATATAAAATACATTTCAATAGATACACTTATCTAAGCGCACGTCAGCGCGCAGACCAATTTCTTCCAAAACTGTGGGAAAGTCTTATATGAACGATTTAGAGATTTTTTGCAGGACTTTGGAGGTCCTGCAAAAAATTTAAATCAAATTTTGCTAGTGTAACAAACTAGTTAATAGTACAGGGAATCGTAAATTTCATGCATTTAGCTTTAAAATTATTACAATCAAATCGTGTTAAGTCAAAAAAATTGTGTCAAAACGTGACAAGTCAAAAAAATTGTGTCAAGTCGGAGTCAGAGAACTGGATGATACATTTAGACATTTATAAACGTATATGGTATTTCTATTAAACTATTTACAAGTAATTTTTCACAACCTAAATATATTACTATTAAATTATTTACAAGTTACAAACTATATATTGTACACGCATAAAGACATGGCGCATATTTAAAAATTCATAATATCTAGAATAGTCGCTATAGTTTTCCAAAAATATTACAAAAAAATCGTGTCAAGTCAAAAAAATTGTGTCAAGTCGGAGTCAGAGAACTCACACTACGAGAGTTATGGATACATTTAGACATTTATAAACGTATATGGTATTTCTATTAAACTATTTACAAGTAATTTTTCACAACCTAAATATATTACTATTAAATTATTTACAAGTTACAAACTATATATTGTACACGCATAAAGACATGGCGCATATTTAAAAATTTATAATATCTAGAATAGTCGCTATAGTTTTCCAAAAATATCACAAAAAAATCGTGTCAAGTCAAAAAAATTGTGTCAAGTCAATATCAGAGAACTCACACTACGAGGGTTATGGACATTTAGACATTTAAAAACGTATATGGTATGTCTATGGCTCATAGGCGTGGTATTTCTATGGCGCACCTATATGGTATTTCTATGGCGTATAAGCGCATAACATGGCGCATATTTAAAAAAATATAATATCGTTTATGGTATTTCTATGGCGCATATTATCATACACATGGCGCAAATTATCATACACGTATAACATGGCGCAAATTATTATAAACGTATAATATCTAGATTAGTCGCTACAGTTTTCCAAAAATATTACAAAAAAATCGTGTCAAGTCAAAAAAATTGTGTCGAGTCAGAGTCAGAGAACTTAAACTACGAGGGTTATGGATACATTTAGACATTATAAACGTATATGGTATTTCTATTAAACTATTTACAAGTAATTTTTCACAACCTAAATATAATACCTCAATATATTACCAACTATATCTTTTACAGGCGTCAAAACATGGCGCATATTTAAAAAATTATAATATCCAGAATAGTCGCTACAGTTTTCTGCAATCTTCTAATTATATTTTACCAATTAAAAATAAAAAAAATAAGTACCTACTTTATTTACCACTCTTTAATTGTTACATGAATATATTAAAATGTTAGCCAGTGCAAAATATGTGAACTAATATGATATTTAGTCACAGTAAATTTTGAAGTAGAAACTTCAAAGTAGCGTAGTTTTTAAGAAATTCTCGTGAGTTTTCCGTTTGAGTTGAGGTACCCCAAAAGACTTGCCAAATTCAAACCTCAGAATTAAATTGAAAATATAATTCACGCTATCTTTTAATTATAACCTTTAAACAGAAAATGAACTTGGCTGAGTTATATATTTCAATCCTATCTGTTCTTTGAATAAATAGTCCGAGAGAACTTGGTACATTTTTCCACAAGAATAATTTCGGTTAACTCGCACGATTACATTATTAAAATATGACTAGCGTGACCCGTGCGAAGTCTTCGCATTATTTATTCCATTATGAAGCTCAGATGACAGATCAAACAAATATTTTACTAAAATTGACATATTGCGCAAGTATCAAAAGTATTGAGCTAAAGCGCCACTTTATTTATACGTGAGTGGATTTGAAATTAAACAAAAATTTTACCGACCGTCAATCATATTGACGTTGAGCCGTTAGATGGCAGTATTGCTGTTTTGTGTATATAATTTTAATAATTAATTAATTTGCAAAAACAATAGCAATATAGAGCAAGCAATTATCTATAAAATGATATATAATTTATGTGGATTAGTTGTGAGGTTTTTTCTAAAAAGGGAGTGTAACATCTTAACCTTAGCGTATTAATATATGATGATGATGATGATGATTAATAGGGTTCAACATCAAATATCTCGTACCTGTGCATGCGTGAGTGTGTGCGTATGCGTGCGTGCGTGAGTGATGCGTGCGTGCATATATGCATGCGTGCGTATGCCGTGAGTGTCATGCATGAGTGCATGCGATCGTACGTGAGCGTGTATGTAAGTATGGGTATTGATATATTAGCATAAATGAGTTCGTATTGTTCAAATTATAAAAGATGTAACAACATAGTGTTATAGACATTTGGTCTTTGGTTAGAGACGAGAAAGACGCACACGTACATGAATAGATACGTATTTAATGTAGTAGATATTTAATGATCTCGCATCGTTTTACAACAATTTCGTTTTAATGAACAATCGATTGTTAAATGGCTGTTAAAATATTTAACGTTATTTGTATTGGATTACAATAAAAAGGAAAATGTATAAACATTTGTGATATCAATACCTATTAACGGGTGTCTCAGTGCCGAATTCAAAATTTAAATTCGAATATCTCGGCAAGCAACAAGGCCAGATGCACGACACAAGTTTTGTAATCATTTTGAAATCCGGCGTTTTAATGATGAGCCCAGTGTTCAGTTAATTAAGTTGTGGGTAGCGAAGTTCAGAGCGTCAGGATAAACACTAAATCATTCAAGTGGACCTCGATATAGACCAGTGCGATCAATTGAAAACATTAACCGCGTCGTCGCTGCGGTCGAAGAGCATAATTGCAAACTCGCGCTTACGTTTTGAGGAATGCGTTGGCCGTGATGGGAGACATCTCGATGGTGTAATATTCCGTACACAAAATCCGCACAAATGTACTTTAGTTTACTGAAATTAAAATATTATAAATAGAATAATTGTTTTTTTTATTATTATTTAAAGTTTGAATTCCGCGCTGAGACACTTTTATATACATACATATCAACTGTAGTGATATTTTCTCGTATGTGTCATTTTCTGATACTTTTTTATGTTAGCGTGTCTATTTTACTTTAAGGGCAGGCCCTTGAAATACTCGAGCTTCATCAATGTACCGCTAAAATCTATTAAATTAAAAAACTTATAAATCGAAGTATGACCCGGTACAAATCCTGATGTATTTTAATAAATTGAGTTAATAATACCTAATATATGAGATACTTTCATTTATGGTAGTATATATTACCATATATACTACCATAAATGAAAGTATCTCATATATTAGGTATTATTAACTCAATACTACTACGCTACTACCGTAGCACTTCACTTTCATTACAAATTATCTAGCAGGTACTGCGTAACTACTAGACAATTGTAATGAAAGCAAAATGCTCCCGAAAAATAAACCCATAATTTATGTCACGTAGAAACATTTGCTTTCAATCTATGAGTTTGGCTAAAAACCAAAAAAAAGTTTATAACTCTCAAACGAAAGTGTTTTGGATAGACCTTGACGTTCTCTAGTTCTGTGCTTCCGCTCGACAATTATACAAATTTTTTGGATTTATATATATATATATATATATATATATATATATGTGTGTGTGTGTGTATATATATATATATATATATATATATATATATATATATACATATATAGTGGACTTATCGCTATAAGAGCATTATCTTACAGCCAACCATAACATTAATCCAACCTAAGGTTGCTATATCTAAAATCGCTTTTTTAAAAAATAAAACCTTATTCAACTAACATTATCTATTCCTTTTTGTTAACAATATACTATAAAAGTCAACATACTATAACTACTACCAGTTTAAGGAAAAATAAATTAGTTTGATCAAAAAAAGGTTTTTTATCTCAATAAAATATTTAAATAAAAATGTTCCAATAAAAATAAGTAAAGTCATCTTCTGTTGCCAAAATATGTAGAAAACTTTTTAACAAACTTTATTGAGTCACTAAATAATGATAATTTAATGCAAAATCAACCGTTACGTTAAGCGAAAAGCTAATACTAATATTTGGCAAAAGAAATTTCTAAAGAATTAATTCTCCTTCAATGATTAACCGTGTCTAACAGCAATCAGGGGCTTAACTTTCATAGTTTCAAAATGGAAATAGTATTTAATTTAAAATGTTCACATGTTAATTACGTTATTTTACTAAATTTATTGCCATCGGTATTATTTAATAGCAACTGTTTAATTTTTAAGCAAGACTTCGCAATTTATCCGAATTCGAAATTATGCCTTGATTAGATCCGTGATTATCCGATTCCGGTTTTCCATTGATTAAGCGAGTAAAACTGCAATGTGGTCATGGCATATATATTTGCGAAAATTTCCAATAAAGATAATTTTTAATAACTACTGTAATTTTTCAGATTTTTGGGACAAATTTTTTACGGGACAACATCACATTTTCCGGAACAATCCCGGAGACATGGTAACATTAATCCAGCCCCGCTGCCAAAGACCATTAACCGTTTATCAACCCAATACACCATGGCACCGACATGGTGTATTTGGTTAAAAATAATAAAATAAGAATAACGATTCTACGTTTTACCGTACTTTGAGTAATGCTACAGGTTAAATATAATTACACTACGATTCATAGGATTAGATTAATTATGAAAAATGTAACAGAAGTCGGAGAATACAGCTTTACCTGTGCAAGGTTAGAGAGAGGCCGCTTAGTTATTAACTAATCATCCCAAGTATTACCGTTAATATACCTTCGATCCCGACGACCAATATCGTTTAGCGAACGGAGTGGAGACGGTTAGTGATGGCGGAGAGGGAGAGCAGCTTAGTGAGATAATCGCTATAATTCGTTGGGGCAGAGCAGTGATAAAGCAGAAAGATTATTTATTTATCTTTGTTCGCGTTAACATCTGGACCCACACGTCCAATTTTAAAACTTCTTTATATTAGAAAGCGCATACATTGAACAAGATTATAGGATATATATATATATATATATATATATATATATATATATATATATATATATCAATAGGCTACGATTTATAGAGGCAGAACAGTTATAAAAAATGTAACAAAAGTTGGTGACACAGATTAAACGGTTCAAGGTAGAGTAAGACTGACTTATTTATTGACTGATCACCTCGAACATTGTCGCCAACTTCGACATTCGATGTTATTTGGCGAAAGGAATGGAGGCGTCATACATGCTATATACACGGTGTCCGGGAATAGATGTCGGACAAAGAAAGACGCTATTCGTTGGCTATAAAGGAATAAATTGTCGTTGAAATAAAACGTAAAACACGCCTTTTTTCTAATTGAGTGCAAAAAATATACATTACACATAACTCTTTTTAACACACCCAATTCTTGCCCGGAGTGCGATGTTTACCCGCAGTGGCGATGTCTTCGCAGCTGTTCGCAGGTTGTTCCCCCGAGCGGCGCTGAACAATGTGCGCAAATATCGTGTGTGTAAAAAAAATGACAAACAATTATGAATATTATTTTAAAATTTCTGAAAAAAAAAAAAATAAATTTAAAAAAAGATGATTTTTTCAATCAAGGAATAATGTCTTTCTTTGTCCGACACTTATTCCCGAACACCGTGTACATATATCATTTTATTTCTCAATATTCAGTATATATCCTTACTTCTCTGCAAATCCAAACATTCATATAAATAATTCATTTCGATAACCACGTCATAAAAAAACGACAACACCCAGCACATTTCTCCACTTCCTCAATCCCGAGTCCCGCATCTTTATAAACACGAGTTCAAACAATTCTCTAAAAGTAAGTTTTACTTCCGCTCATTCAATCGAACAAATATATTCAGTTTCGAACAAGAGCCCGGATAAACTTGGACAAACTTCCGAAAATATTCCTCATCCGCCCGGACCCCGGATTAGTTCATTTCCATATCCGAATGTCGCAAACTAGACGAACGGTGCGATTTGTGCAAACAAAGACTGGCGAAATAAGCTTTATTTTTTCTTCTTGTTTATGGGCAAGTACGTAAAATAACTCTACAGTTACACAGAGAATTTTTTTCTTCTTTATGTATTATCTCCTGGATATAGACCTTCTAATATTGATATTCTTCTCTGACTTTAATATTCAGCACCGATTTTTGTCCTGGCGCACAAACATTTATCCATCATATGAACTTTTCATTAAATTTCAGTAGGCCATTCGTAATTTCTCCTTTCTTTTCTTTAAAATCAATCTAGTTTATCCAACGAAGGCTGTAAGATCAATCATAGTTTAAATCGATTGTCGACAAATCTCGATTCATAATTAATCCGTCGATTACATCTAAATGGTAATTTCAATATTACAATAACCTCCGTTTAGCTGAACTTAGTTAACTTTATTCGTAATTTACAACATTGGAAACTTTTATTGAATAATAGTTCTATTACATTAAAATGTAAAGAATAGATATAAAAATTGTTAATAATTATTTTATTAGCGAAAGCATGTTTCTGCGAGTATATCCGTTTTCAAAATTTATAGTATAAAAATTACAAAAGAGACTACTAAATTTTATTGAGGGTAAGATGGTTTTTACGCAATTAGCCTTTGTCTTTCCAAAACTTAAAATGATCGATCTGCGCTCTAACGATATACGGACATTGCAAACTATTGATAACACATCAAACAATAATGTAGTTTTTTCATTACAATCATCACTCCAGTTTTTTTTGCTTTTATTAACGCTGGAATGACAGAAAGAGACTACTAAATTTTATTGAGGGTAAGATGGTTTTTACGCAATTAGCCTTTGTCTTTCCAAAACTTAAAATGATCGATCTGCGCTCTAACGATATACGGACATTGCAAACTATTGATAACACATCAAACAATAATGTAGTTTTTTCATTACAATCATCACTCCAGTTTTTTTTGCTTTTATTAACGCTGGAATGACAGAAAGAGACTACTAAATTTTATTGAGGGTAAGATGGTTTTTACGCAATTAGCCTTTGTCTTTCCAAAACTTAAAATGATCGATCTGCGCTCTAACGATATACGGACATTGCAAACTATTGATAACACATCAAACAATAATGTAGTTTTTTCATTACAATCACCACTCCAGTTTTTTTTTGCTTTTATTAACGCTGAAATGACAGAAACAGCTGATAGCCCTGCGGCCATATTGCAACGGTCAATAAAGAAAGAGGAGTTTAAACCATTTAGTTCCTACAGCAACAATAATCTTCAACTAAGTTAAACCGTCATTGATCTTCCGAAATTACGACTAAACCGTCATTCAAACTCCGTTGATGGGTTAAAAAGTGATTTATCATACAGATCCTATTCTATCATCACTAATCTCCAGTTTAGTGTTACTATTTTTTGTTCTCTATGATATACCATTGTTTTCCCCCTAGTATGGACACTCCTAAGTCTAGCAACCAGAGGTCAGAGGCCCAAAAGTCAGAGACGTAGCATCTTACGCTTCGCCGCCCAAGATGCGAGTCGCATTTTCCATGTCACTTCCTTAATCAAACTCCATATTTTGGATGTATAAGTTATAAAGGAATGTATAGACAGGTTGTAGACATAGTAAGGTTACGTTTAGGCTTTGTACTGAAATGAAGGCGTTTAGTTTTTAGATTTCTTACGTTCAGGTTTTAAACTTTCACTTTATATCGTTTCACTGGATCCATTAAAGGATATTTTATATTTTTGTATAAACTAAAGGATATTTTAATATTATATTGGCAGTCATTGGGCGTTATTCGGGAAGAAACTGATTTTACATATTTCTAACTAAGATTACGAATTTACAGAAAACATATTTGTTGAGTATGCACTGGTTATAAAATTTTCAAGCATCTTTTTATTATTTGTACTACCTTAAAATAATATTATGAATCGTTCATAATTTTTGTATATATTTGGAGAATATTTGACGTTCCTTTGATACATATAAATAATCCATACTGAGTTACGTTCTAGTATTAAAATTCCATAGTAAAAAGCAGTAAAATTAAATTTCTGTCAAAATATATACTCATGGGTTTACTTTTTATATGTTGCCTTATCGTATTTCGCTCAAAATTGACTAATGTAGAAGGAAGACGTATCAAAATATTTTTTAATGCCTTAATCGTTATTAAGGCAAAAGCATAATTTAACTGCATATAAGGGAAATTTATTCCAAGTTCATGAAGTTTTTACTTATTTTTAATAAGCCAGTCCTAATGATTTCTCCTCTTGATACTCCTACATCACTCCTTTTTACAAAACCTTTACGATTATTTCTGTTAAATTATCGTCCAATTGGCAGAATACAAATTCCAGTAAGAACGGTGCTACGAACAACTTCTTCAGGAAAAAAGGTAATATAACATTAAGTCGACGTTATACAGAGACCAAAGTGTTCTTTTTCATCAAAAATGTATGAAGACAAATTGTTTACAAACCACTTTCCAAATACTAGAGAAACATTCAAACCAAAAAAAAAATAAATTCTTAGGGTTGCCACACGAATAAAACGGTAATTGTTTTCGCAAGTTAACTCTCATTTTACACACTTCAAACCGTATATTTTGAATCACAATTTTTTTTTAAATTTTAACATCCATTTACTATGTTGCCAAGCTAAAATTGAATATATACGTAGAAATTGAATATACATTGTGGGATGTAATGTGTAGAGTACCAGCTTCCTCACTGCCGTTATGGCATTTTCTTGAGAACTAAGGACTGCAATATATATATATATATATATATATATATATATATATATATATATATATATATATATATATATATATGTATGTATACACACATTTCTAGTAATTGAGAATACCTTCAGGTATTTAATTTTAACTTTCTACTAGATTCTTTGTCACTGCATTTTAATTTTATTTATAAATGATTATACGCTAATTTTCGCTGTGGAATGACGTGCGTAAAAACAATTGCGTAAAGAAATCGGCTGGTGAAATCGCTACACAAGAAAGAAATGTATAATATCGTGTCTAATATACGAAGATTATGCTGTCTTATCGATAGTGTATAATATACATTTTCAACGTGTAGTGAGAGGCTTAGAAAACGATCAACGTAAACGTTTGCAAGTGTCAAGTGATGGGAGTTAAAAATAATGACTGTAAAAAGATACTATAGAGATTATACGAGTATATTAGTTTTTATCCTCAACTTTCCTTGCATGAATTTTATATTAAGATGTCGTGATGTATAAATAGTATATTATGCATTCCACTATCGCATGTTGTGGTACTAACCTTTTATAATAAATATTTTTTTTCTATTTTATACTACAGAAATCGTACTGTTTCGCAGATTAATTACTGAGCTTTATGTCAATTGAAGTAATAAAACATCAAAACGCACTTTTGATCGGTCAGTACACCATGTGGATGAAGTCTATGGTAGCCTATATGTTATTCCATCACATGAACTATAATAATATATGCCTAATTTTGTATCAACATGTTGCTCGCTTGTAGTTATTAAGTGACAAACAAAATAACTTTCGCGTGTATAATATTGGTTAACATTACAAATATACAATATAATTACAGCGCAAGTACAATGGAAAGACAAAAGATTATATTAATCATCGAACATACATCATGTTTCGCAACCTTAAAAAAATTAATAAAGAAAAAAAACCGTTCAGAAGCGATTCGAGCACGCACGTTCCTGAAATTTACAAGCATTAGATGTTAGAAAAATATGCAGTTTTAAAGTCTTGCCAATATGACAAATCTTGCTAAAATGGACGATGCCATCTCTTTATCTTGACAAAATTTATTCATTGTATGAAATGGTTTTTGTAAAAATATACAGGGAAGTATATTCGTTATAATTTCCACTGAAATTATTTAATATACATATATATTTCAGTATTATTTTAGATTTTTTCAAGCGATATTTGAGAAGTGAAATAGTCGAATTAAATTACGTAGTTCCAAAACAAACTGTGTTATTTTTGGAAGATCTATTTTACGAATCACTATTTGATGAGTAGGTATTTTTAATTTTAACTCTTTTATCACAAAGGGCTGCGTGTCAATATTTTTAAAATTCTACTTCATACTTGATTTTGCATCTTTATTTTACATCTGTACACGAAAACTGAAAGACCAATCGGGCAGTGACATAGATAAGCGCATAGATAACGAAATTATAAACGTCCATGGTTGACATTACGTAACCATAAAAACATAAATATAAATAAAGACGGTAGTCGTATTAACGGTGTACATCTTCAAATCAAATACTTTAAAATTGCAAATGAAAACAAAATGAATGCCGTCGAAAAGACATTACCACAAAGTAACTGCGAAAAAAGTATAATATATGAAAATGTGATATATTGAAGAGAGCATGAACGTGACTATGTTGATAATATAAACAAGAATGTTGGTAATATAATGAATGTAGGTAAAAAAACATGTTGATAATATAACGGAAACAAGACGAGTAAAGAAAAAGTATAAAGAAATTGCTTCCTCTCACCGCTGTCTGCTGAATCCAAGTGGAAAATGGTGTAAAATATAGAGATAAATAATTAAATACCATTTTTATCAAAATTGTTCCACAAGTTATTAAATACGATATATACTTATTATTTTCATACAATTTTTTGTGTTATAGAACTTTTATAGAAGTTAAGATATGGTTAAGCAAGAAAAGGTTCTGGATAAACCAGAACCTTTTCTTGCTTAACCATATCTTAATTTGTCAGAGCCAGTGTCATCAAGGTAAAAAAATGCTCATAGACTAAAATTTTAATTATTTTGTAATTTTTTAAGCGAAACTTCGATGTATGTGTTCTACTAATTAAATAATACAAAACGTAGAACTGTTCCAATTATTATATCAAGATACTATAAAAAGAAAGCAAAAAAGTTCAAATTGTTTTTCCAGTATTTGCCGAAACTTAAAAACAAAATGATTAACGGGAATAATGCACTTTTATGACTCATTGTTCAACCTGTCGTGCATCATCTCACGCTATACATAATCCAAGTCGTATTGTATATTTCTATACAAAATCACCGTAAAAGTAATAGTTTTTCTAATGAAATAAAATTCTTACTTGCTTGAAACTTGTGAAATATTTTGCGATTAGGGGAGTAAGGTTGAAATTATCCATTATCAATTTAAAAACATTTGATAGCTATTAAAAAGTACTTGAAATTCAAAATACCGCGGATCATTATGATCCTATCTTGATTGTTAATCAAGATATTCACCAGATTCTGCTAACATTTCTCATCTTCGATACTTCTTCGGAGCTTCTATATACTTACCAATGGTGAGCTAACACATCATATAAAACTGCAACAAATTATTATGTTTTAAAATATTGATTCACGTAAAATTTTCAGCTCAAAATATTCTGACTTTAAAAATAATAATTTTCGTATAACAACAACCTGTAAATTGCACAAAATCCCAGAGGCGCTCGCCGGCTCGCACTCAACTGACTTTTTTTAATTAAAGGTTTGGTCATTTAATACATCTTCAAAGACCACAAGCGCAGATCTACAAAAGGAACGTTACACATAAAACATTCGCCTTCCTTCCATTCCAGTTCCCCTCGCGGCCACCACCACCCACTTCCGCCTCCGCCAGCGTCCCATAAGTGTCGTAATTAAGTACTTAGCGCCGCACACGCGACCGGGCGCCCGCCCGCGGCTCTCCGGCCACATCAAAAGAAAACTTTACATCAAAACGCAATCGCGGACTAATTTACATTTCGGGATCGCCACTCCCGGCCACCTCGTAAAGTTCGCCCTAATGGAAGCACGCGAGACGCGCCCGCGTCCATCGGTCCGCCCGCAATGAATTTCAGACTTTAAAGTTTCGCCCCGCCCATCGAAGACTGTAAAAAAATAATGTAATGAAATAAAATTAGCATCAAATTTACATTGCAGATCATGAACGTTTCGCCGCGATACATCGGTGCGAAGTTTGACTGATGCTTCTCAAATACGTTGCTCATTATGCTAAGAACAGTGCTCAAATAATTCACACATTCTATTTAATGTCAAAAACCGATGAATGTCGTGTAATTGAACAGTACAATGTTACTTTTATAGACACGATTTTAAATTAGTAACAAATTTTATTGTTAGACGTCACTTTAATTTTAATTAAGAGCAACAAAATATAAATTCACAAATAAATTTTAATTATATAGAAAAATCTTTTTGATAATTGTATACAATCATTTTCATAAATACATGGTGTCATAATATTGTAATACGGAGCCAGTTGGTATAAGTTTTTGAGTAAAAAATAAGAGGATTACAATCAATAATTTTTATTCGTATCATATCTCGGTCTCGATGTGCACTGTTTCAACGTTACCGTAAGGGTTAAGGTTCTCCAGTACGCGCACACCGAACGCCGCGCGGCATCATCAAAGCGATGTACGACACGACGCATTTAACACATTACTCGGCGTTGAATAGTAAACAATACGAGTGTTATTTCATAGAAAGTTAAATCAATTGTACTCGCAATTCGGTGTCTTTCTTAAGATTTTTTTTAAATGGAGTGTTTATGATAGTGCAATGATTAAATATAATTAAAATTGAGAAAATGTCGAAAAAAAAATTTGATATTAAAAATAATTTATTTTTTCGCAATTTTGAAATCAATGTAAAAAATCTTACCATAGCAATTAACCAACGCTCTGTATAACCATAATTTCGATGTTATACAATTTTCATATTAACAACATCATTGACGTTGTAATATTTACACTTCTCATTTATAAAAAAAATCATCCGAGGTGTCTGAATTGTAATTTCCACGAACAAACAAACGTAAAAAGAGCGTGTGTGAGAAATTGCACCTAAGAAAAATGTGCAAACAAAGAAGAGAAATGAGAAAGTAAAGTATGTCTATTTTATACTTCTCATTTACAAAAAAATCATCCGAGTTGTCTGAATTGTAATTTCCACGAACAAACAAACGTAACAAGAGCGTATGTGAGAAATTGCACCTAAGAAAAAAGTGCAAATAAAGAAACAGAGACGAAAAATGAGAAAGCAATGTACGTCAGGAAGATGCGACAGATTATTACTATACGATTAAGTGATAATAAATTTGTTTACTTCATAATTCTCACTAGTTTTCCCTGCTAGTAAATATCATTTTAACATGCTTAACGAACGTTTTATAAAATACTTCATTTTTTAAAACTGGTCTGATAGTTTGGAAGCTATAGTGGAACATACAGTATTTATCCTTACACATACATATAATAAATACACTTTAAACAAGAAAGAATTCAAAAATTAACTATCATAAGTATTTATCATTAATACGTAATGTAATAGCAATTGACAACGACATGCTTTAAGTATGTGTTAATAATTAGTTTTGTTTCTTTTTTTTGAACTTTCCTTGTAGATTTGCCGCAAACGAGTAAAAAATTCAACTGCAATATATAAACGAAGAAGATTTCGAAAAATATGTTTTTATACAAGCAAAATTTTATTTTTAATTGCTCAAGAACACCCCAACACCACATTAATTTGAAAACATTAGTTTCCAGTAATTATCTCTACCAGTCTGTTCCGTTATCAGTAAAATTTGATTTTGTTTCCAAAAAAAAATTCAAAATAAGTCATGTATTCCAAACGATTATTTTTGAGTTAGTCCTTAGGACTATATAATTCCACAATCGTATATACCGTATACGATTGTGGAATTATATATGGTATATACCAATCGAATATACCATATACTATATGTATATGGCACATTTGCATAGAAGCGTAGCTGTCAAACGCAACACCCTCTTTGGCGTACCACAGTTAAGTAAAAATGGGGTGAGTACAAAATTCAACGTTGATGTTTGCATATGACGCTTTAATGGCCGCGTCTGATGAGAAATGTAAGCAAAATTTGGTTAAGAGAATATATGGCGAGAGCTTTTTAATGTTTTTTTTTTTAAATTTGAAGAACGAACTAAATGCAATTTCGGTTTGTTAAGAATTATAAACTACGGATTTAAATCTAACAACAGTACTTCGATTGCGTTTGACAAAGTAGCTGACCATGTGCGTCCTGCCACATCACTCACTTTGACTATATACTTTGATACATTTGGATTTCAATGATGCTTTTAATTCTATACACCTCAATACTTTAACAGAAAGGGTTTAATTTTTAAATTTGCTGCAACCGTGTATAGTAGGCTAGGAGTATCGCCGAAAGAACCAGGGGTGGCGGTCTTCCCTAACTTTCGTTTATCTTGCGTAGGTATGTACTTTACGGCAAAGTAACTCCCTACCAACTATAATTTATATGGCGATGATCTTGAAGCTTCTTACATATGCATCTAATAGAAAGAGTCCTAGATCGTTACACTAATTACTCGGTATGCACCGTGATTATTCAAAATTAAAAATCGTTTATATTTATTTATTTTCCTATTTCTTTAAACTCTACTTGGACCATTTTTAATGTAACAAATTTCTCGATTAATTAGAAGAGACATAATACCTGTGTTTCCAATTAATTTTCGCCGTCTGAATGGTCACGATGCATACCGACTGATATTTGTACAAGGCAAAATAAAAGTTTTGTTATATTTTTATTTTAAATTTTCAAAAATTCTGCCCCCGATATAGTCTTGAATTACGATACGAAAAGAACATTTGGCTTATACCTTAATAAAGATACGTATGGTAAAAAAACTAGATAAAGAAATCGACCTGATTCCTTTGTCAAATACGACATCCGAGTAATCTTTTTAAGTTAACACAGAATAGTTTCATAGACCGTATAACGTCAGTCGTCTATAACAAACGAAGGCAATAACAAATACATGTAATAAATTATATTTAAGAATACATTAAAATTCGTCACAGCACAGACAGTTTGGATTCTACTAGCAGCCTGTGCGGGGTTCGTGCAATAAATACACTCGTATTTTAAAAATACACGTTCAAATGACTGTTTCTCAGTTCTATATAATACCACCGTAACGAATTTTGAAAATAAAAATTTTATCACGACTACTTGAGGTCGCTGATTACAAATTTGATCCGGAAAAAAAAATCAAAATAAACGATCGAAACACACCGATAAACATTCCAGAAAATTATCAAATATTCAATTTTATAAGCTATTCTAATGTTCGCGATCGTCGTTAACCAACAGACTAAAATAACGTCATTATATTTCCTAAATAAGTGATGGTTTCGGTTGGTATCTCGGTTGTCAATATTTTATGGTTACCTCGTTTTCAAATAAATTTTACATGTTAGACCAAGATAATGTGGGAAAATACGTACCATAGGTTGAATATGATAATCATGAGGTATTACGTGGGTATGAAAAAGTATATCTTAATTACGAATATCCTTATTTATTAAACGTTTACTCATCTATCCAATCAAGTAAGCGATTTACCGATTTAACATAGAAACTAATTTTGATTATCAAATTTTTTTATGATAAACATAAAAGTATTTATCAAATTTCAGGAAAAAACATTAAAAATATTATACAACCTGACACAAATGGGTAATTTCAAATTCAGGCCCTTATTGAAACTATTCTTAATACATCATGTCTTTCTAAACAGTACACGAAGAATGCGACTGTCAAAGCAATAACTTACGCAATTTAAGACCACCCCAATTTCTTAAATCTGGTCTCTTAGACCCACTCCTACAATACAAATCGAAGCCCTCGACCCGAGTTACGCAACAATACATAATTTTGCAACCTAATGATGGAATACATTTAGATAAGCGCCCCCCAATACCGAGCACAATAATCCTAAAAATTCTGAAACATGTTAGCAAAATTATACTCAATACATTTATTATGTAAATGTGCCAGTAATGGGCACAGATAAGACCTTCTCAATAAGCGTCACATTACAATACAGGACACTTAAGCCTCATTCAGGACGAGGGGCGGACGATACGGAATACAAAGTGTATTCATGAATACAACGATCAGACGGGAAGGAAGAGCCGGGCGCCTGTCAAAAGAAACTTTACGGGGTTACAAAACGCGGGGCGACGTAGCTCGTAGCTACGTGGGGTGCTACGCGAACGTACTCGTACATCCGTAAGCGACAGCTCTACGAACAGATAGATTTTGCAGAGACTTTGGAACGTGAATACAGATGTCTTAGTATCTATAAAACAGACCTGTTTTATATCTTCGATTGCGATAAAATGCGACAGGTGTTCCAAATTCGTTTTAAGAAATAGCCCAACATGGAATACTGTACCGCCAGATAACGGAAGGTTTTTGTTTTAGGAGTCATTCTCAGTGGGTGGGAATGGAATGTATTCATATTTGCATTCTGTAAATATAATATAGACTGATGTTTAGTTCATAGCTCAAAACCCTCAACTAACTCATCAAAAACTTCTAAGAAAGAGTAAACCCGCACTGCAACGATTCTGTATATATTTATAGATACATACAAGTATAAAAGTTTGAATATTTAAGGATTTATAGTACATATTTCTACGAAATTATTGCATCTTTAAATAAGAAAAATAATTGGTGGCCAGCATCTCTTTATTTGAGCAATAAAAATGAATCGAAATAATTTTTACTCAAGTGCTTAATAAATGCTGTTACCCTAATTTTCAGATTTTAGGCATGCGTGGTTAAAAAGTTAGGGAGGAGGAGGAAATCGTTGCAAAATGCTTTGGAGATTCATATCTCGAGAAGACACCTTAGTCGAAAATGTTGTTCACCTTTTTCTGTCTTCAGTTCTTGCACACATACGAAGATCATGATTGATTATAAAGCGATCTACTGTATAATGATGAGTCGCAATTTTTTAAAACTTTAATAACGCAATAAAACTCTTTAAATCTTTAAAAACTTTAAAAACGCATTAAAAATCGTCGTTCCAACCTTCTATAACTTTAAGCAATAATAAGAAAAAAATGTGCCAAAAAATCACGAATAATTGTAAATAGACTGTCGAGCACAAAGTAAAACAATTATAACGAATAACAATTTTCGTATCTTACTTCTTCTCGAAATACACTGTATCAACGACAACACGAATAATTGTAAATAGACTGTGGGTTCTCGAGCACAAAGTAAAACGATTATAACGAATAACAATTTTCGTATCTTACTTCTTCGCGAAATACACTGTATCAACGACAACACGAATAATTGTAAATAGACTGTGGGTTCTCGAGCACAAAGTATAACGATTATAACGAATAACAATTTTCGTATCTTACTTCTTCGCGAAATACACTGTATCAACAACACGAATAATTGTAAATAGACTGTGGGTTCTCGAGCACAAAGTAAAACAATTATAACGAATAACAATTTTCGTATCTTACTTCTTCGCGAAATACACTGTATCAACGAAAACATAAAGGTTAAGCGTCCTATAGTCCACGCACAGGAGCGCCCGTGCAGCATCATTAAAGCGACACGACGCGACGCGGCGAATACCACATTCGGCTTTGAATATTGACCGATACAAGTATTGTTTCGCAGAAAGGAAAATTAATTATACTGATAATTCAATGCCTTTCAAAAGTACGAAACTACGTTTTACGGAGTTTCGTTTTGGAATGAAGAAACGTTAAAATATAATTATGAAGGAGAACACGCTAAAAACACAAAAAAAATATTTCGTTATTGAAAATAAACAATCTCTCAGTAATAAAGACCCAAATCAAAACATATTTACAAATTGATTTCGCATTATATTTTCGAGCGGAATCCGAAACAAAATTATTCGTGCTATTTAAATTAACCAACAACTGTATAATGGAAGCTAGGCGAAAATGATATCAGCAACACATATATACATTTTAATTATGGTGCGGCACGATTATTGCGCAACCTTCAATTATCGTCGATGATTTAAAACCTTATTAAAATTTTCAACGGCAGTACATTTTATTAAAAAATCTTATCAACGTTGACTGCATTCATTATCTGCGTGATTTACAAAAAACATACTTTAGGGTATCACGGTAATTATGCACATGCAGTTGTGTATACATACGAGCAATGTATTTATTTAGAAAACTTAATGTACCCTTTGTGTGTATATTCTTTATTAGCCTCCTACAATTTTCAACCGATTTCCCTCAACACCCTAAACTTAATTTCTATTCCCTACCAAAAAAATATTAAAGGGGTGACGAACTTCACTCCACCCCCTTACACACATACATATATGGGGTATTGAGAAAATACCACTACCCGGCATTTAGCTATTGATATAGTGAACATTATCTGATTGCCAATCCAATATCTGGTTTTTGTCCACTCGAGCATATTCATAGTGAAAAGTTGGTTTTCTAATTAAAGCACATATACAAAGAATTAAATAGCACTATTGCTTTATTTAAGTAAAACCCTTCAATGAAAACTAGGTTAAAATTTAATTTAACCTATATACTATTTTACGCAGGCTAAATTGAACTAAAATATCTAAAACTTTAATTTTGATTAGCATATTTCCTGTGAAAAATTATGCATGTAGAATTTTTAGGATATCTTTAGCACGCTAAATGTACTTTTTTCTGTCAGCATTTAGGTAAGCAAAAATGGAGGAAAATCAATTGAAAGCTACTGAAACATAACACAATGGCTATTATGTAAATGGAAGACGGCCTATGCATATATAGATAAAATAACGAATTGCATTTTTAAGAACATAATTGCAGCCAGGCACCATCAGAAGGCAGAGATGCATATAAACACTTTAAGGGCCCAACTTACCTTGAATCATCTAGAATTCTGGAAACGAATTTCCCAAATATATAGAAGTCAAAATCGTGTTTTTATTGCAAAAATTATCAAACGGAAACATTAAAGGGATCAAGCATTCGGTACTTGATGACGAATTGATTGAATTTATAGAACGAAAAATTGGAATTAAACAAAAACCGACAAAAATTAAGACTTCAAAAATTACTATCGTCATTTCGAGTTTTCATATCTCTTCAATATTTGAAGAGGGCCATTCAAAGACACATGTATCACCAGATCACAGAGAGGTAAGAGCAATTCGCCGGAGAGACGATCAAGATAGTCCCATTGACATAACAAGCAGCATTTAGAGCGAGCCCGCTTCCGGTCCGCCCGCCGCTGTCTCGATCCACGAATCCACCACCCACTGTCTATCGAGAGTTTTTAACCCTATGGGTTTGAATACTTTAAAATCGAATTCATTAATTCACTATTACACACAGGAAGGTAATCAAAACATTTCAAAGGAGAAATGTAGCTCAATAGTCCATACTGTACCCACTGAATCGTATATACTCGCTAGTATAATTTAGCCCTTAACACGATTAATAATATTGAATATATTTGGCGTTAATTTTTTAGAAATTCATTATTCACAATTAAATGAAACTACGTGATGTAGTATTATTTCTACTTTCTTTAAGTTCTTTACCACGACCTAGATTTCGTTGTATTACAACATATTCAGGTTGGCTATTATCTTTGCTAATAGCCTATCTGAAGATGTTGTAATACAACGAAACCAGGTGGTAAAGCACTTCAAGAAAGTAGAAATAATACTACATCACGTAGTTTCATTTAATTGTGGACGATTAATAATATTATTACGACTGATATTATGCTGTCACCGATTATTAATTATTAACGAAAATTCTTTTGCGGTTTACCCGCAAAGAATACAAAAAAGAAAAGAACTGTATAATAGTACAAAAACTGAATAAAAGTACAAAAAAACAATTTTTTTTCATTAATTTCAGTAGACAAACTTATAGGTTTATAACTTGAACAATAAATATATTGGTATATTAAGCTTCTGATAGTAATTAAAACGTTTATTCTGTGTCAAATTTCTTTTTAAAATTAAGAGCATAATGTAATCGTTTCAAATTTAGTTTCCATATAAAAATAAATGACGTAACATGTAAAGAAAAATACATTACTTCAATTATTATTACATCAATTTGTATGTATCTAAAATTAAAAAAGAAATAGCGACACTATAGGGGTTAAAAGTTAAATGCGGCATGCGAAACCAAAGGCAGAGTTTCGATCATGCGAGAGGGGGCACGGGTCTGAAAGCGGATGTGTTCACGACTCGCGTGCGGATGGAGATGGTATGCGAGATATTTTGTTAAACGAGCTAGGATCATGTTGAGAGGTCGCGCGTAATTGTATTGGTACTAAACCCGTACATAGATAGGAAGGTTAAAACTCATCCCTAAACGATCGCGGACATTTTTAACGCATAACTTTATCGTAACCGGAAGTTAAGCTTTTTTAATGGTGGGCTGGGCATTCTACGGGATTTTATAACATGAAAATCCATCATTCACATTATTAACTCAACCAAAAGTTGTACGTAGAGGCGTAACACAGTAACTCTTATGTATCAAATATACTTGTCAGTAGTTAACCGTCAAAAATAAATTGATTACTGCTAAACATTAAAATCAACTAAACCCGGTATTATAATACTTCGCCAATTCAAAAGAAAATTTTGCTTACTTTTAAAGATATTATAGCAATAAAATTGGATTGCAATTAACCTAAACAAATAAAGTAATTAATTTATTTTGAAAGCTTTTCCCTCTTAGTATGATATTATTTAAATTAGAGTTAAATAAAAGATATCGGAATAATCTCCAAGAACAAGATCTAATATCTTAAGGATTATTTTATCCTATATATATATATATATATATATATATATATATATATATATATATATATATATATATATAATCTCTGTACTTTAATATTTGATGGACAATAATAAACCAAAATATTATAAAAAAGCGAGAAGTATAATTACAGATATTAATATTCGTTGTAATAAATAATTAAGCTTTACCCATAGTAAACGCAACATTCGCGCTACTTTGTCGAGAGGTTGAGATGTAAAACAATTTCAAAAACAAATTTCGTCAATAAGTGTCTGAAACGATTCTAGTACCATTGAAAAAACAATTCTATGATTCTAGATTAGTTTTTTTTTATTAGGTCTGTGTAAAAATAACATAGTCGTATACTGAAATTTAAATAAGAGAAGGCCCACTTGAAAACGAATATTTTCAAAAGAAAAAGACGTACAAATATTTATTTGCAGCTGATGAAGTGGAAAAATAGGCTACGATATATCAAAGTGTATAAATTGTGGACATTAAGAATTTTAAAACTTAAAAAGGAATATTTGTTTATTGTAAGTGTAAAAATCCTTTTTACATTTACAATAAACATATATTCCTTATTTTTTTGTTAAACTTTGTAATGACCATTAACAGCACGCAAATACACAATTAACTATTTAAGATAGAGGCGCAATGAGGTAAAAATGATTTTTGCAGCATCAAGTTTGCAATAACGTTCTAAAGATTACTTCTATCTAGTCATTCTGTCAAACTAGAAACTGTCGGTATCATGACACACGCTTACAATACCTATCAATCGTTGATAATACTCTACCGCTTGGTGTAGTGCCTAATATCCCAATTTTTCTTAAATATAATCAGATTATTGATTAGGTGTTCAACTTGGTGATATTTTGCCCTCATGTTTGACATTCGCTATGAATCTCTTCAAATATTTGATGTTTCTGCGCGATATAAAGCCGAAATATTGGTGCATTAATAGTTTTTATCATTTGAAAAATAGACGTGGAAACTACGAAAGATGATTATCGTTCACCTTAGTTACGAATGTTTATTATCGTATATCAAAGTTATTTTATTGGTATAACAGAACAACTATTGAATTAAAATAAAATGGAGCTTTGACAGACAATACATACTATTAACTCCGCCTGGCCAGTGATTCTGCCCGTACGATGCACATTTAAGATGCCTTTTAAACGCCGATTCATACACATAAATGTATAATAAAAACGTAGTGTAACGGTTTGGACATTAAATTTAATTGCAAATATTAGACTACATATGTAACATGATTTCGAGATGATTCAAAAATATATAATTTTTTAATGTGTTTTACACAAAAATCTATTTTGGATGCCATCAAGTTTTTTATTATCTCTCTTGTCAGCCAAGTCTCCACAAAGAGCGAAACGTGATGCAGTTCTGCCATATACCCAAATTTTTATTTGATCCATATGTCGAAAATAAATATATACAGGACATGGGGAAACTTGTTAGAAAAAAACAATTTACTGAAATTTAATCAAATTCGCAAAACTTTATATGACAATTTAAGTTCAAATTTATATGACAATTTAAGACAATTTAATTTCTCTGCATAGTTTTATAATAAAGTTTTGCTGTGCAGATACTCGGATACTTTAGGCGTATTATCAGTATTAACAAAATCGTGATTATTGACCTGACCTAACCGCCATAAGATATGTAGCTTCAAATAGCGACTACTTCCAAAATTGCATCAAGAACCTCTTTTGAGAGTATGCACATTCATGACTTAACCAATTGCACCATCAAGCAGAATTCCATTGCCAAACTAGTGGGGACCAGGCAAATTTGAAAGTGTCCTTGCGGTAACCACTACACGTAGAACGCTTCCGTCCTCTACGGCAAAGCTACGCAGCACGTAGCGTTGTAGACGTGTGTTACGGACGTGTAGCGGCGTGAAGCATAGGTGCTTGCGACAAACATTTTTACTTCGAGAGTTATTTATGGGATTTGCACGTTGGTAGTTTGGGTGGATGTTGCGAAAACCTTCTAGGCTCGCTCGGGGTGACAAATAACTTAAAAAAGTTTTTAAGCCATAAATATAAAAATTTCCTCGTCAAATGAATTGAAGAGATTTAGTGCTTCCCAATCTCAAATATTGATGAATTCATAGATGCATACCATATATGTGACGGATAGAAATGACTAAATTAAGAATTGAATGATTAATTACTATTTTTAAAAAAAAAATCATCAACGTTTGCTAAGTAACATAGCTAAATTTACGCGCATTCCGAATTTTTAAATCAAAACTTTAGAACTTCTATCATAAACAAGATATTTTGTATAAATAAAAAATTTAGTCTTTTTAGGGCGAACAAACAGTAATTTTTCAGAAAATTCGAAAAATGTTACCTTCTTCAAACGAAGAAATAGTTTAAAAATTAAATGATCAATTGAGATAATAAAAATATAAATGAAAAATATTTACAAACTAACATGATTTTATAAACGACAAACTTATGATAATCAATCGAAAAAACAAACTGAATATTAATGAAAATTGTCGTTACCATCTAATGAATACTCCGTTAAAATTTTCAGAGACAATCCAGATGACATTAGATAGCCGCCTTAATGTATAATCGACAGAATAGAATCTAACAATATTAAAAAAATTATTTTTATTAGAATATTAGATTATTAGAAATAAGGGAATAAATAATTAGGACATCTTATAAAATAAATAATTAGGACCGCTCTTTTATGACATATCTGTTGCTAGCATTTTACTTTCTAAAAACTCTAGATAATTTTAAATGTCTCCAGCAAAATACAGTGTCGTTAGTAATAACATTTGCACTGCGTATAAAAGAAAAATTGCCGCAGTGAGACACATTTTATATAAATTACATTGTTTCAGCAATAACGAAGAGGTTGACCGTCCTTCGTACCACGCCTTGCAAAAGTAACTTAACATTGTCATCCATAATGAAATGTGGCTGAATAACTTTGTTGTCTGTATAAATTTATTTGAGACGGCATGAAGGTAGAGGGAAATCGGGTAGGATAAATAAAATCTTAGCAAAGTAAAAGTACTACAATTTTATTGTTACGTTAGATTTTCATCTTGCAGAAACTTCATCCAAGTCTTTCTGAGTCGTTCACGTCTTCTTTGCTCTTCTGTATACAATTTTCATCAGCCTTACTCTGCCCTATATTACTTAGTCAAATCATCTCGATATTTCTACTTATATCTTCATAATTACCTTCTGATATACTTTTGTCGAATATACGCACTTTTAATTATATCACGTAGTGTTTCCCGCACATACTCTGCAATGTTTTCAGTTTAGCTGCGCTAAATTTATTGTCATGTATCTTTTATGTTGTCCAAGACTTAGTCCGTCACCTCTAATATAAAATTATGAGGAGGTGGAGATACCATTTCTTTTTGTTATAATTTTGATTGTCACAACTTTCACAAGCGCGCCATTCGACTCTGTTAACATATACAAAATTTGTAAAAAAATTATTTATTTTATAATCAATAAATAGTAAAACTCATTGTAAATATTATTAAAATTTTAGTAATATGTAAGAGCACATCAAACCAAAAGGTATTTAATTTCACAATAATTTACTGGGTAGTATTCGACGGTTGACAGTTATCACAAATTTGTGTATAAAACCAGTCCCCAACATCGTCAGATAACGCTTCTAGATATTTTATTCTAAAACAAAAATACGTATCATTATAGAACACAGAAAGCAGACATTAATAATTAACTTTGAAACTTAACCATAGCGTATAGCGCTATACTATTCTCGGCCAAGTTTCCTCAGACTCCTTTATCGCGTACTTGCGCACAAACTTCGTCATTCAAATCAAGCGAGACACAACCTGCTCCGTCTCATGAAAAAGTAATCGGGGTGCGAGATTCAAGTCGCTTCTACGACTTGCGATGATTATGTAACAACATCGTCGTAGTCAAATGGAATAATAAAACAAACGTGAATTGGAATCAGGTAGAATTTATTACTTATAGTTTTTTTTAAACTGCTAAATTCAAGCAAACCTAAACCAATTTTGACAACAATGGCTGTAATAAATGTGGATCGTTTAGTTTATGCGAAAAAAGACCTTATTTTCAACAGCCATTTCTTTTCAAGAGAGCCAAGAAACGAAAAATACGTAGAGATAATCAAAGTCAGGTTTTTTGTCCATTCTGATTCTACATCTATCGATACGTAGGATGTAACAATAGGTTTCTTCGAATTTTAATCGATTTCATCACGAATCTGACAAATGCAAATGAACACACAAAAATGTTTATTTCTAAAAATTAATCAAGTTAGATTTTTTGTCCATTCTGGTTCTACATCTATCGATACGTAGGATGTAACAATACATTTCTTCCAATTTTAATCGATTTCATCACGAATCTGACAAAGACAAATGAACACACAAAATTGTTGATTTCTTTGAAGTAATTAATTTAAGAGCTAATTCGTTAATTATATATGTACGTGATAAATAAAAAAAAAAAAAATAAAAACAATATACTATCATTTCCGCTGAGCAAGCACCCGAAAATCCTACAAAAATCAATTTTACACTTCAAAAGCGTTTTTCTTAAATGTTTTTTTTTCGAATTAGTGAGTTTAAAAATTGAAAACTTTTCAACTAAAAAAGTGCTTTTTAAAGAAATTAAAATTTACCCAAAAAATAATTGGGTAATTACACTTTATACGCCTCATACGCACAAAGTTATTCTTTTGATACAATAAATAGGAGGATAAATTGAGATCTGAAATTTATAATATTAAAGTATTAATACAAACATTTTCCGAAGCATATTATTTATCAATAACACAACTATTTTTTGGTTGTTGGCAAATATTTGAAAATACAGTAGTATTTATTACCGATAGTGAAAGAAAATGAATTTCATAACAAAATTCCGCGCAATCGGAATACGCACATCAAACAAGTTCAGAAAGGTGTGTGGATAATTCAGAACTATAAACTCAATTTTGACCTAGATAAGAGTGATTTTTTATCTTTTTATCTTTTAAATTTTTTCTCGTTATTAAGTTTTGTAAATACATTGTAATCATCATTATAGTTTTTACTTTAAATTGAAATGCATATTGAAGTACTAATCTACTTATTTCCCGTTTTTGACTTAAAATTAAGTCTTCCCCGGCATTGACGGGGATTACTTCTAGAGTGCGATATAACGAAAATATTGTATACTAACTTACGCTGCGACATCGTGCGCGTGAAATTCACCGTTGATTATTATTTGGAATAACCGTCATATGTAAAAATATCGATAATGGGTGAAAGATTGATGGATAAATATCGATACAACATAGGTTTTTTTTAAAAATCCACATATTGAATATATTTGGCGTTAATTTTGTAGAAATTCATTATTCACAATTAATTGAAACGTGATGTAGTATTATTTCTACTTTCTTTAATTTCTTTACCACGGCCTAGGTTTCGTTACATTACAACGTCTTCAGGTAGGCTATTAGCAAAGATTGTTATAAGTTCCTAAGAGTTAATCTTTGCTAATAGCCCACCTGAAGATGTTGAAATACAACGAAACCTAGGTCGTGGTAAAGAAATTAAAGAAAGTAGAAATAATACTACATCACGTAGTTTCATTTAATTGTGAAAATCCACAGACTTCATTTTCTATGAGCGTAACATTCACAAATACCGCTAATAGGTGGGTGTTAGCTGTATGTTTATTTTGATAATGCGATAAGTCTGGAACAGGGTTAATAAAAGGTTAATAAAATCACTATCGTAAACTATATAAAGAAAAATCGATCGGCTGGTGGGAATTGTACCCATGTCTTTGACGTACCCAGCCAAAGCGCTAACCATTACACCACGGCTGATCGAACTGAACTGTCGAAGCTATTATAACTATTATTATTATTATCACTATTACTTTGTTTCTTTATTTTTTATTTATTTATGCAATATTTATGGGCATAAATTTTACTAAAAACGTTAATAGAAGGCGTTGGTAATACCATATCCAAATATATCTATGAGTATAAAGTTTAATAAAACGCTAAAAGATGGCATTGACGGTAACATTATCGTAATATTCAAAAGTATCCTATATATAGCTCGAGGATATAAACTATTACCAAAACGAATTTCATCAAAATCCGTCTAGTAGATTATTTTTGTATAACTGTAAGCATAAATTTTACTAAAAACATTAAAAGATGGCGTTGGCAGTACCATATCACAATATATCTATGAGCATAAAGTTTACTAAAACGCCAACAGATGGCGTTAGTTGTACTAATATTGTAAAATCCATCAAATCAGAGTGTTTTTTAAAATCTGTAAAAACCGGACAAAGTATATGTTGTTCGAGGGTCTAAATTATTACGATACCAAATTTCATCAAAATCCAACCAGTAAATTTTGCAAGATTGAAAAACAAATTAACGCACTGATAAAATTCTAAAAACAGGTTTACCGGCTTCTACATTCATTATAGGCACTAAATATTTTTTTTTAAGATTCCATGTACAGAATTCACTCTGTTACAATATTATTATCATTATGTATATATATATATATATATATATATATATATATATATATATATACATATATATATATATATATATATATATATATATATAAATATATATCATAAGCTGAACGTTGATTTCTCTGAAGCTAATAATTAGAGAGGTATTAAAAATATGTCATTAAATAGACCTTATAATTGGTATATTACAATAAAACTCTTCCTAAATCTAGTAGAGTAACACTACAAAATCTAGTCATATTCGGTATGAGTATTCCCAAATGTAAGCAAATGAAAGCTTCGTAGTACTTGTATTAAACACAAAATGTTATATCAGAAAAAAACGAAACCGATGCAGTAACCTCCTAGTCCTAAGACAAAAATTGCGGCCAAAATACTACTGTGGTCTTTTTTGTAGTAATCTAAAATCAGATTAATAAAATCTGAATCTATTCCCAAGGTGAATCGACCAATTTGAAGTACGGGATAGATGGAAATTGTTTCAATCTAAGAAGTTAAGCGACTAACAATTGTTTCCAATTTTTAATTATAATTATTGTCTTGAAACTTTAACTTTCAATAATTAATCTTGGAAACTACACACAAATAAAAAAGGGAAAACTGTACAGCAAAAGGAGGGAATATTGTTTTATTATACAGGTTCTCATCGTTAAACAAGTGAATAAATTTTTATAATAAACTACACAACCGGATACCAATTATTTGACCATTAAGTCATCGTAACAAAATAAATATGCCGTCTCAATATTAAATTGTGAACTATGACCATAAAACAGATTACGACTATTGCTTATTTATCTAAAATGTAATCTAGCATCGTTAATAATTAAAATTTATTTTTAAATTTCCATGACCTCGTGCACTTGTCACGTCACCGCATTTGTGCACTTGTCACGTCACCGCATTGTCACCTCGTGCACTTGTCACGTCACCGCATTGTCACCTCGTGCACATGTCACGTCACCGCATTTGTCCAGGCAAAAAGCGAATATGATTGCATTATTTGATACATAAAAACGTGCAGTAATTATTACATAAAAATTCAAATAAAACCAATTCGATTTTTTATGTAAAAATTACTCACGATTAGCGATTTGAAATAAATGTTTCTTCATTGTTTGAGTCTAAATATAAATCTGTGGCGCCTGTAACTTAATATATTTCGTATTTTATCTGCAAAATTTAAAAAAAATACTTTCCTAGCAACCACAATGAAGTCAAGACATACAATCATCTAAACTTGTAGACCATAGCTCTGGACATTTCGTGATGAATCAATCTCTCAGTGAATGACTGGCAATTGGCGTCTGTAATCTCTTAACCTAAATCAAATCCGATTTTTGATCCTCCAACCGAAATACAGTTTCAACACGTATCTGTAAATCCAATATGCCACCAAGAATGAAGCGTGCCCACATGCAGAACATTATTCGCCTTTCTGGAGGTATACTCTAGTATAGATCTTGTAAAAAACGGAGTATTTGCAAATAACTGCATTGTCACGTTTCTTTACAGATATGTATATATATATATATACATATATATATATATATATCTGTAGGCCACTGTAGGCCACAAATCAATAATTTGAAGCGGCGAAAGCCTTCATATACTGATTAAACAGTAAATCATAAAAATGAGCAATATTTGTCCAAAATTTCTGCCTAACACTGATTTATGAGATTTAATAGATGTAGATGTGCAGACGGGAGAAAAAGAGACATCTATAGTAATAAAAAAGAATTGCGGATGATAAATTATAATAACCAATTCAAAATATGACTGTTTTACGAGTAATTAACAAACTAGACAAAACACGTGTTTCAACAAAACGCGTGATTTTTCCATAAATTGTTCACACCAATAACCATATAATCGTTGTTTACTAATAATAACCACATAATTGTTGTTTACTAATATTATGAGCTATAAAATAAAAATAATAGTCGACCAGTCGACTCCCTTTTGTTAAAATTCAGAACAACATGCTTTCATTTAATAAGGTAACTAGCTTTAATTTACCTAAATATTTATTTATGATTCAATTTGATATTCCACAGATGATAAAGAAATGTTTTTCCTCTTGCTTAAGGAACTGTAAAATTTTCTGTGATCCAAACTATCGTATATTAGACCACAATACAATCTATTAGTGTACGAAATGATTTATTCCCTTAAAAAAATATTCGATAACATAGAAAAAAACAAATATAACACTTTAACATTTATAATATTAGTTAGGGTTCAATTCAAATATTATTTCTAATGATCACTTGTAACTCTGGAAATTAATACTCTACAAATTTTAATAACGTATCGCGATTAGTAAACAGTTTTTAGTTAATCATATGGAGAATAGTTAAATGATTGCCCAAGTGATATCGAAATGCAATGAGTTACATGTTGACAACTAAAAGATATTTTAACATACGTTAATAGTACTGTAACATGCCTTAATTTTGAAATGTATAATAGTTTATTAAAAAAAAATAAACACACAATATTACATAATGTACACAAATTAAACAAATACGCTAGACCTAATAAAATCAACCTAGGTGTAAACTTGTTTAAAAAAATAAACATCAACGAACACACGCGAACCGAAACTGAATAAAACTCAACCCGGAAGTTGGCAAACTTTGACAAATGCCGTGTCACACGTTTGCCCCGCGCCTTCCGTTCCCATGCTTTATCCGTTCGAAATATGTCTCCCGCCGCGGCAGATGTCCGCAGACGCGCCGCCGCCCGCCCGCCCGCGTCACGGCGAGAGATTTACTCTTTACAGCGGCATAAATAGTTGCCGCGTTTAATACTTTATCGCAGTCCCTCGCCGGCTATGGCATTGTTTTATATCACTGCCGAGAGAAAGACTAACACAGAGCTTATATGCAAATGCCGCTCGTTGCACGGAGCTGAATAAATTACGAGCGAGTAAGATTTCGACTGAGTTGAAATTTTAACATATTTCGTGGAGTTTTATTAAATAACTTGTGTATGCATAAAACTTTAAAACAACTTTATACACGAGAGACATCTTGTGTACATTATGACAATGTCTTTCTATCGTATTTTTCATTAAAAACTTGAAATGGTCGTAAATAACATTGTCTGCTTCTTTAACTATAAATTTACAAAATTTTAGACTTATTACGTTGTTCGTAACGCGCAGTAATATTTTAGCAAATTATAAATTACATAATTTTGAATAAAAAAAACTTTTAAACATAAAATATTTTCTATTCATTTTCACAATCAATTTTACATGGTTTACATAACGTAGTGAAAACATTTAGCTACCGTACCTATCGTTAACCCCGTGGGGGTTTATAACACCGCTCAAAATTAACACAAAATTGTTTAACACAAAATTTTTTGTTTAAAACAAAATTCTTTACCACGACTTAATTTTCATTGTATGACAACATCTTCAGGTGAGTAATTAGCAAAGATCTTTGCTAATTGCCCACCTGAAGATGTTGTAATACTACGAAACCTAGGTTGTGGTAAAGAATGTAAAGAAAGTAGAAATAACACTACATCACGTAGTTTCATTTACTTGTGAAATGCAGTTTTATTTCTAATATTATATAAAATAATATTTAGAAAGTCATACAAAACAGACACGTTGTATCAAGGTTGGCAAATGTAAGAGATACGGTTAAAGCAAAGCCCGAGATATGGTTAAACCAAACTAAGAAAATAATGAAAAAGAAAATCCTAAATTTTTTTTAACAAATCGCTTGCGACATTTTTCCGTACACCGTGTCACTGTACACACAGAATAAGAATCACAAAGCACCCGACTACCCCGCCGGACGTTGGTGCGCGGAAGCTTATCACACCATTGTACTCCACCGATGCGAAACGGCGACGACTTGTCATTACGGGTTAGACATAATAAATAAATCGAAATTACAGATGAGTCATGCATATGACTGTTCTCAGGCGCTTTCCTGTCCGACTGCGCCATGCCGCCTGTCCGACTGGCGCATGGGAAAAATAACGACCGTTACAAACAAGCCATAGCGCGAGTTTATTATTAAAGTGTAACAACCACCAAAAGGTATCTTTGACCGTTACCCTGACTGTAATCTTTTTTCAGAAATGGTGAAGACACTTCAAAGATTATAAGATCCTTGATAGTTCCCGCATAACAATATGAAGAATATAATCTCTTGTTTAATATTTATCATAATTAGATCAAAAAGATATTGAATCATTTCTGAGCTATTGCGTAGTGAAAATTCAAACAACATAAAATATAAAGAAAGTTTGGTTGGGTCGTCAACATGGCCGCGGGTGTTTACCGTAACAATGTCTATAATGAAAGGAAAAAAACATTTTACAATATATTTTGTTTATTTTTATTAGAATTTCAATTTGTAAGTTATATTCAAATTAATTTATTAATTTGGATATAACTTTCCTTAATTGAATGTATTTAATTGGAACACACGGTTTAGTATAGAACAGTGACACGAAAAATATATACATTTCTTTTAAATTTTTGCTATTATTCTATCAATAAGACAAAGACTATATAATACATATATTTTTTGGAACAAAACAATACCAACATATTTCGGTGAACATGTTCACTAATTATAGCGCATCGTGGTGAATTTGCCACTCGTTTTAGCATCACAATCCATGTACAAAGAATCCCCCCCCCCCCACGCGCCTGCCTGCGAAGATTATAACACTCCGTGAAAGAACATTACCCACTGAAAAATAATGAACTGCAACATCACAGCTTGCCCATATAAATATAACTCATATGTATATTGGTTTTGACACAATGCAATTTTGATGCCGTCCATGGGCAATGTTTTTTAGTTTTTTAGTTGAAGTCTTTAGTTCCAATTTGAACAAAATCAGAACTTAACGCTTCAAAAAATTTCAACACCAATAAAGGATTAGACATCCAACGTGTATTTGTACTTTCATTACAACCATACAATTATGAAGCAGTGTCAGTAATTTTTTAATTTCCATGAAATATTTTTACAGACACCTTTATTTTAAATTCCACATATAATACATATTTACGACTTTAGTTTCAGAAACCTATCTTTAATGAGACTTTTAGTGCAAAGTAACTCTAATTCCCTGCAAAACTAAGCATTTGATCAAGAATATACTTTTTCTTTATATTAATATGTGCTCACACTTTTAGAAACAATTGGATGCTAGAAATTTTTCAAGAAAAAATGTTTGAAAATATTGGTTTATGACTTATATAACTTAATATTTAACCATCAAGATCAGAAAAATAAAAACTTTATCAAATTATTAATAAAATCACTAATAAATGGTGCCACGGGATATTTATATTTGCGTGCGCTTATTAATTTTTAGCAAAACCCTTAACATGATTGCTTGATCTTAGTAACTTCAAAACCGAAACAAATTTAAATAATGCGTTTTAGTGACAACAATGTTATTGTACTACACTATTAAAATAGAATGTGGCCACTTTGGTACTTATTTAAAATGAATTTATCAAAATTACATAATGTACATACTAAGGGGAATTACCTAAACTTATCTCTTAGCTTCCACACGTATAACTTGTTTCTTCGCTTAATATATAAATAAACCCTAAATAGCCTATTGATTTATTCTTCAAAATGTCTCTTTTCAATTCACCCGTGTCCTACGAGTACGCCCCGTGTACCCTCTGAACAGCTACTAAATATTTGCATACGTTCATATTACTTTTCATCCTGCACTGAGGATCCGTTCATTAAAGGTGTCCATCGCAAAAAACAAATGTATCAACTCACTGCAGTCAGCCAGCGACTGCGTCCATTTATTCGATTGCTGCGAATGATTTTACAAGAGCCAATTATTTACACTTGCACAAATTCATCTATCATCGAATAATGCTCGCACGAATAATGCTCTCACATGTCCAATGCTCCCCGTATTGGACACGCCACATGCGGATTCGAAAGCGTAGCGTTTTCAGTCAGTACTCACATTATGCAGATAAAATATCGTTTAAGCAATTCCAGTATGATAGCTTTAAAAGTAACCAAACGAGTAAGAGTAGAGGAAAACTTGGAGAAATTTATTTTTTTGTTTTTTCATAACCCTTTTTTATAGTTCAAGCGAATAAGTTTTATACGTGAATTAAGATATCTGAAGAAACAATAATTTGACGATTTGTATTCAGTTTTTAAGATTTTTAGATTCGTATCAGGTACCAACCTAAATTACCATTAGCTGTAGAATGCAGTTTTTACAGACAAAAGATATCTAAAAAAAAAATGAAATTCCACGATTGTTAAAAACCTATTTTTATTGCGTAACATTCATAATTAATGATTATGTACGGGGCACGTGACGCCCATAATTTCCGAAACCGTGAAACGCCATGAGAAAAATATATAGAGTACCAATGAAATTCTATCAAGGAAAAAAACTTCGAGGGACTGAGATCAGAAAATTGGGAAAGTTTACAATCATTTTCACCGGAAAGCAGTAGTATACACATACGAATCTTACTGGATCACGAAACTTTTCATTAAGTAATCGCTATTTCGTACTAAAAGTAACTGCAAATTGACACGGACCAGTCAACAATCTATGTCAATAAAACAGTGACGTGACTAGAATGGACGTGTTGCGTTCTGTTACTTTGTTAATATGAAGGAGTTTTCGTACATTTTTTAGCAGCAATCTATTAAACGGTCAACGGTTCTATCAATTATACCAATTGCAAAAAAAAGAAATCAAAAATCGATCACTACGGCTAAATGCGAATTTTATGTATAGAAATCGTTGTAAGACGTTTGTGCAAAATCGAGCTGTGCAAGAACGAATCGTCAGTTATATTTTTGTGATACCAACCTAAATTATCATTAGATATTTTGAAGGCGCTTACCATTTCTTCAAACGGATAGAAATGATATACATATATATATATATATATATATATATATATATATATATATATATATATATATATATATCAATTATGAATGTTTCGAGATTCGTGAGGAATGAATTTAACGTAAACGTTGCGCCATTTATTGACACACGTCATACTGCATACAGATAAAGATATCAGAAATAAGATATCTATAGCTATAGATGAGACACCTATAATACGTACCTTAGGATTGAACAACATAGTCATATGCTTCGTTAAAATACGACATTACATTTCGATAATCAATTAATACTTAGAAATTGACCAGATAGCAAATATAAACACTATTACGAAAATAAGGAGTGACCCAGTTAACCTTGAGGCTGTCGAATGAAACCGTATGTGCAGAGGTCAAGTGGACGGTGGTCAAGCAAAGACCAACAACGAATGAAACGAAAGAATAATATAATTCAATTATAAACCAATGTAGATTCAATTGCATTACTTTCACGACTTTACATTTCTTGTACTCACTGGTTAATTTAAAAAATATTTATATATATAACATTTATTTATTTCATAACAACATTTTGAAAATTTTGCTACGGAACACTAAAACGTCGTCGCCGTAGTACTTTGGGTTGATTACAAGGCATACGGCCTTTGACGGCGCGGCGCACCGCGAGGACCCAGGTTCAATTCCCGGCCGCTCATCGAGCGGGGCTGGACTAGTGTTCTGGTTGGCTGTAAGAGATTGCTCTCGTAGCATTAAGCCCGCCATATGTAAAAATTGGATACATTAAAGTACACGAATAATTAAATAAATATAACGTCAATCAATAATCAATAATTATAAAATCCAAACATGAATATAAAAAATACAGAAAACATCAAATACGTAAAAGCACAAAAAATAAATTTATTGACATATATCCGTTATCCACGTGAAAGAAGTTGTGGGTGCAAACTTCGTAAATGAAAAATGGAGTAGTGTGACTTCACATTATTCTTCTTACATGCTTCATCTCTATTTCATCTTTTCGTTTTTTCTTTAAACTAATTTTCTATAAGAAAAAAAATGCAAAAATCAATAAAACACAACAACGTAATAAATTCCAAAACGTCTAGAAAAACTCGTAAAGCTAAACCTTGTTAAATTCATAACAAAACTTTACTGAGATACAACCGTTACCCACCACAGTAGATTTACAATGGCGGTAAGAATTTAATTTATTACATACACGGACGTTCTACGATATCGCACTGTTTCTTTTTACTCTACTCACCTTTTCATCTTCACTCTACCTGCATTTAACGGAAGCTTTAACGCGTAAGAAACAGTATTATTCCCCTGCAATTAAATATTGGTTTCCTATATTTCCTGTTATAGGCGACTAAAATTTTCATATTATAAAATACAACCTTATAAATGTTTTAATAGTTTTATTGTTAGGTTTCTTTATAAAACGGAAAGAAAATGCCACAAATATGTAAAATTTCCTTTACTGATGATCCTAGAAGTATCTGTATAATTCACTTATTTCAATTATCAGTATTCTTTTAAAAGCAGATATTTCTTAAAATATATGCATATGTGCACCTAATCAATATATAATAGTTCTCAGTACAATCATATTTTACTTCCTTTTATAAATCACGTTTTACGAATATAACTATTTCTCTTTTCCATTCAACTCACGAAAACGACTAGCTTTTTATAAACACCAAGTCAAAGATTCATTTTCGATTTTTTGTACCGTGCACCATCATCATCGTAATCTCTATATTACTATCTCTTGTGGGTCGCTCGAGGGAAATAGTGCATTATAAGATCAAATGCAGCTGTAACAGGTGGTCACTTGCATTCGATAGATGGAATGAGAGGTTATAGTGAATTTGAATTACATCTATGAGAAACTTTTACAAGGCTCTCGTTTACTTTATTAAAACTGTTATTTATTCCAGTTAAATTTATGCACATCGTAAAAAACATTTATATGTATTAAAATTTTAAAATTTCAAAAAATGGTGCAAAATTTATACGTAATAAAATTTTTACAAAGTTTTGTAAACATTTTATTACATATAAATTTTCCTCACATTATTAAGCTCCACAAAAGTTTAGAAAAGACATTAGGTACAATAATACAAAAAATGTCTAGACATTAGGTACAATACTACAATACTGCAAACTATTTTAGACACTGAATATAACACATAAAATTATGATTAAATAAACGTACCTTAAACTGTTTTCACCAAGGTGGGTGCCCTAGGTTTATATAGGTAGTGACCATACTTCAGTTGCTAATATGCTCATTGATAAATTTTCTTTGTTAATTTAAAAGGTTTGTTAAAAATAAGATAAAAATTAACATTTAGCAGAAAATTATAAAAAGTGTAATTTTATGTAATCAAAATAAATATCGCCATCTAGTGGAAAATTATAAGTATAAAATCATTACGACGGTTGCTCTTAAACACACAGATGTCGCTATTAAATAATTAAGTAGCCATCTATTAATTCACTGAATAATGGTATGAGGAATATTGTCGAGGTTTCTATTGCAGATATTGACCAAGCCTTTAATGTAAATAATTGTAGTTTCCTTAAAATCCGAATATTAGTTTTTGCACAATGCATGCACAACCACGGCATAATTATCACTGTTTTATTGTATAGATTCCTTGACAAATCATAGATTCGAAGGTAATCATGTACGCATAATAAATGTCGAAACCATTTATAATAGATCAAAATATGTCTATTATATTCTAATGTTCCCTAACTCGATACTGACGAGAGCTCAAATGGTAATTTTTTAATATTTTATGACACGTTTTGACGTGTTAATTTGAATTATTCTTATAATAATAAGCTGGCTGCTTTTAGGAACAGTAAAATTTTCTTATTTTTTTAACCAATTTACGGACCACGATACTGGCAAGTCTAATCAACTTTGATGATAGAGCCATAAACCTATGACCTAAATCAAATAAATTTTATAACATTTTAACGATTAAACCAGCATATTATATAGATCGTAAATTCTCCTCGATACCAACTAACCGACCAGCAATACGTAAAAACCGCACCATTATAAGCTATTTGAAGAAGCTTTCATTTATTACCGATTAAAAGTATTAAACACTTAACAGTTAAGACGAGCTCGTTCAAAATATTTTTCTATTTTAATATGCTCCCATTTCTTTTCAAAACTGTTTTCTTTCTGGGTCTATTTAATTTTTAGCCATGGTTATTTAGAAGACGCTCGTTTTTATGATATTATTGTATAAATTATAAAAAAAACTATATCCTTTATTATTGACAAAAATTCGTTAAAGAAAACAACGAACCGAAACGCATTTGATTATGTGAGTTTCGGTAATAGTATCTTTATAAATAAACACTACATTTGAAATATTAATGTAAACAAGTTAAATGAAGTAAAGAAATTTCTAGTAAGCCCGTTTCATACTTTTGACTTTTGGACTTTATTTTTGAGTTCAGGTGATAGGGAGAGGGATGCGGAGAAAGCGAACGGGAACATGTTTCTTGTAGACATATTCAGGAACATTTCTAGAAATATCTGACATCAAAATTCTTAAAAAAATATCCAAATTTTAATCATTATATTTCGCTCTTTCTTGTAATACCGTATATGACAATGAGGAAAAAGTTCGTGTACTTCATTTGCCCCTAAAATATAATATGTTTGAGGGTTAACCATAGAAATATATGAGGCCAAATATGCTTTTAACAGTATTCTAAATTTCAAGTTAGGAAACCTACCGAAATGACGTCGGAGTCGGAATTTGGTTGGTATGCATCCATTGTACAAAGTGGGGGGTATATATATATATATATATATATATATATATATATATATATATATATATATATATATATATATATATATATATATATACATATATATATATATATATAACTATCTACTTCGTACACATTTAGGCATTTATAAACATTTAATGGTACATAATATTTCTATTAAACTATTAACAAAATTTTAATTTTTCAGAACGAAAAGATATTGCTTACTATATCTTTCACAGGCGTATATTTAAAAAAAAATTTAAATATACTACAAAATTTATAATAACTACAAAATTTTCGGCTTTCGAAATTTTCCTTTAATAGTGCGGTAAGAACTTGCTTCTTGAGAAATTTCATGATTCTAGGTCAACGGGAAGTATGGTTGAACAACGGTTTTGATTTATTTACGAGTGTCAAAATATGCGACATAAATGGACGTATTTTTTATTACGTTGACTTGGAAGCTTAATCATTACAGCTCGAAGAGACCGTTGATAGGAGTATTTGATATTAGTTTCAGCTTAATACCTCTGCGCGTTCCCGAGAAAAAAGTGTCTTGAAAGACACACAGACAGACGGACAACGAAGTGATCCTATAACGGTTCCTTTTCTTCCTTCTGAGATACGGAACCTTAAGAAGAAATATATTTGTAAAAGTAAGGGGTAATGAGATAGTAACCAATAGGTTTTGAATTTACTATATATTGTAACACAATATTGATAGAATCCCTACACTGGTACTTAAAAACCGGCCAAGTGCTAGTCAGACTCGACCATCGAGGATTCCGTACCTCATTTCAAATAAAATTACTTAAGTGTAGGTTACGGTTATCTACGCTAAGATTATCCTACGTTAAGATTATCTTCATACTTCATTCTTCATTTGATTACGACTACGAAACTACGAAACTATGAAAGTTTGTCAAGTGTATGCTACTTTTGCACAATTAGTGTTCCGTGCCATCAGCCTTCTATTAGTTACGTGCCATTAGCCCTCCTGCCAGTGTCGTTCTATTGGCTCTCTATTAGTACTGCTTCCCTTGAGAAGGCAGCGAAAGTAAAAATAAGCATTCAAAAGTTAACAAAGGGCATTACGCATTTAAGCATTTATAAACATTTAAGGGGACATAGTATTTCTATTAAATCATTTAATTAAAAAAACCTGTCAAGCGCGAATGGAACTCACACTTAAAAATTTCCGTACACATCAAGGCACTTACGAACATTTATGAGGACATAAATACTATGTCCTTTTAATATAATCATTTTTCACGACGTAAATATTTTATGTCCTACAATCCTTTACAGCAATAAAACACTGTTCATAATTTAAAAAAATTAAGATATAGGATATTCGTTATAATTTTCCTGCAACGTTCTAGTCGGATTGTATGAAGGCTGTTTTTTTCATGATATTTGGCTCAGTGATTTCAGAGATGAGAGGGAATGCAATTTAAGATAATTATAAATTGTATTCATATTTCTCATAATAGCCCTTTGAAATAATATCCCGCATTTCCCAGATTAAGAAATATGTAATTATACTTTATAGAATTAAATAAGGAGGACATATATATTATTATGAATATTTAAAAATTATGACAGATGACATCACCATTATAGTTTTCCTACAACTTTTGTGAAAACTTCTAAAAACTTAGATTTGCATAATTTTAGTTCATTAGAAATAAGGGAGATGATGAGAGATCTCCTTGCATCTTTTTGTAGCATATCTCGAAAGGTGTGCTACCTAAAATTATGAAAAAGGTAGTTATAAGACACACTAATTATTAAGACTTTTGTTACCCAACATTATTGAGCTCTCTTAAACGATACTCCGCACTCTATTTAAGGAATGAAAAACAAATTCGAGTCCTTAAATTGTCCCAATAATTTCTTACTTTTGAGTGTTAACTATTAAGGTATGGTCAGGTAATACGCTTTAAAATTATGTTACAAATATCAAGTTTCTATGTCAAGTTATTTATGAGAAAAATGGCTGTATCAGACGGACAAATGTTTCGTTTCTAAATAAAAAAAAAAAAATTTTAATTTTTTTTAAAGTATTCCGTTTTTTAATTTAAAAAAAGGGAAATTTGATTCAATAATCAATAACCAAAAAGAAAATGGATTTTATAACCTCATCACATGGATTAGGCAGATGGTAAGGAACTTCATGCAATGCAGGTCTATATTGCAGAATGACATTATTTTAGCCTGGTTGCGAATTAATATCGAAAGGTACGATATTCTGTTAAAGCTTTGACACGTAGACAATACAGATAAATCTTTGATAATTATAATTCAATAATCAAGTTAATTAATTTCAAGTCCGCCCAACACGCAGACGATATACCCCAGCCCCTAGCTAACTCCTCAACGAGTCAGCAAGTAGCAACACGCCCTGGGCGGGCGGAAGAAAAATTAATTTATAATTGAATTCGTAACGCACTGAGTTGAGACGCTCTCGCTCTTGGTAGGGTTGCCAACAATTGTAGAGATTATTTTTTTAAACAAACGTGATTCAACTTGAAGTAAGCACATTTTCCGTTTTTTTTCGGATCCCCTATTTCAAAAGGAAAAACGGAAAAAGGGGAAACTTTATAAGATCACTCACGTATCTATCAGTCCGTCCGCCGTTAAAATTTGGCAAAATAATAAAACATAATAACTTGCACATATCTTAACAGTTGAAATTAAAACAAAAAAAAATTATTTCCCCACCCCTAATTCTGAAACTATTCAGTCAAAAATTAAGCGAAGAATATGGGTAGTAAAAGCCTACGCAAAGATTATAGGAAAAATACATATAGTGGATATAGTATGCAATATATTTCTGTTCTGAAGAAATTAATATTTGTAAATAGTTTAACAGAAATAATATTTAATTTAATAGAAATACTATGTTCATCTTATAAAGATTTAGTAGGCAATATATTTATGTTCTGAAGAAATTAATATTTGTAAATAGTTTAACAGAAATAATATTTAATTTAATAGAAATACTATGTACATCTTACAAAGATATAGTAGGCAAAATATTTATGTTCTGAAAAAAATAATATTTGTAAATAGTTTAACAGAAATAATATTTAATTTAATAGAAATACTATGTTCATCTTACAAAGATATAGTAGGCAATATATTTATGTTTTGAAAAAATAATATTTGTAAATAGTTTAACAGAAATAATATTTAATTTAATAGAAATACTATGTTCATCTTACAAAGATATAGTAGGCAATATATTTATGTTCTGAAAAAATTTATATTTGTAAAGAGTATAACAGAAATAATATGTAATTTTATAGAAATACTATTACATCTTACAAAGATATAGTAGGCAATATATTTATGTTCTGAAGAAATTAATATTTGTAAATAGTTTAACAGAAATAATATTTAATTTAATAGAAATACTATGTACATCTTACAAAGATATAGTAGGCAAAATATTTATGTTCTGAAAAAAATAATATTTGTAAATAGTTTAACAGAAATAATATTTAATTTAATAGAAATACTATGTTCATCTTACAAAGATATAGTAGGCAATATATTTATGTTTTGAAAAAATAATATTTGTAAATAGTTTAACAGAAATAATATTTAATTTAATAGAAATACTATGTTCATCTTACAAAGATATAGTAGGCAATATATTTATGTTCTGAAAAAATTTATATTTGTAAAGAGTATAACAGAAATAATATGTAATTTTATAGAAATACTATTACATCTTACAAAGATATAGTAGGCAATATATTTATGTTCTGAAAAAAATAATATTTGTGAAGAGTATAACAGAAATAATATGTAATTTTGTAGAAATACTATGTACCATTAAGTGTTCATACGCGCCTAAATGTCTACGGAATTCTCGTAATGCGAGTTTTACTCGTGTTTCACAGGTTTTTTGCATAAACTAGCTTTGGACCAAAGCTTTACTCGCGTAGGAAAGGAAAAAAATGGTGTAAATATTGATTCTTAACATTGAAAATAGCTAAGTGGTGCGATAGAGACATACATAGATATTTATATTAACGCTCGTGTCCTTAACGGGACGATTCCTTTAAATACCAAAAAATTAAAGATATTATTATCCCATGATCATTTTCATGAAATAAGTATATGTCTGGAAAATGTATGAATATCGAATGAAAAGTTAGGCATGATGTGAGACAAACAAATTTACTTTCGCATTTATAATATTAATAGGCTGTTACGTTTAGCATATAGTTAGCACAACACGTCTAGTTAAATCCGATCAAATAAATACTAAGTAAGTAAACTTTGAATGTGGAATTTTACAATTGTTTTAATTAACCGCAAATTCAATATCATAACCAAGATAGTTATTATAGAAAATATTTTTCTTACGTAGGACTCGAATCGGTGCTGTTTTTAATTATTTACTACATACACTCATCGAGTTACTAGATTGAGATTTTATAATGTATTTACTATGATAATGTGCCAACGATTCATAATCTAACACAGATATTGTCGTTATGTACATATTGAAAGACTAGGGGATGAAATTTTCTTTTGACAAAGTCGCTAATTGCATTTCCATACAGTACGAAATGTATACAAATGTCTAAATGTGTACGGAATTCTCATAGTTGGAGTTCTACTCGCGCTTGACAGGTTTTTTGGCTGTAAGAAAAGTCAGTAAAGTTATATTTTTAAACATCGTTTCGACAAAATAAAGATTTTTCTCACAACTAAATGAAACTACGCCATGTAGTATTGTTTTTACTTTTTTTAATTCTTAATTCTATCTAGCTTACGAATTCTATCTTGGAAATAGTTAATTATATCTAGGAATCGAATCTAGGTTATATTGTATGACAACATCTTAAGGTGGGCAATTTGTAAAGATTGACGCATAAAAATAAAGTGATGATGGATTTCTACAAAATTAACGCAAAATATATTCAACATTTCAAAATAAAGATATAAATATGAAAGAAATTCCAAAACCATAAGACGTATCACTAATTAACATACTATTACAAACATTCGCCAAATATAGTAATATTTTTCTACGTTAAAACATAAGTTATACCGTAAGACGTATGACTAATTGGATAATATACAATCACAAACATTCACTAAATATAGTAATATTTTTCTACGTTAAAACAAAAGTTATACCGTCAGACGTATGGCTAATTATATAATATACAATCACAAACATTCGCTAAATGTAATAATTTTTTTCTATATTAAAAATATATATACGCGTAGGGACTGGGACTGGAATATTCTCTGGAATATTTGGGACTGGAATATTCTCTGGAATAGTTGGGACTGGAATATTCTCTGTCCACAAGCGACCGATTAGCGGTTTTCGATATTGCTCAATTCTATATCGCGAAATAAAATATATATTTTATCAAGGGCTATCTAAATATAAATAAAATATCAATTTTATCTAGGGATTTTGATAGATAAGTATTAAGTTAGGTGTTAATACCATTTGAATTTTTCCCCATAAATGATTCCATATCTCGTAAGTAAAATTTAATAATCAGATATTAAAAACGACAATTGTTTTTAAAATGTGCTATTGAATTCAAAATTGGCTCTAGTATCGTATCAATTGTTAACATATGCCTTTTTCATTAATAATGATTTATTAATAAAACGATATATCGTATTAGAATGAGTTATTGTCTATAGAAATCGGTATATATATGTACGAGTGCGCCATAAATTGAAAATAAAGCCTTACATAAATTTATTTAAAACCTGTACATATTCCACTGAAGATAGAAACGTACGAATATCTTCAATAATCTTTAAGTTTATTTAAAATTAGTACCCAATATTAAGAATAAACATTTATAACATTGGCTTCTCATTTTACTTGAAAGGGATAGCTTTCAAATCGATCAAGGCAAACACTTATTTTTCCCTGCTCTACGCATGAGCTGGTTAAATTTGCGCGAACGAGCGACAGTTCCTGCAAGCCCAAAATTGTCCGGGTTTTGATTAAACTCTGCGCACTAAAGTTTTTACTACAGCATAAATCCCGCGCACTGGGTTTCGTCACATCCCAATTTTCCAGCGCAAGGTTGTTCAATACCATTCAGGCATTTATATCGGAAGCACTTTAATACAATCCACGCACATACATGGAACAGCTATAAAACTGATCGATCACCATCTGCTTGAAGCGCGACGGTCGAATATTGTGATATACAATTTTATATGCTAGAGAGTGACGTTTACCAAGATCCTGATTTATTGCGCAGGGTAGCGTGGTCCTAACAAACTTAATATTTCACAAAATTGTGTCATGATAAACCATTGGTTAATATACGATATCACTAAAAAGCCTTTATTTTCTTGTAAAAGAACAGATATTATTTTTTTATGCATGCTCAAAATATTAATGCAGCTAAGACAAAAAACTGAAACTTCTTTGAAGCAATAAAAGCTAGAAAAATCGGCGTTAACAAACCGCAGCGTTCTGACAGCCCTAGCTCCGGCGCAGACGAGAGGGTAGCAAGTAAGACGCACGCGCCTCTACTCGACGAAAATGAATTACAGGCAACACCTGGCCGCGTACTTACACGCGTCATCGAGGCGACGGAGGTCGACGGCTGGCCCCGGGGCTTTAAATATTAAAAGCCCTGGCGAGAGAGCTTTTTTTGAGTCGATGGCCCGGTTTAGTTACCTTGGTAACCGTAGTGTATCGCACCGTGTTAAGTGCGATAGCGTAATTATTTTTACTAACTAGGGCCCCTGTGCTAATTAGCACACAAATTAACAGCATTTGGGCTAAGATAATATTTTGCCAAGTAATTGAGGCCTTCTTATCATATACTGAGTTTATATCAAAGATAATAAGTTGAGACTACGATAACATTATATTTTAAAAATTAACTAAATCGGTGTATCAACATCGCAAGTAGTAGTGAAAACTAAATTGTATTTCCGTGATATTTACTCTATTGGGCGTTCTTGTAGGATTCATTCAAATCCAAAACGATATCTGTTGACATACTGTTGACATTATCTGTTGACATACATTACATACATTGACATACATACATGACGATATCATGTATGTATGTCTATGTATGTAATGTATGTCAATATACGTTGACATACATTGACATACATACATGACGATATCTGTTGACATACATTTACACAAATAAAGGAAACAATATATTGATGTATATACAATTTACTTTAATTGCAAACAACGCGATGAAAGAACATTAATCAACTTCAACAGTTTTATTACAAAAAAGAACTGCAGTGCGGACACTACCGCAGTTATTTTCGTGAAAACGTCAATTTAATAAGGAAAACAATATATTAATGTACATACAATTTACTTCAATTGCAAATAACGCGATGGAAGAACAGTAATCAACTTCAACAGTTTTATTACAAAAAGGAACTGCAGTGCGGACACTACCGCAGTTATTTTCGTGAAAACGTAAATTTAATAAAGGAAACAATATATTAATGTACATACAATTTACTTTAATTGCAAACAACGCGATGAAAGAACATTAATCAACTTCAACAGTTTTATTACAAAAAGGAACTGCAGTGCGGACACTACCGCAGTTATTTTCGTGAAAACGTCAATTTAATAATGGAAACAATATATTAATGTACATACAATTTACTTTAATTGCAAACAACGCGATAAAAGAACAGTAATTAACGTCAACAGTTGTATTACAGAAAGGAACTGCAGTGCGGACACTACCGCAGATATTTTCGTGAAAACGTAAATTTAATAAGGGAAACAAAATATTAATGTACATACAATTTACTTTAATTGCAAACAACGCGATGAAAGAAAAGTAATCATGTTCAACAGTTTTACTACAAAAAGGAACTGCAGTGCGGACACCACCGCACTTATTTTCGTGAAAACGTGAATTTAATAAAGGAAACAATATATTAATGTACATACAATTTACTTTAATTGCAAACGACGCGATGAAAGGACAGTAATCAAGTTCAACAGTTTTATTACAAAAATGAACTGTAGCGCGGACACCACCGCACTTATTTTCGTGAAAACGTGAATTTAATAAAGGAAACAATATATTAATGTACATACAATTTACTTTAATTGCAAACAACGCGATGAAAGAACAGTAATCAAGTTCAACAGTTTCATTACAACAAGGAACTGCAGTGCGGACATTACCGCAGTTATTTTAGTGAAAATTTCGATTTGAAATGAAATAAAATGTTTGTTTTGAATCGTTATTTATTGAGTATAGAGTAGTAGTATGAGCATTAGAATAAATGTGGCTTTGAGTTTTTGTAAATACCTCTTGCAAACGAGAACTTTTTTCGGTTGAAATTCGTAGGCTCTATTTGCGCTTGGGCAGTTCGAGACGTCTACTCGCCACGTTTGTCGTAGCGACACTGTCACAAACTTTCATAGTTTCCTCTTTAAAACGAAATCAAGATGGCGGCGCTGTATATTTTTAGCCAAACTTTTGAATTTCGAAATCACTTTGGCAGGAACTGTCGTGCATTCCAGCGCATTTGCCTCCCCACATCCGGCATAAATATTAAAGATGGTTTCACATCAAGAAAATATTGAGATTTTAAAGCACAGCACCTAATAAAGAGCCAGGAGGTATGATGGCTCATAATCGTCGTGAAAATGCCGATAAATCTATTGTCAGTCACTAATCTCAGCTGAAGTTTTTGGAAATTACAATGATATTAAGTGTCGCTCATCTTTTTCACATTTCCGCTCATTGGCTCTGTTTTTACAGCACACACGCAGTGGAAGCAAAAATGTATGAAAACATTTTTACATTAGACGGTGCGGGCATCGGCACGACGCACGGTGGGCTGAAAATCGACTTTCTTAGACTTAGGAATTTTCAATTCTAAGGGTAGTTTTTTGCGGGATACAGGCTATTGTTTACCATTACTATACTCATATATGTCACGCGATTTAATTTAGCATGGAAATGGATGACTTATAATTTTTTCACGAAACTTATGTCGGGAGCTAGTATGAAAAATATGTATATCTCTGGAAGCGCAAGGAAAAACGTCATATACTTATAATAGGTCATAGTACAAATTAGGATGATCTTTTACTAAAATTTGGCGGGAGCTAGTATGAAAAATCCATTTTTCTCTGGAACCGCAAGTAAAACCGTCATATCCTTACAGAAGGTCATAGTCTTCATGATTTATTATTCATGATTCATTGACATACTGCAATGAATCGCTACACGCATGAATGAATCGCTACACGCTAATCGCGATACGCGAACGGTCACAACAGCGGATTTCTTTTTAAAAGTTTACACGTTTACGGATTTATTTTTAGTTTGTACAGACTAACGTGTACCAAAGAACGAATGTATTATTCGTACAAGTGATTCAGTGTCTTAAACTGAAAGAAAATATATGAAAATTCTCAACCGTTTCTGATAAATTCACTGTCAAAATTGCGAGGTCAAGGAAAAAATTACAGTTCTTTAAAAAAACACGCGTCAAATGTACTTAGTTTGATGGACAAAACCGCATGTACGAATAATAAACACGTTCTTTGTTACTATACTACTAGCATATACATATATACATTTACGTATATAACGTGTAATAAAGAACGTATCTATTATTCATACAAGTGATTATGTGCTTTAAACTGAATAACTCTTAAGAAAATATATGAAAATTCTCTACAGAAGAAAATTATTGCGTTTTTTCAAAGAAATACGTTTCATATATACTCAGTTTGAGACAGAGAATGAATACATGTATGAAAAACAGAAATTCTTAGTTACCTGTATCTAGGTATGCGTTTACATCATTACTTAATATTTTACTACTAGGTTATATAAATAACGAATAGAAAACCAATATTCATATTACATTGTTATATCGCGAACTTTGACGATTGTATCGTACAAAAAGGGAAATTTCATTGTTTGTTGATACATAGACCATAATCTTCAAAACTACTAGACTGATTTTAATAAAATTTCTTTTAAAGTTTTCCGGGGTGGGTATAGGAAACCATTACGCTATATTTAAAAGATGATACGCAGGAGGATAAATGTAAGCAAAATTCGGAAACTGCCTCATCTTGCTTTCGCTGATTAAACCATAAACAACTTATAAAAATAATGTATGCAAAAATTATTTTATTAATAAAACTACTCCTTAGTTACTTTTAAAGCCAAGCAAGAATATTTTGTGTCCATCCCCACGCATTTCTTTGACATATATCCACAATTAAATGAAACTACGTGATGTAGTATTATTTCTACTTTCTTTAAGTTCTTTACCACGACATAGGTTTCGTTGTATTATAACATCTTCAGGTTCAAAATAAAAAAATGCAGAAATATCCGTAATACTCTTCTGCCTTATCCTTAATTATATATCCACATGTGAGAACGTTTTTTTTTGTACGAAGAAAAACTTATTGCATTTAGTAACTTACTTTTTTTTTTAATATAAGTAAGAAAATACTTTTCAAAAACGTTCTATTCTGGGAATTCACCACCTTTGACGAGAATGTATTTTTGATCACGGTACTGTGAAATACTACGGAACTCAAATGTTCTTATCATAAAAACAGATACGTAAGTGCAACATACAAGCGGATAACAATGATAAAAGCAGATAACATAAGTATACAGCCTCATGTACTTCTTAAACTGCTTTAAACTTTAAATTTTCATGTTAGCTTTTCCTAATTACATACTAACCGCAGTCATAATTGAAGTTACCTAATTTATACCACAATGGTAAATAGTATATCACTTTTTCTTTCAAGATTATGGAAAATATATTTTGAATCAAAATGGAAATTTATTAAATTATAGTAAAAATGAGAGAAAAATTAACGTACCTCAAAAAGACAGTACATTACTACCCGGTCGGTAGTATGTACTGTCTTTATAACAATAATTAATTATAAAAACACGTGTATACTAAACAGTTCTGTTTGTATCACGACCGAAACGCGTGATATATTAAACAGTTATGTTTGTATCAAAGTCGCCAAAATCTCCGATCAAATTGAATAGCATAAAACGAAATTATTAACTCGACACTTATGTGGAAATTCAGAAATATTCCTTCTAAGAAATTGTAAGTAATTACAAATTTATTACGACATTTACAACTCTCTTGAAAATTAGTTTTGGAACGCTTATTTCGATATATATGAAATTAACGAACTTCCATAAATACTTTATTCGAATCGTTTCTATAAAATAGACTGTTCCAACATAACTTCCAATACGTCAGTTGCCAGGGAATTTTCTTCATTATTAGTTTCACCCGAAATTGCAAAAGCAATTTCTGTCGCACTTTAGTTAGGACTAAGCGGTTTCGTCGTCCAAAAATAATCGTATTTTTTATTTCGACGCAATATCTGCCATCTGGTGTTACGATAAATTATTTAATAATAAGAACAATAGAAACACTTACGTATCAACATGCGTCTCATCCAGAACTCAAGATCGCCAAAAGCTCGACCGCGTGGGTCGAATCATGAATCTAACATCTGAAACAAAATACATTAATATAACTATAACAAAAATCATATAAACACTTGCATAGATAAATCAATACCATAACAAAAAGCACAATAACTGTTTTTGTTATAAAGTCAACATAACAAAAAATAAGCATTAACCCAAAAGACAAATCTATCCTGGTCAGTGGAGCTGAATATCGTTACTTCCACGCTATTAGCAAGTGGCTACAATTCAACCTAGTTTCTACGTCAGGGTCGAAACAAATGATCCGTACGTACACAGATCCGTAATACCAAACCTTTTTACATGACTGAGTAAAAATAATATATAAATGATACATTGCGCCATAAATATTGCTTAGATCTTTATTTTGATACCGGGATGACATATAAATCGAGACATATTGCCGGAAATCGTGATCAAAAGAGATACAAACATCTATGACTGTGATAAATGGTTAAAATAACTCATACATAGCGTCCCAGAAAGCTTAACTCATTCTTTATTAATGTACTGGTATTATACATAACATTGAATAAAATACTAAACTACAAAACTGTCCTATGGAGCTTTTGAACTAATAACACGAACACAATAAATAATTTCTTTAGAAAGCAATAACTAACAAATAGGTTGATTAAAAAGAAATTCAAACAACAACATTATTCGTTGTCTGTTAGTTTAGCTAACGAAAGATTAATATCCGGAAGATTAATATTTACATCTTCAAAAAGATAAACAGCTTTTTCGTTACAGTTTTAATGATATTAATAAAAATCTACGTGAGATTAAAATAAGAATAAAAAATCTACGTGCGATTAAAATAAGAATGAAAAATCTACGTGAGATTAAAATAAGAATGAAAAACAACTGTAGGTAGATAAGTTATTTTATAATTTTGCCAAACCTACTTAGTCTTTTCCCACTTTTACAGTCTTTATGGCACAAGAGATCTACATGATAAAAATATCCCTTATATAAAACCCAAATGGATTAAATCAGTTTTGTAAAATATAGCTACTAATGTAATAAAAGAAAAAAGCTGTCTGTTTCTTTCTTTCTTTGACGTTTAAACATATATAAAATATATAAAATTACGCTATCGCGACGTTATGTCGCCGGTAAGTATAACCTATTGACGACATATCGTCATAAAAGTACAAGTGATAATTATATGTATAATGTTAAAAACAAACTTACAGCTAAATATATTTATTTAGCAATAGTGAAATTTATTTACATAAGGATTCATAACTTTTCACAACACCTATGGGCATGACGTTCAGCAAAAATATATTCACTTATCTTTAAAATGCTTGACATCTCTCTTTGTTGTTTTATGCGTTATGTCTGTCAAAAAAAAATGTCAAATTTTTGTCGAATTATTTATATATTTATGATTGATTTATTATTAAATTTACGTGTTCTTCAACTGTTATAAGATTAACAACAAATGTACTTAATTTATTTATAAATGTGAAATGATTCCGCACATACAGTTGTCGTAACTACCTATAATTTACAACGACCAATACATACTGCCTTCCTTCAACTGCATTTACCTGTGTTCTGGTACTGGCATCGCGGCTACTTTTTTAATTAACAATTGTCTATGTAAATTTATGTGAAGATTTTATTAGATGTTTACGTCGATTTGTAATGACATGTATTAATTTACTGAATGTACGGTAATAAAATCTTCTTGTACGAATTTAGTGCAATCTAAGGACCTACACTTTGAATATTCTCTCTCTCCCAGCCATTTTACCCCTTACTATATATAGTTCAAAATCGAGTTTTAGATCGCCAAAGAACTTTCACTTCTGTCACGTATACTGAGGTTACACGCGTTCAAATTTTATTAAGAATGAAACTGACGTTCTATTTGCCATTTTTTATATTAAGCCCGGTTTACGAAATGTCAAGTTTCAAAATGAATTACAATGTGTTTCCCCTCCCTTTAATTTTTCCACAATTAATCATAAAAATCTACAAAAATCTCAGGTATTACAATTTGATATAATTTCAAATGAAATTATTTCAGTTAACTCACGTCAACAATTCAAAAAACATATACAACTACGTAACTCCATTAAAAACTTATTTAATGGACAAACTTGTCTGGTTTATTTTAGTAACTCCGGTGATTATAGAAATAAAATTCTTTGAAAGCTTTCTTGTTTGAGCTCGAAAAATGTGTCAAATTTTAATAGAATTCAAGGCCAGAGTTACCTATTGAAGGTAACAGAAAAATCGTTCGACCTTTCACGCTCTCAACCATGTGAGAATTGAAATATTTAGCCTGAAAATAACTTTAAACATATATTCCAAATGACGCAATATCGATTTGACCAACGACTTTACAATCACGTTGTAGTTTTCACGTTTATATCAAGATTGGGTAATACAAATAGACATTCATACGAATCAACTCATCTCTATTTTCAAAGAACCTTTCACTTGTCGCTATTTAACTTATCTTGAATTAGATCCATCTAGGTTTCCAGATTTTCTTCTCACTCTAACTACTAGAGATCGCTAATAGGTATTAGACCAAGAGAACCTTATCCTACTATGATCGTGCCAAATTTCATTCATTTCGTGATAACGGTTGCGAATCAATGACATTATCCCATGACTATGACATGACAACGATGTTTAACACAGTACATTCGAGGGATGAGATAAAAATCTTTACAGTATAATAAACTGGAAAAAAACATTTACAATTCAATATTCATGCCATACAAAAATTTATTACGAGACGAGAAAAAAATGGTTACTACCTCAGTGACACCGAAAAAATTGTACACTAATGTTTATATAACTATAAAATTGTGACATTAGCTTCCATTAGAATTTTCATAGATACTTATAAAATAAGAAACTAGGTATATCTTAAATTATACTATCATAGCTTCCATACGCGGCTTCACTCACGTGGAAATTATCTATCAAGACAGCGGGAATTATTCCTCATCCAATGAGACTACTGCAACATATATCCGTAAAAATGTTGAACCATTTTGTGGATTTAATATGCACGTTTCGCCATCTATTGGCATGTTATAGAATCCATTTTTTATTATTGAATAAAAACGCATAGATTTATTCTGTAGGAATCATGGTATTTCTGTGGTTAACAATTATGTGTTATTTAAATCGCTAAACATACACCACGTATTAGTAGGAGGCGTTTATCCGCGATTAGAGAAGCACTATATGCCCATCATTATAACCTAACATAAGTTGATCTTAAATAAGTCTATTCTTGTATATTTACCTTATGAATTTTAAATAAAAACCCTCACAACAGTGTATGAAAAAGGTCTGCTTTCCCCGCCCTCCTCTCCTTAGTATTTTTTTATAAAAACTACGCAAAAAAAATTTAAATATTACGGAACATGATTAGACGTATTTTCTATGTCTATAAATTATATAGAATGTTAAATTAGAAACAATTTAATTATAAAGAATAACAAACACGAGACTTAAAGACTTATGGAATAAATTGAATGCTGTTGTTATTATGAAACTCGATAACCTTCAGAGCCCAAGTCAAATCACTAATTTCTATATTTACACAAGATTTTTCCCATGGCTTCACTGGCATTGGTTTTTTAGGGTTCTGTACCTCAAATAAAAAAACGGAAGTTTTATAAGATCATTCACGTGCCAACCTGTCCGTCCGTCAAAACCTTTTCCCTCAGAAACCGCTTGACGTAGACATTGAAATTTGGCACAATAATAAAGCATATATTTGAATAAAAACACTCACTCATACGGAAATGTTAAAGGGAAAAAATGAAATAATAAAAAAAAATCAAATTCCATATATAGTGTGTTTCCAATTCCACACATATCATTTGAAATATATGTTTTAAGGGTTATAATGTTTTGAGAGTTCTAAATAATGAGTAGTTTAATAGGACTTTGTATCCTTAAACGTTTGTAACTGCGTAAGTGCATACAGAACTCTCTTAGTGGGAGTTGTATCCCTACATGACATATTTTTTATTAAAGTAACGGATTATTTCGCCAGACATAATCAATTTAAACAAAGGACGTTTTTTTGGTATTTGAAACAAAAAACGAGATAAAAAAATACTCCATTGACTGTTGAAGAATTTCTTTCCAGAGAGCGTATTATTAATTAATTCTTTCTGTTGGCCATAACTTATATCCACATCTCGAAAACATTTCCGGCAGGGGTAAAACTAACCTGTATCTTAATTTAAACTTTAACTCTTCATAAAATATATCTAGTTCTTAAACGCAATTGATGTTGAAGCAGAGAGAAAGTCAGAAAGATAAATAGTTAAAAATTATAAAAACAAAATCTTAGAATGCGGCGTATATATCATAAACCAATAGTTTAGAAGTTAGACGTAGAAAGCACATATCATAAACACACAATAACTGCCGAGTGCCGTTGTTGTTGGTTTCGAGTGCCGTTGTTGTTGGTTCAAATGACCGCCGACCGGCAACTAGTCAAACGGGTTCTAAATAATAACAATAGGCTGTGGTGTTCTCTTCTGATACGTGCACAGCATAAAAGCTTTATTTTGCCTGAACACATTTTGTATATTTTAACGCTAATAAATATTAATTTGCGAATAATTTAGGTAAATCTGAGTTGAATTAGTACTTTTTTAAAATAAACAAACTTAGTTTTGCTAAAATTGCGATTATGGCAGAAATTTAACATTTAGTGTTTTAGTGATATGATGTTAATTTCTGAAAATGTTGCAATGGTTATATCACTGCAATTTTTTGTCCAGACTATCACCATATCCTAAGATAGTTTCTAAGATCAGAAGTCAACTTCCAGCTGACAGATTTTACTACAGTGATTTTTTGTAAATCTATGTTTTTTCTTTTGAAAACAGAAACAAATCAACATAATGTTTCAAACAATAGCAGAAACTAAGAATAAACACAAATATAGCTCATTGCGTCCTGCTAAATAACTAATCATCAAATTTCATGTGGTTAAGTGGATTAGTTTTCGAACAAAAGTGATTTATATGACTGATGTGAAGATTTTTAAAAAAAGACAAAAATCATTACTTCTAAAGTATTTATTGATTTCCGCGGAACTAATGCTTTTTTTAAATGATTTCATCACGATGTCTGTACCTTAAAAAAATTAGGACCACTGTAAATGGGCCAGCCTGTATATTCAAACTTACCCGCGACGTTAAATAATTTGAAAGACGTTAGATAATAGTTTGCAAACATTACCATATATAATACATAATTATTCAGTGAGAACAAACAAATATTTCTAAACACTCAATTCTCATCAATAGAAATCAATTCAACTTCTTTCCCGCGCAATTAACATTTCACAGCCAAACAAACAAGACAAACAACCGCTAACACGATTAGCGACAAACTCGGGCCCGTGGCAAGCCCAATCCAACGCGAGTATGGTCGACGCTCGCATTGTGCGGCTGCGTGCACATATCCGACCATATTTGTTCGAATTTCATTTCCATGTTAACAAGACAATTTGCAGGGACAATGAGCCAACGACGGGGCCCCGTACAAGCAGGGTTGTGAATGCTCTTCCACACTCGGTCGAGTGAGATATGATCATTGTAATAACAATGAAATTAGTGTTTGCCGTACATATTGTATTACCATAGTATAAATAATGACACTTCGATTGTATTGTATAGCAGAAAGTTCAAATTATTGGGCGTCAAAAGTTCCTTAAAGGCATTTACTACTAGAATAATACAAAATAATCATCTAAACAACAATAGAAGCTTACTTTTCATACATAAAGAAGACCTAGCCATAAAAGTAGACATAGGTATGGGACCAATTTGGTATTTTTGGTATTTATAGAATAAAACCTATCAAGCACGAATAAAACTCACATTTGGATTTGGAGAAAAATTAGAACACAGATAAATAATATATTGAATTGACACATAAGCTAGATTAATACAATCTACGCGAACGAAGTCGCGGGCAGAAGCTAGCATTAAATATAGGTAAATATACTAAAGTACAACAAGAAAGCAAAGGCACATATCAAAATAATTTTGGTTTAGAAACTTTTGTTATGGCTACTTCCTACTTCCGTAAGGCTACGCCCTTTCATTGTTTTATTACTTTAATAGTAAAAAACCTTGAATATATGATTTTGAATACATTAAGGTAAAACGCAAATAAGCTAAACCGATTCATTCAGTATTGTCGTTCATAAACACGTCTTCAGCCGATATCACAAAGAGAAATAATATTGAAGATAAGAAATCAGAATGATAATAAAATCATGATAGTGCTAATGATATAGAGAGAATACGATGATCAAAGAAAAATAACAATTAAGAGGTTCATTTTGATTAGTACATCAGGCCAATATCATTTAGTCCTCAGATAAACAACCAAATGGAAGTTATTCTATGGATAGCATAATTTTGCATTTTTCAATGGCCAGTTAGAAGTTCGCTGTCGAATAAAGAAGAATACAGTTATCTACTACTCCGAGGCCCGGATAAGTGTTTATTGACTGGTTAAAATGACGTTTTAGGTTATGTTTGGGCATCGTAGCGTATGGTGTCTGGTGGTTTCTCTGTGATAATTTTGTTTTGTGTATATTTTGTGAAGATTGGGTTAATGATGGATGTTTTTAACACAATTGACGATGATCAATTACTTGATTTTTTAAGTGCACCTGAGTGACAGTCAGTTAATAACTTCGTGTTTAATTTTTTTTTAAAGTTGCGTACGGTATTTATACTTGTTGCGGCATTAAATTTGATGACAATATCGTAATATTCTAGAAAAAAAGAAAACTGACGCAGCTTCAAACATTTTTCCCTCTTTGAAGCTGCGTCAGTTTTCTTTTTTTTTCTAGTATATTACGATAACTGGTGACTCACTTAATAAGAGGACTTTGGATTTGCAAAATTAGACGATCGTTCGCATTTCTTCGTTTCTTCCATTTTCGGATGTTTCACAACACAATTTACAAATAATGACACGCCACGAGCAACCAGAATGAAGAAAATAAATAAATTAAAAGTTAATTTCACGTGTGTTGCATTGAACGTCAAACGTCAAAATAACGGTTTGTTCCTGTCACTGTCTAACATGTTGAATTCTATATATATCCTTCTCATTTGCATATGTTTAATGTGAAGTTGTTTGGGATTAAACATACAGTTAACTATTCTTTGAATAATGTACCATTGAAAAATGCAAAACGGTTACTTAGCGGATAAAGAGCCAAGTTATGTTAAAATTTGATTGAAATGGTAAAAGAGCTTTGTAATTTAGAATAATTATTATTTGTTAAGTGTGTCTCTGAATGTAATTCAAATAGGGAGGACAAGCGGAATCAAACCCCGGCTAAACCAAAATTGGCCATACGGAACATTTATGGAATGAATCACTTCGTTGTATGTTCGTCACAGGGATTTTTCTCAGAGACTATTTGAAAAAAAAATATTGGGATTTTCATTTTAAGGGGGGTAAAATGGGAAAGGGATTTTTATTTCATGGTTCCATTAAGGGGTGTAAATGGGAAATAAAAAAGGTGTTTTCGAAATCATTGTGTGAGCTATCGTGGAAATACATCGTGTGAGATGTTGTGAAAGCATTTTAAAACACAGCCTGCAATAATATTTTTTTTCTGTAAATTTTTTAACATTTTTCTAAAAAAATGCTATATAGATAAGGTGAGGGATATCTCCGAAAGTAAAGTTCAGAAAGATATAAAAAAATTCTGCATTAATTCCAAATTTAGTTTTTACATAAAAAAAAGTTGGCCGATAAAATTTGTTTTGAGGATAGATTAAAGTAGTTAGGAGGGGGATATATTGCTTTTGCATATTTTTTTCAAGATACACTACCTAAAATTGAAAAAAAAATTTCTTGAGATCCTTATAAGCCCTTTCAAATGATACCCCGCATTAAACACGGTGTCCGAGAATAAGAGTCGGACAAAGGAAGACGCGATTCGTTGGCTATAAGGGAATTAAATGTCGTTGAAATAAAACGTAAAACAGGCTCTTTTTCTAATCGAATTAAAAAAATATATTACGCATAATTCTTTTTAACACACTCAATAGTTGCCTGGAGCGCGGTGCTTGCTTGGGCAGCTAGATGTCTTAACAGCTGTTCGCGGGTTATTCCCCTGAGTGGCGCTGAATAATGTACGCAAATATCGTGTACGAAAAAGATGACAAATAATTATGAATATTAATTTCAATTTCCTGAAAAAGTCATCTTTTAAAATTTATTTACACGACTATTTTTCAGTTAACGAATAACATTTTTCTTTGTTCGACATTTATACCCGGACACTGTGTATATGGAACAGAAAAAAAAGAAATATTTCCTGAGTACATAATTTGCTATGCAAAATTTCAAGTTTCTACGCCAAGCAATTTCGGCGAAAAAATGGCTGTGACAGATAGGCAGACACGTGAATTAACTTATAAAGGTACCGTTTTTGGTTTCCGAGGCACGGAAACCCAAAATCTCTAAAAGATCCCGAAAAACTTCAAATATTCCTAATATTTACCCCACAGATATTTCTTGCGTTCCAACGGCTTTAATAGTACACCGTTACAAGCTGTTTAGATTCATTAACAATTTAAACTAACATCAATTCAAGAGTATCAACAACGCATATAAAACAGCAGTTACTTTTAACTTAAGTGTCCCACATGCTCAAATTATAACTTAATTACAACTACAGTATTCACTTTACGCGCCCACATAGGGGTGACTAAACGTTTAACCGACCTATTGTAGTCGAGCTTAAGGCCCGCTGCCGAGCAGACCATAGTATAAATCATCCTAAAGTACCAAATTTAATGTACCCCAGTAGGCTAATGCTTTTTATATTGTTCTGACAGACGGAATGGAGTTTTATTTATGTTGGCCAATATTACATCTACACTTGTACTTAACTGTACATTACCCTATTTACATGCTAGCTTACGGTACCCGCCACGGCCGGGCAGCGTGACGAAATTGTAAGGTAACATTTTTTGTTGGTAATTACGTCTTTAGACAATTTCGAGATGTATTAAGGCACATGCGGGGTGTAAATTTCAATACGGTAAAACCGGTAATTCTTCTCGATATTCTCAAGAGAATAGTGAAAACCGTTTTTTTTATTTGTACATAAGAAAAAAAAATATAACCATTTGAAATATTTATTAAAATCAGTCTTCCGCTTGAGGGTTAAGAAAGTAATCGTCAACTGATTTATGAAATAGACAAAAAACATACATCCCATTCAAACCTTGAAACATTTTCGGTTTTATAGAAAAGTTTTAGACGTTTCATTCATAACATTGAATTATTGAATGATATTTTATTACATAAGAATGAAAAATGTGAAAAATATGGCATTAATTTTGCAAAAAAAAAATCAACTACGGAAGTGCCACGAATTTCAAAAAAACGATTCTCTTCAGGCAATTGAAGGGTATTATTACCTCTTCGGGATTTATTATATTTAACAGACCTGCTCTATTAACGCTCAGCACGTTGTTACGAAGATGCCAATCTTATATTCTAAAAGTAACTCACATCATCATCAAAGCTCTGGTGTGTGGTTATAACCACACAATAGAAGTGAAAACTTCTAAGTTTAAAATATATACATTTATAATAATACTAGCTTTGCGTTATGTGATAGGTATTAGTTTGGCGAATCAGGAATAATGGGAGACTATTATTTTAAAATAAAATGACACAAACGTGTTATATTAAACTACTCTCCAATAAAATATTAACCACTAACTGTTTACACTTAAATATTTCACTCGTTATATACAGTAACATATGCGTATTATATTAAATTATACTCAAATAAAATATTAATCAAAAAGTGTGCATGGTGCGCCTAAAACAGTAGTTCGCTTGGCCGATGCCGAAGGTAGCCGAGTTTATCCGATTCAGCGTCGCCGACCCGAGCGTGAGGGCTCACTTTCGTCCACTGCTCAGAATGTGCGCAGATGCGCCTAAAGAAGTTTTCACTTCAATAAATACATTATTAAAAACAATTCTCGTTGGTGTTGAAGTGAATTATATCCGACCATGGTCATGTGAAAGGAAGAAATAATAATAATAACCGTACATATTGTGATATAAAGTCTGTTAATTTTATTTAGTATTCCCGAGGGAAACTGCTAACTTTATGGGAGAAAATTTGACGTTAAACAGATTTTTATCTAAATTTATTCAGATACATTAACCTTAAGGCGAGCGCGGTTATTATTTTGTCTTACAATTGATTACTTTGCTTAATACGCATCGTTTACGTATATGTTTTTGAAGTCGTTATTTCTTAACTTTATTTTTCTTGTAACATAACGCGATACTAATTGAAATATTTTCCTCAAAATATTCTAATAAATATTATAGTTGCAATGTTTATTTGTCAAAAATAGTTTCGTGCCAAATAATGACATTGACGTGGTTGACGTCTAATTTATCAAAATCTATTAAATAGTTTAAGTTAGTTTACCTCCCTATAAACATACATTCTTACTATATATAAAGAAGAAACGTTAGTAGAAAAACACGAGAGAAATGAATAGTTAAGAAATTAATTAAAAATTTATATTGCAGCTGAAATATCTTCATCAATAAAACATAATGTCTTCAATCATTATTTTTAGGGGAGATATTTTTTATCATCGCTTTCAATTAAATTCTCGTCACTGTTTCGTTTGGCATTAATTAACTTAAACATTAATTAACTTAAAACTATAATTACCATATTGTTGCATATACTATGTAATCAGTAAATATAATAATCGTGCGCTCATACTCGTACAAATGTGTATGTACACTACGAAGCCGTCATTATATTTGAAATAAGGTTGAGCGAAAAGCGTTCCATCAATGAATGATGGTGCTGATGTTTAATTCACACCTTATGGTGTACTCACAGAAACGTTCCCTTTGAAATGTTGAAATGTAGGATTTTGTGATGCGGTAATGATTCGAGTCATTTTCGCTGAAGCGAAATGTTAATAGTGACTGGGCGTAGCGTAATCTCGGCTATCGTTCGAGGCGGATTTTTTTCCATTTTTGCGGGTTTTAACCTTAAGTTTGAGAAATAAGATTATAGCCTATACAAGTTTCGTTATTTGGGTGGGTTTCTTCTGAATAAGGAATTAAATTTACTGACAAAACTATATTTCTTCAAAGGTTCTCTCTAACATTTAAGCGAAATTATGTGTACATTTTAATGAAGCTAAATTTGAATTGTTTTTTGATGAATCTTTCGTTATTTGAGGCAGTTTTCTTTTGAATAATGTTTCAAATTTACTGAAAACATTATATTTATTTCAAGTTTCTCTGTAACCTTTAAGCAAAATTGGATAAAGTAAATAGTAATTCAATAAACTTTTATGTACTTACTTTGAATGCAAATTAAGTCATCTTCCGTATTGGAAATTGAATGAATGCGAAATTACATAAGTACGAGTAGACGCTGATCTTTGTTGAACTGAATTTGAATTCTTTTTTTGATATTTTTATCTTTTCTTATTTGGCATTTGAATAAGGAAATAGTGGATATTCAGGTTAAATCATAAGACTATACTAAATATATAATCTAATCTTCATGCTCTTCACCGAGAATAGCTGATAGAGCCTATTATGTCTATGGCAGAGCCGGCCGATGGCTACTTGACTATCGGCATTAGGCACTTGTGGATTCACTGCAGGCGTCATGAATTCTGCACGTCATGAATATGCATGTGCACGTTGCAACGCTGGGGTGGGTACGGGGTAGCGGGTAAACTCGGATGAACCATACACGGTCGATGCCTCGATGCTGTAATTACGTACGCGAAAGTAGGAAAAAATATGACGTCGATTTTATTCAAATGCATTTTACATTTGAAAGGAAGATCTACTATCGATAATGCGGCAATTTTCCAAGATTTCGTTTATGGTAAGTTTATTTCGCAGATTTAAAATGCAGATTTAAAATGCATATTATTATAATCGCAGATTTAAAATGCATATTATTATAAAAACAAAAGGGAAGAGAAATCAGGTGACGTTCGAAATCGTTTTATATATGTAACTAGTCAAAAAATTAACTCAGTTCGGTATAATGGTATCTTTTCTAATACCTATCACATAACGCAAATCAATTATTATTATAAATGTATATGTTTTAAAATTAGAAGTTTTCACTTCTATCGTGTGGTCATAACCATACACCAGAGCTTTGAAATTTGGCGTAGTATAAACATATTATCTATATAATTAGTAAAAAAATATTTTATTAATTACTTCATAATTATGTACTTCGATATTAGATTTGATAGTACTTTATGCATCTGTCATAGTTTAATTCACCAGATTAAAGCACGCGTGAACATCCTTCAGTGTTGCATTTGTTTTTGTCGTGTTTATATTACTCAATGCGGTGTGGAGGGTTGCACTCAATATTGCGGTTCTTTTTCTACTACATTAATCGCTTCAGGAATACGATTATGTAGTTTCTTGGTAGTTCAAATTGATTATTAGTCAATTTTCTGTCAATTAAAATTTCTATACATTTTCCGTTTAACTCATTTGCGTTCGCTTTATATTTAAGCTTTTTTGTACTTCCACATGTACTTCAATCCTTAGGTTGTAAGTGATATGTGAATATGAACAAATAAATCATTAAACTAGTTTTATCGGATAGTTTTAGTGACAACAAAGCGAAATAACTCGTCCCCTTTTGTGTGTTGACAGGTTGTTCTTTTTTGTTTTGTTGACAGTCTTTTTTCCTCATAAATTGTTTTAAGTATAAGTAGATTATTATCTTATTAACCTGAAAAAAATTTAAAAATATTTATGATTAGTTAATGGCTCAAATTATATTTACCTAAGTACATAGAGTAACAATATCAGAATTACATAAAAAAGTTAAAATTGTTGCCTACCTAGCTTTGTCCCGCATCGTGGAAAAGGAAAAAATGGTTGTGTAAATAAAATAATTTTCAAGTGAAAATAATGGATCTTAGCATCGAAAATGGTTAAATAGTTTGAGATGCATAGAATTGAAGAAAAAAGATTAAAAGAAAGAAACCTGCGTCTTAAAGTAGCTAGCTAGCCAGGACGATTATTTGTAAGGTTAAGACGATGTTATCCACTCACTATGTAAATATACATTTTATATATGTTTACACTTTTGTCCCTAATAGAATACCAAATGTTAATAAAATATGTTAATTTAGATAAAACAAGCTACACGCACACAAAATTTCCCGGATATCAGTTGAGTAGATGAGGCATCAAAGCGAGACAAATAAAAAAAATAAACTCGCTTTTCGCATTTGTTAGAATTATATATCTACATTTGTAAACATACCTCAAAATTTCCTTCAAATCTTTAAAATGTTTCACTTCGAAGTCAAAAATGGAAGTAAATTCGTCCGAACTTGGAAGTATTAAGTAATTAAATATTGAACAAGGTAAACAAGGGGACGGCGATGTTTGTCGAAAGTTTGAAGCGAGGAGTAGGCAGAAGTGACTCCCGACGGCTAAACATAAGAGAAACGTTTAAGCAATCTTTAATGACGTACAAAGAGATGTCCGCCTTGATGCTCGAAACTTTTCAATTGATTTTCATAAGGGTTCCCTTCAAACGCTTCAAATATCGGAAACAAACTAAAGTTCTTAAATGACAATACTTCGCAGAGTTAGAACGTGGAATATCCAACTTTTCCAAAATATTTAACAGCAGCAAATACGAGCGCTTAAGCTAAACTGTACCGGACGCAAATGTTTATCGGGAAGAAAGCAAACTAGATAAAACGAGGTCGGGCGCGTACCTATCCTCGATGCCAAGTGGTATTATGAAAAGAAATTTTAGAAAAAGTTTTTCTTTTTAAATTTGAAAAATAAGTTTCAGATATGCAATTTGCATGTTTTAAAATTAGGGACTACAAATGTACCCGATATCTGCATAAATAAGACGTCACTTTTTTTTTTATAAATTTGTATTTGAACTGTTTTTATTGATACCATTTGTTATAAAAGAGTTTTTATAATTTAATATATAATTGAAATATTTTCCAAACTTTCCAGCCATGAAGATAATTGAAATATATGTATCTTTCCTTTTAAGTTTTTGTAATTTTTCACAGGTCTCAATAGTATATATCACTATCAAACCAAACACCGATGTCTAATTGACATGACTTTAGAGCAATTTCAATCAAAAAAAGAAATACAATATAAAAACTGATAAAATGCAAATGAATGCGTGTGGGTGGCATGGTATCATATTTTCTAACTTATTTAAAATCTGAAAATTTTTACGCAATTTCGCAAGGTTATGGAAAAATTCACATTAACATTTTCTTATTAGCGATTTAACTTCAGATTAACAACGTTTCCATTAACATTTTAAATTACTATATTCCACTTACTGCTTCAGAAAAAGGGATGGGGTAATTATTAAATTTACTCGTCAAAAGTGTTTGTTAAAAATAATCCATGTTCATTTATGCGAGCATACGCATGCATGCGGTTACGCACGAACACGAGAGTAAATAGTCCAAATAATATTTTTGATTGGAGTAATCTTGTAACAGCATGACTGTAAATCTAAGCCTAGTTGCTAACAACACTTACATCAAATCCGAGTTCGGAGCGCAAACAGAGCAAAGACCTGTTAGAAAGCCAGCTCGACAGGACAAAGAGTAACACAAAAGAAATAAACAACAGTCGATACGATAGCAAAAACTTACTAATTACTAAAACTAGACCATGTTTATTTAGAATAAAACCTTTGCTTTGCTGTGCCCTTAACGAACATTTTTACTAAGTGAAATTTTATACTCCAACAAAGCCGAAACCAAAAAGAACATTTAAGCACATCTCAAATGTGCTTTGTAATAAGCCAACCTGCATCCTTGTAGGGCGGTTTATTACAAAGTACAGGGAGAAAAAATAATTTATGACACACTGTTAAAATCAAGAGTACACATTTTATAACAGTTTTTGCTTACTGTTTATAATGTGCACGTAATAATTATAACTAATAATAAGCTTGTTATTTGAGGGATTAGGGCAAGCAATCTGAGCGAAGTTGTCCATAATAGAATTATCATAAAAATATTAAGATTTCAGCAAGTTCTGTTTTAATTTCAATGTTTGGGCTCGTTGATGTAATTTCATACAAATATCATTCACAATATCTAAAAAAATATGGCCAAGAACTTATCGGACACGCCCATCAATGGGTTTTGTAACCTTAGGTTTTTAGGTTCTAGATGTCATAAAAAGAGGAAATTTAAAAATTGTACACGTGTAGAACGACAATAAATCTCGATCTTAATCAAATTTCATCCTTATATGAAACGGTTTAACAAAAATAACAGTACAGGTACGGTCAGCAGTACATCACGATTTGAGTTGTCACTGAGATAAGGTCGATTCAAAGTTCAAAATCGGAAGTGCTGCGACTGTATCTATATTTTAAATCACTTTTATTCTTTTCCTTTTTCATAAAGTACTGTGTTATTTTCAGAATAAAAGATAAATATCAAAAGGTATATTTATCTTACATATATTAATACTAAGTTATTTTTGCAGTTGATTTAAATCATTTGTATAGAGTTTTCATGATTTTTGAAAGACCCAGTTACATCTCACGAGTTGATCGACTGTTATTCGTAAAGAGCCTACTTAGCTGTGATAATTTTCTTTTTAATTTCGTTGATACATATTACTATTGTGAATACTTTTCATATATTAAAAAATGTCGGTTTAGCTGGCAGAAAGTTGAGGACACGAAACTTTAACAAAAATTACCATTAAACTTAATATTTCGTAAACTGATCCTTGTATGGAAAAAGTATACATAACATACCCGTCTAACATCTTTGAAAGATCTATTCAACGATACCCTACACAGGGATGTGAATAAAAAAATAATTTACTACCAATTTTAAAAGATTTTATTTCATAACTTTGTTGGCGTTACAAATGTGTATAACCAAACCAAATTCCAGCTTCATAGCGTTTCTTATTCAGTGGTATTTGAAGTCAGTGCCATTTTGTTGTTATATAATTTTTTAGCAATTATAGTCAGACAGGAGGTAAATTTATATTTTCAATGTAATATTTTAATACAAATTACATGACTCCATGAGAGCTTCCGATCTGAATGAGATTTGTGTGTTAATATCCTAGATACCGCTACCATACACATAATATGACTTAAAAATAACATTAATTTTCCTCGATAGAAGTAGGAAAGCATCACTGAACCTATATTCACCGTTTAAAATGGGTAGATTATGGTTTAAGTCACTCAATCCAAGCCACAAACCCACCCAATTGTAAAATCCACTCTCGTTGTCGTCTGACACAGTTGCGTTCATATCAAAATTAATTTCTAGTGAACAGTTTCCAATCTCTTAAGTGCTAGAACGTATCTCGGTTGTGTAACATGATTCGCCTTGTTTATATAGAGACAGTACAGTTCCCATATTGCATAAAGCATCGCGTTACGTGTATTTTCCAGAAAATAATTCAGGCTTTATCCAATTGCTCATTTGATTCTCACAAGAGTATACATTTCAGAGAATTTAAATTATTACTTTGACATTACGTTGAGACCAACATTTTTAATGTTACGTTTAAAAACAGTTGTATTAAATTAATTTCTATATAGATAAATTTGTGCTCATTTTAATTTTCAATAAATAAATACAATATACATAGAATTAGTACGAACACCGAAAGCTTTACAACCAATATGTGTGTCAGACTATATGCGAATTTTGTAGATTACTACAGAACATAAAACAAGTAGCAGCGGTATGTTCTGGCAACCCTATGAAAACACATGTTGCCGAATCGGAGAAAATGAATTTAAAACGAGCCAATTACACTTCAGGGTACCAAAATTTAAACGAGCCAGTTGCGTTTCAGGGTACGCCCCAACCCTTGTTCAAATTCGTCATGGCAGTGCTAAATGCCTTTTCGTTTTCGCACCTTTGAGCCACGTATCCTGCTCGGAACAAATTTTCTAAAATGTTAGTAATGTTTACACATTGATCGACCGCCCACCACGATATGGAGTTAAGCGACACATTTTTCAATTTAATTTTAGTTAAGAAAAATAACGGTGAAATTTTAATATTTAGAGGTAAACAAATATTGATCACCTGCATTTTACACAACAAATTGATAATATGTACATATGGTTATAAGTTCTAAAATATAAATAAATAATAGAAGATGATGAAATAAGTTTGATAGTTTCCAAGGCGTACCAGATTTTCAAACAAGTTAAGGTTCGTATTGACCAAAATTATTGTAATTTTATTTACTCATAATGAGACACATTGATAAGATATTTCAAAAATATTTAACTTATTCCTCAGAAAATTATACATATTTATCAAGTACTTGACATTTTGTCAAATTAGTATTACCGTGTTTTGATGAACAAAGTAAACGAACATTAATGTACTACTCCACTACCAACTTCATTAAATCGATTAAAATGTTATTTGAAAAACTTTATGGTGATGAAAACTACGTCATCAAATATATTCCCGAATATAACATTATTTAAAGCCTTGATTACACTTGTTTCATATTGAAAGCGTTGATTACACTTGTTTCTTATTGAAAGCATTGATTACACTTGTTTCTTATTGAAAGCGTTGATTACAATTGTTTCTTATTGAAACCCTTGATTACACTTGTTTCTTATTGAAAGCCTTGATTACACTTGTTTCTTGTTGAAAGCGTTGATTACACTTGTTTTTTTTTGAAAGCGTTGATTACACTTGTTTCTTATTGAAAGCGTTGATTACACTTGTTTCTTATTGAAAGCGTTGATTACACTTGTTTCTTTTGTTTGAGTTCCAGTTAATGGCAGTAACTAGAAATACAAGATCCTCTTTACTCTTTGCCAGACAGTCACCACTTAAACCATTAGCTACGTCAACGTAGCCATAGAAATGTTTCCGTTCCGACTAATGCAAAGACATATTGTCATTTCATCAATAACTGCTTTTCGGTACAATCATCTTCTACTGGAATAATCGACATCAAAATTATGTTTTAAAATTGTGCTGAGCAAACGGTACTTACCTGAGCAGAATACCAGTTCTTCAATTCAGCCGCTTAAAACAATTTCTCCTTTATATATAGGGTCATTATGGTATATAACAGCATCTATTTCGATGAGACCACCAATGCAGTTAAGACTTTTTGATGCAAAAACTGGAATATTAAAAGTTCACAATTTAAAACTTTAGTTTTGCTCGCATTGCCATGAGCAGTAAAACAAAATTTGTTCATCTACATGTACGCATGTCTACAGTTATTTACTTTTTTTTAAACAGAATTGTTTTCAAGTCGTCTAATATATACTATTCAAATAACGCATATATTAGACTTTTATTATTAATAAATTTATTTATTTTTATAATTTACCCTATAAAGTGAATGAAAAACAAATCAGTATTTTATTTTCATATGATTACTACACTGTAGAATTACTATGTAAATTCAACTGCTTTAAAGTGTGAAACTTTTTTCTCAAAAAGATAACAATATCCAAACATATTCACCTCATCGATACTGATGCGATAATGGCATCGATTGACGCGTATCAATGCAACCATGTCACCAATAATATTTTCAGTTAAAAACCAACAAAATATATTCAAATTCCGTTATTGGTTACGTTCTTTCGCTGGCTTTTATTTTTGCATGTAATTATGGCGCAAAAATGCATTTTTGGGAACTAACGGACAATGAACGATAAAGCTGTATCACTTATAATATTCAATTTGCAACTAAAGTATACGTCATCGTGCAGCGAGCAACATATGGTACGCAGATCATATATATCTGTGGCGCGTGTACCACACCTATTTGACGTATCTAGTTATACTTTATGCTCTGTAGATTAGCGGTAAATGGATGGGGTAAAATGTAGGTTGGGCAAAAGCATTTTCTGCCTAGGCATTTGGAATAGCGTTGGTAAGAGCGCTTTGAACAGAGCACAAATTTATTTCAAAATAAGTATATTGAGCATAAGAATTCATACCTCGAGAAACACCCAAATAATTTTCCATTGCAGGTTCCATGAAATTTTTCTATAGTGTGAGTTTGCTCATATTTTCCACATGTATAAATAAAAACTCAGGGGGTCTGAAGGAGGAGGCACGCTACTGACATTTTAGAAACTCATATCTTGCGAATGAGATACCGTAATACAAAATGCGTATAACATTTCCGATTGTATTTTCAAAAACATTTTCTACGATAACCCACTCGATGGAGTCCGCGAAATAAACATTTCATACCCCAAGTTTGATGTACGGAAAGATCCGTAAAAATTATAATATGCATATATCAATATATATATATATATATATATATATATTTATTTATTTATTTATACATTTAAGTGCCCCTGGAAACTTTCATTTCATTCGGACTTAAACTGAAGTTGTTATGACGCTGTAACAAAAGGACGGGCATTCGGAGAGACATGAAATTACGGACCCTAAAACCGCTCATTGAAACCTAATGATTTCAGAAGTGGATAACGCCGTTTTTAAATATATAGCGTTACCAGGTCTATCTTGACAACCCCCATATAGAAGCGTTTAAAATTCCTGGTCAGTATATTAAATTACAAATATTAACAAAAACAGGACAAGAGCATTCGCACTACCAGTGTGTTAAAGAACGTACGATTACAAAAATTGCCGAATATACCACTGACGGAAATAGATTGGAATCCAAAAAAAAAAAAAATAATTGAGATCCATGTTAATTTCTCCTACGGGTTAAGTCTATGCCAAAAGTTTCAACGTCAAACATTTTCCCGTAAAAATGGCTGTGATAGAAAAACAGGGGAGTGGACACGTTCGTGATTCATTTTTTTTTTAATTTTTCATTCACTCAAATCCAATGAATAAGTTAATGCTACTCGCATAATCAAAATTCATCACATTCAGAGTTGCGCACTTTTGAATTTCGCAGATATTTTAAACTTCTTTTGTGCTAGAATCAAATACGCAAAACATTAAGTACTGATGGGTCTCCAGCAGTGACAACCAAACGTTCAAGTCCCAATTTAGTTACCAACAGACTTAATGTTTTACATATAAAAATTCTTTACATGATTCAGCCATTACAAAAGTATAATGTAATATACAAATAAGTTGACAATTTTTAATTTGTCATTAAAATAAAGTGAAAAAAGTTGTTTGTAGAACCAATAAATGGGTGTTTATTTATTAGTTTTTATAATGACCTCTGATTTTCTGTAAGTAACATATTTATGTCATATTTTCCGAATGCTTGAATATGACCCTAAAATTGAACTCCCTAAAGAGATTTACTTTCATTTAACCTTGGCAAATCCACGTCTCTGGCTTCTGTACGGCCACGATGATCCCCGGCGGATTGGGACTTATTTGTTGGCTTGTCTCGTATACAGGTTTAGGTCCTTTGTGACATGATTCTTTTAGTTAAAATAGATACTACGAAACGTACCTACGCGTTCTGGGTGTATTATGATTTACATAGTATCTCGGAGGGTTTTTATTTATGTATGATTGCGTATCGGATGAAAAATATCTTCAGAAATTTATGAATATTTGTTTATATACGGAAAATTATTGAAAACGAATTGATATGTCGTTAAATAGAATGTATGGAGTTCTGTAAGTAGTAAAATGATAATAGAACGTGATATCAAGATCGCTTAATTAAGCGTGGAATAGATGATCTATTTTATTTTGGGAAGTTTGTAAAGTAAAAGTTATAAAACTATATATACAGAATAATAGGACGGTACGTCGATAATTTTTTGTGCTAAACCATTTACTGTCGTTTAAGGCCTAACATGACGTAGCCAAGCTCTAACAATTTTTCAAGATAATGAAAACCCTTCCCTCCCCCCTCATTAATAAATATTCATAATAGCTCTCTTTGTATATTATTCAACTTACCAAGCGTAAGTAAGAACTTTAGAAAATATTAGACGTAGCTATATGAATCCGACTAAATAGTCATCGCAAAACAGAATGCGTAGCAGTTTATTAATGCAGTTTACCTGTAAATACTAACAACAATTATATGTAGAAGAGACTAAATTATCGGAACTAAGAATTGTGACAAATCATCCTCTCTCCCCCATTAACGAAAAATTTTAATTGCTTTCTTTACATATTTAACAAAACTTACCAAGCTTAAGAACTTTAAGACTATATTAGACGTAGCTACGTGAATCCAACGAAATGGTCATCGACAAAAAAATGTTTAGTAGTTTTTAATGCGGTTTAAATACTAAATTATTTTTGAGAAATGTGACAATAAATTAAAACGTCCGACGGAGTGCTCGTCAGATTTGCGCTATGACTGTTCCATATCTGATTACTCACGTAGACTCTGATACAATAGATACATATTTTTAGGGTCTCCTACCTCAAGAGTGAAAATGGAACCCTTATAAGATCGCTCATGTGTCTCTTTGTTTGTCTGTGAGAGCCGTTTTTCTCAGAAAACCCTTGACTTAAAAACTTGAAACTTGTAATCAAACCATCCGTATGTAACTCAACAGCAAAACACTCAAAAATATTTGTGTAAATTTAAATTATAAATTAAGTTCTAATTTTTCTTAATTCCACATTTTATATAAATTCATATTTATGTTATAGTTATAAGGATCTTAAAATATTTTTTCAATAATTTTATGCACTACATCTCCAGATATATACTGAAAAACATGAAAAAGTATGCCCCCCATTTCGAAACTATTTAATTTAAAATAATGAATTCATTATAGTTGAACATAAATTGATACAATATAGTTGAACATGAAAACATTACAATTGAACATAATTTTTCAAGAAAAGGGGGACATCGCCCTGAGGATACCGATCTTTAACCTAAGAAAGCAATTAAAATTTTTTGTTAATGGGGGGAGGGATAGATTTTCACAATACTTAAGTTCCGATAATTTAGTCTCTTCTACATATGACTTTTGTTAGTATTTACAGGTAAACTGCATTAATAAATTGCTACCCATTCTGTTTTGCGATGGCTATTCAGTCGGATTCATATAACTACATCTAATATATTTTAAAGTTCTTAATTACGCTTGGTAAATTGTACAACATACAAAGAGAGCTATTATAAATATTTATTAATGAGGGGGGGTGGATTTGGGATTTAGGACTCATTAACATGTAAAATCGTTAGAGCTTGGTAACGTCATGTTAGGCCTTAAACGACAGTAAGTGGTTTAACACAAAAAATTATCGACGTGTCGTCCTACTATCTTGTATATATAGTTTTATAACTTTTACTTCACGAACTACCCAAAATAAAATAAAATCGATCATCTATTCCACGCTTAAGTAAGCGATCTTGATATCACGTTCTATTATCCTTTTACTACTTACAGAACTCCAAACATTACATTTAACGACATACCAATTCGTTTTCAATAATTTTCCGCATATAAACAAATATTTATAAATTTCTGAAGATATTTTTCATCCGATACGCAATCATACATAAATAAAAACGCTCCGAGATACTATGTAAATCATAATACACCCAGAACGCGTAGGTACGTTTCGTAGTATCTATTTTAACTAAAAGAATCATGTCACAAAGGACATAAACCTGTATACGAGACAAGCCAACAAATAAGTCCCAATCCGCCGGGGATCATCGTGGCCGTACAGAAGGCAGGGATGTGGATTTGCCAAGGTTAAATGAAAGTAAATCTCTTTAGGGAGTTCAATTTTAGGGTCATATTCAAGGATTCGGAAAATATGACATAAATATATTACTTACAGAAAATCAGAGGTTATTACCAAAACTAATAAATAAAAACCCATTTTTAGGATCTACAAAAATTTTCCTCTCTCTATTTTAAATGATAAATTAAAAATTTTCAGTTTACTTGGATATTACGTTATGCTTTTATAATGGCTAAATCATGTAAAGCATTTTTATATATAAAACATTACATCTGTTGCTAACTAAATTGGAACTTGAATATTTGGTTGTTACTGCTAGAGACCCATCAGTACTTAATGTTTTATGTATTTGATTCTAGCATAAAAGAACTTTAAGAGGTCTGCGAAATTCTAAAGCGTGTATTCGAAGAAGTTTTTATTGAGACTCTGTTAGTGGATCTTCGGCAATTTTTGTAATCGTATATTCTTTAAGTCTTGCAAGGTAGATATCCAGCCACACATTCTTATAATTTATTATTGCTTTTCCTAATATGAGGTTCTGGGGGTATCTTCCGGTTAAGTCTCCTAGCAAGTAAGGTGTCTGCCATGAGATTTTGGGCTAATTTATTGAGATGACTGTCCATTCTATTTGTATAATTTTTAGCAATTTTCCTGGCCCTTTCCACGACACGTTGGTACACATAGATCTTCGTGTAGGATCTCGTTTGTAATGTACCAAAGCCTCTGAGCAATCACTCTCAGGATTCTGGATAATGTTGACTTTAGACTTGGAGCTGGTGCCCGCAGCTAAATCCCCTAGGTCCAGATAAGTGTAAAAATACATTTAGAAATAATAAGTTTTGACTGTAGGGATAGCTGTAATTGCTTGCTTAGCACCCAGTGTATCTTCTTGATTAGCATATAAAGTTGTTTCCTTTTGGAATCGATAGGTTTATACCATGTAAGACGTCGGTCCAGGTGCAGCCTTATGTACTTAACATTATTTTATTGTGGAATTTATACGTCACTGATTTCTATGGGAGGGCAGATTTCGCACCGAAGGATGAATGTCATATGGACTGATCTTGTCTCATTGACCTTACAAAATGCCATGTTTTTAACCAAAGTACGATTTTACTTACAATTAAGCATGGGCGTTAGTTGGACGGTCATATGTATAAATGAGGTGGAGTACAGGGCTCAACACACCCTGTGGCATACCCGCTTTAATTTTATGGAAAGCAGTAGTTGCATTACCATACAGCACCATAATGCGCCTGACACTTATGTAGCTTTCAAATATTTTGAGGACTTGGTGTGATAAATTTATCTCGACTTTGTATAGTAGGCCCTTGCGCATACCCTGTCAAATGTCTGTGATAAATCTAGGAACACCGCAGCGCAACAGAGTTTGCTATTAAAGGCATTATTTATAGTTTCTACTATTCTGTGAAACTGGTCAACTGTGTTAAACGTTGTCTTAAACGAAAACCGATTTGGCGCGAAGGTTATAAGTTTTTTATTTCCTATTGTCGGTAGAATCCGCCTCAGAAGAAGCACTTCAAATATTTTGAACGGTATATGATCCCCTACACTTTCTTGATAACGCCTCAGACGACTAACGAAAATGCCGAATACTTTCATGATTACTTTTACCGTAGGCCATTATGTAATATATATATATATATATATTTATATATATATATATTTATACATTTATATATACACATACACACATCTATATATATATATATATATATATATATATATATATATATATGTATATATATATACATATATACAGAGACACGTTAATATTTATGAAGCATACCTTAGGAAGCTAGCAGAAAGCACCAAAAACGATGAAGATAGCGACAGCGGCGTTGGGTCGCAATTTAATCATTCTATCGTTTAAGTTCAATATGACAATTTCCAGTCCAACGGAGCTGCATGCAAAAGCTAGTTATCTGATATATTTTCAAAGTCATGAAGATCATCCAACTAGACTCTTAAATTCTGTAGAACAGGGACTAGTATACCTTAGAATTTCATACTATGTTTTTTCAGGGGGTATGCCATAAGTTTAGGCTTCGACCCTATAAAAAAGGTTTAAAATCTATACATTCAAAAATACTTCCTTAGTATTCATTTACGTATAATTAGTTACTTAATTATCCTTTTATATTCGTGTTGTGAAAGTAAGGTTTTCAATAACTGAAACACGAAATAAGCTTTATTTGAAAGAAAATACTAGATTAATATATTCGTACTATAACGACAATATTTGTTCTAAATATTTCACACTACAACCTTTAAACGTTACTTGAAATGTTATTCGCTAAATGCTCGTCCTCCGCAGTTTTTTCGTTATAGATTTTAATGACGAAAACTATGTGATCTAATCTGATTTGATCTGATTGACTACACGAAATTTCACTTTGAAAAAGTTAAGTATGGAATTTTGATCATATATAAATTATAATTAGCAGCCACCATCAAATCCACACTAACTTATAAATAAAAAATATTTATTTGTTTGTTAACATTAATTTTTGGAACTACACGGGAGATTTAAAAAAAATAAAAAATATTCGTATTGAGGAAGATCACAGGCTGTAAAACCATCACAATATGACACATAGGGGCAGAACAGTGATAAACATAAACAGAAGCGGAGCATACAGCTTAAACGGTGCAAGGTAGAGGCCGGCTTATTTACTGATTGATCAATCTGAATATTCCCACCGATGTCATCCATAACCTGACGACCGATGTCGTTTTAAAGAATAGAGCGGAGGCGTTAGTAACCGCGGGGAGGAGGGAAGGGTAGCACGATGAAGATAATTCTGTGGGATGAAATCGCAGGACACAACTAACATATGATAAAATCCATATTTGCTTCTCTATTTCGCAATAATTTTATTAAAAAATTACAACTCCGATAACAAGACTTTTAAGATTGGGTAGCGAAACAAGGTTCCTTATAATTTCGTTACATCCGTCCTTTTTCCAAGCTTAAAAAAATGAAGTATATATATATATATATATATATATATATATATATATATATATATAAATAATTATTATATATATATATATAAATAATCATATATATATATATATATATATATATATATATATATATATATACTTACACACAGACACACGCACATTTAGTGGTAACGAAATTTTTAGTATTTGTTGCGCATCCCATTGATTGGGATATAGTTAGAAAATTAAATTAACATTTCGTGTATATTTTCATTTCTAAGCCCAGTGACGAAATATTCAGCGTCAAAATGATGTGCAATTTTTATTTTTCAACCACATGACTTGCGTCAACACTTCCAAAATATATAAAATGGGAGTATTCCAACATATATTTGGCTGAATTTATTAGAGAACATGGTTTTTAATTCACTCATTAATTAAATGCAGTTGAAAAAAGTCGTATTAATAAATAAATGGGGCAATTGTCAAAATAAATAAAAATACGGTGATTTAGTTTGATCACATTTAAAGTCTGAACTAAAGAAGATTTGTCAAAAAAATAGGAAACCACGATCCGTATCATATATATAAAAACATATTGAGAACGAATAAAGTAGAAAAACATATGAAGTACCTGTCGGACACTAGTTCCGTAGCACTTTAAGTTTATAAATGGCAGAATCGTGCTCATATGGCACGATGCTAACTAAATAGTACTCGCTATTCTAACGTACCTAATGTATGGATCAAATACTAAAAAACAATGTATAATAAAAACAATGTGTAATAATCGTTACTACACATTGTTTTTTTTTATTTACAACAAAAACAAAAAAAAAGGACGAGGTAGAAAGAGGAATACTCACAAACAATCGATTCGTTTGAAGAAAATAATGTCAACAAATAATTTTCCAAAGACTTTTTAAAATTTTATTAATAACACGCTCAGTTAAACCACTATTGGCTATAATTACTAACAAACGCGTAATTAATTAAGAAGGATCTGTATGCATACGCTTATTTGAGAAAAGTTTCTACCCAAATTGTTGTCCCACAAAATTGTCACGATAATAGAAAAAAATATTTTCAAATATATACGCAAAGGTCCGTTGGCTATATGCTGTTCCTTCTTTTGATCTCTTTGATCAATTAATTATTTCTAAACATCTACAACCCCTTAACATCAAAACTACAGTATTAATAAAACAAAGTCACAAAAATTCCCATGAGTACAAAATAAAGACAACAATAACAGCGACGCGATAAAGAAAACACACGACAAGCATAACAACAAAAAAAGCCAACGCTAGACCGAAATAAATAACAAAAAAACACTCGCCCCACATATTTAAAAGGCCAAAATTGACCATAATGTTTATCGTACATTACGCAAGTAAAAAGGGCCCAAAGAAAATAATGGCACTCACAAGGATACACACAAAGGGCCAAATCGTCGTCCGATTACATACTTACAAAGCTCCGCTCCTAGCGAAAGCGCACGCATCGATATATATATTATTGAAGGACGGCTTAAGCCCGACTAGGGTCACAACACGGTTATCCTTGCGGGATGTAAGCCCTTTTTAAGAGATAGCGCAACAGAGTTGAAAATGGAATGTGCACTTGTAAATGTTTAAATATTTTTTATATAAATGTCTGCAGTCTGCCCCATCTTAATTGGTTAAATTGTACAGCAATTACGAAACGCCGGATATCGATAGTCTGAAAATCTCTCTTTATTGGTACACCATTATATATGCTCTTATACAAGCATTTATATTTTGATGACAGCTTAACGGATAGTCCTAGGGAGTTTAATGGTTCCATTAATTTTTAACTCACACAATAAGATTAAATTTTTCTTAACTAAATGAAACTACGGAATGTAGTATTATTTTTACTAGATTTAAATTCTTTATCACGATCTAGGTTTCGTTGTATGACAACATCTTTAGGTGGGCAATTGAAATAATACTACATAGAAATAATACTACATCACGTAGTTTCATTTAGCTGAAAAAAATTAAGTATAATGAATTTCTACAAAATTAACGCCAAATATATTCAATATCACACAATATGGTTAGACTTCCAGGTCTATTTTGTAATCGCGATCTATAATCGTCGATGATAAGAAGATACGTATATGAAAGGTTCTCAATATTTTTCATGAAAGTTTATATTGGGCAAAAAGGAAAGTAGAAACATTGACATAAAAGGTAAATAGAAACATTGAAATAAAAGGTAAATATAAACACTGAATAAAAGGCAAGTATAAATAACCCTCCTCGGACGGAGGAACCAAAGCGAGCGTTCTAAGTGGGCAGCGAAAGTGATACTTTTTATCACATCTCTAGACGAAAGACAAATAATTCGAAATTCAAATAATTCTTACATCAGTTATTCTCTTATTCACGCATGTACAAAAACAACAGCCGAGAGCGAGACAGACGATTATTATAGTTAAATAATACGAAATCGGCAGAATCAAACACGGTTATTCTACTTAGGCGATGAAACTGACGTAACTATTTTAATATCTTCACTATTTTTGAAACAACCGTTTCTTCGAAATTGTATTTTCCAGTAATATCCCTATCATATATTTCTCTAAGTTATTTAACTATTATTTATGTTCAACGTTACACATTTATTACATTATTACAGCACGAACTTTTTTATTTAAAAAACTATATGTTCCATCAGAATAAAATGTATTCATAAATTTATTTTAACCTTTATTTACTTTTATTGTTTTTAGGAGTATTTACTAGTTTCCATGAAAAAAAATTGAAGAAAAATATATTTATATGAAAGTTTAAACATAATGGATGCCTTCTGTGGTTAAGTCTGAATATCTTTATTTTTTAGAGTTAAAGGCGGTAAGATTTTTACTACCATAATTTTTTCATTACATGTGAAAATATTTTCGAATGATTTGCCAATTCAGAGTGGCACATTTTTTTCAGCACAAAAGTGAGTGACGAAAATTATGAAATCCCAAAAGTACATTTTAACATTTATTTTAAAGGGAACCGTATTATTTCGTAAAATGTTTTAATTAATTAAAAAGGCGTATTACTCAACTATACTTAATCATAAAAAAATAATAATCAGGCTTAATTTGAAATCGTGGCACCAAAAAGATCGACCCAGGGTAGTGATTTTCACAAATTTTAAAAAATGTTTATTTCTAGAAAACTGAAAGATTTTCATTAAGGTCAAATTTTGTCAATAATCCAGACATAGTTTGGCCTATCTCCCCTTTTTGACTAGTCTATGATTTATGTGATATTTTACCTGTATAATTACACTATATATATACTGTATACGTACGATATATAATTGAATACATACCCTAATAAAAATAATGCTTGAAAATGGATTAGGGAGAGAAAACATATACATGAACGAAATTACCGAAAATAAACTCTTAATTTATTTACTATTATCACAATCATCCCGTAACTGAACAAATATGTAAGTTATTAAACTGTAACATTAGAAGCGCAGAAACAATATCAACACAGAGGAACTTGAACACAGAAATCATATAATAAAGGAAGAAAATTTTCGTTGAATAAACATTAACAAAGATCGCCCGAAACGAAAAGGAAAGAGTCGACTCTGAAAATGTCAAGCTAAGACCTTTCTCATAATATATTATTTTTGTCCATTCGTTTAAATATGTGTAGATTGCCCATCTTTAACCGCTGAACGAATGGTTACCCTCGGCGGTAGAAAGGTTGAAGAGGTCACTGCGACAGGTTCTTAGCTAGATTTTAGTTCAATTGTCGGAGGCCGGAAAAATTGTGAGGTTTTCCTTTCGCATTGTGCGAGAAAAAAGTAATGTAATTTATAGCGGGGCACCACATCATTCTTACGCTTCTTGCGAAAGGATCCCTTTTAATTGAATTTGAAATATAAAAAGACAAGAACATCGCCTCGGCCCCGGAGAAAAGGGGAGTTACATTGTAAGCGGTTAATTCCGATCCAGACAATTATACAAAGGAAACAATCTGTGTATATCTCTGTTCAGCCGTCCCATTGTTCGGAGAATAATAAAGGATTTTTTGCCGAAAATAACTTGCGCAAAAATACGGGTATAAAATGAATAATAAAAAATAAACTCGATTTTTTTTTCATTAACGAAATCTAACCTAAGAATACTGTTTATATGTCGGTACTTCATCTTCAGTTAAAGCGGGCTGGACATATATAAACGTGTATCATTTAAGCTCTCGACTTCGACCACGTAGAATTTCGATGAAGATGGCGATGACTGTTTCCTACCCAGCGAGAACGCTGATTTAACATACACGTGGCGTCACCTGTTGGTATACTGAAGTAGTAAATTTTCATTATTACTTAAATAAGAGACAGAGTTTCATCCTGTAGGACTCATGCTATTTCTGGGTTTCAAAAGTAACTTATATGTTAATTTTTAATAATGTTCGGAGAATATGAGAACAAAGTTTCATGTAAACTCGTCCAGCCGTTTAAAAATGATTTACCAAAACATTCAAATATTCGCCTTTGTAATATTAGTTGGATTCTCTTGTTTACGAAAAAAAAATAACTGATTTTTTTCCAAAAATCCTACATAATCTCAGTTATTTTTTAATCTGTTTACAACACCTTGTGCATACATATTAAACTAATTAATAATTAAAGCGTATTCTTTGAACTTCTATATTTTTAGTTTTCTGTTCGCATAAACGAACGTATTTCATTCACATTCATGTCATATCTAGAAATAATTCAAAACAGTAGAAGCAGAAAAGTTCCTATTTAAAATACAATTTCGAGAGAATATAAGCATACTGCCTACTTTCGACAGATTTCTCTGTTTGTTTTTATGCAGATCACGCAGACGAATGGACCGATTTGAAAGAGTTAAACAATATTTTACAACTTTGAATCTCAGGCGGAAAATGAGGTAACTATCAAATACCAATATCTGTTTCTCTGTTTGCGGACAATTGTTTGTATCTGTATTTCGATTTGTTTCGTAGATTGTGCAATATATTTCCACTTAAATCAGTTCAAAGGATATTAAATATAAATTTGATCTTGATTTGCTTCTTACCTTACTCGGGAGGCAGCGCAAGAGACTATCTGCTAATCCTCTGCGTTAGCGGATAAAACGGTGTTCAAAGAAAAAAGTCTATTATTTTCAAACGTTCCCTTTAGATCAAATATTTTATAGCACATATACACTTTTATTTTCATGAAAAGGGTTGATTTATGAAGACACTTTTGTGATCATTTTTCAAATATTGAACAGAATGTGTAGCCTAAAGATCACATTTCATAGCTATTGGAATTAACTTTTAAAGACTTAACGATTTGTGCACTTTTGAACGTGAAATATAAATGAATAAGTTCTTATTGTTCTTTTGGTAAATTATGGTACTAATTTCTTCAAAAAAATAAAGAAGATATGGAGAAAAACTAAAGAAAGACGTTTGTTTAAAAATCTTTTAACACATAAATATAAAAAAAGTTCTGTAGTTTTTCTCCATATCATTGAAAAGTACACAAGTCGTTAAGTACTCAAGAGTTAGTTGAATAGCTATGAAATGAGATCTTTGAGCCATACATTATTATTAATGTTTAAAAATGTACACAAAACATTGTATAAAAACTATCCATTAATTTAAAAGGAAAAAGTTTTTTGCTGAGTCTACGAATAGACGTTTTATTTATTATAACTATATTAATCGAACGTCAAAATTTAATAAGCAAAAAGTGAGATGACCTTTTTTTTTAATCAAGATATTTGCAAAACATTTAGGACTGCATAGGGTTCACGGGTTTCAAGTTATTTTTCTGATCGAGTTTGTACACACACTAGCGACCAGACCCAGTTTTGTACGGGTAGACAAAGATTTGACAAAGGACGTATTAATGCGTAAAAGTTCGGGCAAATAATTTTTCGTACTTTGAAACATCGTCATAAATTTTGAACTACTCGTTAGAAAACTACAGGGGAAATTTGATCTATATAAGTTGAGAAAGATTAATACAAAATTAAATTTTAAAAGTACTGTTTTTTCTAAATAGTAAAATGGTTATTACAAATATTACGTAACATACCATGGCCTCGCATCAGATATTCTTCAAATAAATCAGCCTACCAGAATTAATTATTAATTAACTGTTTTAAATATCGTTACATTTAAATGAAACTATCTTCCAAATGCTACGCAATTGAATTAATTAATCCTGACTATTAAGATGCTCGGAAGGATACTTTCCGTCGTTTACAAAATACAAAGACTTATTTAAATCTAACTACTTTAAAAATAGTATTTCACGGCAGTGATATAAAAAACAAGTTAAATAACGATGCTAAAACATTTAAATTATGGACTAAAGTTTTAATTAAAGTAAGGAAAGGTCTCATAGAAAAAAAAACGGTAAAAGCTAAATGTTCATCGGTGACAAAAAAGAAAAACTTAAATCGAAAGAAAAATGGAACTGAACCAAATCTAATTAAATTATCTTTGTTAAAATACGTTTTGTTTTGTTCATGACTTCGTATTCCTTATATCTTTTTTTTTCTAACAAAGTACCTACACACGAAAAAAAACTAATATTTTCTTTATCGCAATTTGTACTCAGACAGATAAAAGCTGAGATCGACTGACTCAGTTTTCTAACTAGGTCAAAGATCTTCGCGATCTATTACTTAATGTTGCGTCATAGATGTATTTTTTATGAAACTGTATTTTTTTATTATAGATATACACTAATCACTAATGATTCATTGTTTATCAATTACTCGAAAGTCCAAGTTTTTCTCAGTCCGATATCGTATGAGAATAATATTCGAAAATTGACCAGAACCAAATTCTGACAACGCATGGCATAGTAGAAATACTTTTAATATGGATTAAGAGCAACTGAAATCTTGTGCAATGAGTGGGTGTGATGTGCGCAACCTTTGGATCTACATCGTTTATGTGAACCGTGTTATGTTATTATTGCAATAATTAAATCAAAAATTACAATTAAGAAATTTATTAGGATCATTATTATTTAGTTGTGACAAGAGCTGTCATAGACAAATTAGTTTTAATTTATAATTGTTTAATTAATCAAACTGTTTATAAAAAATATGTGACGAGTTTCTAAGGTTGTTTACAAATTTTTTGAATCTCGAAATATTTTTCAGATTTAAACTTAAGGAAAAAAGTGAAGAACCACTTTTTATATTTCTTAAGTTTTTCTTGAACTATTCTTTTAGTTTTTATTTTTATATGTACAAATGGATTCTGCATAACACCAGATTTTATTTAATATATCATAAAAATTCAAAAAGTACTTGCTCGTCAAGTCACTTACTTGTTATAAGTTATCACTGATAAGGAAATCCTAGAGCCATAAATATTTAATACGTGTAATAAAACCGTGAGATAGAATTCTTGAAATGGTAAATATTTTAAAAAGGGTGATTGGTTTAGTTGAAATCTACTAAATTTGATTAAATTATTTTTGCCTAGCTGTTAATTTATTCTTTAATTAACGGAAATCTACTAAATTTGATTAAATTATTTTTGACTAGCTGTTAATTTATTCTTTAATTAACGGAAATCTACTAAATTTGATTAAATTATTTTTGCCTAGCTGTTAATTTACTCTCTAATCAACGGAAATCTGTTAAATTTGGCATGGTAATAGTTGGTAAAGGTAAAGATTTTGATAAGGTAATAGTTTATACCCTCAGATACCATAAAGGATACTTTTATCTGACTATTAAAAAAGTAAAAAAACCTGATTTCGTTAATATTACGATATTGGCACTGGTAACGCCATTTATTAGCATTTTAGTAAACTCTATATTCATAGATATTGAAAAAATAAACAAAAAAACAGAGAAATGAGAATGAGAATTTCGTTTCACAACATTCAATTCGCATGATGCACATATAGGAGATGTTTCACTTACTTTACAATTATATTATAAAACACAGATACAAAGATAACATAATATCTTACAGGATCTCATTATTTATTATATTACAAAGAAAATTCATTATTCGTTGTATCTTCAACATCAGTAGATAATAAAACTGCGCACAGCCAATCGCACTTTTTGATTTAGCGATTCATTACTATCAAACACACTTGATACTAATGACAAACAAACTCACACAGTCACACAAAGTTTTGTATAGGTTAACAAACCTTCTGCATATCCATTTCCCAGAAACACACTTCCACAGTACACAAACTTATAAAATATCGAAATAAATAAAAAATTTACGAAAGTGTATGATACAATTAATCAAACGGAATACAAACCGACACCACGTGCGCGGAAGTTCAGTGACTCGTTGACAACTGAACTCGCTCGCTTATACTACGCTGATAAAGCGCAAGCAGATAAGATATGACATATCATGAGCGACTGGCCATTAGCACAAACAGTCATATAAATGTACTCTCAACAGATTTGTATCAAAGGGATTCACATAAATAAACACTCATCAAAAGAGTGAATGAAGACATACTGTTATGAAACGAAATATACAAGCTACCTCTTCTGTAAACCGACAGTAACCTGCTTTCATAGGCAGTGACGTCTTAATAATATGATAAACCGTTTATAAACCTTATCAAAACAAGCAACTAACACAGAATCTCAAACATTACTCACCTGAATAAACAAAAAGCATCTCTCCCTACAAGAGTAAATTTAAACAATCTCGTTGATTATACAAAAAGCAACTGTAACACTGCTCGTGTATCTCACGGAAAAGTTTACATTGTCCTATCAAATATTTAAGCCCATTTCATGCGTACTGAGTAAGCGATAAGTAAAATGTAACAATATTAAGGCGGAAGAAACTCTTACTGCGAACGTAACGAGATGCTTTATGTTACTTGTTAATTCTCCACCCAGAGCACAACTATCTACGCCTTAATATATTTCGTAATACACGTTAAGCCGGGGAAGCGGTGGGGTTAAAGTTGACAGTTATGAAAATATAGAAGCGATCATTTCTGTTAATGGAATGTCAGACGGCAGTACGGACGTCTGAGCGGGTCGCCCGCCCGCTTCCTACTACGAAGAACAGAGCCCGTGATCTGCGCACGGCTTACGTTCGGGGAGAAATATAGCGAGCCGCAAAATCAAGAAAACTCAACTGAAAGACATCAGCCGCGGAAAACAATAATACGCAGCCATCCGCTCCCCAGAGCAATGTCTACCTAGGGCGGCGGAGCGCCTCAAAAATGGCGCACCCGTAACGACGTGCCACTTTCTAATTAGTTCGTAATACTCCAGACCCCCCCCCTCCGCCCAGGGACAATGCTACTCTACTGCTATATAAGTGATTGTAGCAATTAAAAAAAATGAGAGTTATTCCCCTGGGCCCGTCCGAATTGACGACGTTTCTTTCTGAGCAAACGGCTTAGAAGGATTCGTTTTAAAGTGAAATTTTAAATGTACATTAACAGAAATATTATTTTTGAACCGCGTTGCCTCGAGAGACAGAAATGGAAGAATTGGACGATCTGTCACCGGGTTAGTCGAGCTACATTTAAGCAGTCTGGCGTATATACCTTCAATTAAGGACAGTTAAATTTGCGGCAAGTGTGAAAACTAAAAATAGACTTAAAATACAGAAATTTCACTTTTATTTTTAATTCATTTTGTACTTTTTGTATGTCAAAGCAAAGCTAATTGGCTAACTAATATGCTGATATCAAAAATACTAATTTCACAATTTTTTTTTCATCAACGATTTAAGAAAAGTTTAACAAATAATTGAAAGTTGGATACATCTTGAAATGTTTACGTATTTTCAAATCTTTTATCTTTTACATTATTTCAAATTGTTCTGCCTTTTATATGAAGGATATTTTATTCAAAAGTTTTATACATACACATGTCTTCAATGGCATAGCCACAGTAAAACTGCTGTCAATACTTGGTCAATTCCAATGATTCCCACAACTTCAGAATCAAATTCCAATAATTCCCACCATGTCTATTCGTCAATGTCACATCAGATGGCATTTGTAAATAGGTCATTAAAGACATCGAGATTCGTAAACAGCACTTTACCTACGAAAACCTACAGTCTTCTAAGTATGCTGTATGACTTAACAAGAAGCAAGGTCTCACAGCACAAGTAAAGGAAAAAATCCGAAAATCGTTAATTTGTAGTTTTACTACATAATTTTTTTTAGTATATACACCTGTGAAAGATACAGCAGGTTACATATTTTCGTTCTAAAAAATTAAAATTTTGCAAATAGTTTAGTAGGAATGTTATGTACCATTCAATCTTTACAAATGCCTAAATGTGTACAGCACCCTCGTAGCGCAAGTTCCACTAGTGCCTCACAGGTTTTTTTTATATAATAAAATTAATTTGAAATTTTATTCCAAAAACTAGTGTCTAGTACAATCATCTAGATGGCGCAGAAATAATTTATATTAATAGTTATATTAAATATTTGTCCCTCGTATACTATTTCTAATTATGATTTTTTCCTTAAAATTTAAATAATATAAGTAAACAAAAATTGTACTTGTAAGAATTTCACTTCTACTACTAATGCTTGTCATCGGCTTTTTTATCTGTTACAATATACGCTGTCAACCTAACGCATTTATTCCTACCTATTAATAAATTCTGAATCTGACCTAACCTCACGAAATTATATCGCTACTCGTACTAATACTTTTAGTCACTCATTAAGTATACCTACAAGTTGCATGTTCATATAAAACAAAATTCTTTTTTTTTAATCACACTGTAGTAGTAGTGACCGCTGTAGTAACCAAAAATAGTTACATCTATTTAGAAGAGACCTCTCGCATTTCAGATAGAGCTTGTGTCCGCAACTCCGCCTTTTTGGATAAGTAGACTCACTAAACATTGAAAATATTTTAGAATATTTTTACTGCCACCAAACTTTATTTGTCACCACATATCATATCATAACATGAGAAGTATTTTCACTACTTGAAGTGGTTTGAAGCATTAGAATAAAAAATTTGCCAACTTAAAGTATTTTTATTGTCAGGCTTACTTATTTTGCATGTTGTAGGACAATTACATAACTAGGACTAAACACCTAACACCGCTTATAATATTCCAGATATAACTAAATTAATACATTTTAAACTTAAAATATTCGTCAGTGAAGTAGACAGTTCTGTGAAGAAAAAAGAATGATAAATTCAGAAAGAGGAAAATTGAAAAGCGCGAAATACATAAATACATACACAGCTTGTGAAATTCATAATGTTATATACCCTAAGGACACTCTCTGGATCAAGATGAATCTAAGGACACCTCATTTGTTGAAATAACTTTAGAAGTTTAATTTGTTCGAGGGAACAAACTTACTCACATATATAAATAACCTGTGAAATTCATAACATTACATACCCTAGGACACTGCGGATAAAGACGAATCTAAGAACCCCATCTGTTGAAATAACTTTAGTAATTTATTCTGTACGAGGGAACAAACTAATTAACATACATACATAGCCTGTGAAATTCATAACGTTATATAGCCTATGATACTCTCTGGATCAAGACAAATCTAAGCACACTTCATTTCTTAAAATAACTTTTGTAGTTTAGTCTATACGAGGGAATAAACTTACTCACATTTTTACATACATACATAATTCACACATTTTTACATACATACCTAAGACACTCTCTAGAACAAGACGAATTTAATAATACCTCATTTGTTGAAATAACTTTAATAGTTCAGTCTGTACGAGGGAATAAACTTACTCGCATACTTACATACATACATAGCCTGTGAAATTCATAACGTTATATATCCTAAGACACTCTCTGGAACAAGATGAATTTAATAGTACCTCATTTGTTGAAATAACTTTAATAGTTTAGTTTGTACGAGGGAATAAACTTACTCACATACTTACATACATACATAGCCTGTGAAATTCATAACGTTATATACCCTAATACACTCTCTGGAATAAGATGAATTTAATAATTCCTCATTTGTTGAAATAAATTCAATAGTTTAGTCTGTACGAGGGAATAAACTTACTCACATACATACATAGCCTGTGAAATTCATAACGTAATATACCCTAAGACACTCTGGATCAAGACGAATTTAATAATACCTCATTTGTTGAAATAACTTTAATAGTTTAGTATGTACGAGGGAATAAACTTACTCATATACTTACATACATACATAGCCTGTGAAATTCATAATTTTATACACCCTAGGAGACTCTCTGGATCAAGACGAATCAAAGAACACATTTGTTGAAATAACTTTAGTAGTTTAGTCTATACGAGGGAATTCACATACATACACAGACTGCGAAATTCATAAGTCTTCTTTTGCCGTAGTCGGGTGAAAACAAAAAAGCAGTCTATCAATTCAAGAGAACAGCAAATATAGTTTCAAAACTAAAAAGAAACCCTAAAATTTATTCCAAACGCTACACAGCTCAAGTTTTTACAGAAAAGATTTTTCACGTACTCGCCAGTGGAACAGAGAGTACTGTATTTGGCAATATGACTCATCATATACAAGGATTAATTTCAAGTTTATAAAATTTAATTAAAACTGGTAATCCTCAGAGAACTCAATTTACACTGCGATCGCTAAAAGTTTTGGGTTAAAGCATATTTTATAACTCTTTAATCAAAACGTAATTTCTCTCGTGCATTACAAATGATAAATTTTATGTGACGACCTCGACTCTTTCCGCATTGATATCCATTAAAAAGTATGCGAATTACGAATTCAAATCCGTGTGGGCTTGAACTTTTCGGTAATGCCATTATCGACTTGGGTGGCGAAAGGCAGAATAATGTACGTCACATTAAATACTAATAGAAATTTACCGTTTTAAGGGTTCCGTTTATAGATGTAGCTAATAATGCCTAAGGACATTAAGAAATAATTCTCATTATTTCTTAATGTCCTTAGGCATTATCTATTTATGTTACTTTAAAGGGTCTTTTCGTTTAA